>JARQOD010000004.1:27903024-27976791 GCA_033576555.1 Oophaga sylvatica
CAAGTAGCTACTAGGACGGTGTCAGGCCTTCTCCACCACCAGGGGTATCGCAGTTGCATGGCCTCTACTTACAGTAACTTTACAGTACTTACAGCACTGGCAGAAACCACTTAGTACTGAGTATTACAACAACAGAATATCAGAATTTTACAAAAGGTGATGTTCTATATTGTTACATTACAGGTGCCTCCCCATATCCCGGAGTCCAAATTAATGAAGAATTTTGTCAACGTCTAAAAGAAGGAACGCGCATGCGGGCTCCTGAGTATGCGACCATAGACATGTAAGAGAAATTGAACATTTCAACGCACATAACATAGCGGTCAAGCACATGGTTTAATAATAATCTTTATATAGCGCCAACATATTCCGCAGCGCTTTACAGTTTAAGATGATATGCCGCTAAAAGATCGGCCCGTTCTCATGACCACAATATTGAAGCCAAATCACATTTCTTAAGCTCTTAAAATCAGAATTGAACCGGGTCACCAATATTTTCCTTTTGATAACTATCAACTTTGGCAACTTTTAAGGCAACTGAAAGCTACATATCACTCCACCCAAGTATTCGTAGTGTTCCTGGCAGCCATTCATTGAACCCCCTCAGTGGACAGAAACCCGGTTATTACAAGCCGCCATCGTGCCAAGTTCGCTGCTTGTAATGATCAGGCCTGGAGGAGACACTTTCTGATATTTATCCCTGGTAGACACTTTTTAGACTTTTAGACTTTTTTTTATAGTTTCCTTGGGGAAAAAACCTACTGACGTCTGTGATAACCATTTATTTCTGTAGAGAACAGGCAACAAGAGTCCTGATTTTAGCTGTTCCTTACTTATACATCGCTGAGAGCAAATTAATATAAGCTCACATTTTACATTTATTTGGTTAAAAAAATATCAAATACTTTATTAATAGAATTCTGAGTTTTCCCTGTTCGGGACCTTCATGTATTAGTTCAAGCAGGAAATCACTACAAGGAGTATAACTCCAGAGGACGTGACAGATCCATTAATTAAACAGGCACACCATTTATCAATGTGTAATTCTTCATTTGGCCTGCGGGGTTGCTGCAGGATAACTGAACACTTACTGCTGAATTACCCTTAGCATTCCATATGTTTGCTGGACTTCTCTACAGCGCGACTGTCTGTAAACACAATAAAATGATTCAATTTGTTGATTTTTACGAAGTATTGAAGTATTTATGAAGTATTGCAAGTAGACAAATTGGGTCGTAAACCGCTTCCATTGAACTCATTGGGCTGTGCATGTAATTCAATGAAATGCTGGCTCCTTCAGAGCCAGAAATGCTCTTCATAGCCAAACTATAGTTATGGATGGCAGAGTTTGTAGCTGTCCCTGGGCCAAAATTTTTCCTAAGCCTAATGTAAGGAGAAGATGACTCTGAATGATACATGATAGTTATGGGCCCTTTACAAATTTTGGATTGGGCCTAGAAACTTTCTACATTCTTAAGCCCTGATTCCGAAATAATGAGTTTTGTACACGGATACTTTTGTGGCCTAAATTATGATGAATCTGTCAGGCGTTCTTCACCACTCCTTGTCTCGTCTGAGCTCTGAACACTTTTCAAAAAGTTGGGAAATTCCAAAAATCACAAAGTTTTTGGGCAACTTCAAGAAATTTCAAGCATTTTTAACCCCAGAATTCGGCAGTTCCATTTATCTGTGAACTAATAGAGGATTGTTTTTTATTATAGTTATCGGATCATGTTAAGCTGCTGGCATGGAGATCCGAAGGAACGACCAATATTCTCTGACCTGGTTGAAATTTTGGGGGACCTCCTACAAGAGAATGTACAGCAGGTATAAGGGTCGGGGTCTTGATGGTGCTTTGAAGGGTTGCTCTAATGTTCTCTCTTCTGGAGCACATCGCTCCCTGCCTCCCAGCTTCCTGCTCCCTGTCTCCCAGCTTCCTGCTCCCTGCCTCCCAGCTTCCTCCAGGGTTGGTGTTCTCCTGAAGATTGACAGTTCGGACCAGTGGCATTGTTGCACAGCTGCTGGTCTGAACTAAGCGCTCTCCCTTGCTGCTAGAAAACATATCATTGCCTCTACAGCATGGAAGAAGAGCAGGGGGACTGAGGCTAGTTGGATCCAAGGATAAGATCAGCTTCAGAGCACTTTAAGCAAGCTGTAAAGCACAGTGCCTGAACGTGGCACAAGCTCCCTGCTAGGTAATCATCCACTGAAACTGCAGGCAGGGTGGGTGGTAACCTAAACGTCAAACTTCACACTATAAAATTAAAAATCCCACCATCCTTGAGCACTGAGGGAGTATTAACAGGAGGTACACTGCAAAGTTGCTCATGTTTCCAAGCGTTTTGGAATTTTTCCTGTTCAAGAACTTGAGAAAACTGTTTTAAAAAATCTTAAAGGGAATCTTTCAGCAGGTTTTTGACAGCAGAATGATGTAGGGACTGAGAGCCGGATTCTAGTGATGCATAACTTACTAGGTTGTGTGTTGCTGTTTCAATAAAGTGAGGGTTTTATTAGCAGCAGATTATCACAACAGGACTAGCATCCTCATTCCTCCTAGTCCTGCTGCTCTATGTAATCCCGCCCCCAGTACTGATTAGCAACTATCTCACGGTAAGCTACCAATCAGTGGTGTGGGCGGAGTTATACAGAGCTCAGCATTCTGAGCTCTGAAAAATCTGCAGCAAAGAAAACAGTGATTCTATCAAAGTGACGGCAAGCAGCTCAGTGAGGAACACATCACTGGAATCAGGATCTCTGCCCCTACATAATGCTGTTGTAAGATTACATAGCAAAAGCCTGATGACAAATTCCCTTTAAGTATGAATGTAGTCATCAGTTCATTCATTTAGGTCCAATCAGTTCACAAAAAAGTGCTATATATACATATATAATTCCCTAAAATGTTGTCAGCCTGGTTGTTAAACCTACATACCGAACAAATAAATGTGAAAGATTAGGGATCATCTTTATATCATTGTAAACTCATATCACGTACAGGAAGGAAAAGACTACATCCCTCTCAATGATTCCCAGAGCTCAGAGGAAATGGACCTGTCCCAGTCACCAATCTGTCCACAAAACAACTCGGACGAGGAGGAATGTGACATGACACTGCACTGTCATAACCTGGCTGTGAGGTAAGACAATATAAAGCCACCGTGCAAAACAATTATAGAAAGCAAAAAAGTCACTTTACTGAGTGTAGATAATTAGAGATGGGCGGATACCTGGATGTTCGGGTTCGGCCGAACAGTTACAAAAATTTCGGGTTCGGGTATCAGAACAATACCAGGACCCGAACCCGGAGCCCATTCACTAGAATGGGGGGCCCGAACATCCAGTGTTTGCCACGCTGCCATGTGCAGGACAGCACGGCAAACATCGCTTCTGATCGGCGGTGAAATCATCCCTGCCAGTCAGAGAGCCGCGGTTCCCACGCTGTCAAAAGACAGCGTGAGCGCTCAGCTGTGATCACAGGTATAAACTTTACCTCCGGTCACTGGTGTCAGCTGATGGGACAAATATCCCCATCATCCGACACCTGCTGCCGCTAATAACAGTGAGAGCAGGAGCGGCTGATGGGAGTATTCATCAGCCGCTTCTGCTCTGTAAATAAATAATTAAAAAAAAAAAACCTGCGTGGGTTCCCCTGTATTTTTGATAACCGGCAGCCAGTCAAAACTCATGGCCGGGGGCTGTAACCCTCAGCTGTCAGCTGAGGATCAGTGGCAACCACTAACATTTTTGAGCTTGTTCACTGTTCCTTTGGTCATCCAGGTTATGAAGAGTATATATGAGTATATATATTAGTAACTTTCTTTTTTCTGGTCCACACAGGTATTACAACTGTGTTTCTTTTCCTGGCTGCTTCACTGGAGGCAACCAGATCCGTTGTCCATCAAGACTCAAAACATTTGAAGAATTTCCAATGACAAATGTGATGCATAAAGGTCACCCGGTGAGAGCAATCTGTCCTATGTATGTCTGTTGTGTAAAAGATAAGTTTAGTTGTAGAAAACCAATTATCTCCTCTCTGAGACATACCGTAGTTTAGAATTGTTGCAGCGTATTGCAATGAGATAATCCAAACTCTAAGATTTTTGCTTGTCCTAAAAGAACTTATAGACAGGGACTGTATTTATGAGACAATTCTTTAAGCGCTCATAGAAAATGTTTAACCTGCATTACTGTGGCTTCTGCAGCTGTCACTTTTATGCTTCTGCGTTTGAATCCTTGAACCTGTGCTTTGTTATTGGCTTATCTATCTGTTGAGCCACAGTAGTTAAAACTTTTCTCTGGGTGTTTATTTTCTGGTATTCTTGCTTTAGTCTTTTTAGGTTGATAGGTGATTTTGTTTATTCATTTGTCTGCCCAATCACCTTTCAGGTGCGGCTATATATACTTTCCCCTGCTGGTGTTTTCTGCTGGTGATATTCTCATTTTGATGTCCGTTGTTTATGCCAGTCAGTGAAAGACCAGCTAGGGTTTATCTCTCTGCTGATATTACTTTTCACCCTGCACCTATCTTCTTTTTTTGTCTAGGAAGTAGGCAGCATACTTTCTAGCAGTACGTACCTTATCTTTTCATTTTGTATTTTGCGGTTTGTTTTAACTCATTGTGGGATCTCTTTTTATCTCAGCACTCCTTCCCTTTTGTAGGTAAATTGCACTGTGCGCTTCCCTCTGGTTCCTTAGGAGGAACGTGAAGTGCTTGACAGCCTTTTAGGCTGCATAGGTCAAAACTGCCATCTTTTAGCCTGTTTTAGGGCTATGCCAGGCCACGTTGGTACTGCTAGGGACTGCGGGGTTAGGATCCCTAGTCTGTACAGGAACCGGCTGGGTCAGTTGCAGTTTTCGAGTGTTTTACCTATTTTCCCTTGTGAGCTGTTACACAATATGACACTCACCTTGTCAAGCTCTATTTAAAGTTGATGTCACCAGACTTAGCAATACAACCTGTATACATTATTAAATAAATTTCTTATATCTGATGAGGCTGGTGTATTTACTTTGAAAATCTATGTCAAAATGTATATATGACAGCTCCTCAATGTCCTTGCTACTGCTGCTGAGATCTCGCACTGCTCTGTTCCAGATGCAGCAGCCAATCTGGCTGGGGGCAGAGAATGAATACACCTGGACTGATAAGCTCTCTCACTCGTTAACCGGACTCATAAAATGCACAACGTATGAGGCTTTGATTGTTTTCTCCAAACTAAGGGTCATTTTAATGGTTTTCTGCAGGACAATCAGACAGACAGTGGGATGGTACTGGCTTCAGAAGAACTGGAGAGGATAGAGAACAGACACAGGACAGATGGCGTGTACAGGTGAGGCATTATAATGCTTATTGGCAATTTTTGTGCGATATATTTTACCTTGTAAGTCTTATTTTTGTTGCCTTTAGAGTTTAGAATTAGCAGTATGTTAGTATAAAGTATCATTTTACTGGGAGCCAATAAAATAAAAAAATGCTTCTTCTAACTATATCAGAGACTGTGATCTTCAGTGGGTTCTACCCCCCAAAATACAACTGTGTAAACTGTGCAGAACGCACCCAATTGATAAGAGAATTGTAGCACCCACATGTCACTGTATCCCTACTCCTCCAGGGAACACCAGAGGAACTGCACATTGCAACGTTATAAGAAAAGGTGGATCAGTAGGAAAGATGACCGGTCTTCTATCAAGGCATTGTCAATGATTAGTAAAAAACCATTGTCTTTTTTCTTCCAAAACCAGAGGCACCCCTTGTCCACAGATTGCTTGTAGCAATGTAACTTGTCCTTATTCACTTACATAAAGCTCAGTTGCAATACCAGACAAGACCTTTGGATGGGTGCAGCGCTGTTTTTGGAAGCAAGCAAAAATGTTTTTGTAAACTTTAACAACCCCAACATGCTGATTAGTTTTGTAGGGTGCTTCCAGATATGTTTTGATATTTCTTCTAAATAATAGTGTCATGATCCAGTCCGGGTTTTGAGTCCTGTCTGCCCTTTTCCCGGGCTAATCATGTCAAGGGTTAACTTTGATTGGCCTCATTTCAGATTCAGGTTTACTATTTCTTCCTGCTGCGTCCTGCAGGCCATGTCAGTTATATTTTCTGTCTACGGCATGAGTATCTGACTCTGGTGGAACCCTGATTTGTTCTCCTGCTGTTTCTGATTTTGCCCATGTCTGTTTTGTTCCCCACTCCCCGTTCAGTTCCGACTCAGTGTTTGCCTTTTCATGTTTAGGACTCTTTGGTATTTGACTCAGCTTGGACCCTGACCTGCTGTTTGTCTCTTGTCTTTGGTATATCTGCTCCTGACCGGTACTGACCCATTTGGCTTGCATCTGACTCTGTGTTTTGTTTTTTCCTTGGTACTGCGCTATAGTCTAGGATTTGACCCGGCTTGTTTGACTTTTCTGCTGCCACCTGGTGGCAGCCTTGCTGCTGCACTTCAGGTCTGCTCTTGCTGTGTGCAGTCCTCCCTCCACTCTATCGCCATCTAGTGGAGCTTGCATCTACCTGCATTGCAACAAAAATCAAGAGATATGCGACTCACAAAACTATAATTACGTAGAATAAAATAATACTATAAAATAATTATATTAAAATAATAAATGCGACAATATCACCTGAAACTTGGATGGCAGACCATCCAGATAGTGAAAACAAAACCCAGGAGATGAAAGGGATAACCCGGTGGCAGGGAAAGAAAAAAGAAGACCGGTACTACACAATATATACAATAAATTGATTGCCTTTATTAATCAAATGGCACAATGTAAACAACAATAACCATGTATATATAAAATATATAAAAGGAGGCATACAAAATAACAAGGGCTGATGCAACTATCAACACCTGCATGCATATCAATTTAACCATATGCAAAGAAATAAACAGTATATTTATATATATGCAGCAGAATAAAAAAGGCTCAAGTAATATAACCAGGCAATAGTCCACGTTAAAAAATATATATAAAAAACAAAAATGAAACCAAAAAATGGCACAATATGTGCCTAAATAATAAAATAAATTTAAAGTGCCATGTGCAATAAATTGGCTCAACAATATCAAAAAATGAGGCCAAGAAAATACAGAGTGTGCACACACTTAGACAATTAAAGTGCCGTGTGCATTGAACCGGCAGAAATGTGTGGAGTAAAATAAAGCACACACAGTAACCACACCAATTGAACAATAAACGTGGACAAAATACCTGGGAGCCTAGGATCAGCACAGTAATGCCTCAGAGAACGCGCCCCGACGCGCGTTTCGGAAGTATATTCCTTCGTCAGCAGCAGCGTTACAAATAGCTGGTGAAAACGGGGTCTGATGATACTGTGACGCTAGTCACAACCCACGGCTAGGCCATGAATCAGCGCAGTCAGACATTCCGGGGTCAATACCAAAAGATCACGTAGTAAAACACGGGAAAATACAAAGTCGTAAGTTAGGTCACATTCCAGTGTCAGAGAAATAGTGGATAAGCAAAGGGGCAATAACAAACAGGTAGTCCAAACATGGTCCAAAGGTCAGCAATGGAATATCAGATGCAAATGGGCAATAACAAACAGGTAGTCTGAACACGGTCCAAAGGTCAGCAACAGAAGATCAGAACTTACAGCACAGGGTATAGGCGAACACACCAAAGAGCACAAGCTCAGAACAAGCTTGACTGGCAATCATCTGGGCCAGACAGCTCATCTAAATAGCAGGGCAATTACCAAGAACATGGAGCACCTGTGGAAATCTCTGCACCTTCCAGTCAACTAGGTCAACTGAGCTGTCAATCAAAGCACCGACCGCTCAGCATGCCCCAGCACAGGATAGTATGACAGAGCTGTCCATTACAGAGTCCCAGACACTGTGAGCAGAGGAATCGTGACAGATACTATGTGCTTTGCTAAGCTGAACATGCATCCCAAAAAGCAGTGGCATAACTATATATAATGAAAGGGTTGCAGTGACATGCAGACCCTAGAGCACTGGGAGGCCCAAAAGGTCTGTATGACCCATATGAGAAGATGAATAATAGTAAAGACCCCACACAGCTGGGACTTTGTTAGAGATTTTTCATCGCGTCCCACTAGCCTCAAGTTATGCCTCTAGTAAAGAGTTCGTCCACACTGGGTTAGCATCTGAGGGTCCTAGTATTCCTATCATGTTTTAGGGTCTTCTTCTTATCAACTGATCATATTTTTAGCTGTGTGAAGCAATAAACTATAAAAAAAAACTGCCTGATGAAATCAGTGTGATTTATTCCATTGTGTTATTGGTGTTGCTGCAGCATAACTTAACTACTGCGCCCAAACAAACTATTTGAAGCTACTAGACCCAAAGGTGTAACTTAAAGGGGTATGCTCAAGGTTGGAAATTATCCCCAATCCATGAGATAATTTTCCAGCTGCTGGGAATCCCAATGACCCCAAGAATCGGGGCTCTGATGAGCCTTGTGTGAATAGTGCACTGCTCGATCATGCACACCTCCACTCCATTCATTCTTAATGGGACTGCCGTAGATAGCCAAGTGCTGCACTCGGCTGGTCTTCAGCACTCCCATAAGAATAAGTGACACCACCATGCAATTTACCCGAAGCTCTTCAAAGCCCTGGTTCTCAGGATTGTTGGGAGCCCCGGGAATTAAAACCCCAGCAATCAAGAAGTTATCCCTTATCCAATAGATAGGGGATAACTTAAAAACTTGACAATACCTCTTTAAAACTCCAAAGCCCTAGTGAAAAATCTTTTACATGGTCTCCCAACTACCATTTACCCTTAGTCCCCATAAGGCATTGAGTTTGAGCGTGACTACTTATTCCGCAGCCACTAAAGTCTCACACCTAAGCCCCAGTGTAAAACCTGTAACAGCCACTTATATGATAGTACTGATCTTCTGATATGGGGACCTTTAGGGCCCCTCAGGTTCCAGGACCTTGATACAACAGTAACCTATGCTGTACTACTTAATCTAGATATTAAAGGTTATGTACACCTTTCACATGAAAAAAATGATTTTAACCTATTAGAGTGGTCAACTTGTGATAACAAAAATTGCACTAAATTTCATTCTTGTGTCAGTGTCTCCCACTAATATAAGCTGAGATTGAGGTCTGTGTTTATCCAGGGTGCTGCGGTCTTCACTTGCTGTAGTATATCTTACACTACACTTGCTTTCATGTATCAGCACAGCACTTTAGCCTCAATGCAGGGCCGGCGTCAGCACCCGGCACACCCGGGCAAGTGCCGGGGCCCTGAGCAGGCGGGGGGGCCCACTCGCCGTCTGGCACCCCCCTCCTTTAGCGGAGGAGAGCGGTGTCAGCGCCGCAACTGGGCCCCCCCCTCGCTTGCTCAGGCCCCGGCATCAGATGGCACAATACTTACCTCTCCCGTGCCTCCGCTGCCGCAGCTCCGGGCTCCAGGGGGCGTCGGCGCTTCCTCTCACAGCAGGCCGCTGAATACGTCATCATTCAGCGGCCGGCTGTGACAGAGAGCGCGGACGCTGGACGGGTAAGACGTGTGTGTGTGTCTCTCTGTGTGTGTGTGTGTCTGTGTGTATGTAGTGCGGTGCTTTGTGTGTGTGTGTGTGTGTGTGTGTGTATGTATGTGAGAGAGTGCTTGTGTGCTGTCTGTGTGTGATGATGGGCAGGCATTGCTGATAATGGGGAGGCATTGATGATGATGGGGAGAAGATGATGATAATGGGCAGGCATTGATGATAATGGGCAGGCATTGATAATGGGCAGGCATTGATGATAATGGGCAGGCATTGATGATGGGGAGAAGATGATGATTGGCAGGCATTGATGATAATGGGGAGGCCATGATGATAATGGGCAGGCATTGATGATGGGGAGGAGATGATGATGATGGGCAGGCATTGATGATGATGGGGAGGAGATGATGATGATGATGGGCAGGCATTGATGATAATGGGGAGGCCATGATGATGATGGGGAGACAATGATGATGATAAGGAGGCAATGATGATGATGAGGAGGAAATCATGATGATAATGGGGAGTCTTTCCACAGCGCCCTTTCCTGAGCCGTAAAAGTGCAGAACGCAGTACAGCGCAGAGGAGAGCTCCATATTTTGTATGGAGCATTATATGGGGACCAGTATCCTGTATGGAGCATTATATGGGGACCAGTATTCTGTATGGAGCATTATATGAGGGGTGACATCCTGCATGGGGTATTATATGGGTGATGAGGGGAAGACTGTGGAGCCCATAATATTGTATGGAGGACTGTACTGTCCAGTCTGTTCTGTGCGCTGTAAGGATTTGGCGGTTTTTGAGCTATTGTACAATTTACAATAGGCATCAGTCATGTAATGGAAGAAGTGAAGTGTTTGGCATTGTACTATACCCATATTTCTCTGCAGTATCTGTGTATTATGAATCGTGGTCTGTGTTAAAGGGGCCCACTGAGGCTCTTTCGCCCGGGGCCCATAAAAACCTGGAGCCGGCCCTGCCTCAATGTACTTTCCTCCTTTATTATTTGCTCTCTAACATACTTTTTCCTGTCTCCCTTGCAGTTCTGTGCACAACCACCTCCTAATTCCTGCTGCTATCTCTAACACTGAGAGAAGGGAGAGAAGGAGCAGAGAGCGCTGTCAGTACTGAGCAGAAGTTGTGAGAGATTTGTAACATTTTTGCAATAGCAGTTAGCTATATAAAGGACTTACAGACACCATGCAGCCGCAAAATGGTAGAAATTTTTTAATAAAGACTAGAAAGTTGCTTAAACAGATTAAGGGTCCCACTCCCGTCACACTCTTCAATGTCCCAGCGATCCCACCAACGATACGACGTGGATGGAATTGCTGGGACATCGTTAGCTGATCGCTGGTGAGCTGTCACATAGGCAGACTCACCAGCGATCAGGACCAGCGAGCACGCTGGTATCCAGGGTAAACAGCGGGTAACTAAGCACCGCACAGCACCTAGTTACCTGATATGTACCCTAGATACCGGCTCTCAGCTTCTGCTGTAGAGCGCTGAGAGCCGGTATCCAATGTACATATCGGGTAACTAAGCACCGCGCGGCACCTAGTTAGCCGATATGTACCCTAGATACCGGCTCTCAGCGCTCTACAACAGAAGCTAGAAGCCGGTAACCAGGGTACATATCGGGTAACTAGGTGCTGCGCGGTGCTTAGTTACCCGATATGTACATTGGATACCAGCTCCCAGCTCGCTGATCGTTGGTCTCCCGCTGTCACACACAGCGATGCGCGCTGGCCAGCAGGAGACCAACGATCAAAAAATGGTCCAGGACATTCCGCGACGATCAGCGATACCCAGCAGGGGGGCTGGTCGTCGCTGCGTGTCACACTAAGCGAGATTGCTGGCTAGGTCGCTGTTGCGTCACAAAATCGGTGACGCTTCAGAGATCTCGCTAGCGATCTCGCTTAGTGTGACGGGGCCTTAAGGCTCCATTTTCTGGAAAGATTAAGTGCACTGCCTGCACTGTAGATCTAATCTTGGGCTTTTAAGACCCAGAAGCTCCTGCTCCTTCCTGGCACCCATCGATCACATGAGGAGGAAACTCTACCAACGCTTCCTATTCGGTATGCACAGTGCTTGTTCAGTGTTTGTAATCAGCAATCAGGAAGGCAGGGTTGGTAATAATCAATCTCTGACTTTTCCATGGGGAGTCTGGCTGTGTCTGACAGCCAGATCCCCATTACTTCAACTACATCATATTGCTCGGCTGCATATTGTGTAACTAAATTTTAGAACATATATACGTTTAAAATCTATGGGAGGTCTGGAAGCAGTTAACTTTTCATCTAGAAAGCAAATGAACATTGGAAGAAAAATTATGAGTAGGTACGGCCTTTAAAGATTGCGAAGCTTTTACAGTATATGTGTTTTATTGAGTCTTCATCTGTTTCTTCCACAGCAGTAAAAATTCTCGTAGAAATAAGGAAACTACTGCATCAAGCTGCTCATCCGTCCAGAACAGGAGTCAGTCATCATATCCGTCTTACAGTGGAGGGCAGACATTTTACAACAGTGAATATGGAGAGCTGTCTGAACAATCGGAGGGGGATAGCTTCACACCCCCGGGAGGCTCTGGCAGTCCCGACCTCGTCCATGCTTCTTTCTTCTCTGATGAAAACTGAGGACCTTACAACTGGAAAAAGGCTTAAGCCACCATAGAGGCCTAGGCTTTGTCCCATCATACTCATAAATTATATCTGCCATATAAACCTAAAAACGGTGGAATAAGGCCTCTCGAGGGCCTCTGAGTAACTGATGCTCAGGACTACTCCGCTTCAGCAGAGATAAACAAGACAAATACCAACATGAACGATAAGAGAGACGTTACTATGTCCCGTTCTCCAGTGCTCGGAATTCAGAAATGGGCACATTATCGAAGACGTCATACGAATTCTATAAAGGAAGCACATTCACAATGTCTGTATTCAGGATTTATGTATCCTATCTGCAAACTGAAACATTGGTCATTGCTATTGTCACAAAAATAATAATAGGATTTGATTCTATATCTTACATAAAGCTGCATTGAAAAGCTGTAGGTGCCATATTGTTATGTTCACTATGGACGATATAGTGTGAATATGTTCACTGAGCTAAGTCTAGTGAAAGAATGGCGGGTAGTCCGCAATCTGAATCGTATTGGATAGAAGTGGATTTGCACCACAATACGTCCTCTCTCTCCACTGTCATCCATATACAGCCCCTAAACCACGAGGTCCTCGTTACACAGGATGGTAATGGCCATCCTACTCACCGCAGGAGTCATTTAGTACTGGTCTGATTGACATCCTGCACATTTAGCGCCTGCACGTGTGGTCATGGCCAGCACGCCTCATTTCATGGCACTTGAGGTGAATGAGAATGGAGTCGACTGTTAATGATGTATTCTGGGATGTCGGATCGGTCAGGAAGATCAGAGCTCATTTTTTCCTCCAGTGTGAGTACTGGAGCCTGCTACATACTCTTTTTATAATTGAGATGAATGCAATAATTTAACACCATCTTTAAGCAGGGGATTTGGAGCTGTATATCAGAAAAGCTCTGACCAAGCTCGGACTGGCCCATTGGGGAACAGGGGAATCCCCCGGTGGGCCCATGTGCAGATCTGGGCCCCCAACCTCACATTATGGGCAGCACTTGGCATAATTCACTTGAATCACTCTGTACAGAAAAAAATCAGCATCTCATCATTCATTAACCAAACTACCCAGTTTATTATTATATAGTAATATAGGTAAATTTGTGAACCAGGGTAGTGTAATATTTCTATGCAGCTTAAAAGTGCCCCCCCCAAAGTCAATGTTACTGGTGGGCCCTTGGCACCCCAGTCCAACATTGTCTCTTTAAAGGTCCCCTGACTGTCCCCAACCTCTACTATCCTGGAATGGCAATGTCAATCATCTTAACATCTGTTATGTAACTCAAAGGGCATTTACCCTACAAGATAATTGTGAATGAGTATTGTTAAAAATTGTTCCATGATTATCTTGATGTATAGACAGGCTGCCGATCACCCGGTGAATGAGCAGGACACTCGTTGATCGTTGATCGCCCTGAGTGAGCTAGTACAGATCACTCAGTGCGCATCATTTGCTTTGTGCAAACAGGCACACAAACGACCACAGATTGGTTTACAGTTTACAGCTCGGCGGTTGTATCCCACCAACGCTTGGCAGATATGTTTGACGAATCAAATTTTAATATGTAGCATTGAATTTGATAATGAAGCAAGACTAGCCCTTACCTCTGATCTTCTAATCACCCTCCCCTAAGGGGGCATGCAATACCGTTAAGAGATTAGAGGATCCAAGGCTAGTCTTGCTTCACTAGCATATGCCATGCTGCACATTTAAAGTTCATTCTAACATTGCAGCATCAGTAAGTCAAGAAAAGTAATTTTTAATATTGAAGTAATCTCCAGCCACATCAATAAAAGCAGGAGGGGGCAGTCAGGGGACTTGATAGATTTCCTCTAAACAATGGTGTTCACTTGTGGACTTTCATTTGAATCATAGAATCCACTTGACCTTCACGTTCTGTCCTAAATTCTTTCTCAAATACAGTCACAGCCCTAATATTTTTGTTGGGTGCGATGGAATAATAATATAACATATAAAGTTTGGTTTATTCCCTTCCCTCTTACTCCACCCAAAAAATGATATCGGCCTTTAGGTTATGTTCCCAACAGGGCCGGACTGGCCATCTGGCAATTCTGGCAAATGCCAGAAGGGCCTGACCGATCGTGGACTGCTTTATCTGCTACGTTGTTAACAGAATCGGTGTTTTCAAGGCACCCGTATTGTTAAGAGTTGTGACGGAGCACAAGGTCGCTGACTCCGTCACTTACCCCAGCAGCCACGGGTATCATTAGAAATATTGGTCTTGTAGTAAATCTTTCTTTTCTCCATCCAGGGTAATATTAGTAATATATTCCATCTGGTTCTTGGGGACGGGGACAACATGGGCCTGTGTGATTTCAAATGCTTAGGCTGAATTTCAGCCCCAGTCCATACCTGGTTCCCACATTGAGTTTTTGGTAAGTTTTTGATGCTGCGTATTTTCACAACGCAGAAAACAGTGTATTACAGTTCCAGCAAAGTGAATGGGATTTATAGAAATCTCCTGCCCGCTGTGCTTTTATTTATGCAACATAGTGACCTGCGGGCGTTTCTGAAATTCGTAACATGTTGATTTTGGGGATTTATGTGCAGGGAAAAAATCCATATGCATTTTCAGTGCATTTCTGCTGTGTACACACACTAAATACACAAGTAATCCACACAGGACTGTGTCAATAAATTTAGTCAAAGGCGACGACCAGTAAGCAATAAACAGGGCATGTAAAAAAAAATGTACTCAAAAACGCAATGAAAAAAATTCAAGTAAGCTAATGTAGCTAATAGGTACAGAAATGCTGCGGAAAATCTGCAGCATCAAAAACTCACCATGGTGGGAACGCAGATAAAATTACAAAGCGCTTGTAAAAACGAGCAATTTTGCAGATTACTTCTTATTAAAAATCACTTTTCAACAAAGGGTTGATTATTAATTTTACTGTGTACAGCTCTTGCCAAGGTTACTAGTCACCTCTATAGTCTATCATAGGCGGCTGCCTCCTAAGCAAGGAGCGCAGCGCTTACAAACTCATTGCTACATAGCCTATGAATGCTGTTCTGAAGCTAGCTAAATCGATGGATCCCTCTGGATCCCATAGTGAATCTGCGCTCCTCCAATGTTCTCAGGAGAGTGTGCAGTTCGGACTAGCAGCTCAGCCATGCCACTAATCCAAACTGTCGATCTTCAGGAGCGCACAGTCTCCCGGTAAGCAGGAAGGCAGAGGAGCGCTGTGCTCCTGAAGAAAGAAGATGAGATAAACCCTTCAAAAATTGAAATTCCAACAGCTGTAACCTTAGACACAAATAGTGGCCATCTATTGATAGCCTTTGTGTTCGCCATGTTATTTCGCTATAATTTCAGTTCTAGTTCATTAGTGTCACAATTATCATAGTCAAAACCTACGACAGAAACAAAATGAACATATACCAATAAAAAAGTAAAAGTAATAGTGCATATAAATAACATAGGGTACTTAGTAAACACCGTTTTTGATTTTAAAAAAAAGCATGACAGCCATCCCACCAGCGTCAAGGTGAACCCAGGTCCTAACCTCTAGTATTAAAGCCTTACCAAGGTGTCAAAGTGACGTCAATGGGAATAAGGGCCGAGCAATTATCATAGTCAATCTGACAATATTTGGACCCAATCTTCCAATCTTAATTAGAATTTCTAATTACAGGATTCTTCACATGCCAATATGATTTTATATTGGGAAATCAATAGAATTGGACATTGTTCAGAGAAATTCATAAATTCAGCAATGTCCTGTAAATCTATAGGAAAGCCACAGAGAGTTAATAACAGTCTTCAGTCTCCTAATGGCCACAGACAATCTTGCAAAACGTGTTAGTGAAATTATATTTCAATTGTACCTTGATTACATTTTACCAACATCATACATGAGTTGAAGCATTTTCCTCATATATTTAAGAATTCATGTTGCCATAATCATCTTGTAACATATCTCTGTTCCTCCACCGAATTATACTTGGCTTCATGTTGCCACCACTAGGGGGCTGCACTCTATACAGTTGTGTATGACAATAAAGGAGGACATACGGTGCGGCCTGCTCGTGGTAGCAACAGGAAGTCAAGATTAATAGAAGTAGCTGCGTAGTGAAACAAGATTGTTCTCTGGTCTGACAAAATTAGGCTTCACATTCTTAATAAACGGGTTGTCCTATTTTGAGTCCATTTTTTTTTTACTTAAAGGGTTTATCCAGGACTATTTTTTTTATTATGGGCATAAAAACTAACAAGCAGCTAACTAGCATCCTGTTCTACCTGGTGCTGGCACAGAGCGGCCACTCCTGCCGGCGATTCAGCTGCTCAACAGGAAGGAATCTCTATCTCTTCTGGGGTCGACAGGAAGTGACTGCCGACATCATACTGATTGACTGCCACTTTTCACCATTAGGGTAGTAGTCAGTAGTCACGACCTGTCAACAAAGTAGAAGACGAGCCGCAGCTCTGTTCAAGTGATGTCAGAGGAAGCTGCTGAATTGCCTGCAGGAGCAGTCTGTGACCGCTGTGTGCCAGCAGAGATTGGTGCCATGCACAACAGGCAGGTAGGCATCAACCATCTGTCTGCTAGTTTTAGGCCCATAATAAAAAAAAAGTCCTGGATAAACCCTTTAACCTCTCCACCACTTTGGGATTTTCAGTTTTTGCTATTTAGTTTTTTACTCCCCTCTTTCAAGAGCCATCAATTTTTTATTTTTCCGTCAATGTGGCCATGTGAGTGGCATTTAACATGTTAACAGCAATGGGTGGATCGCGGTTCCACCTGCGGCTGTTAGGGGCACATGTCTACTGATCAAATCAGCTGGCATATCTGTACTGTTGCTGCCATTCAACAATTGGGGGAGCCCGTGAATTTTTTATGGGATACATTGGTATTTCATTGAGGCTTTTGCTGCTCTACTTTTGTTGTCAACCATTTTTTTTAAGAAGCTCAAAAAAATAAATACAGTTTGTGTAAAATTAAAAAGTGCCAAATGCAACAACTATAATGTAATTACTATAAAATATATGAATTTAGTGTTATAAGCTATTGGCTCAGGATGTAATGTACAGTAGATGAGTCGTGACTCGTGGGAGGAACCGATGATAGCGCAATGCTGCCATGTTTCTGGTTAGAAGAGAGGTACGTAATATGTAATGGGAAGGATATATTAGGTAAGGACTATTTCAGGAATGTTCCCAGGGGTACAAATGAACTTAATAGGGTTATCCAGACTTTACAAACCGATGGCCTTTTATAAGAATAGATTGGTGTTTGACGCCCCCTACAAACCTCTGATTTCCGCAACCTCAACGATCAGAGATTTGTAAGATCAGACCGGGCAAATGCAGAATCATTTTAATCGATTACACCAGGTTTCACCTGTTCATTCATGGTCTCTCCAAACGGATGATGAGCAGGGGTGCAGAGCAGGGGGTAACTATAATAGGTGCTCTGGAGTCTAGGGGACCCAATCGGACCCTATGACCCATATTAGAAGACCAATACTATTACAGACCCATGATAGGGGCCCTTTTTGAGATTTTGCATTGGAGCCCATAAGCTTAAAGCTACGCCACTGGTGTCAAGGTTTAGACCCACCACAAATCTAATATTGATGACTTATCTTAGGAATAGGCTATCAATTTTAAAAAGCATGGATAATCCTCTTAAAGCTAAGTTTTTACATAATTCTCTTTTTTTCTTGGGCTTTTTGTAATTTTAGTTAAAAAAAAGTTGTACTTTCTTCTCTGCACAGTAGGGGAGGTACAAACTAGCAGCCAGAAAAAGGGGAATAGTTGCTCCATCTATCAGTCAAGTTTGAGCTCTCATTTCTCACTGACAACCTGATGGCAACTCCTGTCCTCTTCCTTCAGTGTCCCCTTATATCTAGTCCTACATAATAGTTGGAAGAGATGGCGCCACATCTGACTGCACACATTTATTCAAGACAGGACCGAGTTTTTGGAGACCTTGAACGTTAAACTCCTATATATGTGTAAATGTAATGTCTCTAGCTCTCCACATGTTGAACTACATCATCCAGCATGCTCTTCTGCCTGTATGCCTATACCCATGTGCAACATCTGAGCCGTCTCCAAATATAAGTCTTCCAATGAAAAAGATTTTTCTCTTTCTATGTCCCATGAAAAATGAATGCTGAAAATTGTTTTGTTTTGATATGATATAATATATCTTTATATATGAATATATATTAGTATACAAACTATTATTCTGCTTTCATACTGTATTTTTTCCACCTGTTGTACCACTGGTGATCAGCTGTATCCTGTGAGAGAACCTAATAGTAAGTGTTCAATTTCCTTTCAGCACACCCTCAGGGGAAATGAGGTACTACACAGTTCTCATGCTGGGTCCTCCATCCTGGCTATTAGATGAGGTTCTTTGGTTGTGTCCAGGGTTAAAGCTCAGCCCTAGAAATGGGTATGAGCTGCAACATCACATTCATATTCGACCAGTTTTAGCAATAATGCAGCCTTGTTTTTTCAGGAAGCCCTATTTATTTGATGGTCATGTCTTGAATTTAGGGGTACATATCAAGGGTTTTTGAATCTTACATAATGATGGGATGTCTCTAGACGTGTATGACTCCTACTGATCAAAAGCATAGAGGTGTCAGAGTGCTGGGATAGCACTGCTTCAAGGTCTCTTACTGGTCAGCAATGCTCTTGGCGACTGGACCTTTTCATTGTAATGGTGCTTTAGTTCAGTGAGTGGTTTGGCTGCGTAAACTGCTCTGTAAATGCAAACTACAAAGGGAAACTGTCACTAAACCAGAGTGTGGAGACAGTCAGTGGGTGTTATCGTCTGCTGGTCCAGCTGTCTTTAGAAAGACTGCATGGACCAGGGCTTAAACCACTGAACGCCCGCTCTCTCTTCCAGGGGGCAGAACACTACACAGACAGCACAGGGTGAGGGTAAAACAGTGTGGCAATAATTTATGGAACCACCAGCAGACAATAGCATACAGAACAATCCCAGCAAATACCCAGGATGGTGAAAATTACAGAATCTCATCCTTCCGCTGACTCGCCGGGATTAGAGCTGCTTCCAGTGCTGAATACCCTCGCCAGTGGCTCCACGCTTTTGGCTGGCCCACACAGCGAGGAGTTAATGACAAGCTTAGGAAGCTAACCGAGAGCAGTGAGGTATGCGGCCTGGTGACCTGATTGTCCCAACCTGGATTCTTTAAGATGTCTCTGGGGTTTCAGTGATGGTCAATGAAGCAGTCCTGTGTTCTTCCAACCAGGGACATAGTCCCCTAAGTTCATCTCCTGTAGAGTCACACGGACCAGAAGAAAAAGTCTCTTTATATAGTTGACAACTGGCCTTCAACCAGCATTCAGAGGTCAGAGAGAGATGTGAATGAGGCCAACCTGCATAGTTTCATTATGTAATATATTTGCATAGTTTTTTTTGTCCTCTGTTTGGGAATACCAACAAACTGTGTAGCATGGACAATGTATGTAATCAACCTATCAGCAAACATCACTGTTCAGTGGTCATGAATTACTGTTTTGCAAAGATAACAGAAAAAAAACTGTAGGAGATAATATTATAAGGTTAATATTTGTCCTACAAGATGAGTCAATACTTCAGATAACAGTTTATGATTCTGGGCCTACACAATTTATGTCTGGCATAATTAAGAAGAAATGCTATGTCGTCACACATAGCTTAGTGTGGCAATAGTCAAAACCCAACAATCAGAAAGTGATGACCTATCTTAGCAATAAACCATCACTTTATGGGATAGAACAGCTCTTTTTAAGGAGTTAATACAAAAATAGAAAGTTATCCCCTAACCATAGATCCTCAGATATCTTGCTGATTGCTCGCCATCCGATGGGATGAGACTCAACGCAATCTCAAGAATGAAGCTCTGCAGAACGTGTCTTAAATGGCGCTTACTAACCTGGCTATGGACTGCCCGGAAGAGCCAAAGACTGTACTTGACTTTCCTCAGCAGTCCCATACAAAATCAGGTCGAGCATACATACAGTACCTCCGTTCCACTCAAGACTGGGTTCTGCAGAGCCTTGTTCTCTGGATCGCTGGGAGTCGCAGGAATCTGATCCACACTGATCAGCTGGTTATCCCCTGGATAACTTGCTATCATGGGAAAAAAAAAACATTAATGCTTACTCACTAACTACAGAGGTTTACAGTGAACAGTGAATTTGCAGGTATTGACAGTGCTCAGTTGTTTTATTTGGACACTAGAGGCGAACAGTTATTAATTTATATGTGGTTAGGATATACAGTGGATAGAAAAAGACCACACACCTCTGTTAAAATGCCAAGTAAATACACAGTAAGAAGAATAATTTCAGAACTTTTTCCACCTTTAATATCACCTACAATTCATTTGAAAGATGAACTGAAATCTTTTCGGATGGAAAAAAAATATAAAGAACTAATTAATGCGGTTGCATAAATATTCCCCCCTTAAACTAATACTTTGTTCAAATCGCCTTTGAAAATATTCAGTATTTTTAGTTAGAGGTCTGTCAGCATGACACATCTAGAATTTGTGACACTGAGTCTTTTTGTACAGACAAGCCGTGAGGTGGGGAAGTCAAGGAGTCCAAGGTCAAATGACAGGAGAGCATGTCAAAGACAAAAGGGATAAGACAAATGAGTAGTTAAAGGCAAAGTCTGAAGTCAGGCAACTAAGGTCACAGTATGTCAAAGGCAAAAGGGGTAATACAAATGGGTAGTCAAAACGGCAAATCCAAGGTCTGGCAACAAAGATCGGAATATCAGAATTCAGAGCAAACACACCACCGAGCAAGGCTACAACTAGCAATGGCCTGACCATTAGGACCTGCAACTAGGCCACAACATCATACAGATGCCATGCTATTGACACTTTCTGAAATTGGTGATTGATCATCTCCACCATAATATAACTTTTTGTACTATAGAGATTATCTAATCTGATCCCGGTGCCCTACCTACTGGTATTAAGATGTAATCTGCCTTGTGAGGTGTTATATGAAATATATTGTGTTAAATCTATTCCTTGATTTTTATTTAAGACCCCCTGCTTTTGCTGAATATATCTACAAAGTAAGATAGCAGTCATCAGGGTCTGTTAGCGATAGCTGTCCCAGAGCGGTGGCGCCATTTTGCGACCAAGCTAGGGAGCCAACCTCCACCGATAGATAGGGACACCAATTCAGGGACGGTCTAGGGTAAGACAGATTTATCATATGCACATACAAATTTTGTTGAGGCAGTATACCTGTCTCATTAGTATCTACCAAGGTTGTGGCTTTTATTTTTAGAGCCGATTTTTTTCTGACAGAGGCTGAAACTTTTGGGATCAGGTCCGTGATGCGGTGTTAATGTGCTTTTTGGAACAATGCACATTGGACTTGAATATGAATAGATTCTGATTATCAAGTGTTTGTGATTTTTTTTTTTGGTCTATCTTGCTCTGCGTAATCTCTGGGTCTCATGGGCATCTATGGTATTTCTTTTGTCCTACGTGGCATATTGTTGGTAAGGTCTGTTTATCAGTAAGAATTTTTGTGGCTGTTGAGTACCTGCCAAATATCTCATTAGTCTAGTTCTTAACAGGGCTTGCCTGGGTCAGCCGTCGGTTAGCTGGGGGCGCCACATTGCGTCCATGGTAGGGTGCCAACCTCCAAAGCTAAGAAGGGACACCTGATAGGGAACAATTAAGGGCAATTTAGACTAATACTATACAAACTCTCAATTCATTTTATAATTATTAGCTATGTCAGAGTGCACTTCTTCCATTGGGGTTTAACGTTTCATCTTGTTAATGTCTATTTTGTGACTATGTTTATCAGTAACATTGAAGGTTATTTTTTAACTGGAAATTCTTATGTGTATACCACTAACTAATTACACAATATTTTTGTGAGTCAATGGCCTGACCATTGCTAGCCAGCTAAATAGTCAGGTAGTCACCCTGAACAGGTGATACCTGAAGGAAACCCAGTAGGTCCAACCACATTGGGCAGCTGAGCTTTTATTCACAATACTGACAGCCGACATACCCCTGCCTCTAATTGGGCAGCTGGGCTGTCACTCACAATACAGATCCTATGGGACGACTGGGCTGTCACTCACAATACCGATCTATGGACGACTGGGCTATCAGTCACATACTGATCCTATGGGGAAGCTGAGCTGTCACTCACAGCATCCTTAGGACACCATCCGTCAGGTGCGGACATATCATTAGGGCAACCTTTGCAGTCACACAAGGGCCCAAGAGGTAAGGGGACCCATTTCCACCTCAAAAGCAGGTGGAATTGTGTATTATGACGAGTTATTGGGCTGCAAAGGGCCCATATACTGATTTTGCACAGGAGCCCTCTACTGTCTGTGTCTGCCAGTGTCATGAGTAGTGGAATCGTGTCAGAATTGACAATCTACGCCACTCTTCCTTGCAGTAGCACTTCAAATCTGTCTGATTGCCAAAACATCTCCTGTGTACAGCACCTTCTTCAGGTCCCCATAGATTTTTCATTGAATTTAGGTTTGGGCAATTCTAAAACTTCTTCTGGTGAAGCCATTGTTCTGTTGATTTGGAGGTATACTTAGAGTCGTTGTTGGGCAGGAAGGTGAAATTGTTTTTAATGGTGTTCTTTGAGGATGCGCAGTCTTGTCTTTGAGCCAAACATACTTTTTAGAATTACACACATGGAAAAAATTGTTGTTAAAACCCCACAATGGTCAATGAAATAACTTGAAACTGTCAAAAGCAATTTTCAATTTAAATCTATGGAATATCAACTAATGAAAATAAGACATTGCTTTTGAATTCTGGTTCAGCAGAAAAATTAAAAAAAGAACAAACTAATGAAAATAGCCTGGCAAAAATGATTTGTACCCAAAGAAAACATTGAAGATACGGGACATACAAAGTTGGAATCAGTCAATCTGTTTATTTAGAGGGTGAAAAGTAGTTACTGTGCTGTTTGGAATCATGATGTGTACCCACTGAACATGGACCAAACAAAACTAAAGACAAAGCTCTCTCAGGAGATTAGAAAGAAAATTACTGATAAATATGTTAAGGTAAAGGCTATAAGAGCATCTCCAGACAGAGTGATGTTCCTGTTACAACAATTGGACATATTGTTCAGAAGTTTAAGGTCTATTGAAGTGTAGTCAACATCCCTGAACATGGCCTCAAGAGCAAAATTGGGAAACTGGAATTGGCCAAAACGCATATTGACAAGCTACAAACCTTCTGGGAGAATGTGATTTGGACAGATGAGACAAAACTGGAGCTTTTTGGCAAGGCACATTAGATCTATGTTCACAGACACAAAAATGAACCATACAAAGAAAACGTGAATCATCGAGGAAGCTGGGATGAGATGGGATACACTCCTGAGTACTGCAGGAATTAAGTACAGTTATAGATAGACCATTATTTTTAATCTTTAAAGATTCCATAATAACGGGGTCTGTACCACAGGACTGACGTATAGCAAATGTGGTGCCAATATTCAAAAAGGGGGCAAAAACTGAACCTGGAAATTATAGGCCAGTGAGCTTAACATCTACTGTGGGTAAAATCCTGGAGGGTTTTTTAAGGGATACTATATTGGAGTATCTGAAGCTGAATAACCTCATGACACAGTATCAGCATGGGTTTACGAGGGACCGTTCTTGTCAGACTAATCTGATAAGCTTTTATGAAGGGGTAAGTTCAGGACTGGACAAAGAGAATGCAGTGAACGTGGTGTTCATGGACTTCTCAAAAGCTTTTGATACAGTGCCACACAAAAGGTTGATACATAAAATGAGAACAATGGGGATAGGGGAAAATATGTGTAAGTGGGTTAAGAACTGGCTCATGGATAGAAAACAAAGGGTGGTTATTAATGGAGCACACTCGGACTGGGTCACGGTTAGCAGTGGGGTACCACAGGGGTCAGTATTGGGGCCGCTTCTCTTTAACATATTTATTAATGACCTTGTAGGGGGCATACAGGGTAGTATTTCAATATTTGCAGATGAGTCTGAGTGATTCCTTACTAAAATTTAAGAGGGGACTGGATGCCTTTCTTGAAAAGTATAATATTACAGGCTATATTCACTAGTTTCCTAGATACTGCGTTGATCCAGGGAGCTAGTCTGATTGCCGTATGTGGAGTCGGGAAGGAATTTTTTTCCCCAATGTGAAGCTTACTGTTTGCCACTTGGGTTTTTTTTGCCTTCCTCTGGATCAACATGTTAGGGCAGGTTAGGATAGGATATGGGTTGAACTAGATGGACTTAAAGTCTTCCTTCAACCTTAATAACTATGTTACTATGTTACTATGTTACTATGTTTTGGGGCTGTTTTACTGCATCTGGAATAGGTTGTCTTGAATTTGTGCAAGTTACAAAGAAATCTCAAGACTATCAAGGCATTCTGGAGTGACATGTGCTGCCCAGTGTCAGAAAGATTGGTCTGGGTCTCAGGTCATGGGTCCTCTAACAGGATAGTGACCCAAAACAGAGCTAAAAACATCCAAGAATGGCTAAGAGCAAAGCACTGGCCAATTCTGATGTAGCCTTATATGAGCCTGATCTAAATCTTAATCGGCATCTGTGCAAGAAAGTGAAACACGACGTCTGGAGAAGGCGCCCTTCTAAGACAGGTGGAGTAGTTTGCTCACGAGAAGTGAACCAAAATACCTGTGTACAGGTGCAGAAGTCTCATTGGGAGTTACGTTTCTTTGCAGTGATTGGCTCAAAAGGTTGTGCAACAAAATATTAGATTTTTTTCTAGGCCATTTTCATTAGTTTTTATTTTATTTTTATTTTCTGTTTAACCCCAAAACTCAAAAGCAATGTCTGATTTTCATTCATTGATATTCAGTAAAATTAAATTGAAAATTCCTTTTGTCAGTTTCACGTTATTTCAGCGACTATTGTGGGTTTTTCTTACTTTAACAGAAAGGTAGTAACAATTTTGCCCATATATGTATGGCCAAAATGTTCAACTTTATTCTCATAAGACTATAACATGTTCTACCACATGCTTTTGGTAAACTTGATGCACATTTTGACGAAAAAAGCTTTTGCCTTGTCACGTTACCCCACAGGCCAGACATAGGAAGCATAATTAGATTGTTGTCACAAGTAGTACACAACCAATACTTGCCAGAAATTCCTGCAGCTTCTTTAATGTTGCTGTAGGCCACATGGCTGCCTCCTGAACCAATTTTCTTCCTGTCTTTTCATCAGTCCAGTGATTCTGAATACAGCCACATGCATAATCATTGGATGGTATTCACACTTATGCAACCACATCATTTTAGTTTTGTTATTATTTATTATTTTTAAATGTTACATCACATTTTGCATCTATTAAATAAGTTACATGTTGTTTTGTCAGTGATTTTTTTTATACCTATTCATCATGTATCCAAATGTTAGGTAGATGAAGTATGCTTTGGTGCAACATCACATTCCGATATAAAATTAGGAGGGTTTTTTTCATTGCAGCTGTTTTAGTTTTACCAGATAAGCGGAACGGCATTTTACAATATACTGTTAGGGCTGACTTTCTTGGCTTAATCTCCATTGATCATTACCATCAATCCAGTACTGTAGATCTCAGATGCCAACTAACAGAGTGATCTTCTATTACAATGGTCCTACTAATTGAGGAGAAGTCCCCAGTGGCGCTCACTTATTAGCAGTAAAGTGCCGGTAAGGTGAATGCTGAGAATGCAAAATGATGGCAGCAGGAGAAGCGTCAAGAATCACTGCAAATATGACAATTCAGTCAAAAACAAATAATTAAAAAACAGAAACGTGTAGCTGCACCTCTGCTCTGCACTCTGTACTCCTAAGAACATTTATGCTATAGAACCAATTGACTTCTATGGGACAATTAGATATAGTGGGCCCAGCGTTGGTTTAGTCCATTCCTTTGATAAAGGGTAACAAAGCCTACGTAGGAGTCATCTATCCAGAGTAATTGCATAGTTAAAGGAACTCACCATGCACAAACCCGAACGCTAAAGTTCAGGGTTCATACTGGACACCTAGTGTTTTGGTGCCAAACCCCAAACACGGACTTCTTACTGTACCCAATTGTTACTGTTCGGTTTCAGCAGCCTAATGAAGCTTGTTGAAAGGCTGCAGCACCATTCCCAGCCTAATCAGACCAGCCCTCAGCTGTCCCAGAAATGGCGCATCCATTAGATGTGCCAATTCAGACACCGAACCCCGAACACAAACTTCTTACTGTACGCCATTGTTACTGTTCGGTTTCGGCACCCTAATGAAGCTTGTTGAAAGGCTGCAGCGCCATTCTCAGCCTAAGGTCGGAGTCACACACACCGTATAAAAATCGGACCGTATTATACGGCCGTAATACGCAGAAAAGTCCCCTGAACAGTGATCCGTATATCATCCATGTGCAATGCGAGGATGCGATTTCCTCGCATCAA
This sequence comes from Oophaga sylvatica, assembly GCA_033576555.1. NCBI lineage: Eukaryota > Metazoa > Chordata > Amphibia > Anura > Dendrobatidae > Oophaga > Oophaga sylvatica. The sequence goes on from JARQOD010000004.1 coordinate 27,929,611, forward strand.
AATATCCGTGTGTCATCCGTTATGGCGAGATTTTCTCGCCGGCTTGCAAAACCGACATATAATGGATCCAAATGACAGTTTTTAACTCACAAAAGAAACAATATATATATACATACATATATAAATATATATATATAATATATGTCATTGTGACACATATATATATATTTATAGTTCATACACTTCTACATAGTATAATAGCCACTAATTCAATTGCCGGCTTCTGTAAAATCATTGCAGAACCCGACATGAAATGACACATGGTTTACATACAGTAAACCATGTCATTTCATGTAGTTTGATATATGATTTTCACTAATAATTACATGAGTGTATGTGTGCAAAATTTCATACATCTAGGTGTTAATTAAATGTGTAAATTCGTTGAAAAAAGAAATGCCAGAAAAGGCACATCTATTATTACGAGCAGGGACTCCGCACAGCATCAGTGACATCAGAGGGAGTCCCCAGCTTACCTGAAGTGAACTGAATAGCGTGGGAAACAATCAATTAAGCTTCCCACACTAATCAGTTCATCTCCTGTGAGCTGGGGAGATGAACTCATTCATTCGGGTGTTTACAGCCAGGCTGGCAGCATTAGCAGCGGTCCCTGCTGTAAACCTGTTAACCCTTTCAAATGGATTGCAGCGTGGGACCTGACTGAGCGCCTGAGAGGTATGGATATTGTTGCTTTATTATTTTATTTTTATTACAGGAGAACAAGGGATTCGGAAGGATTACCAGTACAATAAAATATGGTCAAAAACTATGTGTATTTATTTCATTAAAATATTTTTTAATGAATGTGTGTGTGTTTTTTTAACCATTTAATACAATAGGATTAATAATGGATAGTTGTCTAACTGACAACTCTCCATTATTAACCCGGATTAATGTCACCTTCCAATAGCAAGGTGGCCTTAACCCATTATTAACCCATTAGCCACCGCTACAGGGCAATGGGAATAGATGGGCTAGGTGCCAGAAAAGGCGCTTCTAATAATAGATGTGCCTTTTCTGGGGTGACTGGGGCCAGATGTTAGTAGCCAGGGGGGCACAAAAAAATGGTCCCTCTCAGGGCTACTAATATCTGTCTTCAGTCACTGGCTTTCCCTGTCTGGTGGAGAAAATGCTGCGGGAGCCCACGCATTTTTTTTCAATGAATTTACACATTTAATTAACACCTAGATGTATGAAATTTTGCACACATACACTCATGTAATTGTTAGTGAAAACCATACATCAAACTACATGAAATGACATTGTTTACTGTATGTAAACCATGTGTCATTTCATGTCGGGTTCTGTAATGATTTTACAGAAGCCGGCAATTGAATTAGCGGCTATTATGCTATGTAGAAGTGTATGAACTATAAATATATGTGTGTATATATATATATATGTCACAATGACATGTATATATATATATATATATATATGTATTCTATGTGTATATATCTATTCTTTCCATTCTTTATTAAACCTGTCAGTGTGATTTTACAGTATAGCCAGGGATGAATTCCCCGCTTTTCTAAAGGACACCGGTGCGTATTTCTCGCAAGTCACACTGATGGCCCGTGTGTAATCCGATGTTTTCACGCACCCATAGACTTGCATTGGCGAGTCTCAGCCGATATACGGTGCAAATCGCAGCATGCTGCGATTTCACTCGCACGTATAAAACGGCAGAGAAAAAATTGGCTGATGGGAGCTGCCCCATAGATTAACATTGGTCCGAGTGCAATGCGATTTTTTCTCGCATTGCACTCGTGCGTATTTCTTGCTCGTGTGACTGCGGCCTAATAAGACCAGCCCTCAGCCGTCCCAGAAATGGCGCATCCATTAGATGTTCCAATTCAGACACCGAACCCCGAACCCAAACTTCTTACTGTACGCCATTCTTGCTGTTCGGTTTTGGCACCCTAATGAAGCTTTTTGAAAGGCTGCAGCGCCATTCTCAGCCTAATCAGACCAGCCCTCAACCTCCCCAGAAATAACGCATCCATTAGATGTGCCAATTTTGGCGTTTAGCCTCAGCTCTTCCCGATTGCCCTGCTGTGTTGGCAATGGGGTAAAGGGATTGTGGGGTTGATGTCAGCAGCTGGCTCTGACATCAATCCCATGGGTCAGTAATGGAGAGGTGTCTGTCAGACACCTCCATTACTAATCAAGTAGTTAAAAGAAATAAACACACACACAAAGGTACTTTATTTTAATAATTCACTCCCTGACATTTTCCTTATTTCACCCATTTATTAAAAAAAAGTAATAATCCACACCGGTCCGCAGTTATCAAAATGGAGGTCCCACAACGATCTCCGTCTTCTTCGTCCAGTGTATGGAGCCTCGTTGAGAGAAAAAAGTTCCATAGACTGAAGCAGCAGCCGCTGCCGGGTCTCACGCTGCACTCCACGAGACCCGGTCGTGTTGAACTGAGGAGCCGTCAGTACGGTTACCTCAGTTTACAGCGCAAGGTCTCCTTGCACTGTTATAACATGTAAATAACCACCGGTCAGCTATATACATGTCAGTCAGTGTCCTTTACGGCCTATTCACACAGGAGGACCGCACGTCTCTGTGCACACAGCAATGCTAATATGTTCTTTCCACGTAGGATGTCATGTTGTCAGGAGCACATGTCCTGTGTACCGGGAGCAATGTGCGGCCAAAAACTATTATTTCAGTCGGCTAAAATTTGTATCGAATAATCATTTTGCTCTTACATCAGGTGATTACTCACCTATTTAAATGAGCCAATAATCGGGAAGGCGCGCTCCCAAGAACATGCACTTCACCATCTAAATTGGCCATAATTCAGTGGCTGTTTGCTCCGCAGCTCTACAGCACAAACCGCACATCATTGTTTGCTGCTGACCTGTGGTTTCACTATCTAGAGAGCAAGGTTACAGGAGTTACAAGACGTGGGCTTGTGCTCTTGAAAATGTCAGGACTGAATTTCAGTCCCAGTCCGGTCCTGGTGACAGGTGTCAGACCCCCACTGATCTGATGTTGATGACCTATCCTAAGCTTGCCAACAAGGGTTTTGCCACCAAGTATTAAGTCTTGTTTGCCAGAGGGATCGAATACTTACTTCTCATTGCCAAATGCAAATACATGTATATAATTTATACAATGTGATTTTCTGGATTTTATTTTTGATATTCTCTTTTTCAATGTTAAAATGAACCTACCCTTAAAATTATAGACTGTTCATGTCTTTGTAGGTGGGCAAAGTTACAAAATCAGCAAGGATCAAATACCCATTTCCTTCACTGTATCTATTATCTATCTATTATCGATCTGTCTATTATCTCTTTATATAAGTTTTCTTTTTTTAACTACCTTTATAAACTAAAATTAGCAATCATTGCTGAACAAAAATGCAAGCGAAAAGGCATATTGTCCACTGCTTTTTCCTGCCAATGGTGCAGAAATTTCTGAATCCAAATACTCAATGTGTGCACATACCCTTATTTAGGTTTATTGCATCTATTATATTAACCTTTTAATTAAAAATATTAAGTACATTGTGTTTGAAAAACATTACTAGTAAACATACAGTTTATACTATAGTTCTTCTATCTGAGAGCATTTTAACTTTACCCCTCTAGATGGCAGTACAACATAAAATACAAAAATAAAAGCGTACTTTTTCAAACGCATCTGACAATTGAAAAGTGAATTTTCTCTTATTTGTTACTTGCATTTACCATGGCTTGCAAAAGTATTCCCCAACACCCCCTCTGACCCCCTTTGGCATTTTTTTGTGTTTTGCTACCTCACAACCTGGAATTTCACTGAGCTTTTTAAGGGTTTGCATCAGTTTGTGTAAAGAACATGCCCACAACTGTGAACATTTATATAATAATAATAATCTTTATTTTTATATAGCGCTAACATATTCCGCAGCGCTTTACAGTTTTTTTTTCTTTTTTATTGTGAAGTAAACAACAAATAGGACAAAATAACTGAAAACTTCAGTGTGCATAACTATTCACCCCCCTAAAGTCAGTACTTTGTAGTGCCTCCTTTTGAGGCAATTACAGCTGCAAGTCGCTTTGGATAAGTCTCTATGAGCTTTCCACATCTTGTCACTGAGGTTTTTGCTCATTCCTCAAAGCAAAACTGTTCCAGCTCCTTCAAATTAGATGGTTTCCTCTGGTGAACAGCGATCTTCAATTTACACTTTTCCCTTAAACCAGTCTAGTGTTGTTTTAACAGTATGCTTTGGGTCATTCTTTTGTTGGAAGGTGAAACTCCGTCCCAGTTTCACATCATTGACAGACTGAAACAGGTTTTGCTCAAGCTTATCCCTGTATTTAGCACCATCCATCTTCCCCTCGACTCAGACCATTTTACATGTCCCTGCTGCTGAACATATCACAGCATGTTGCTGCCACCACCACGTCTCACTGTGGGGATGGTGTTCTTGGGTAATGACCTGTGTTAGATTGGCGCAAGACATAGCATTTACCTCAGTCGCCAAAAAGTTCAAATCTGGTCTCATATGACCACAGCACCCTCCTCCATACATTTGGGGAGTCTCCCACATGTCTTTTGGCAAACTCAAAACAAGCGTTACAATTTTTGTAAGTAAAGGCTTTTTTCTGCTCATTCTTCCATGAAGTCCATCTCTATGGAGTGTATGGCTTATTGTGGTGGTATGGACAGATACTTCAGTCTCTTCTTGAGAACTCTGCAGCTCCTTTCTGGTCACCTTTGGTCTTTGTGCTGCCTCTCTGATTAATGACCTCCTTGCCTGGGCTGATAGTTTTGATGGGCGGCCCCCTCTTGACAGGTTTGTTGTGGTACCATGTTCTTTCCATTTGATGATAATGGATTTAATGGTGCTGCAGGGGATCATCAGAGTTTGGGATATTTTTTATAACCCAATTCTGACTTGTACTTCTCAACAACTTTGTCCCGTACTTGGTTGGAGATCTCCTTGGTCCTCATGGTGTTTGGTTAGTGGCGCCTCTTGCTAATGGTGTTTCAGCCTCTGTGGTCTTTCAGAAAATGTGTGTAAATACTGACAGACCATGTGATACTTAGATTGCACACAGGCGGACTTCCTTTCACTAAGCGTGTGACTTATGAAGGTAATTGGTTGCACCAGAATTTTTAGGGGCTTCATAGTAAAAGGAGTTAATACATATGCACATGCCAATTTTTAGTGATTTGATCCCATAATTAATTCCTATATTTTTCTAGCTTCACTTCAACAACTTAGACAATTTAGTGCAGATGCATCAAACGCAAATCGGATCACAAAATACTTAAACACAGGTTGTAATGTAACAAAATAGGTAAAAGCCAAGGGGGTGAATACTATTGCAAGCCACTGTAGATACAGTCAAATTGGGCATAATTTCACACAAAACCCCAAAAATGGGCCAGACAAAATTGTTGACACCGTTCCAATATTTATGCTCATTCCTCTGCCATAATGACTATTCTGCTTCACGTCACTTGTCTTACCTATTGCATTTTTTCTGTGTTTTTGTGTATAAATATGTGATTCTTCAGATTTTGTGTTAGTTCAGCCTGATGAAGAGACCTGAGTAGTCTCGAAAGCTTGCAATTTGTTACCATCTTTTCAGTTAGCCATTAAAAGGTATCAACCACTGAGGACTCTCAACTCTAAATATTTTTCTATCTACTGGCTAACACGGTACGAAGATATACATCTTTACTGTTGACACCGTTCCAAAATTGTGGGTAAACAACTTTGTTTCATGTATACGATGCTCATACAAACTCACCTGTGGCAAGTAACATGTGTGGGTAATATGAAAATCACACCAGAAACCAGATAAAAAGGGGAGAATTTGACTCAGTCTTTGCATTGGGTGTCTGTGCGTGCCTCATTAAGCATGGAGAACAGAAACAGAAGAAGAGAACCATCTGAGCACTTGAGAACCAAAATTGTTGAAAAATATCAACAATCTCAAGGTTACAAGTCCATCTCCAGAGACCGTGATGTTCCTTCTTCCACAATGCACAAAATAATTTAAAAAATTAAAATTTTGTCCTGCCCATTTTGTGTGAAACTATGTCAAAGTTTACTTTTTATCTCTGCTTTTCTGTGTTGATCCAATACACATAAAGGAAATAAACATGTGTATAACAAAACGTGCAATTGCAATAATTTTCTGGTAAAAATACTTCACTATCTGGAACAATTTCAAGGGTGCCAGCATTTTCGGCCATGATACTTTGAAACCTGCCTATATATAAAAAAAATTCTACAAAGTAAGAATTCAAAAGTAGATGTGTTGATAGTATATTTTTTTCAGTGAACGAAAAATGTAACCCCTTCACGACGTTGGGTTTTTCGTTTCTGTTTTTTGCTCCCCGTCTTCCCACAGCTATAACTTTCGAGGGCTTGACTTTTTGTGGGACAAGTTGTACTTTTGAACATCACCATTGGTGTTACCATATTTACTGAAAAACAGGAAAAAAAATCAAAGTGCTGTGAAATTGAAAAAAAAGTGCAATTCCACAATTGTTTTTTGTTTGTTTTTTTACCATGTTCACTAAATGCTAAAACTGACCTGCCATTATGATTTTCCAGGTCATTACGAGTTTGCACATACCTAACATGTATAGGTTTCGTTTTTATTTAAGTGATGAAAAAAAATCCAAATTCTGCAGCAACAAAAAATGCAGCCATTTTCCAAGATCCGTAGCATCTCCATTTTTCATGATCTTGGGTTGGGAGAGGGTTTATTTTTGTGCGATGAGCTGACATATTTATCGTTACCATTATCGAATAGATACAATGTTTTGATCACCTGTTATTGCATTTTATTAAAGTGTTGCGGTGACCAAAAAAACATAGTTCTGGAGTTTTTGTTTTGCTACGCCGCTTACTGATCGGATTAATTCTTTTTATACATATCGGGCATTTCTGAAAGCAGCGATACCAAATATGTGTATTATTTTTAAATTGTTTTATTTTGAATGCGGTGAATTGGGGGGTGATTTAAACTTTTATATTTTTTACATTTTTTTAAAACATTTTTTTCTACTTTTCACACGCTTCAATAGTCTCCATGAGAGAATAGAAGCTGCGATCATCCGATCACAGCAGGACTTCAGCTGAAATGATGACCTGCATTCCAGCAATGACAACCACAGGGGTCTCCTGCAGACTCTGGGTTGTCATGCCTATTGACGACCCGCGGTCATGTGGCATGGGCGCCGATGGATGGAATTATTGACAAGCTTCCCGCGCAGTCATGTTAAATGACGCTCTCGGAGATTGACAGTGGCATTTAACATGTTAACAGCCTCGATTGGATCTCGATTCCACCAGCGGCTGTTAGAGGCACATGACAGCTGATCAGATCAGCTGTCATGTGCAGGAAAACATGACAACCCACATGGAATGCAGGGAGACAACCTATGATGTACCTATAAGTCAGAGGTCATGAAAGGGTTAGAAACTGATTGAACAAAAGAGAAATCTAAATTTAACCAATATTTGGTGTAACCGCCCTTTAGTCCTCAAAACAGGCTCAAAGCATCATTATAGATACTTGCACACAATATTTGAGGGTACTCAGCTGAGAACAGGGGAGTAACTTTAATAGGTGCAAGGGTTGCAATTGCATCAGGGTCTTAGAAGACGCCGGAGCCATGTGCCTTACTGAGCTCCTAAATCAGTCCTTATCTTTCCCCTCCCCAACCTAGGGAAGTGGAGAGTAGTAGGGTATCAGCATGCACAAACCAGACTAACAAGGGAAGACATACAGGGATAAATGAAAACACCAATCATAAATATGCACTCACAACAAATAACACAGTGGAACTCCAGGAAGTAAAGGAATTAAAAACCAAATAGGAGAGGATGAGGATGAGTATGACACAGACAAATCACCAAGTAACAGTCTTTTGAACAACACTTCAAACGCCTCCTCAAACAACAACACTCCAGAGCCAGGCAGTATAAAGCTAACACTGGCAATCCCTGATTACCAGAGGCCAGTATATATAGCAGAGGGGAGTGGCCAACACTGAACAGCTGAGACCATCAAACCAGGAAAGCTTCCAGGAGCTCTCAACTGAATAGGTTAACCCCTGCACTGCTAGAAGAAACCTGCACTGTTTAATATGATGGTGAAGTGCTTCTAATCAGTGTAGGAGTGCGTGAAACCAGAAACCATAGTCTTCTGGCCCCTGTCTGTCGCAGTAAACCTGTGTCACCCAGACACACTTCTCTGTTGCTCATTTCTTTGCATTTTGTTAACTGATAAAAATAAATATTACCACTATTTTTGACAGTATTCTTGCTGAGCAGCATTTTTTCCGCAAAAATGTTTTACATAATACTGCATGTATTAGGTGCGTGATTTTTTTTATTATGGGTGAGCTGTATTTTTTTATTTTTTTAACAGTTAGATAATGTATCAAAACAATATTTGTGTGTGGTTGAACGGAAAATGGAAAAAATATAGAAATTCCGCCATTGTTTATGCGGTTTCATTTTTATGCCATTCCCAATGCGGTCAAATGATGTTGCAGGTCAGAATGATTAAATTAACAGTAAATTTGTATAAAAATTTTATGTTTTACTATTTTTACAAAATTTAAAAAAAAAAGTTTTGTATCACCATATCATGAGACCCAAAACTTTTTTATTTATTTTTTTATTGCAAATTTTTATTGAAATATTTCATGATTCACAGAATATAAATTTTTAAGATGTGAAATAAAAAAGGCGAATGTAAGAACATACAACAAGGCTTCAATAAAAACAAGTTAAACCAGATACATAGTAAATGTGCACTGGATTATGATATTGTTCAGAAATTTTAATTACTTCTTTTTTTTAACAATCTGAAAGGGGGGGACACATACAAGACTTACAATAGACAAAGGGGGAACAAAGACAGATATAGGTATTGGGATGTATAGATGGGGAGAGAAATGAGTGAGCTAGTAGAGACGATTCTCATAAATTCAGGGGCATCCAGAAAGTATCCCAAGGGGACCACCAGATGAGATTACATTTCTTAACTTTATTTTCATTCATAGCAGTGCGAAATTCATGATTTCTAATGTCTTTGATCCTAGTATATAGGTGTAAGGAGGGTCAAGGTTGTAACTCTTAAAATGTCTTTTGCTGCTATGTGTATATACAGTAGCTTCACCCAACCTCTAACCATGAGTGGAGAAAAAGTTTTGGTGTTATCATTCATATTCTCTGAAAAAAATCCAAGAAAGCAAAAATGTAAACTTTTGAGCACAACTGTATGTGTGTTTATAGGAACCGAACTGCCAGTCCAGGGGAGCGGGACAGGAAGAAGCAACCAGGGACCAACCTCGGACTAATCATTTGAGACTCAAAGTCCCAAGCTTTCCAAAACCTTATGAGGTTAAACGTCCAGGACATTTCACCTCGTAAAGTAACAGCTTTCTAAATGAGTTTTGATGTAGATATATTCATGTGTATTATACATGGCACGTCTTTAGCTATGCTGTTGTGTAGCCCTGGTGTTAGGCACACGCAGTACCCTGGAGAGTGTGTGGCGAGACAGCAGTTTAATGCTAAATATTCATTCACTCAACATATACTAGACACACCCTTAGGGTAGTGGAGTTTACTCTTGAGGGAGTGGTCAAGGCGTATGTGTTAGAGTGATTTAGTTAGTCTAGTTCCTGTCTTCGGACAGAGAAGACGTCTGGAGTTTAGTTCCTGACTTCAGAGAGAGAAGACGTCTGGAGGGAGGAAGCAGTCCAGATTGCTCTATCATCAGTTCGGAAAGTGGAGTCTAGTATAGGTGCTTTAATTCACCTTAGCCTAGTCAGAGCTGTACCTCATCAGCATACACTGGAAGGAAAGAAGAAGTTTAGTGCAGAAAGTCTTCAGTATCCTGTCTAAAGGACGGTGTAAGGTTCAGAGACGTGCTCCTGCCTATTGAAAACTGAGCATCTGTAACTAACTTTGAAGTGAAGGAAAAGAAAGAAGTGACTACTCGACCCTTGGCTAGTGTGAGTGCTTATGTTACCAGCGAGGACAAGGCGAAAGGCACAGTGGTTTATTGGAATAGTGCTTACGGATTGAAGAAGTCCTGCACATTGCTACCGGTCACTGGGGACCGAAGGATCACTACTGTTTCAAGCATAGTGATAAGAAAACCAGGAATTTACCGGACCTTAGGTCGCAGCAAACAAGCCCCTTATAGTCAGTACGTAACTGGGGTCAGGGGGAGTGAAGACTTTGAATCAGTGCACGATAAGATAAGAATTCAGCTCCCTCGCAGGAAGGCTCCTAACACAAAGCTGACTGGGCGGTACAGCTATAGATTAGCTGGAGATATTGAGGGAACTACGCTTCAGGCTGGTTGTACTCATTGTATTGGAAGTAAAGGAGGCCCCTAACTTGTCCAGCTGCTGTCTCAAGATACACTCTCCTTGGATCAGCCTCCCTGGGACCTGCCTGAACATCTTACAAGTAAAGGTATGGAAAGACGCTGACCGTGTGAGACTGTGTTATTTACCTGCACCCGACTTCACTAACTTCATAGACCTGAGGGAAGAGTCCCACCTGTAGGGGACCCGACATCTAGCTGCATCACCATCCCCTCAGAGATCTACAGCAGCGCTGGTACTAATTACCAGAATACTACAGGTGGCGTCACGAACTGTATATAAACCTATCCCCTGTAAATATTCCCCCAACATACGCCAGACCGCCAGGGCCACAGACCGAGCCACAGCTACCTGTGACAATCCCCATAGACTTCTACGGGCTCGGCTCTGAGTACCCCATTGCCCTGGTAACCCACAATTGTGGTGGCGGGTCGACACACTGTATTTATAGCAATAAATATTTATGAGGGTATAATGTGAGTGGCATACTTTATAAGCCTGCCAGATATCTCATTTTGTGTACTTGGATGTAAATATACTATATATTGAGTGCTAAATATTTAATGCATACAGCTTTGATTGTTTCACTGTTCCAATATTTGCAGCAATAATAATTATACTATATATAGAAGCACACGTACCTGGGGCTCTTAATATAATGATACGATACAATACACTTTATTGATCCCGGGGGAAATTACAGTATTACAGCAGCAATACAAACAGCAGTACATAAAATATTAGGACACAAATCTTGCACAGGTATACCAACATTACATAATAAATAAAAGTGTGTAGTTCAGGTGTATATAAGTCAAAATTAATTGACATTAGTACACCAGCCATCAGTCATTATTTTCTACCACCCTTAGGAAATTATTATACATCCCCCTAGCAGTTGGTACAAACGATTTCCTGAATTTCTCCTTCTTGCACCTTAGTAGGATTAGACGGCTGCTGAATGTGCTCTTCTGCTTCAAGAACAGCTCGTATAGTGGGTGTGTATTATTGTTCATTATAGCCCTACACTTCTTCTGAATTCTATCCTCCAATACCTCCTCAAAAGAGTCCAGATGGAGGCCAACAGCCGCGCTTGCCTTCTTGATAAGTTTGTTGAGCTTATTAGCGTCAGCTACTCGCACACTACTGCCCCAGCAAATGATAGCAAAAAAGATGGCGCTTGCTACAACGGTCTGATAGAACATTTCCAGCATTTTGCTGCACACATTGAATGACCTGAGCTTCCGCAGAAAGTACAGTCTGCTCATTCCCTTCTTGTAAACCTTCTCTGTATGACACCTCCAATCAAGTTTACTGTCAAGGTGAACCCCCAAATATTTGTAGCTCTCAACAATCTCCACCTCCTGGCCAGCAATAGTGATGTTCTTGCCTTTTATGACTGTGTAATAATTTATTGCTGTTATTTGTAGCACATGATATCAATGTAATATACATTTGTGTATATATTATGTCCAGGTGTATTCTCACCATTTGCCTCATCTGTGTTTTTTTCCTTTTCTATATTTATGTCTGTCATCTTATGGCTCAATTTCATTCATAAATTTAAAAGAAAATATATTTTTTATATTTGATTCATCCTTTTTATAAAGTGTTTTTCTTGGTGGCTCTTCAAAAATATACAATAATGCAGCCAGTGTCTGACTCATGCTGCCAGTGATTCGGGCAGCATGGATCTACCGTGACTTTACTGCCTGTTAATTTGAGTAGTAATATAGCAGAGACGGAAAACTTAATTGGTTCATCTATTAAAGGGGTTATCTAGAACTATTTGATTATTTACTATGGGGCAACTCTATTTGCTAACTACCTGTCTGTTGTGCCTGGCGCTCAGTGGCTTCTGCTGATGACACGTCGACAGAGCAGCGGCTTCTCTTGCACTCTGCTCTGTTGATGGGCTGTGACTGATGACATCATGCTTACTAACTGCCGGCTCCCCACTGCCTAAATGCGGGAGCCGGCTGTCAATCAGCATGACGTCAGCATTCACACCCCATCAACAGAGCAGTCCGGAAAATTTAGAGCAGCTCTGTTGACGTGGAGCAGCTGAATTGCCAGAAGGAACAGCCAGTGACCTCTCTGAGCCAACACTGGGTAGAACAGCGTTCTCTAGGCCCACAGTAAAAAAAAAAGACGTCATGGACAACCCCTTTAACTCCTTCACGACCAGAGGTATTTTCGTTTTTGCCTTTTTTGTTTTTTGCTCCCCTTCTTCCCAGAGCTATAACTTTTTTATTTTTTGGTCAATATGGCCTCGTGAGGGCTGAGTAAGGATTTATTTTTTGCCTGCCGAGCTGGGATTTTTATTTATACCATTTGGTGCAGATACGATCTTTTGATCGCCCGTTATTGCATTTTATTGCAATGTAGCGGCGACCAAAAAAACATAATTCTGACGTTTTGATTTTTTTTTTCATTACGCCATTTAGCGATTGGGTTAACTCTTTTTTATATTGATAGATCAGGTGATTCTGAACGCAGCAATACCAAATATGTGTATGTTTGATTTTTTTATTGTTTTATTTTGAATGGGGCGAAAGGGGGGTGATTTGAACTTTTAAATTTTTAAAAACTTTTTTTTAACTTTTTGCTTTCTGTAATAGTCTTCATGGAAGCTAGAAGCTGCTGTACTTTGATCGCCTCTGCTACACACAGGCGATGATCAGATCGCCTGTGTGTAGCAGAAATGCTTACTTGCCATGAGCGCTGACTACGGGGCGGCGCTCATAGCAATCCAGCAATGACAATCATAGAAGTCTGCTTTACACCTCTGGTTGTCATGCTGACCCATCGGTGACCCGTGATCATGTGACCGGGTCAGTGATAGATGGGATTTACAACGCGCTTCCAGTAAGAAATTGACAGTGGCATTTAACTAGTTAACAGCCACGGGTGGATCGCGATTCCACCCGTGGTTGTTGTGGGCACATGTCAGCTGTATAGATCAGCTGTCAAACAGCGGAAGTCTAACATCGGCGTACTATTACACCTAATGTCGGAAAAGGGATAAAAATGGCAAATACGAAATTCGACTTGTGAAGAACATGTTGAGGAAGCATTAAAGGCAAAAGACAGTTTAACACAGCCAACATCACAAAAACATAGCAACTCATGGTGGATTTGCCACACAGAACACATAATGTGTGAGGCCTTCCTAATGACTTTCCCAAAGACACCTAGGTGGGTTCCCATAGACAGAATAATGGCGGCATATTCAGCTACTGTACATATGTTAAACTTTTTGCACGTAGAAACATCACAGAAATTTCAAGCGTCAAGTCTACCATTCTCCAATCTGATTTATACAATGATTCTTCAGGGTTAATTTTCTGCTGCCATTAAGTAATCTATGACAAATTCAATGTTTTTTATTGTTCATTCATATTACATTATGACCGCCTGGAGACCTATAATACTTAGACACAACTATATACTCATCACATCCAGTACAGAAAACAAACAAGATTAAATAAGCAAGATTTTAAGCGTTTTTATTAAAAGCGAAACACTAATAGAACATTCCTATAAGTAACATATCAAATGCAGACATTTCTGCAACTTATTTACCTGAATGCCAAAATACAAATATTTGTTGTTTTGATTGTTTTTTAAGGTTTTTTTTACGGTCCACTTTGCAATTTAGGTAAAAAAAAAATACTGCATAAAAAACTATTATAAACTGGTAGGAGGATGGTCGAATAATCACCCTTTAAAGAGAAAAACATTGGAGATCTAAGCTGGTTAATACAGAAGTATTTACTTTTTCCTTCTTTGCACATGGTGACACAATAGGCTTCAAGAAAGAGGACACAAACCTTCTTTTCGTCATCAATGGTGATCCCAACGGTGGTATCCACCTTGATCATACACTATTACCTATCCTTGAGTCTAACCCCTTGGCTAGGTCTAAACATTGCTTATTTGATACAGATATTATATGTGGATTTCCAAACTGAACTCTGCATAAAAAAATCTGCTCATGTCCCGCACTTATTCATGTGTTTTTATGTGCACTTTTTAGTTACTGTTGCAAATAGCCTCTTCAGAGAGAAAGGGGGCTTGAACTCTAGAGCTTCCTATTGGTTGTCACGATTCTAAAAGTCAATTTCAAACTTTTAATAAGCTGACTTATGATAAAAGGCCAAACCAGAGACTCCATTGGCAGACACCTGTTTCAGGGGATATGCCTCTCATCAGTGCAAAGCAGGAAATACAAACATAACGCAATAAAACAATGCCAGGTCAGAGATTTAACCTGTGGAATTAGGGTCCAACTTAAAATGAAGGAGTTTCTGCAACAAAAATTTACAGTCTGCAGACTTAAAAAAAAACACTACAAATGCCAATGGATTTTAAACAACAAAACAAACAAACCATAGCATTATCTTGTGGGATCCTGGTATATACATGTACAAAAAGAGCTTTACCTTATAGTCAGTTTTTAAGTTTACGGGAAATCAACAATAACGAGACCACTTTTAAATTACAAGCTGAGGAATTGAAGGAAAAGAGTGGAAATAAGGGATGATAATAAAATGGAACATAAATTTATCTTTAACTTTAAGCACAGCCCTATGGATAACATATTACATACAGCCATCCAAAGGAATTGGCATTTAATCGAAAGCTACAAAGATTTACATAATATAGTCATCAGGATTCCAATTTTTTTGTATAGGAGAGGAAGGAATTTGGGGGACATTCTGGTACATAAAAGGTTGGATTCTAAATCAGGCAATTGGATTGAAAACAAAGCAGCACTAAGGGTACCATAAATGTGGGAATGAGGGGCACTTCAATCTTTTATTGGATGCCCCCTGACTGCTGTGCCCCATTGAAAGGGTTAAGCTTTAGTGTCCCATGTTTTCTTTTCCCCTCCCTTTCTGTTTTGTCACCCCCTCCTTTTCTCCTCCCTTTGTGCCCCTTTTATAAATGCTGTCCCTGCCTCTTCCTGTCTATCTTCTCACAGCAGTGGGACCCCGAGTTTGCATTAAGTAACAAATTTTATTTCCTGTAGAACAACTCAAGTATAGAGGTGGGTGGACCCCTGGATGTTCCGGTTCTGGCGGGTTCGGCTGAACAGTTACAAAAAGTTTGGGTTCGGGTACCAGAACAGTACGAGGACCCAAACCCAGACCCCATTCACTTGTGCATGACAGCACGGCAAATGCCGCATCTGATTGGTGGTAAAATTATTACCGCCAGTCAGACAGCCGTGGTTCCCATGCTGTCAAGTGACAGCAAGAGCCCGCAGCTGTGATGGGAGGTAAAAAGTTTACCTATGGTCACTGGCGTCGGCTGATGATTCTGTAAGGGGCCAGGGTTGCAGTCGTGGCAACAAGCTTTACGGTTCCCACACCCTGGCACTCCACAGATAAAACACAATGTCCTTTTCGCTGCACATGCAGCATGCGCAGCAGAACAGTTACGGTTACTGTCAGAGTTCCTTCCAGTTCTGTCACTCCAGCTCCATGTTTCCAAGTTATACAAAACACTTCGGAGTCACAGTCTTTTTTAAATAGTTCAACTTTACTTATCAAAAGGGCACTCATCACCTTGGCAGCACAATTCACACAGAGTCATGTATTCTGCACGTCCCCTGCCTTCTGGGCAGACTATATTCTTTTTGTAATTTCTCTCTTTCCTCCCGGCGTTCACTGCCATACCTTTAGTCAGAATCTGTTCTGTCCGTGCCTTCCTTTCCCCTGCCATCCGGGCAGTCTCTTTAGACAGTCCATGACCCATCTGTGCCTTCCACGTCACCAGTTCCCTGTCAGCCCTTTATCCGGTTCCAATTGGGAAAGGTGCCGGGAATGCCATCTTAGCTGCTCCCGCCCCAGTCTTAGACCCCAAATCCTTCCTGGGGATGGTCCTGTTGAGCTGTTGCCCAAATGCATTATTCTCTGCTTGGGGCCCCTTACTGCCGTAGCAGACTTATCCCCACAGCCAGTCACTGTCTGCCCCACTGTTCCTCATATAACCTGCCCTGGGCAGGCTGCCCGGGCTTCTGCTTCTAATCAGGAAGTGCCTATCCTATACCTCCCTGCTCTGTGCTGCTCTAACTCCTCCCCACTGGATAACCCCTTGCTGCCTGTGCCTAAACTAACACTATTATCTATCCTATTCTCTATCTCTAATGTGCCCCCCTCTATTCTAATCCCCCTAAGGTCCTATACTACTTCCTAATCTATCCCTAAACCTATGCACAATACGTGACAAACACATTAATGTTACAGTACACACACAATAGTAAAACATTAGTAAACCGCACAGTAGATTAACATTAATAAAATGTCACGGTGCCGCATGTAACAAATGTGAACAGCGTTCAGGAGAGAGAAGGCACATGAGGGTCCTCACCACCTCCTTACAGGACTACTGGTCCCATGAGCCTACGCCTGCTGCAGCTAATAACAGTGAGAGCAGGTGGCAGCTGATGGGAGTATTCATCAACCGGCGCCTGCTCTGTAAATAAATAATTTTTAAAAAAATGGCGTGTGTTCCCCTGTGTTTTTGACAACCAGCCAGGCAAAACTGACAGCTGGGAGTTGCAACCCTCAGTTGTCAGCTTCAGCAAGGCTGGTTATCAAGATTAGAGGGGTCGACACGCACAGTTTTTTTTAAATTATTTAAATAAATCATTTAACAAAACAATGTGGGGTCCCCACCGCTTTTGACAACAAGCCAAGCTAAAGCAGACAGCTGAGGGCTGGTATTCTCAGGCTGGTAAGGGGCCATGAATTTTACCCCACCACCCAAAAACAGCCCGAAGCCTCCCAGAAAAGGCGCATCTATTAGATGCGCCAATTCTGGCGCTTTGCCCAGCTCTTCCCACTTGCCCTGTAGTGATGGCAAGTGGGGTTTATATCTGTGGGGTTGATGACATCTTTGTATTTTACAGTGACATCAAGCCGAATGCTTAGTAATGGAGAGATGTCGATAAGAAAATCACATTGTTTAATTTTGCACAAAATGTATTAACTATATTTGCCATTTTGAAGAATTTGGTCCAAAAATGTCAGTAAATATCAAAAGACGAGAACAGAAAAGCTCAAAAACCTTTTCCTGTTTCTTTTTCCAAAGGTCCAAATTTTCTTTTGCAACTCAGACTTCACTATTAATGCACTTATTAACTCTCTGCGGACAGAGTTTAATGTCTTGTAATTAATGCACAGCAGCTGTTACTTACACTACGTCTGGCAGGGTATTAATGCTGATACCAGCAGGGCAGGCTTTTCTACCTAAGCACACATTGTAATTTACTGTATAAAACATACTAATCTGCCCTGAGGAGTAATAGCTAAAAGTAGAAAATACTCTGATATATGGAACTAACGTTTTATGTAGTTTATGTAATTATTGCAATATTATACATTGTATTCTCAGGCTAAAACCTTTGTATAAAAAGAATCAGAACCCAGAAAATACATGCGAACCTGCGTATGTGGCTGCTCAAAGGGGTTTTATTGTACCAGCAGAAAGCTTAGGGTCAATTGTGGACCCACAGGGGTTCTCGTCAAGCCTTCTAGTAAATTTGACACCAAGAATAGTTCGGTCTACGAACATTATTCTTGCAATTCATAGTATAGAAACCATTGAAACGAACCTGCCATGTCCCCAAACCCTATAAACTTGTAGCTATGGGGCTAATCTGCAGTTTAATAGTGTCAAAATGCTGTATGGCCGCCTTACTGAAAGCACAGCTACCAAGCAAAAAGGAATTTAATTCTTCCCAGGAGCAACCAGCTTTCAGTCATAGGCGTGCCTAGATTGTCTACAATCACCACTTACAGTACACTATTATAAGCACTCTCCCTCACTTTGATTGACTGCTCGCTCTGCACAGATGCACTGCAGAGCGGGCTGTCAGTCAAAGTGCTGGGACGTGCTTACACCTCTATGACTGAAAGCAGGTGGCACCTGGGAGGAATAAAGTTCCTTTTTTCCTGTTAGCCGCACTTTTTTTAAGGCAGCTGGGAAGCATTCGAATGCTATTTACCTGCAGATTTATCCCATATCGACAGGTAAATTGCATTTTCAGGTCCTGCTGCTCAGCTTCTATTGAAATGAATGGGAGCACCTGAGAATTGTCACTACACCGTGTCTGGAGCTGTGGTTCTGGCTCGGTCAACTTCACCACAGTCACTGCAAACAGCTGTTTGGAGGGGGTGCTAAGTGTCAAATCCCCACCAACCTAACATGACTTATCCCAATAATAATAACGCATTAATATCTAAGTCCTTTAACAATATTGTATTTAATGATGATACACATAAAGTAGTCATCCATGTCACCCATGTGCAACTGCTGCCTCTGCAGCCTCCATTGCTAAACCCCTGGTTGCATTTACCAATAACTACCAATGTAAAGAAAATTAATATAATATGATTATCCATTTGTTTTGGAAGATCACCCTATAGTTGAAAAAAGTCCCATAGTAACAAACTGTACATACTGCACCTATTGGAGTATCTGGCCTTATTGGACATGGAGCCCTGGATCCAGTTTGCTATGCATAAAAACACAAAATAGAAAATTGAGTATCCAGTGTGGATGCATGGACCCCATACTGTCTCATGTTTTGGGGGTATTTACTGGAAGATAATTTTCTTAAAAGTAAATGGCATAAAAATATCCATTGGCAGCACCTCCGCTCCGGCACCCATCAGGGGAATTAGGATTACTTTATAATCAGTCTCATCTATACACGAGATAGTTTTCTTCATTTTCCATTGATCCTTTGCGCCTTACCCTTCACGTTTCGTGGCTTTAGTATCAGGCAGGTAATGGCGAACAGATTTGATTCAACGTGCCTGAAATGCTAAAGGGAAAAATCTGCTACACAGGACAGAAAGGAGCCAAGAAGGAAGAAAACTGCTTCACGTTGACAAATATGATCCAGTGAGGCCAGATCTTATTCCTTCATGGAAGAGACTTTGGCAAAAAACCTAAACTCCTTAGGGTTTATTACTCTGAATCTCAGTTTCACAATACAACCCTACAAACTATAATTAACCTTTATAAAAATCTGATTTGCCAGATTGGGATTAAGATGGCCTACATATACAAAACCTCAATTTATTTGAAAAAATTGAGATTTCTCATCTCATAGACTTATGCCATGTAATATCTGACGACGCCTCCACATGGTTCCCCTCCTCCCACCATGCAGGGACACCAGCTTACTCACCACCCCGGCCGCAGCAGCTTCCTCGTGAGCTGCTTCTCCTCTTCTGTACGCGCCACACTGTGTTCCGGCGGCATGCGCACATGGTAAAATGCTCCGAGCTAACATCTGGGAGGCATTTAGTTAAAGTAATCACCTGCAAGGTGTCTCCCAGCCAATAGCTGGAAGTATATTGTTTAATAGACACTTTCCCCAAAAGGGAGGTGCCTGAGCAACCCCTATAGTTTAATCTTAGAGGTGTTGGTGTGTGCAACTCTATGTTGCCAAGTTCCCCATCCATAGTCTATTAAAGTTATTCCCGTATCCGGTGTTCCTGTTAGCCTAGTATAGTTTGTCTGTGTTCCTGTGACTGCTTCGGTGGTATCCTAATCCTGAAATCGCATCTGCGGCCCGTCCGTGTCCGTTGTCTTTGGTGCTTGTGTGGCCAGCTCCAGAACTGATTCCTGATATCTACGTGTGTGAACAAGAACCTACCTTCAATATCCAAGTAGTCCATGCAGTTTGTCAGTCTCCCTCACCTGCTAGTCAGTGACCCCTGTCAAGTCTCTCCGTGTTAGCGAATCCGACCACTGGGATCGGCAGCTGCAGTACCGGCGCTTGCCTAGGAGTAGTACCTGGCGGATACCTGCAGCCCAGTCTGTCTCCACCATCAAGAGCACCAACAAACACCAGATAGCAGATTAGCTACCCCCCTTCCCAGGCAGGTCCGGCCCTGTGGCACAGTGGGTCCATGAACCACGTGACATGCCACATCACTTGGATATTTTCATCACTTTCTGATCGTTTAAGCTTTATGAGATTGAAGATGGCGCAGAGCTGGTGTAGAGCTGCTTTCAGTCACTGTTTATCCCCTGTAAAACAACTTCTGGCCACTTAGTTGTGCAGGGAACCAGAACATGGCGTCCATTTAAAGGGGTTGTCGTATGTTTTTAAGTGGTTAGAATTGCAAAATGCTTGTAAAAACAAGCAACTTTGCTATTTACCTATTATAAAAAAAATCCTCTCTATTCTCAAGAACTGAGGGATTTTTTATTCTATAGTGAACAACTCATTGTCTACCCTGCAGTCTCACAGCAAATAGGAATCCGAGCGACAGAGGAAAAAACGAAATGAGTAAACTCCTTCAAGTAAATGGGGCCAGCTTCAGCTTCATGCACAACAGATGGCTGGGAGTGCTGTAGCGGTATAGTGAGGCAAGAGTTGGATTAGTCCTGCAGTAGAGTTAAGGAAGGACTGGAGAGGTGCGAGTCTGTTCGAAGGGAGTCCACAGAGGAGGATATTGCAGTAGTTTTTATTATTCTCAGCTGATTTAGGACTACAGACCAGATGAAAGTTGTTATAGCAGGGTAACAAAGAGCCTGTAAAAGCGAATCAGTGCAGCATTTTTAATGAAACCAAATTGGAAAAATTATTTTTAGATCCAATATATACACTTAAAGGAAACCTGTCACCCCCCAGGCATTTTTAAGTAACAGATCCACCTTCAGCAGCACTAAGGCGCGCAGTCTGTGAAGGTGGCTCTTTTTTTTCTGGTCCCCTGCAACGCTGAAATATAGAGTTTTAAAAATAGGTCCCCATACCTTAATTGCATCCCATAGGTCGGCGTCTTCGTCTCCCCCTGTGTAATCCTCCTCCCATCCGTCCATCAACCCCCTTCAGCATCACAGACCCACCTCCTGAGTTGTTTTTCTTTGATTAACCTGCTGTGGGGCGCCTGCACTCTTGGAACAGTCCTCGGGCATGCGCAGTGTGCACTGACCGGGGACTGACATAAGGCTATTGCGCCTGCGTCTTTTTCAGGCACCAGATCCCTCCCCGCAGTGTGTTATCATATATTCACACTGCGGGGCTGGGAATCTGGCACCTGAAAAAGACGCAGGCGCAATAGCCTTATGTCAGTCCCCAGGCAGCGCACACTGCGCATGCCCAAGGACTGTTCCAAGAGTGCAGGCGCCCCACAGCAGGTTAATCAAAGAAAAACAACTCAGGAGGCAGGGCTGTGATGCTGAAGGGGAATGATGGAATGATGGGAGGAGGATTACACAGGGGGAGACGCCGACCTATGGGACGCAATTAAAGTATGGGGACCTATTTTTAAAAGGCTATATTTCAGTGTTGCAGGGGACCAGAAAAAAAAGAGCCACCTTCACAGACTGCAGCCTTAGTGCTGCTGAAGGTGGATCTTTTACTTAACCCCTTCACCCCCAAGGGTGGTTTGCACGTTAATGACCGGGCCAATTTTTACAATTCTGACCACTGTCTCTTTATGAGGTTATAACTCTGGAACGCTTCAACGGATCTTCGCGATTCTGAGACTGTTTTCTCGTGACATATTGTACTTCACGTTAGAAGTAAAATTTCTTCGATATAACTTGCGTTTATTTTTGAAAAAAAACGCAAATATGGCGAAAATTTTTAAAATTTTGCAATTTTCAAACTTTGAATTTTTATTCCCTTAAAACAGAGAAATATGTCGCACAAAATAGTTAATAAATAACATTTCCCACATGTCTACTTTACATCAGCACAATTTTGGAACCAACATTTTTTTTTGTTAGGAAGTTATAAGGGTTAAAAGTTGACCAGCGATTTCTCATTTTTACAACAAAATTTACAAAGCCATTTTTTTTAGGGACCACCTCTCATTTGAAGTCACTTTGAGGGGTCTATATGGCAGAAAATACCCAAAAGTGACACCATTCTAAAAACTGCACCCCTCAAGGTACTCAAAACCACATTCAAGAAGATTATTAACCCTTCAGGTGCTTCACAGGAACTAAAGCAACGTGGAAGGAAAAAATGAATATTTAACTTTTTAGCCACAAAAATGATCTTTTACAAACTTTTTTTTTATTTTCACAAGGGTAAAAGGAGAAAATGGGCAGATAAGGTTGTTATGCAATTTCTCATGAGTACGCCAATACCCAATATGTGGGGGAAAACCACTGTTTGGGCACACGGCAGAGCTCGTAAGGGAAGGAGCGCCGTTTGACTTTTTCAAACTAAAATTGGCTGGAATTGAGATTGGACGCCATGTCGTGTTTGGAGAGCCCCTGATGCGCCTAAACAGTGGAAACCCCCACAAGTGAAACCATTTTGGAAACTAGACCCCCTAAGGTACTTATCTAGATCTGTTGTGAGCACTTTGAACTCCCAAGTGTTTCACAAAAGCTTATAATGCCTGGGTGTGAAAAAAAACAAAACAATTTTCCACAAAAATGATTTTTTAGTCCCAAATTTTTGAATTTTCCCAAGGAAATTGGACCCCAAAAGTTGTTGTCCAATTTGTCCTGAGTACGCTGATACCCCATATGTGGGGGGGGAACTGTTTGGGTGCACGGCAGGGCTTGGAAAGGAAGTAGTAACGTTTTGGAATGCAGACGTTGATGGGGGTCATGTTCCGTTTGCAGTGCCCCAGATGAGCCTAAACAGTGGAAACCCCCCACAAGTGACCCCATTTTGGAAACTATACCCCCTAAGGAACTTATCTAGATCTTTGGTGAGCACTTTGAACCCCCAAGTGCTTCACACAAGTTTATAATGCCCGGGCATGAAAATAAAAAATCCTATTTTTTTCCCACAAAAATTATATTTTAGTCACTAATTTTTTATTTTCTCAAGTGTAACAGGAGAAATTGGACCACATAAGTTGTTGTCCAATTTGTCCTGAGTACGCTGATACCCCATATGTGGGTGGGAACCACTGTTTGGGCGCACGGCAGAGCTCGGAATGGAAGGAGCACCATTTGACTTTTTCCAACCAAAATTGGCTGGAATTGAGATTGGATGCCATGTTGCATTTGGAGAGCCCCTGATGTGCCTAAACAGTGGAAACCCCCCACAAATGACCCCATTTTGGAAACTAGACCCCTAAGGAACTTTTCTAGATCTTTGGTGAGCAATTTGAACCCCCAAGTGCTTCACACAAGTTTATAACGTAGAGCCGTAAAATTTAAAAATCATATTTTTTCCACAAAAATGATCTTTTCACCCCAATTTTTATTTTTCCAAGGGTAACAAGACTCCAAAAGTTATTGTGCAATTTGTCCTGAGTGCGCTGATACCCCATATGTGGGGGTAAACCACTGTTTGGGTGCATGGCAGAGTTTGGAAGGGAAGGAGCGCCGTCTGACTTTTTCAACGCAGAATTGGCTGGACGCCATGTCGTGTTTGGAGAGCTCCTGATCTGCCTAAACAGTGGAAACCCCCATAAATGATGCCATTTTGGAAACTAGACCCCTCAAGGAACTTATCTAGATGTGTGGTGAGAACTTTTAACCCCCAGGTGTTTCACTAAAGTTTATAACGTACAGCCGTAAAATAAAAAATCTTTTTTTTTTTTTACAAAAATGATTTTTTCGTCCCCAATATTTTATTTTCACAAGGGTAACAGAAGAAATTGGAACCCAAAAGTTGTTGTCCAATTTGTCCTGAGTACGCTGATACCCAATATGTGGGAGAAAACTACTGTATGGGCGCACGTCAGGGCTCGGAAGGGAAGTAGTGATGTTTTGGATTGCAGACTTTGATGGAATGGTCTGGGGGCGTCATGTCACATTTGGAGAGCCCCTGATGCACCTATACAGTGGAAACCCCCCACAAGTGACCCCATTTTGGCAAATAGACCCCACAAGGAACTTATCTAGATGTGTGGTGAGCACTTTGAACCCCGAAGTGCTTCACAGAAGTTTATAACGTACAGCCGTAAAAATAAAAATCCTTTTTTTTTACAAAAATGATTTTTTCGCCCCCAATATTTTATTTTCACAAGGGTAACAGAAGAAATTGGAACCCAAAAGTTGTTGTCCAATTTGTCCTGAGTACGCTGATACCCAATATGTGGGAGAAAACTACTGTATGGGCGCACGTCAGGGCTCGGAAGGGAAGTAGTGACGTTTTGGATTGCAGACTTTGATGGAATGGTCTGGGGGCGTCATGTCGCATTTGGAGAGCCCCTGATGCGCCTAAACAGTGGAAACCCCCACAAGTGACCCCATTTTGGAAAATAGACCCCACAAGGAACTTGTCTAGATGTGTGGTGAGCACTTTGAACCCCGAAGTGCTTCACAGAAGTTTATAACGCACAGCCGTAAAAATAAAAAATCCTTTTTTTTTTTGCAAAAATGATTTTTTTGCCCCAATATTTTATTTTTACAAGGGTAACAGGAGAAATTGGACCCCAAAAGTTGTTGTCCAATTTGTCCTGAGTACACTGATATCCAATATGTGGGAGAAAACTACTGTATGGGTACACGTCGGGGCTCGGAAGGGAAGTAGTGACGTTTTGGATTGCAGACTTTGATGGAATGGTCTGGGGGCGTCATGTCGCATTTGGAGAGCCCCTGATGCGCCTAAACAGTGGAAATCCCCAACAAGTGACCCCATTTTGGAAAATAGACCCCACAAGGAACTTATCTAGATGTGTGGTGAGCGCTATGAAGCCCCAAGTGCTTCACAGAAGTTTATAATGTACAGCCGTAAAAACAAAAAAATATTTTTTTTTGTACAAAAATGATATTTTCGCCCCCAGTTTTTTATTTTCCCAAGGGTAACAGAAGAAATAGGACAAATTGCACAATAACTCTTGGGGTCCAGAGTACGCTGATACCCCATATGTGGGGATAAACTACTGTTTGGACGCATGGCAGAGCTGAGAAGTGAAGGAGCACCGTTTGACTTTTTCAACGCAGAATTGGCTGGAATTGAGATCAGACGCCATGTCACATTTGGAGAGCCCCTGATGTGCCTAAACAGCTGAAACCCCCCAATTCTAACTCCAACCCTAACCCCAACACACCCCTAACCCTAGTCCCAACCCTAACCACAAACCTAACCCTAACACACCCCTAATCCCAACCCTAACCCTAATCCTAACTTTAGCGCCAACCCTAACCCTAACTTTAGCCGCAACCCTAACCCTAACCCTAATGGGAAAATGGAAATAAATACTTTTTTTAAATTTTATTATTTTTCCCTTACTAAGGGGGTGATAAAGGGGGGTTTGATTTACTATTTATAGCGGGTTTTTATGATTGGCAGCTGTCACGCTAAAAGACGCTTTTTATTGCAAAAATAGTTTTTGCATCATCACATTTTGAGAGCTATAATTTTTGCATATTTTGGCCCACAGAGTCATGTGAGGTCTTATTTTTTGCGGGACGAGTTGACGTTTTTATTGGTACCATTTTTGAGCACGTGACGTTTTTTGATCGCGTTTTATTTCGATTTTTGGGAGGTTAGAATGAACAAAAATCAGCAATTCATGAATTTCTTTTGGGGGGGCGTTTATACCGTTCCGCGTGTGGTAAAATTGATAAAGCAGTTTTATTCTTCGGGTCAGTACGATTATGGCGATACCTCATTTATATCATTTTTTCATGTTTTGGCGCTTTTATAGAATATAAACAATTTTATATAAAAAATAATTATTTTTGCATCGCTTTATTCTGCGAGCTATAACTTTTTTATTTTTTTGCTGATGATGCTTTATGATGGCTCGTTTTTTGCGGGACAAGATGACGTTTTCAGCGGTACCATGTTTTTTTATATCGGTCTTTTTGATCGCGCGTTATTCCACTTTTTGTTCGGCGGTATGATGATAAAGCATTGATTTTTTGCTTCGTTTTTTTTTTTTATTTTTTTTAAGGGGTTCACTAAAGGGGTTAACTAGTGGGAAAATTTTATAGGGGGGGTCGTTACGGACGCGGCGATACCAAATATGTGTACTTTTATTGTTTTTTTTTTATTATTTACAGGAAGAAGTGAATTTATTGGGGAATATATTTTTTTTTTTTTTATCTACTTTGGATTTTTTTTTTACACATGTTTATTTTTACTTTTTTAACTTTTTTACTTTGTCCCAGGGTGGGACATCACAGTATTTTATCAGATCGCTGGTGTGACAGTGTGCACAGCACTCTGTCACACCAGCGATCGCACAGGCATAGATGCAGGCTTCTCAGTGCACTGAGGTAGCCGCCTCCTTCCAGGACCCCGGCGCCATCTTGGATCCGGGTCCTGGGAGGGAGGAAGCCCTCAGAACAGCGCGATCACATCGCGCTGCTCTGAGGGTCTCAGGGGGGCGCGCAGGGAGCCCCCACCCTGCGCGATCCTCCCCTGTGCCCCCAGTACACCGCGATCATGTTTGATCGCGGTGTGCAAGGGGTTAATGTGCCGGGAGCGGTCCGTGACCGCTCCTGACACACAGTCACGGGTGTCAGCTGTGATAATCAGCTGACACCCGGCGGCGATTAGCTGCGCTCCCCTCAGGAGCGCAGCTGATCGCCTATGACGTACTATCCAGTCCCCGGTCATACGGGCCCAGGTACCATGGACGGGATAGTACGTCCGATGGCAGTAAGGGGTTAAAGGGAATCTGTCACCCCAATTTTGCCATATCAACTAAAGATATGGCTGAATAGTGCGTCCCATAACAAAGCTATCGGTAGGTATCATATATCCTGATACCCCCGTTTTCATATCAAAATACCTTAGTAAACTTCGGTTTCTGCGCTGTCAATCAGTGTGGTCAGGTCAGGAGGGCGGCGTTTTCTCTCTCTCTCCCCCCCACGCTCCTCGGCATCACTTGCGTATCGCCGTCTGTGAATCCCACAGACGGCGTTCGGCTTCCAGCAATTGCGCATTTCAAATTAGGCCCCGCGCATGCGCAGTGTGCTTTGCCCAACAGTGGGCAAAGCATAAAATCAGTACAGCGCATGCGCTACTCTTTCCTTGCCCCGGAAGTCGTCCAAGGCAAGCAGTCATTTCTGGGGCAAGGAAAGAGTAGCGCATGCGCTGTACTGATTTTATGCTTTTCCCACTGTTGGGCAAAGCACACTGCGCATGCGCGGGGCCTAATTTGAAATGCGCAATTGCGGGAAGCCGAACGCCGTCTGTGGGATTCACAGACGGCGATACGCAAGTGATGCCGAGGAGCGTGGGGGGGGAGAGAGAGAGAAAACGCCGCCCTCCTGACCTGACCACACTGATTGACAGCGCATAAACCGAAGTTTACTAAGGTATTTTGATATGAAAACGGGGGTATCAGGATATATGATACCTACCGATAGCTTTGTTATGGGACGCACTATTCAGCCATATCTTTAGTTGATATGGCAAAATTGGGGTGACAGATTCCCTTTAAGAAAGCCCGGGGGGTGACAGGTTCCCTTTAAGTGAAACCAAATTGTCCGAAGAGGTAGCCAGCCCCTTTTTAATTTACAAAATTTAAAAAACAAGACTTACATTGCAGAATCCAATAGCAAAGTTTAAAAAATAGTTTATTCACTCATATTCCAATGGCATTTCATCCTTTTAAGGAACCATTGTCACATCTGACAAAAAAACAAACAAACACAGTTTTGCTCTCTTTTATATCAGATAGAGCTGTTTTCTGCTATCTTATACTTTGCTTCTAAGACATGGACATATTATGCCTTTTATGTAGCTGTGAATCTCTAAATGGATCCTGACACTTCAATGCTTTGTCTTTTCTTGTCCTAAGAATCCATTTTCGGGTACAAAGCTGTAAACATCTAAATCCATAGAATCAAATCAATTTGCCTATACCAGCCATATAAATGCAGGATTTCATATCTTTTCTTTAAGGTTATTGAAAAATTAAATTCAGCCCGCAGAGTAGGATGATAAGCAAGTGGGTTACACTATATCCACTGATATCCACTGATGTCATTGTCAAAAACACAAGAATCCTCTAATTTGCCCTGAAATGCCTGATTATACATATTTTGCACTAACATTACATATTTTCACATAGGATGATTATTTTTGCAACGTGTTAAAGAGGACAGATCTCTATTTTTCTGATCTCAATCCAACAATCTAGTTGAATGATAAAATGATATTTGCTCTCAGGAGCTCAGCCATATCCTACCCTACTGTTTTCTATGTAGCTGTAAGATAGCTAACTGCAGCAGAAGCCTCTCCCCTCTGGTCTATCTACAGTAGGATGAAAAGGGTATCTAAGTCAGGTCTTGTTAAAGAAGAACTCCTCCTCCTCCCATCAAAGTTTTTATCCTCTTGACATATTGCAGTCATCATATTATACAGCACTGTGTACTTACAATTGCTCATTTTGCCTTTCTCCCCAGATAATTCTTCTCTTTTTCATTAGGTCTATGACATCACGTTACTAAAAACTATCTGATTCCTTCTAAACTCTATTTTACAAGCATTTTGCATAGTTTAAAGGGAATCTGTCACCCCCTTTTTGCCCTATGAGATAGGGCCACCGCCATCAGGGGCTTATCTACAGCACTCTGTAATGCTGTAGATAAGCCCCCGATGTCACCTGAAAGTGAAGAAAAACGAGTTATATTATACTCACCCAGGGGCGGTCCGCCGTCCGGTCGGGTCCGATGGGCATCGCAGTCCGGTCCGGGGCCTCCCATCCTGTAGCGAAGCCGGCCTCTTCTTTCTGTCCCGTCGCGGCTCCTGCGCAGGCGCACTGCTCTGCCCTGGTGAGGGCAGAGCAGAGTACTACAGTGCGCAGGCGCCGGACCTCTCTGACCTTTCCCGGCGCCTGCGCACTGCAGTACTCTGTATAATTGTATGACATAATATTGAGCAAAACTAAGTATGCTGAGATGCCCTATATACAGTATGACCCCCCACATAGTCCCATTCATACAATATCAGCACCCACGTAGCTCCCTCAATCAACAACCAAAGCATTCAACCTATGGGGCCCTTATACATTGTAAGCTTTCGGGGGGTTTAGCTCTAGGATCGCTGTCTGGGTAGACAGAATGGCACGGAAACAGTTCATTCAGACAGCAGTTTGGTGAAAACTGGCCGCAACCAGTTTTATTAAAGTCCACAGCACACAGATAAAAACAAATCAAACAGAAAACCTGGGCTTGTCTAGCCACTAAATTACACTTAGATAGATGGCCCTCTCTATCCGGGACCCAGACTCTACTAGTCTGTGCCCAAAACAACACATATCACATATGTTACCAGTATGGAGTTTCACAGACACTCCTCTTTATGTCCGAAGGCAACTCCAATGTCCAGACTTGAGAGAGGTCACCTCCTATTCAGTCGCTATTCGCACGGATTCTCACTGCGACTACTCCTGTGTCCGGGGTACTTCCTGCACCCAGACTGAGATAGCTCACACTCTTAGAGACTGCTTCCTTGTGCCAGGACACCTCCCTGTGTCCGGGCTAAAGACAGCTCCCACACTCTTGGAGACACCTTCTGTGTCTAGACCCCTTGTCCAGACTGAATGAGCTCTCAGATTGTGTTTGCAGACACCTACTTCTGGTCTCCTAATCAAGACCTGAGTAGTTTCAGGCCTGTGCTGCAAGTGTGTGCTGAATGTGAGGTGTAGTGACCTTTCTCTACCACTAGGTTTACAAAGCCACACATTTCGCTCATACCAGTCAGCAAGGTACTTAGGTGAAATATACACCTCATTCACCACATATTCCTTCACTGTCTCACATATCCCCTCCCTCTTCTCCAGACAGGAGGGCTGGTCATCCAGACCGGAGGGCTGGTCAACAATCCAACAGAGACAGTGAACTCTGGACCAGTCATGGCCCTCATCAGCTTCATCCTCACCACTGTCATAGCCAACATCAGTCTTCTCTTCATCTGAAGCATCCGCACTACCCTGTACCCTCCCAGGCCTATACTCTCTGCGGGCCTCGGGTATCCTGCACTGTTTCATCTTGACTTTAGTGCCAGCCTCAGTCTCGGTATAGTGGCTCACCAGATAAGTACGACCAGGCACGTCAGAACAGCTCTGCTGATTCTTCCTCAGAAACTTTCGTACCTCCTGTTTTTGGGGCACTGACCCTGTATCACCAACTGTCACAGGAGGTATAGGGGTTTTCTCTAATTCCCCCTGAACTTTCTTTAGCACATCTACTTTCTTAAATATCAGTTGATTCATAAATTCTACCTCACAGAACCCAAGCGCCTCTGTCATGGTCTCTGACCATTCCGAGCCACACTGTTCAAACGATTGGCACTGTAGAGGGAGCTGATCGTTTTTCTTGGTCGGTACACATAATTTATCCTCTTCTGGTACAGGCTCACTTTGCATAAGACTCAGAGCTCTTACTTCTTTCTCCAGGAGATCCTCATGGCTACGCATCTTCTCCTGTAGTTGTTGGACGTCCTTTACGTCTTCGGCCCTTTCTTCAGGCTCTTCTGGTAGGACATGCTCAGAAGCCCTACCATCAGTCTTCTTTTCCACCACGTTCTGCATCCCATCTGAGCTCCCGTGTATCTGCAGCGGCAACGGAGCGACACATCGCCCCTCCCACTCACTGGGACGTGGTTCAAGTGTAGACTCCATGAAAATGCGCCTGAGCTCACCAAGGCCAACCCGAGGTCTCAAAATCTCATCTTGGGATTTATCCAGATCCTTTGGGTCGCTCGGGAACTCCGATGGCGCAGCGGGCGCCGAACTTCCGGCCCGAGCTTCGCGAGTCGCAGCCACGGATCCGGACAGTACACCGTCCACGCCACTGTCTCCAGCAGAAACATATTCTGGGGCAGAGTCATTCCCCACATCTTCAGTCTTGTTCCTCACAGCTTCACTTGAGACATCAGCCTCTGGTGAGGCACCTGGCCTGGTGTCCACCACTTCCATGGCTTGATGCAGATCCACACCATACATTGATAACTTCTCATTTTCAACAGCATCCACTTGTGCTGTGTTCAGTTTCAGAGTCCTGTCTTTCACCTTAGTCTTCGCCAGGGAACCGGCCAACGGTACAACATCTTCAGATGCCATCCTCCGTCCGACTGCAAGGTCAGCCTCAGCCTTCCTCTCAGGACTCTCAATCTCCTCTGCTACCATGCCTTCCTCACTTGCACTGGTTGCTTTATTGTCATCAGATGACTCACTATCACCACCACTATCCCTGTCTGACCCCCTTTTCTCAGCCACATCTGGCTCACTTTCAGTGTCACACAATTCATTTTCACTCACATCCTGCTCACTGTCAGGGTTATACAATTCATTTTCATTCAGATCTTGATCTGGAACCTGAGTTAACATGTCATCCACAATATTAACTGCACCATCTGGTCCCTCAAGTATGTGACTATGTGACAACCCCAGCACTACACTTCTATATAGTTCAGGCACGAGGAGCTGACTCACAACCTGTCCCTGGACTTCAGTGTTTATGGCAACATGAGAGAACCTCTCCTCAGAGTCAGGCTCCTGGGAAACCTCATTTAGAACAATCATATTTTCCTGTGCTGTTTTAAGAGTGGGGTCTCGCCACTGCTCACTCTCAAAATTGTCACAGGAGCCAGGCAGGTCAGGGACACTCGGTTCCCGAGAACCACCATCCTCGTCTCCCAACATCACCTGCAAAGAAATGTCATCTTTATCACGGTCATCATCAGTATCATCACTATTATGATTAGCATTATCATCATTATCAATATCAGCATCCTCATCATGATCATCATCATTATCATGATCATCATTATCATTATCAATATTATCATGGTCATCATTATTATCACATAAGTTTAACGGCCCACTAGCATTGTGTTCCGCCCCTCGGGACTGCGCACCCTCAGTAGGAGCTTCATCACACTGTCCATCAGAAACATTTTTCCCCCAGAGATCCTTAGACCGGGGAAAGTCATTACCCAATATAACGGGGTGCACCAGGGTCTTCACTACCCCCACTTCATATGAAACCTCCCCGAGTTTGGGGACCAAGTCCACGGCAGTCTCTGGGTAGACTTTGGTGTCTTCATGGATGTACACCACACTCAGGTGCTTATCAGGGATGAAGTCCCTATCACTCAGGCTGTCACATACGGAAGTCACTGGACTCTCTGAGTCCAAGAGGGCCTGTGCTGGGCAGTCACTTACAACCACCGGGGACCCCTGTGGTCCAGTCTCTTCGGCTGAGGTGGACACACACACAGGCTCTGCGCAGGGAGAGAGGATCTGCCAACATCACAACACATAGGCTCCCCCTCTATTGGACAGTTGGCTGCAATTTCACGCCAGCTCCAACACTGTCCATCACACTCTCCCACCCACATGTCCCCTCGGGCCTGAACCCGCTTATCAGCATACCCCATGTCCCCAACAGCTGGAACGCTCTTACCGCGAGAGTTCAGCGTCCGGGAACTCCGAAGTGACGACCTCTCAGACGGCTGTACCTCAGGAGGACGTGCTTGGGTGTAGCGGTCCACTATCACCTTTTCAACTCCATAATCAGGCCTGCTGACTGCAGACTCCCAACTGTATCTCCAGTCACGAACTCCCCTGGCACGGGCTGTCACCGTAACACCCAGCCGGGTCAGAATCGCCGCTTTCAACTTGGCATAGTCTTCGCTGTCCTGCTTGCTCAGGTCAGCCCAGACTTTTTGGGGTTCCCCAATCAGATATGTGTCGACCCGCCACCACAATTGTGGATTACCAGGGCAATGGGGTACTCAGAGCCGAGCCCGCAGAAGTCTATGGGGATTTTGTCACAGGTAGCTGTGGCTCGGTCTGTGGCCCGGGCGGTCTGGCGTATGTTGGGGATATATTTACAGGGGATTGATTTATGTACAGTTCGTGACGCCACCTGTAGTGTTCTGGTAATTTGTACCAGCGCTGCTGTAGATCTCTGAGGGGATGGTGAGGCAGCTAGATGTCGGGTCCCCTACAGGTGGGACTGGTCCCTCAAAGTCTATGTGATTTGTGAAGTCGAGTGCGGTTAAAGAACACAGTCTCACACGGTCAGCGTCTTTCCATACCTTTACTTGCAAGATGATAAGGCAGGTCCCAGGGAGGCTGATCCAAGGAGAGTGTATCTTGAGACGGCAGCTGGACAAGTTAGGGCCTCCTTTATCTCCAATATGACGAGTGCAACTAGCATGAAGCGTAGTTCCCTCAATTCTCCAGCTTATCCAAAGCTGTACCTGCCCAGTCAGCTTAGTGTTAGGGGCCTTCCTATGAAGGAGCTGAATTCTTACGTGGTCCTGCAGAACTCCAAAGTCTTCACTCCCCCTGACCCCAGCTACGTACTGACTATAAGGGGCTTGTCTGCCGCGACCTAGGGTCCGGTAGATTCCTGGTTTTCCTGTCACCGTGCCTGAAACAACAGTGACTCTTCGGTCCCCAGTGACCGGTAGAAACGTGCTGGACTTCTGCAATCCTGTAGCACCAATTCTATAAATCCACTTGCCTTTCGCCTTGTCCACGCTGGTAACATAAGCACTCAAAACTAGCCAAGGGTCGAGCAGTCACTTCTTTCCTTTTCCTTCCAATGAAGTTAGCCACAGATGCTCAGTTATCACAGGCAGGAGCACGTCTCTGAACCTGATACCGTCCTCTAGACAGGGGTGCTGAAGCCTTTCCGTGCTAATACTTCTTCTTTCCTCAATAGGTGTTGAGAAGGTGATACAGCTCTGACTAGACTAAGGTGTATTCCAAACACCTATACCAGACTCCACGTTATGAACTGGGATGAAGCAGGCTAGACTCTTTCCTCCCTCCAAACGTCTTCTCACACAGAAATCTAGACTCCACTCCACACGTCCTCACTGTCCGAAGACAGGAACTAGACTAATCACTCTAACACCTACTACCTTGACCACTCCCTCTAGAGTATACTCCACTACCCTAAGGGTGTGTCTAGTGTGTGTCGAGTGAATGATTATTGAGCATTAAGCCGCCGTCTCGCCATACACTCTCCAGGGTACTGCGTGTGCCTACCACCAGGGCTACACAGATAGGGTACGACCGCCATGGCCCATTCAGATAGTGACATACACACTCTACAGTCTTTTCCATAAAAAATTCAGCTCTGCTGTGCAGAACAATTTTTTTTTTTTTTTTCTACAAACTCTATTAGGGCCACTGTCTCTTTAAGACTTCTCCAATAGACATTTCTCCTTTGCTGCTGCACACTTCACAGTCTTTTCCACAACAAGTTCAACTTTGCTGTGCAAACACATTTTTTTTTTTTTTTTCTTTGCAAACTCTATTGGGGCTACTGTCTCTTTAAGACTGCTCCAAACAGACGTTTCTGCTGACACTTTTTTTTTTTTTTTCTGCTGCTATTTCAATAGACTTCACCTTAATGCTGTCTCTCGCCTCTGTGCTGCATACACACTCCAGCACTAACTGTACCAGGCCCTGCGCTGCCCCAGCATTCTCCGCCAATTGTAAGCTTTCCGGGGGGTTTAGCTCTAGGATCGCTGTCTGGGTAGACAGAATATCGAAGATAAAGGGGAAGCTCACTATAGTTGCGGGTGCTCAAAAAAAAGTAATATAAAGCCAAAAATATATCCGGCACACCAGACGTGAATATAATGCAAAAAACAAAGTTTTTATTGGAAAAACTAATAGCTCATATTCAAAAAGAACAAAAGTAAGGGTAGGTAAAATTATTTCTCTCAACGTTTCGGCTGTATCCGCCTTTTTCAAGAGGTACCCTTATTACTGTATAAAGAAAAAAGACAATGAATAAACGACAACAGTCTATATGTATATGTACAAACAATAATAAGGAAGGTATAACATGACAGTAAAATAAATATATATGAGGCACCAAAATTGAGGCACAGATAAAGAATGATATAATCCTTCATAAGAATTCAAAGGCATATATAAAAAATAAAAATTAAAAAATAAAAATACTAAAAAGTAAAATAAAAAGTAAAATAAAAAGACAATATCAAGGAAAAAATATATTTTAAGAAAAAAAGTTTTTTTTATATATAGGTATGCGCCCAGAACGCATAAAAATTTGTGATGCGAGGACCACCTATATGGTCAAAGAGACAAAATTTTGCGCTATTGATATATAATATAATATATGATATATAATAATGAGTCACTGAAATCAAGATAGCAACATCAGACTAAGTATCAATAAGAATAAATATACCCACATGTCATAGCACACCACACTGTACAAAAAAAAAAAATGAAAAATAAAGGTAAATAAGGGTGCTAAAAAAATTTAAACACCGTAGTATAATTACTTGGGGGAAAAATATGTGATATCTCGCCAGATATAGGCAGTAATGCTGTGACTGCAATAAGACAACTCGATCCATAGGTACAAGAGGACGCTTGCAGAGCTTATGGAACATACCTTATAATTCATGAAGAAATGAAGAGGACAACGTCCTGGAGTCTCTAATGCGACGGTGACTGTGGCGCCATGGTGTGGGCCCTGCTATTTATGTGATAAGTGAACGCTGACACCGGGAACTTCCGGGTCAGACTGAAAAGGTGAATATGCAGTGCGCATTTTGTGGAAAGCCGGGAAAAGCCAAAAGGAAACCGAATACAGCCGAATCCCCCAGAGGAAAGTGCGCAGGTCAGGAGGAGAATTACGTCATAGGATCGGTGCCAGATTGCTGTTGACAATAAACAAAATCATATAGAAAAAAGTGGATGGTATGGCATATGGTAAAGTACAAGATACTATCAATATGATATTATGGCAGATTTACAATATATTATCAAGAATAGGCAAATCACATACAAAGTTGAAATAGTAACAAAAATATACATATACAAGTGGCAGTATAATAATATTAACATTGCAATGGACTAGATTGTAGTGACTAATGGACTAAAAAAAGTAAGTCACCAAAATATTTTTTAACTCTCTAAAGGATATGGATCAAAAATTCCGTGCACGTGGTTACCCCGAGAGATTACTAAAAGATTCACATAGGGAGAGTTTACCACGATCCGCGATGGATTAAGAGAATCAGAGGATACCGTTTGTTAATGTTTTTCACCCCTTTAAAAAGGGTATTCATCAATGTATTTCTAAACATTGGAGTATCTTACAAGCAGCCTATCCGCAAGTCCCAGATTCATGAATAAACCCTTGGTTTGTTACAAAAAGTCAGACAATATCAGGGATTTTTTGGTGAGGGCGGACATTGGTACACTTAAAACAGGGCTAACACAAAGTGTGTTATATACTCCTCGGAAAGGGACTTTCCCATGCTTGGGATGTCTGCAATGTTCCAACATCACGAAGGGTGACAGCTTCACACATCCACGAACGGGTCGGAAATTTTCTATTAATGGACATTATACATGCGATTCATCATATGTTGTATACCTATTAAATGTCCATGCGGTCTCGGATATGTTGGGGAGACTACTCAGCATATCCGTGACCGCATTTCTCAGCACAATCCACAATTAGATGTGGACGTACCTGCTACCAGTCCCTGCACATTTTTGGAGAAAAAAACCACAACATTGCCCAACTTGTATCAAATAATCGACCATGTCCCAAAATCCAGGAGAGGCGGCGATAGAATCAAAAAGTTGAAGGAACGTGAATCGTTTTGGATACACATGTTAAAGACCCTTACTCCATATGGGCCTAAATAGGGAATACGAGCTTATTTATTAATGTATTATTGTGCATAAATTTATTTGACCCATTGGACATGATAGACACCGTGATATGAATGATTCCTTTAGAGAGTTAAAAAAATATTTTGGTGACTTACTTTTTTTAGTCCTTAGTCACTACAATCTAGTCCATTGCAATGTTAATATTATTATCTGCCACTTGTATATGTATATTTTTGTTACTATTTCAACTTTGTATGTGATTTGCCTATTCTTGATAATATATTGTAAATCTTGCCATAATAATCATATTGATAGTATCTTGTACTTTACCATATGCCAATACCATCCACTTTTTTTCTAATATGATTTTGTTTATTGTCAACAGCAATCTGGCACCGATCCTATGACGTAATTCTCCTCCTGACCTGCGCACTTTCCTCTGGGGGATTCGGCTGTATTCGGTTTCCTTTCGGCTTTTCCCCGGCTTTCCACACATGCGCACTGCATATTTCACCTTTTCAGTCTGACCCGGAAGTTCCCGGTGTCAGCGTTCACTTACACATAAATAGCAGGGCCCACACCATGGCGCCACAGCTCACCGTCGCATTAGAGACTCCAGGACGTTGTCCTCTTCATTTCTTCATGAATTATAAGGTATGTTCCATAAGCTCTGCTAGCGTCCTCTTGTACCTATGGATCGAGTTGTCTTATTGCAGTCACAGCATTACTGCCTATATCTGGCGAGATATCACATATTTTTCCACCAAGTAATTATACCTACGGTGTTTAAATTTTTTTAGCACCCATATTTACCTTTATTTTTTCATTTTTTCTTTTGTACAGTGTGGTGTGCTATGACATGTGGTATATTTATTCTTATTGATACTTAGTCTGATGTTGCTATCTTGATTTCAGTGACTCATTATTTTTATATCATATATTATATTATATATCAATAGCGACACATTTTGTCTCTTTGACCATATATGGTGGTCCTCGCATCACATTTGTATGCGTTCTGGTCGCATACCTATATATAAAAAAAACTTTTTTTCTTAAAATATATTTTTTCCTTGATATTGTCTTTTTTATTTTACTTTTTATTTTACTTTTTAGTATTTTTATTTTTTTAATTTTTATTTTTTATATATGCCTTTGAATTCTTATGAAGGATTATATCATTCTTTATCTGTGCCTCAATTTTGGTGCCTCATATATATTTATTTTACTGCTCATGTTATACCCTTCCTTATTATTGTTTGTACATATACATATAGACTGTTGTCGTTTATTCATTGTCTTTTTTCTTTATACAGTAATAAGGGTACCTCTTGAAAAAGGCGGATACAGCCGAAACGTGAAGAAATAATGTACCTACCCTTACTTTTGTTCTTTTTGAATATGAGCTATTAGTTTTTCCAATAAAACTTTGTTTTTTGCATTTTATTCACGTCTGGTGTGCCGGATTATATTTTTGGGTAGACAAATGGCACGGAAACAGTTCATTCAGACAGCAGTTGGTGAAAACTGGCCACAAACCAGTTTTATTAAAGTCCACAGCACACAGATAAAACAAATCATAAACAGAAAACCTGGGCTTGTCTAGCCACTAAATTACACTTAGATAGATGGCCCTCTCTATCCGGACCCAGACTCTCTAGTCTGTGCCCAAAAACACATATCACATATGTTACCAGTATGGAGTTTCACAGACACTCCTCTTTATGTCCGAAGGCAACTCCAATGTCCAGACTTGAGAGAGGTCACCTCCTATTCAGTCGCTATTCGCACGGATTCTCACTGCGACTACTCCTGTGTCCGGGTACTTCCTGCACCCAGACTGAGATAGCTCACACTCTTAGAGACTGCTTCCTTGTGCCAGGACACCTCCCTGTGTCCGGGCTAAAGACAGCTCCCACACTCTTGGAGACACCTTCTGTGTCTAGACCCCTTGTCCAGACTGAATGAGCTCTCAGATTGTGTTTGCAGACACCTACTTCTGGTTCCTAATCAAGACCTGAGTAGTTTCAGGCCTGTGCTGCAAGTGTGTTGCTGAATGTGAGGTGTAGTGACCTTTCTCTACCACTAGTTTACAAAGCCACACATTTCGCTCATACCAGTCAGCAAGGTACTTAGGTGAAATTACACCTCATTCACCACATATTCCTTCACTGTCTCACAACTGTAAAGTATAACAAAAAAAAACCTTAAAAAAATCTCTCTTAATTTAGTTAGTTTAAAAACCACAATACATACATACATACATGCTCATACATTTGCAGAGAAGAACAATGATTTATAATAAAAAAAAGAGCAGAAATGAGCGGAGGTAGTTTTGCCCTTCACAATTCCTTCTTCACAGC
The DNA here is from genome assembly GCA_033576555.1 of Oophaga sylvatica. Classification (NCBI taxonomy): domain Eukaryota; kingdom Metazoa; phylum Chordata; class Amphibia; order Anura; family Dendrobatidae; genus Oophaga; species Oophaga sylvatica. Next base: position 27,968,891 of record JARQOD010000004.1, read on the forward strand.
GAGGTTTGTACCTTAAGTTGAAACGGTTTATGGCGCCCCCCACTCCTATGTAGACCTACCACTACTCTGACTGACCAGACATCCTCAATAGGTGATCATCAGATAATATTTAATGAACATATAAAAATATATACAATATAAAGTGGACAGAGGGGTATATATATATAATTAATATTTTTCCACAATTTGACCTGAAAAAAACCTTATCAAAGTATGAGAAGAAACATAGGATGTCCCTTTGTCAAACATAGGATAACCCTTCAGATCATAAATGGCCGGTCACGTGGCAGTGCAATTAACATTGCAAAAATCCATATAACTTATAGTCCATTTCTATGGACATGGACTATCCTCTATATACTGTGTATAGAGAGACCCTATATGGTCTAAAAAGTTGTGGCATCTTCTGATGCCTTTCCACCCCTTGTTTAGTCATTCAGGGACTCATCAGGGAATTTCTTCATCAGGACAAGAAAAGGAGACCATAAGCCATACTGCAATGAGGAATAACGGCTCACAGACCCAGGCAATATGTCCTCACCTAGCCCACTACACACAATATGAGCCCCCACACAGCCTCTTATATACAAAAAGAGCCCACACATAGCCCCTTACATACAGTATTGAGCGCCCACACACAGCCCCCTACATACTGTATGAATCCACACACAACCCCCTACATAAAACATGAGTCTACACACAGCCCCTACATATAGTATGAGCCCCCATATAGCTTAACTATATATTGTGTGAGCTCCTATATAGCCTTCTATACACAGTGTATACATATATATAATAATTAGCAGCGCAGCACCAGGAGAGCTCCCTGCCAGATATGTGCGTCGCCATCGAGGGCATCCTGATAATGGGCCCCCCGGAGGCTCAGGCCCTAAGTGGTAGCCCAGATTGCCCTCATTATAATCTGCCTATGAGCAAAGCCAATAAAAAACCTTTTCCTGTGCGGTCATTTCCAGCCCCATCACAGCCATATTAAGTTATAGGCATGGCTGTGATTGGCCGACCCACTGTGTAAAAAAAAAAAAAGACTTGGGGTCTTCCTTACTCTTCATAACAAATGCAGATAAAGCTGACAGCTGCCGGTGCAGTCTTCAGCTGTCAGCTTTATTTTGGTTGGTTATCAAAAATAGAGGGTCTCCACTCTGTTTTCTCATCATTATTTAAATAAATAATTTTAAAAAATGGTGGGTAGTCCCGCCCAATTTTTATAACAAGCCAGGCTAAAGTAGGTAGCTGGGGGCTGCAATCTCAGGCTTGGAAATGTGCCAGTATATTGGCCCTTCCCAGCCTAAAAATAGCAGCCCACAGCCGCTCCATAGAAACGAATCCATTAGAGTTTACAGGGCACAGTCAATCCACGTGCTCTGGAACACACCTTTTGGTACCGATCTGCGGTCAGTTAAGCTTTTGCTCTTGTTTTTTAGTTATCTGTGTTTTGCTACCACTGAGCGCCAAGCAGTGGCATCGCTAGTGCGACGCCGTGCGCATTGTGGGTCCGGTCAGACTCAAGTCCCCACGTTCTAGGGGTTGAGCCTAGAGACCTCACTCGCACCATATCAGCTGTGTCCTGTGACTGTAACAGGGAACTGCGTTTTTATTGCTTTGTTGCTGCGCTCTGTGAAGCAACAGAGTTCACCTCTGTTCATACGAGAGACAACTAACCCGCGTGTTGTCGGCGTTCAACTGCCGCCTTGTTCTGCCATTGCTTAGCAGCAGGTTCAATCTCTGCATGGTGGACCCCAGGTTGCGAATGCACCAAAATTATTATATATATATTTCATTTGATGTGTTCCGCCAACTCTAACAGTGTGAGTGTGAATGTGTGAGTGTGAGAGCGTGTGAGTGTGTCTATGTGAGTGTGTGTGTAGCGCGTACGGCGTATAGAGTGTGTGTGTGTGCGATGGTGTTCCGCTGGTAGTACCGCGCAATAGGTTGGTACCAGCAGCAGTTTCCATATTGAGACACCCATCACTTGGGTGTCCCAATATGGCGGTCGGTGAACTTCCTCCGCTTGGAATTCTGGGATACGTTGACATCTGGACAGAACAGGAAATGAAAACATTACAAGCAATTATATAAATGAATGGTGCAGAAATATTTTAGCAGTGCAGGCGTTAATTTGCTCAGTTGAGAGCTCCTGGAAGCTTTCCTACATTAAGGGTCTCAGCTGTGCACTGTTAGCCACTCCCATCTCCTATATAATCTGGTCCTGGCTTGTACTCATTGTCAGAGATAGTTTATGCTACATGGTTGGAGATGGTGATTTGTGGTTGCTGTTTCAGAAGCCGTTTGGTGGATTTATTTGAGACTGTGGAGAGGTTTTGGGTGTGCTAGTCCCCTTCTTCTCTTACTTTTTTCCCATCCTTTGTTGTTTGTGTGAGTATATTTGCATATTTAGCATTCTTATGAGGTATATTTGCATGATTGGTATTTTCCTTTATCCTTGTTTGTATTATCTTGTTAGTCTGATTGGTGTATTACGGTACACTACTACTCCTCTCTTCTCTGGGGGGGAAGGATACAGACTGAGGGTGGGATTCAGGAGCTAAAGCAAGGTATGTGGCCCCGGCATCTTCACCATCAGATGTAATCCAGGGAACAGGGCAAACTAGGGTTCCCCTAGCATTAGGGACAGGGAAGTAACCCCTGGTCCCAGGAGACCCGACAACAGAGTTGTGACAGGACTTTTCCCTGTGTGTGTCTTTCTTACTTTTGACTACGGGTTAGTAAGGGGTTTGTAATGGGGGTGTCTGATAGATGCCAATCAACCCAAAACCATTACCCCACTTGCCAATGCACCAGGACAAGTGAGAAGAGCCGAGTTTAAGCGCCAGAATTGGCGTATCTAATGGAGGGCTGGTGTTTTAGTCTGGAGGGGGCCAATATCCATGGCCTTTCCCAGTCCATTAATATAAGCCAGCAGCTGTCTGTTTAGCCTTTGCTAGTTATTAAGATATTTATTATCTTTTTATAAAATGTATTTTCTCTGTGTGCCAATTCCTAACTGTATAGTGGGTGTAGTTGGACCAATTTGATATTCTAATATATGCCCTTTAAGAAAATTGATACAATTTTTGTTCACTTTTACTATCGGGTCCCTTCTGTGCACTATATATTAATTATATCTTTAGTCAGTTTAATCCTCTACAAATAATCAGTCCCCAGCATGAAGAAATGAAGCTCTATCAGTTCAGAAACAGATGCACACATGATTCACTATGCTTGTAAAGGATGCAGTAAACTTAATTACAAAGAAGCCACAAAGGCTAAAAGCCAGTGAACAGAAGGCATCTTCTGTCACATTATTGGTAAAAAGGCCTCTGTTTTCTAATGGCCCTATGAGGCCAACGACAGATGCTCAATATAATACTGTGTGCAGTACAAAAGGGTACAATAAAAGTGTGGGACACATATTGATGAGCTCCATGCACACTGTTTAGTCATAAATTTTGCAGTATACATCTGGATATGTAAAAAAGTGTAAAACTCAGGCCCTCTCCAGATTTATGCAAGCCCTTTGCCGATAGTCTTTTACTCACGTGCTTTACTAATAATGCCATCTGTGGCACAGAGTACACACAAAGGCCTTTGCAGAAGGGAAGAGGTCTTAAACTCTGTTGCCAACTATTGGATGTAAACAATCGTAAAAGTCAATATCGACCCTTTAACTTGTCCTGCCACATGACGTAGAATAAGAAGCCAAACCAGACAATCCATTTGCAGACACATGTGTTTGAGTATTTACCCCTCATCAGTGCAAAGCAGAAGTTTTGATTGGGCCAGGTGAGAGTGGGAGTGGGGAGAGATCTAAGGCTGGAGTCACACTGGCGACAAAAACGGACGAGTGGAATGTGATTAAATATCGCATTGCACTCGGACCAATGTTTATCTATGGGGCAGCTCCCAGCATCCGATTTTTTCTCTGCCCTTTTCCTGGGGCCGAAAAAATCGCAGTATGCTGCGATTGTCACCGATATCGGGCGAGAATCGCCAATGCAAGTCTATGGGTGCGATGAAAAATCGATTACAAACGGACCGGTGTCCTTTAGAAAAGCGGCAATTCATCCCCGGCTATACTGTAAAATCACACTGACAGCTTGTCACGTAGCCGTTGGATTCAGTGGCTGGTGTTCCTGCCTCGGCCATGGGAGGCGCCGGACTCCTTTGGCTGGTGGTGCCGGTGATAGGAGAGCGTATCCTCATATGGTTCCGCTCCTTTGACGCAGGCCTCTGACGCTGCGCATCGCCATTTTTCGCCTGTGGGTAATGTTGGCGACAGAGAAGGGGTCCCTGCGCAGGCGTCTGGTGGCGTAGGCTTCGCTCTTCTGTCAGTGGTGAAGTGGTTGGTGTCAGTCATGCATCACCATCTGGTCTGGTTCTGGGGGCGGTCCAGATGAGGTCATCAGACTGTGACCTGTGAGAGGTAGCCATGCCCTTCAAAGGCCTTGGAGCCTGGCTTGCAGGCCGCCAGATATAGTCTTGGTTTCCCCAGTGTGCTAGTTGTTTTGCTATTGTATTTCTGACCCTTTGCCTGTATTTCTGACGGTTTCTACTGCCTGCCGTTTTTGTACCTTTGCTGCCCGCCTGGTTTTGACTTTAACTTTAGCCTGAATTTCTGATCCTTCTACAGCGTGACGATTTTGTACCTTTGCTTCCCTCAGGGTTTTTGACCCTTGGACTTCTGACTACGCATTTGGTCTCGCTTTTTATTCCCTTCCTAGCGTCCTTCCTACTCCGGTCCACTGCTCTCATAGGCAGCTACTCCCTGGGCTTTGCTGTAATTCCAGATCTCTGTATAGGGTAAAGGTCTCGGGTTTCTCGGGGTGCTGTCTTACCTGCAGTTCAGACCTGCAGTGGGCGGACATCACACAGCTTTAATAAAGAATAGAAAGAATACATATACACAATGGAATATATATATATATATAATATACATGTCATTGTGACACACATTTACGGTATATATATATTTATAATTCTTATACTTCTACATAGTATAATAGCCGCTAATTCAATTGCCGTTCTTCTGTAACATTACATAACCCGACAAAAATGACACATGGTTACATACAGTTAACCATGTCATTTCATGTAATTTGATATATGGTTTTCACTAACAATTACATGAGTGTATGGTTCAAAATTTCATACATGTAGGGGTTTAATTAAATGTATAAATTCGTTGTAAAAAAATGCGTGGGCTCCTGCCGTATTTTCTCCACCAGACAGGGAAGCCATGAGTGGGGGCAAATAATAATAGCCTAGGGGGTGCATTTTTTTGTGCCCCCCCCTGGCTACTAACATCTGCCCCCAGCCACCCCAGAAAGGCACATCTATGATTAGATGCGCCTTTTCTGGCACTTACCCCGTCTATTCCCATTGCACTGTAGCGTGGCTAATGGGTTAATAATGGGTTAAGGCCACCTTGCTGTTGGAAGGGGACTTTAAGCCGGGTTAATAATGGAGAGTTGTCAATTAGACAACTATCAATTATTAATCCTATTGTATGAAATGGAAAAAAAAAACACACACACTTTAATAAAAAATCATTTTAATGAAATAAATACACAGTTTTTGAGCATATTTTATTGTACTGGTAATCCTTCGTTTCCCCTTGTTCTCCTGTAATAAAAAAATAAATAAAACTTCTTACCTCCCCCGGTGCTCAGTCGGGTCCCCCGCTGCAATCCATCTGAAAGGGTTAACAGTTTTACAGAGAGGACCGCAGCTAATGCTGCCAGCCCTGGCTGTAAGCCCCCGAATGAATGAGCTCATCTCCCCGGCTGACAGAAGAGAGCTGATTAGTGTGGGAAGCTTAATTGATTGTTTCCCACACTAATCATTCACTTCAGGTCAGCCGCGGACTCCCTCTGACGTAACTGATGCTGAGCGGAGTCCCTGGCTGAGCTGAAGTCAACTGATTAGCGTGGGGAAACATCAATTAAGCTTCCCAGGAATCACTTCATCTCCTGTCAGCGGGAATAAACTCATTATTCGGGGTTTGCAAACAAGCCCTTATACAGCTGTGTCCATGTGAAAAACCCGCAGATATTTCCCTTTTTTTTATGCACGAACTGCGTGCTGCTCACATGCACACTGATGACACACAGATTACATCCATTTGTCATCAGTGTCACACGTACCAGCGATAAGCAAAGAAGTACAATTAGCACTGTTCCCTGTCCGGGTTCTCAATGTAGTTCTCATTATTGTCACCTGGTCTCCCTGTGATCAGATGGAGTTGGAGTCAGCAACCACTGTCTGTGTACAGTACAGACCAAAGTTTGGACACACCTTCTCATTCAAAGATTTTTCTGTATTTCATGACTATGAAAATTGTAGAATCACACTGAAGGCATCAAAACTATGAATTTTAAAACATGTGGAATTATACATTACACTTTATAAAAAAGTGTGAAACAACTGAAAATATGTCTTATATTCTAGGTTCTTCAAAGTAGCCACCTTTGCTTTGATTACTGCTTTGCACACAGAAAAGGTGAACGGATGGACTCTACATGCCTGGGTTCCCACCGTGAAGCATGGAGGAGGTGGTGTGATGGTGTAGGGGTGCTTTGCTGGTGACACTGTTGGGGATTATTCAAAATTGAAGCGTGTGATCGGTCCAGCTCACCCCCAAACCATCTTGATTGGGTTCAGGTCGGTGACGGTGGAGGCCAGGTCATCTGGCGTAGCACCCCAACACTCTCCTTCTTGGTCAAATAGCCCTTACACAGTCTGGAATTTGTTTGGGGTCATGGTTCTGTTGAAAAATAAATGAGGTCCAACTAAATGCAAACCGGATGGAATAGCATGCTGCTGAAGATGCGTGGTAGCCATGCTGGTTCAATATGCCTCATTTTGAATAAAATCCCCAACAGTGTCACCAGCAAGCAGCCCACACCATCACACCTCCTCCTCCATGCTTCACGGTGGGACCAGGCATGTAGAGTCCATCCGTTCACCTTTTCTGCATGCAAAGCAGTAATCAAAGTAAAAGGTGGCTATTTGAAGATCCTAAGATATTTTCTTGTTTCACATTTTTTTGAAAATGTTTTGTCTAAATCCACAGTTATTTCATAGTTTTGATCCCTTCAGTGTATTCTACAATTTCATATCTGAAATACAAAAAAATTCTTGAATGAAGGTGTGTCCAAATTTTTGGGTTCTGTACTGATATCGTGCTTTAAAAATTTTTTTTTTTAAAAAAAAGGGCATGGGGCCCCTATTTTTCCCAAACCCAGCTGGGGGAAAGTCGACGCGGGTGGCGTGTTAATATTCTGGGAAGGGCCCAATGGCCATAAAGGCCCCGGCAACCTATCGCTCACAGCTATTGTTTTAGCCTTTTAGGGTTATTAATGGGGCCCCCCCAAAAAAAAATAATTTTTGGGGGTCCCTATATTAACTACCAAAAAGGCTTCACCATCCAAAATGTTCACCCATTAGATCACCAATTCTAGGCTAGCCCACTATTCCCACTTGCACTGGGGCGGGGTAGTTATTGCAGAGTTGAGTCATATTTTTTTGGGACTGACTACAAGCCAGGGTTAGTAATGGAGGCATCTAAAAAAAAACCCTCGTTACTAACCCCGTAAAAGTAACTATTTTAAGTTAAGGAAGACTTTTAAAAACAAAGGAGAGTAAAGTCCTTTATTTTAAATAAAAACTACCCAAACCCCTTTTTCCCTTTATTCAACAAAAAATAAAAAAAAAAGCAAAGTTTTACTCCCTTTCCCGCCGAAATTTAACCCCTTTTGCCCCGCCTGTTTTTCCCTTCATGACCAGGCCAAATTTGACTTTTTTCCCTGTAATTATGGGGGTTTTAAAGCCCCTTGGTGGCTTTCCCTTTAACCCCCTTAGTGACAGAGCCATTTTGCACTAAT
>JARQOD010000004.1:27976891-28042704 GCA_033576555.1 Oophaga sylvatica
TTTGCTGCCCGCCTGGTTTTGACTTTAACTTTAGCCTGAATTTCTGATCCTTCTACAGCGTGACGATTTTGTACCTTTGCTTCCCTCATGGTTTTGACCCTTGGACTTCTGACTACGCATTTGGTCTCGCTTTTTATTCCCTTCCTAGCGTCCTTCCTACTCCGGTCCACTGCTCTCATAGGCAGCTACTCCCTGGGCTTTGCTGTAATTCCAGATCTCTGTATAGGGGTAAAGGGTCTCGGGGTTTCTCGGGGTGCTGTCTTACCTGCAGTTCAGACCTGCAGTGGGCGGACATCACACAGCTTTAATAAAGAATAGAAAGAATACATATACACATATGGAATATATATATATATATATATATACATGTCATTGTGACACACATATACGGTATATATATATTTATAATTCTTATACTTCTACATAGTATAATAGCCGCTAATTCAATTGCCGTCTTCTGTAACATTACATAACCCGACAAAAAATGACACATGGTTTACATACAGTTAACCATGTCATTTCATGTAATTTGATATATGGTTTTCACTAACAATTACATGAGTGTATGTGTTCAAAATTTCATACATGTAGGGGTTAATTAAATGTATAAATTCGTTGTAAAAAAATGCGTGGGCTCCTGCCGTATTTTCTCCACCAGACAGGGAAAGCCAGTGAGTGGGGGCAAATAATAATAGCCTAGGGAGGGTGCATTTTTTTGTGCCCCCCCCTGGCTACTAACATCTGCCCCCAGCCACCCCAGAAAAGGCACATCTATGATTAGATGCGCCTTTTCTGGCACTTAGCCCGTCTATTCCCATTGCACTGTAGCGGTGGCTAATGGGTTAATAATGGGTTAAGGCCACCTTGCTGTTGGAAGGGGACTTTAAGCCGGGTTAATAATGGAGAGTTGTCAATTAGACAACTATCAATTATTAATCCTATTGTATGAAATGGAAAAAAAACACACACACTTTAATAAAAAATCATTTTAATGAAATAAATACACAGTTTTTGAGCATATTTTATTGTACTGGTAATCCTTCGATTCCCTTGTTCTCCTGTAATAAAAAAATAATAAAACTTCTTACCTCTCCGGTGCTCAGTCGGGTCCCCCGCTGCAATCCATCTGAAAGGGTTAACAGTTTTACAGAGAGGACCGCAGCTAATGCTGCCAGCCTGGCTGTAAGCCCCCGAATGAATGAGCTCATCTCCCCGGCTGACAGAAGATGAGCTGATTAGTGTGGGAAGCTTAATTGATTGTTTCCCACACTAATCAGTTCACTTCAGGTCAGCCGCGGACTCCCTCTGACGTAACTGATGCTGAGCGGAGTCCCTGGCTGAGCTGAAGTCAACTGATTAGCGTGGGAAACATTCAATTAAGCTTCCCAGGTAATCACTTCATCTCCTGTCAGCCGGGAGATAAACTCATTCATTCGGGGGTTTGCAAAACAAGCCCTTATACAGCTGTGTCCATGTGAAAAACCCGCAGATATTTCCCTTTTTTTTATGCACGAACTGCGTGCTGCTCACATGCACACTGATGACACACAGATTACATCCATTTGTCATCAGTGTCACACGTACCAGCGATAAGCAAAGAAGTACAATTAGCACTGTTCCCTGTCCGGGTTCTCAATGTAGTTCTCATTATTGTCACCTGGTCTCCCTGTGATCAGATGGGAGTTGGAGTCAGCAACCACTGTCTGTGTACAGTACAGACCAAAAGTTTGGACACACCTTCTCATTCAAAGATTTTTCTGTATTTTCATGACTATGAAAATTGTAGAATCACACTGAAGGCATCAAAACTATGAATTAACACATGTGGAATTATACATTACACTTTATAAAAAAGTGTGAAACAACTGAAAATATGTCTTATATTCTAGGTTCTTCAAAGTAGCCACCTTTTGCTTTGATTACTGCTTTGCACACAGAAAAGGTGAACGGATGGACTCTACATGCCTGGTTCCCACCGTGAAGCATGGAGGAGGTGGTGTGATGGTGTAGGGGTGCTTTGCTGGTGACACTGTTGGGGATTTATTCAAAATTGAAGCGGTGATCGGTCCAGCTCACCCCAAACCATCTTGATTGGGTTCAGGTCTGGTGACTGTGGAGGCCAGGTCATCTGGCGTAGCACCCCAACACTCTCCTTCTTGGTCAAATAGCCCTTACACAGTCTGGAATTGTGTTTGGGGTCATTGTTCTGTTGAAAAATAAATGATGGTCCAACTAAATGCAAACCGGATGGAATAGCATGCTGCTGCAAGATGCTGTGGTAGCCATGCTGGTTCAATATGCCTTCAATTTTGAATAAATCCCCAACAGTGTCACCAGCAAAGCACGCCCACACCATCACACCTCCTCCTCCATGCTTCACGGTGGGAACCAGGCATGTAGAGTCCATCCGTTCACCTTTTCTGCATGCAAAGCAGTAATCAAAGTAAAAGGTGGCTACTTTGAAGATCCTAAGACATATTTTCAGTTGTTTCACACTTTTTTGTAAAGTGTATTGTCTAAATCCACATGTTACTTCATAGTTTTGATGCCTTCAGTGTGATTCTACAATTTTCATAGTCATGAAAATACAGAAAAATCTTTGAATGAGAAGGTGTGTCCAAACTTTTGGTCTGTACTGTATATCGTGCATTAAATATTTTTTTTTTAAAAAAAGGCATAGTGGTCCCCTTACTTTTCCCAACCAGCTGAGGGAAAGTCGACAGCTGGTGGCAGATGTTAATATTCTAGGAAGGGGCCAATAGCCATAAAGGCTCCCAGGCAACTCATATCAGCTCACAGCTATTTGCTTAGCCTTTACTGGTTATTATATGGGTGACCCCCCCAAAAAAAATAATGTGGGGTCCCCTATATTTACTAACCAGCAAAGGCTTCAGCCATCCCAGAAATGTTGCATCCATTAGATGCACCAATTCTAGTGCTTAGCCGCCACTATTCCCACTTGCACTGGTGCGGGGATAGTAATAGTTGCAGAGTTGATGTCAGCTATTTTATGGCAGCTGACTACAAGCCCAGGGGTTAGTAATGGAGGCATCTAAAAGACACCCTCGTTACTAACCCTGTAACATAGTAACATAGTTATTAAGGTTGAAGGAAGACTTTAATAAAGACAGAGGCAGAGTAAAGTCCTTTATTTGAAATAAAAACTAGCCAACCCTCTTTTACCCATTTATTCAACAAAAAATAAAAATAAAAAAGCAAAGTTATACTCACCTTCCTGCCGATAATCATTAACCATTTTAGCCCCCAAGCCTGTTTTCACCTTCATGACCAGGCCAAATTTGACTATTCTGACCAGTGTAACTTTATGAGGTGTAATGCAGCCCTTGGCTGGCATTCCTTTAACCCCTTAGTGACAGAGCCATTTTGCAGCTTAATGACCGGGCCAATTTTTACAATTCTGACCACTGTCACTTTATGAGGTTATAACTCTGGAACGCTTTAACGAATCCCGCTGATTCTGAGATTGTTCTTTCGTGACATATTGTACTTCACGTTAGTGGTAAAATTTCTTTGATATGACTTGTGTTTATTTATGAAAAAAACGGAAATATGGCGAAAATTTTGAAAATTTAACAATTTTCAAACTTTAAATTTTTATGCCCTTAAATCAGAGAGATATGTCACACAAATTTCTTAATAAATAACATTTCCCACATGTCTACTTTACATCAGCACAATTTTGGGACCAAAATTTTTTTTTGTTACGAAGTTATAAGGGTTAAAAGTTGACCAGCGATTTCTCATTTTTACAACACCATTTTTATTTTAGGGACCACCTCACATTTGAAGTCACTTTGAGGGGTCTATATGATATAAAATAGCCAAAAGTGACACCATTCTAAAAACTGCACCCCTCAAGGTGCTCAAAACCACATTCAAGAAGTTTATTAACCCTTTACGTGCTTCACAGGAACTGAAGCAATGTGGAAGGAAAAAATTAACATTTAACTTTTTTTGCAAAAACTTTAATTCGGAACCTATTTTTTTTATTTTCACAACTGTTAAAAGAAAAATGAACCACAAAATTTGTTGTGCAATTTCTCCTGATTAAGCCGATACCCCATATGTGGGGGTAAACCACTTTTTGGGCGCACTGCAGAGGTTGCAAGGGAAGGAGCGACATTTGACTTTTTCAACGCAGAATTGGCTGGACGCCATGTCGCGTTTGTAGAGGCCCTGATGTGTCTAAACAGTGGAAACCCATCACAAGTGACCCCATTTTGGAAACTAGACCCCCTAAGGAACTTATCTAGATGTGTGGTGAGCACTTTGAACCTCCAAGTGCTTCACAGAAGTTTATAACATAGAACAGTGAAAATAAAAAATCATATTTTTTCCACAAAAACAATCTTTTCACCCCAATTTTTATTTTCCCAAGGGTAACAAGACCCCAAAAGTTTTTGTGCAATTTGTCCTGAGCATTCTGATACCCCATATGTGGGGGTAAACCACTTTTTGGGCGCACGGCAGAGGTTGCAAGGGAAGGAGCGACATTTGACTTTTTCAACGCAGAATTGGCTGGACGCCATGTCGCGTTTGTAGAGGCCCTGATGTGTCTAAACAGTGGAAACCCATCACAAGTGACCCCATTTTGGAAACTAGACCCCCTAAGGAACTTATCTAGATGTGTGGTGAGCACTTTGAACCTCCAAGTGCTTCACAGAAGTTTATAACATAGAACAGTGAAAATAAAAAATCATATTTTTTCCACATAAACAATCTTTTCACCCCAATTTTTATTTTCCCAAGGGTAACAAGACCCCAAAAGTTTTTGTGCAATTTGTCCTGAGCATTCTGATACCCAATATGTGGGGGTAAACCACTGTTTGGGTGCAAGGCAGAGCTTGGAAGGGAAGGAGCGCCGTTTGACTTTTTCAGCACAGAATTGTCTGGACGTCATGTCGTGTTTGTAGAGGTCCTGATGTATCTAAACAGTGGAAACCCCCCACAAGTGACCCCATTTTGGAAATTAGACCCCTAAGGAACTTATCTAGATGTGTGGTGAGAACCTTGAACCTCCAAGTGCTTCACAGAAGTTTATAACATAGAACCGTGAAAATAAAAAATCATATTTTTTCCACAAAAACGATCTGTTTACCCCAATTTTTATTTTCCCAAGGGTAACAAGACCCCAAAAGTTTTTGTGCAATTTGTCCTGAGCATGCCGATACCCCATATGTGGGGGTAAACCACTGTTTGGGCGCACGGCAGGGCTTGGAAGTGAAGGAGCGCCGTTTGACTGTTTCAAACCAAAATTGGCTGGAATTGAAATTGGACGCCATGTCGCGTTTGGAGAGCCCTGATACGCCTAAACAGTCGAAACCCCCACAAATCACACCATTTTGGAAACTAGACCCCTTAAGGAACTTATCTAGATGTGTGGTGAGCACTTTGAACCCCCAAGTGCTTCACAGAAATTAATAAACGTAGAGCCGTGAAAATAAAAAATCATTTTTTTCCTCAAAAATGATTCTTTAGCCCGCTATTTTTTTTATTTTCCCAAGGGTAACAGGAGAAATTGGACCCAAAAAGTTGTTGTGCAATTTTTCCTGAGTACGCTGATACCCCATATGTGGGGTGAAACCACTGTTTGGGCGCATGGGAGTGCTTGGAAGGGAAGGAGCGCCATTTTGTAATGCAGACTTTGATGGAATGTTCTGCGGGCGTCATGTTGTGTTTGCAGAGCCCTTGATGTACCTAAACAGTAGAAACCCCCTGCAAGTGACACCATTTTGGAAACTAGACCCCCCAAGGAGCTTATCTAGATGTGTGGTGAGCACTTTGAACCCCCAAGTGCTTCACAGAAATTTATAAACGCAGAGCCGTGAAAATGAAAAATCATTTTTTTTCTCAAAAATATTTTTTTTAGCCAGCTATTTTTTATTTTCCCAAGGGTAACAGGAGAAATTAGAATCCCAAAATTGGTGTGCAATTTGTCCTGAGTACGCTGATACCCCATATGTTGGGGTAAACCACTGTTTGGGCGCACGGCAGGGCTCGGAAGGGAGGGAGCGACATTTGACTTTTTGAAAGCCACGTCGTGTTTGGAGACCCCCTGATGTGTCTAAACAGTGTAAACCCCCACAAGTGACCCCATTTTGGAAACTAGACACCTTAAGGAACTTATCTAGATGTGTGGTGAGCACTTTGAACCCCCAAGTGTTTCACAGAAATTTATAAACGCAGAGCCGTGAAAATGAAAAATCATTTTTTTTCTCAAAAATGTTTTTTTTAGCCAGCTATTTTTTATTTTCCCAAGGGTAACAGGAGAAATTAGAACCCCAAAATTGGTGTGCAATTTGTCCTGAGTATGCTGATACCCCATATGTTGGGGTAAACCACTGTTTGGGCGCACGGCAGGGCTCGGAAGGGAGGGAGCGACATTTGACTTTTTGAAAGCCACGTCGTGTTTGGAGACCCCCTGATGTGTCTAAACAGTGGAAACCCCCACAAGTGACCCCATTTTGGAAACTAGACCCCTTAAGGAACTTATCTAGATGTGTGGTGAGCACTTTGAACCCCCAAGTGTTTCACAGAAATTTATAAACGCAGAGCTGTGAAAATAAAAAATCATTTTTTTTCTCAAAAATGATTTTTTTAGCCAGCTATTTTTTATTTTCCCAAGGGTAACAGGAGAAATTAGAACCCCAAAATTGGTGTGCAATTTGTCCTGAGTACGCTGATACCCCATATGTTGTGGTAAACCACTGTTTGGGCGCACGGCAGGGCTCGGAAGGGAGGGAGCGCCATTTGACTTTTTGAACGCCACGTCGTGTTTGGAGACCCCCTGATGTGCCTAAATAGTGGAAATCCCTCAATTCTAGCTCCAACCCTAACCCCAACACACCCCTAACCCTAATCCCAACCCTAATCCTAACCTAAATCCCAACCCTAATTCCAACCCTAACCTTAATTGTAACCCTAACCCTAATTTTAACCCTAACCCTAATTGTAACCTTAACCCTAATTATAACCCTAATTATAACCCTAACCCTAAGGCTAGGTTCATTTTGCGTTTTACCAGCCCGTTCAACACATAGCGTTGACGGGCTGGTAACGGTATAGCATAACACGATCGCGTTATGCTATACCCGCTAGCGCAGAGGAATCAGCAGATGATTCATCTGCGCTAGCGGTGACGGAGACCAGACGCTGCAGCCCGCGTCCGAGGCTCCGTCACTGAATGATGGCACGTCGCAAACGCATCCCGCTTTACGGCATGCGTCGCGATGCGCCCTCAAATGGGGGTGAATGGCAGCGTTAACGGACTGCGTTACACCGCGTTATACCGCGGTGTAACGCAGTCCGTCTAACGGACTGCCATAACGCAGTATGAACCCAGCTTAACCCTAACGCTAATTATAACCCTAACCCTAATGCTAACCCTAACCCTAATTATAACCCTAACCCTAATTATAACCCTAACCCTAACAGAAAAATGAAAATAAATATAATTTCTATTTTTTATTATATGTCCCTAACTAAGGGGGTGATAAATGGGGGGGTTATGTACTGTTTTTTTTATTTTGATCACTGTGATAGTTTATCACAGTGATCAAAATGCACTTTTATGAGAATGAATGAAATCATTTTTGAATCTGCCGCCAAGCAGATCGGCGGGCGCACTGCGCATGCGCCCGCCATTTTTTTTTTGCAGGAAGAAGACGTCGGGATCCTGGGGCCTGCGGGAGGACGGAGGACACCGGTAAGTATACGGGGGGGCGATCGGGGGACCGGGGGACCCTCATTTTCTCCCCTCTGATGTGCGATCACATCAGAGGGGAGAGAAATCTTTTTTTTTTTTTTGCGATCGCATCTATGCTTGCATAGATGCGATCGCAACACCGGGATCGGTGAATACCGACCCGGATCATGTTCTCTGGGGTCTCGGCTACCCCCGGTAGCCGAGACCCCAGAGAATATTTGCCCATCCCCCCAGGACACAGCGGCACATAGCGGCGGGCGCACTGAGCATGCGCCCGCCATTTTCTTCATCGCGCCAGCCCCGGGGGACACCGGAGGGCCCTGGGGCCACATACAGGACATCGGGGGCCACATGGGGGTCCCGGGGACTCTTTTTCTCTGTCCTCTGATGTCCGATCACATCAGGGGACAAAGAAATTAAATGACACAACTTTATTTTTTTTGTTGTTGCGGTCGCCGTTATAGGGTTAATAACGGCGATCGCAACATCGGTGTCGGTAAAAACCGACCCGATTCATGTTCTCTGGGGTCTTGGCTACCCCCGGTAGCCGAGACCCCGGAGAAAATGCGCCTCTGGGGGGCGCTATTCACTTTTTCCACAGCGCCGTTAATTAACGGCGCTGTGGTTTAAGTACCCTTAATGACCGCCGTTAAAAGGCGTATCGGCGGTCGTTAAGGGGTTAATGGCTCAGTGTGTGTGTTTTGACTGTCCATGTTCCTTTCCCCCAGCTGACTAGTCACATGACTGTGACATCACACAGGTCCTTTTACACACACACAAGTCTGAACACATGACTGTGACATCAGCTCAGGTCCTGTGTGTGTGTGTGTGTGTAAGGGTATATAAACCCTGCTTAATTGGAGACAGGTGTGTCAGTGATAGGCGTGAGGCCTGTTCCTGTTCCCCTGGGGTGGGGGACACCGTTCGTGTGAGGCCGAGTGAAGCCTGACTGCCTGAAAGGTCAGAGACTGGATCCTGTGTGGATGCTAGTGGCCTTGGAAGGCAAAT
Organism: Oophaga sylvatica; assembly: GCA_033576555.1. Taxonomy (NCBI): domain Eukaryota; kingdom Metazoa; phylum Chordata; class Amphibia; order Anura; family Dendrobatidae; genus Oophaga; species Oophaga sylvatica. The sequence goes on from JARQOD010000004.1 coordinate 27,985,626, forward strand.
GGACTGTAGTGACGAGCCCTGGAAGGCGAAGGCTGGATGTTAGAGTGAAGGCATACCAGTAGCCTTAGAGGGAACGACGGCTCGAGACCCCTAGCTGGGAAGCCACAAAGCCGCAGTGGTGGCGGACTAAATGGACTGAAGCAGCCAAACCCCGGACAAGGTAATACTCGTTGTCATATGGACATTTATATGGACATTGTTCAATTGTTACCTTGCGGAAGGCTGTACCTGGAGCAAGTGGGCCTGTGTGCCACTTGGCTCACGAATACTATTTATATGTGTGTCGGCGGGCCACGGAGTGGACCCGGAAGCATGGAGTTTATGAAGTAATAAACTGCTACATTGTGAAAATAATGAAAAGACATTGCAAGTGTGAATTGATTGGCGCAGCGAAGCGAGTATTCCCCAGGATGATGACAAGCGCTGCCTTACATGTGGTTCGAGAATGCGGGCAACTGCAGTCCGGTTGCTAGGGGCGACTGAAGCCCGGTGGCTAGGGGCAACGGCACAGGACGACGAGTGTGGATACAAGCATCTTGCTGTGACTCGGTGGGGGTCACGAAGGTTAAAGCATCTGGCTGCAACTCGGCGGTGTTGCGAAGATTGTCGTCGCACTCAAATCCGGTTTTTGGCTGCAACTCGGCGGGGTTGCGAAGATTGTCGTCGCACTCAAATCCGGTTTTGCTGTGGCTCGGCTGGGCCACGAAAATTTTTCAAGGGAAAGCGGTGAAGTTCTGGTGTGAACAGTGCACCGCGATGGCTGTGAACGGAGCAGCGAATGGGTCTGACGAGTCGGACCGCATATATGAGAAACGTCTACTGGACATGAAACTGGACATGGTGCGGGAGCTGTGGGCACCGTATAGAATGGCGGCAATGGACCATTCTATGGACTCTCCGGGGGTGCCAGTGTTGTCACAGACTGCCCGGGGAGGTGGTAAGAGATGTTGTGAACTGAGTCCTAAGACTACTGCTGACTTTTTGTGTAAAAATTACCCTCCCGGTGTGGTTATTAAAAAGGGGGCGGAGTCTAAAAAAGGGGCGGATTTTCACAAGAGTGTAGAGTGTGGAAAACTGAAAATTGTTACTGGTTGTGGGTTGGTACCTCCTAAAAATGACAATGTGACCGTTGATAACGGGGTAGCTCCAGTAGAAGGGGGTGACGTCAAAGTGGGAGGTGACCTGTTAGTCCACAACACCATGGGGAGTGACACAGACCCCGTAGCTGACTGGGACACTATGAAAGTAAAAAGTGAGTTCAGTCAGGAGAGGCTAGACGAGGGGAGAGAGTCCCCCTCTCGTCGTCGACGGCGCAAGGGCCACAAAAAGGTTGTTCCGGTAGTACTCGCTGAAAATGAAAATAAAGAGAATGTAGTACTGTGTGCCTATACTTCAAGTGTGGATCCTCCTTTAGAGGTAGAAGAGGAGGTGGCCAGTCATGGCCAAGAGCTGGAACCTATTCGGCTGCAGTGTCAGAGTGACGTGCAGCAATTATGTGAAAACCTGGAGGACGTGTCCTCAGACCAGCGAGATCTAGAAGGAAGCAACAAGGAAGTTATCCAGTGGAAGGAGATGTTCCACGCAATTAAAGAGGACCGCCGCAAAATCAAGGAAGAGGTTTTGCAGTTGAAGCGTGAGAAGGAGGCGCTGCAGGATGGAGTTTCTGGAAGTGAACAAATCCTAGAACGACTGCGTGAACAGCTCAACCAGGAGCTGTGTGACTCCAAGAAGGAGTGTGGTGAACGCAGTAGGGAACTGCAACAGATTAAGAGAGATTATGTGGATCTCCTCAGGGTCAAAGAAAAACTAGAAGAGGATAAGGTGGATGCAGAGCAAATGCGCCAGGTGGTTGAGACCACTCTGCAGGACACCCGTGATGAAAATGGTGATCTGCGCAGAAAGACCCTAGGTCTGGAAGCTCAGGTGAAGGAGCTACAGATGTCCTGTGATACTCTCCAGAAGGCGGAGATGTGCCTTAAGGAAAAGCTCAGCCAAATGTAAGCCGAGCGGGAAAAGATGGAGGAGTCCATCAGAGAAGCTACAGACCAGGGCCAGGAGTTGGCCACTGGAGATGGGAGGTGTAAAGCAGATACTTCCTCGAGTGATGTGAGTTCGGATGATTCGGTGGATGTCGGAGCCGAGATCAAGGAGCTCAAGGAGTGGTTACAAGCCCAGTGGACGCAAGAGAAGCTTCAGAGACGGGCAGCTGAGAGGCGAATGGCGGAACTAGAGGAAGAAGTTCTCGGGCTAAAAAGTCGCCTGATAAAGTGTCACTCGGTGAACAAGGCCTCCTTGGAGAAAGAAAAGGGCAAACGCATTGCACTCGCTCCCTTTTGCCAGGAAAAGGTAGACCTGAGGAGAGCTAAGAGTGTGGTAACGGAAGATAAATGTGAAATGGAAGTGGTCAGGACGGAAATTCGCGAATTTGTAGCTGTGAGTCAGCTCAGAAGAAGCGTAAAGGGGGAAGAAGCTGAAAGTCAGTTGTCCCTGAACCCTGAGCTGGTTGATCGTCTGGAAACCACTGGTGAGACCGAAACGTGTCGGTACAAGTGCCTCGTAGATGTACCCGAGGACTTGAGAGAAGAATGCACTCGTGAGTCTGTGCATGAAGCGTTTAAGAAGGCCGTGGGAGCCTGTAAGGTGTACTCGACCTCAGGAGCTAAACAGCTGGTGGTCTTGTCCACGACCGAAGTTACAGTGAAGAGGGTGGCAATCCTAAGTGACATGCACTGGCGATGTATTCGCACAAAGCGGTTTCTCCGGTTGAAGACAGAACAAGCCGTTAGACAACTGAAGCTTATGAGAAAAGCTCACAGTCTGCGGGAAAAGGTCATCCGGGTGCCTCATGTTCTGGTGAGAAAGCTGATTGGGAGAAATGGTCGAGCCATGCAGATGATGGTGAAGAAGTCTGGTGTGGTGAAAGTAAGCAGTCCACGTGATCGTCGGGACTGGATACCAGATGAAGACGGCATGGTGTCATTCTACGCTATAGGAACGGAAGAAAGTCTGGAATATGTGCGCATGCTGGTGGCGTACCGTGTGACCTACCTGCGAGAGGTAGAACAATTGAATCTCGCTAGACAGCGAGTAGATAGACAGCATCATCGGAGCAGCAGAAGATGGCAGCCGTCTAAGAATAGTGAGACCCGACAGAGAAAGGGCCCCCTAAATAACAAAACAGCTAAGGCTGAAGTTAGGGACCTTTCAAGACGTCCTGAGGGTAGTGGGCGTGGGTTTAGAGGTAGTGAGACCTCCAGTAACTCAGGTTTGAGAGGCCCATACAGACGACCCGATAGAGTACGGGACAGTACGAAGTCTAACCGGACCTTAGATACCCAGGCAAGACCTGACAAGGTTACGATTGACCACTGGGAGCGGGGGGAGACCTGACAAGGTTACGACCCGGAAATGTGACTGGACGAAGTCTGTGACCGTGACAGACGGTAGGTCCCTAAGGAATGAGCGAATGTCATTGACTAATATTCCGGGGGCTGAACAGAGCAATGGACAAGTACATGGTCTCTGTGTGAACTGTGGGTTGAGGTGATTGGATATATTATGTGTTCAAACCCACAAGTTTGAACAGAGGGGGGGAATATGTAATGCAGCCCTTGGCTGGCATTCCTTTAATGGCTCAGTGTGTGTGTTTTGACTGTCCATGTTCCTTTCCCCCCAGCTGACTAGTCACATGACTGTGACATCACACAGGTCCTTTTACACACACAAGTCTGAACACATGTCTGTGACATCAGCTCAGGTCCTGGGTGTGTGTAAGGGTATATAAACCCTGCTTAATTGGAGACAGGTGTGTCAGTGATAGGCGTGAGGCCTGTTCCTGTTCCCCTGGTGTGGGGGACACCGTTCGTGTGAGGCCTAGTGAGGCCGAGTGAAGCCTGACTGCCTGAAAGGTCAGAGACTGGATCCTGTGTGGATGCTAGTGGCCTTGGAAGGCAAATGGACTGTAGTCGAGTGAAGCCTGACTGCCTGAAAGGTCAGAGACTGGATCCTGTGTGGATGCTAGTGGCCTTGGAAGGCAAATGGACTGTAGTGACGAGCCCTGGAAGGCGAAGGCTGGATGTTAGAGTGAAGGCATACCAGTAGCCTTAGAGGGAACGAAGGCTCGAGACCCCAGCTGGGAAGCCGCAGTGGTGGCGGACTAAATGGACTGAAGCAGCCAAACCCCGGACAAGGTAATACTCGTCATATGGACATTTATATGGACATTGTTCAATTGTTACCTTGCGGGAGGCTGTACCTGGAGCAAGTGGGCCTGTGTGCCACTTGGCTCACGAATACTATTTATATGTGTGTCGGCGGGCCACGGAGTGGACCCGGAAACATGGAGTTTATGAAGTAATAAACTGCTACATTGTGAAAATAATGAAAAGACATTGCAAGTGTGAATTGATTGGCGCAGCGAAGCGAGTATTCCCCAGGATGATGACAAGCGCTGCCTTACAGAGGTAATAACTCTGGAACGCTTCAACGGATCTCACTGATTCTGAAAAGGTTTTTTGTAACATATTGTACTTCATAATAGTGGTAAAAATTTTCTGATATGATTTGCGTTTCTTTGTGAAAAAATGGAAAATTTGTCAATTTATACAATCTTGCAATTTTCAAACTTTTAATTTTTATGCCCTTAAATAAGAGAAATATGTCACACAAAATATTTCTTAAATAACATTTCCTACATGTACAGTATACTTTACATAAGAACAATTTTTGAAACAACTTTTTTTGTTAGGAAGTTATAAGGGTTAAAAGTTGACCAGCAATTTCTAATTTTTCAAAGAAAATTTACAAAACCATTTTTTTAGGGACCACATCACATTTGAAGTGACTTTGAGGGGCCTATATAACAGAAAATACCCAAAAGTGACACCATTCTAAAAACTGTACCCCTCATGGTGCTCAAAACCACATTCAAAAAGTTTATTAACCCTTCAGGTGCTTTACAGGAATTAATGAAATGTGGAGGAAAAAATGAACATTTACATTTTTTTTATAACATTTTTTACTTTAGACCCAATTTTTTTTATTTTCACAAGGGTAATAGGAAAAATTGGACCGCAACAATTGTTGTGAAATTTATTTTGAGTATGCTGATACCCCATATGTGGGAAAAAATACTGTTTAGGTGCACGGCAGGGCTCGGGAGGGAAGGAGTGATGTTTTGGAATGCAGGCTTTGATGGATGGTCTGCGGATGTCATGTTGCGTTTGGAGAGCCCCTGATATGCCTAAACAGTGGAAATCCCTCACAAGTGACCCCACTAAGAAACTAGACCCCCAAATGAATTTTTCTAGATGTGTGGTGAGCACCTTGAACCCCCAGGTGCTTCACAGAAAATTATAATGTTGAGCTGTTAAAATAAAAAAATAAAACAATTTTCAGCAAAAATTTTATTTTAGCCTTAATTTTTAATTTTCACAAGGGTAACCGGAGAAAATAGACCCTAAAATCTGTTGTGCAATTTCTCCTGAGTAGGCTGATACCCCATGTGGGGAGGAAAATTACTGTTTGTGCGCACGGCAGTGCTCGGAAGGGAAGAAGTGATGTTTTGGAATGCAGACTTTGAGAGAATGGTTTGTGGGCGTCATGTTGTGTTTGGAGAGTCCCTGATGTTCCAAAACAGTGGAAAACCCTCTCAGGTGACCCAATATTGGAATTGATCTATTGTGTCCTAGTATATGAATTTTATAATGTGGTGGTATACGTAAATTGTTTAGAGTGCATAAGGTTGGCTTACGTGAGTTGTGTAGTGTACGTCAGGTTGGCATAAGTGAGTTGTGTAAGTCAGAAATGAATTTAGTAGCCCATGGATGTGTGGTTCAGTATGAAGCATTCTTTTATACACAGGCCAGGTTTGTCGGGGCAGATGTCGCATTGATAAGTGGTGTCCTTGTGCATACCCCTTCTATAACACACTAGACACCTCTTTTGCAATCTTCCTTTCTTTGTGCTTTGAGCAACCTCACCATGGAAATGTTGGTCTGGTACGATACGAGCAGATTCAGTTCCGGAAGTACTAGGGCCAGCTCATTTCTGAACTCCAAACATTAGGGCCTTGATTACTATATCTTGGAATTGAACGTATGTACAGGTCTGGCCTGCACATTTTGATAGCACGAAAACGTTGTACAGTGCCATCTGCGGTCGCGGTGCCACATTAAAGATATGACGCATCCATACATCCAAGGCCAGCAAGTACCACCATGAAGTCTCGATACATTCAATGTCAGTAAGGGGTTAATAGCCATGTCCCACGACAATATGGATGGTTTGGTGGTCAGCCGGAACACCCTGAGCTGAGTATGAGAAGCACTGCCTGTGACGGTCGGTAACCTTAAGGATGTCACCGCGGTCACACGCAGATGCATTTTGACGCTGTCTCACGATGTCACATGGATGGCATACGGACATGGACCATGATCTCATCAGAACTGGCTTTTCCAGTACAGGAATCACCAGAATGTGTGAAGGGGGGGTCTAACCTAGTTGTCAAACTGAATGCCCGCGGGTCAAATCCGATCCGCCATGTTATTCTAGGTGGCCCACGAGGTCGGGACACACTTTAAAACAGCTCAGACCAGCTCTACATATGGGGAAAATGGAGAGCCGGTCGGAGCAGTGTTGAAGTGTGTCCTGAAGTGCAAAATCTAAGATGGCAGCGGCCCACTGAGCTGGCGCCACCCTCTCTACTAAGTACTGGCTGAGTTCAACGTCGTCACAGCCAGTGCTTAGCAGAGGAGTTGGAGCCGTCACAGGGAGATGATGCGATCTTCGAATCTAAGCATATGCAACCAGAGCAGATGCATCGAATAGAGGGGGCGGCACCAGTACAAGGAGTAGGTGCCATCTTGGTGAGTGAACAATGCACACTGTAAACACAGTCAGCCAGCACAAACAGTGAATGCAGTGTTCGCAATCAGCCAGCACAAACAGTGAATGCAGTGATCGCAGTCAGCCAGCACAAATGGTGAACTCAGTGATCTCAGTGAGCCTGCACAAACGGTGAACGCACAGATCGAAGTCAACCTGTACAAATGGTGAACGTCGAGATTGCAGTCAGTCTGCGCAAAAGGTGAACAGCACAAACGGTGTATGTTGTGATCACAGTCAGCCTGCACAAACGGTGAACATCATGATTGCAGTTAGCTTTCACAAATGGTGAACGCAGTTGTGACGACACAGATTTTTATCTTAATTAACCAGACATCTATTTTCAGTAAGCTAGGAGTCATTGACTTTTATGTATATGTTGACTTTTGAATTTATGTGTTTCTTTCTGGTTGGTCAAGAAAACACAGATTTTTGTTTGTATAAGCCTGTAATATTGACTTATAAGTTGACATTTCATGTAACATATTGTGCTATTATCCTGGATGATTAGAGACGCAGGATAATTGAACTATGATGTTTGTAAATGCAGTGATCACAGTCAGCCTGCACAAACGATAAATGCAGTTATCGCAGTCAACCTGCACAAACAATGAACACAGTGATCTCAGTGAGACGGCACAATTGGTGAACGCAGTCAGCCTGCAAAAACGGTGAACGCAGTGATCTTAGTCAGCTTGCACAAACGGAGAACATCATGATCGCAGTCAGCCAGCACCAAAGGTAAATGCAGTGAACCTCAGCAAATGGTGAACGCAGTAATGGCAATTAGCCTGCACAAATGGTGAATCTACTGATCGCTGTTAGCCAGCTCAAACAGTGAACACAGTCATCGCAGTCAGCCTGCACAAATGGTAAACTCCAAGAATACAGTCAGCCTGCACATATGATGAATTCAGTGATCGCAGTCAGCCCGCACAAACAGTGAACTCAGTGATTGCAGTGAGCATGCACAATCAGTAAACACAGTGATTGTAGTTAGCCAGCACAAACGGTGAACACAGTGATCGCAGTCAGCCTGCATAAACGGTGAATGCAGTGATCGCAGTCAGCCAGCACCAATAGTAATCTCACTCAGCCAGCACAAACAGTGAATGCAGTGATCGCAGTTAGCCTGCAAAAACTGTGATCACAGTCAACGTTATAACCAAGCACACCATTGTTTTTCTTGTGAAATTCTCAACAAGTTTGATGTGTCACATGACCCTCTTCCCATTGAAAAAATAAAGTTGGATCCAAAATGGCTGACTTCAAAATGGCTGCCATGGTCACCACCCATCTTGAAAAGTTTCCCCCCTCCCATATACTAATGTACCACAAACAGGAAGTTGATATCACCAACTATTTCCATTTTATTTAGGTGTATCATATAAATGGCCCACCCTGAAGTATGTGCACAGTAGATGTGCAGGAACCGCCTATGTTTTACAGTCGATGCTCCACTATACTGGGGAGAAAACATTACATGTATTTGCATATAGCTGTAGGGTGGGCCTCTATGGTCAATTCCTCTTGTGAACCCCATACACCCTAGTCCGGCACTGGCCATAGCTCCTGAATATAAGAAATCACAGCCTCCGCTTCAGTCAACTGAGTGATCAGGACTGTGCATCTAAGCAGAAGTTGAATTTCACAAATCTCTGCACCATTTATAGATCTACATTACTATACTGGAAAGTAACTGTGATTGCTGCATATGAATTGAATCTCTGTTCAATCATCATTTATCTGGATGTACCTGTGTATTCGTGCAACAAATAAAAGTTATCAACAGACCTTCTGGCCTCCCTGTTTTCTGGACTATTTGGAGTGCACCACAAATTTTAGCACACTATCAGAAACAGAGGTTAATTAGTTGCACCCTGGCATCAAACTTTTTTTTTGTCACTGCCATAGTGAAGTGGCAGCTTTTTCCCTACTTCCCAGGAACAGCTCTCTTAGCCCAACAACCCAGGGACAGCTCTCTTAGCCCTACTATGCAGGGACACCCTTATTAGCCCTGCTGCTCAGGAACAGGTCTTTTAGCCCTACTACTCAGGAACAGCACTCTTAGCCCAACTACCCAAGATCAGCTCTCTTTCCTCTACTACGCAGGGATAGTTCTTTTAGCCCACTACCCAGGGACAGTTCTCTTAGCCCTACTACAGTCATGGCCAAAAGTTTTGAGAATGACACAAATATTATATTTTCACATGATCTGCTGCACTCTGGTTTTTATGTGTGTTTGACAGATGTTTTTATCACAGACAGAAATATAATTGCAAACATGTGAGTAACAAAAGCTTATATTGACAGTTAGAATGAGTTAATGCAGCAAGTCAATATTTGCAGTGTTGACCCTTCTTCTTCAGGACCTCTGCAATTCTCCCTGGCATGCTCTCAATCAACTTCTGAACCAAATCCTGACAGCAGTCCTGATAGCAGTCCATTCTTGCACAATCAATGCTTTCATTTTGTCAGAATTTTTAGGTTTTTGTTTGTCCACCCGTCTCTTGATGATTGACCACAAGTTCTCAATGGGATTAAGATCTGGGGAGTTTCCAGGCCATGGACCCAAAATCTCTATGTTTTGTTCCCTGAGCCATTTAGTTATCACCTTTGCTTTATGGCAAGGTGCTCCATCATGCTGGAAAAGGCATTGTTGATCGCCAAACTGCTCTTGGAGGGTTGGGAGAAGTTGCTCTTGGTGGACATTCTGGTACCATTCTTTATTCATGGCTGTGTTTTTAGGCAAGACTGTGAGAGAGCCGATTCCCTTGGCTGAGAAGCAACCCCACACAGGAATGGTTTCAGGATGCTTAACAGTTGGCATAAGACAAGACTGGTGGTAGCGCTCACCTTGTCTTCTCCGAATGAGGCGTTTTCCTGATGTCCCAAACAATCGAAAAGGGGATTCATCAGAGAAAATAACTTTACCCCAGTCCTCAACAGTCCACTGCCTGTACCTTTTGCAGAATATCAGTCTGTCCATGATGTTTTTTCTGGAGAGAAGTGGCTTCTTTGCTGCCCTCCTTGAGACCAGGCCTTGCTCCAAGAGTCTCCGCCTCACAGTGCGTGCAGATGCACTCACACCTGCCTGCTGCCATTCCTGAGCAAGCTCTGCACTGCTGGTAGCCCGATCCCGCAGCTGAAACACTTTTAAGAGACGGTCCTGGCGCTTGCTGGTCTTTCTTGGGCGCCCTGGAGCCTTTTTGGCAACAATGGAACCTCTCTCCTTGAAGTTCTTGATGATGCGATAGATTGTTGACTGAGGTGCAATCTTTCTAGCTGCGATACTCTTCCCTGTTAGGCCATTTTTGTGCATTGCAATGATGACTGCACGTGTTTCTTTAGAGATAACCATGGTTAACAAAAGAGAAACAATGATGCCAAGCACCAGCCTCCTTTTAAAGTGTCCAGTGGTGTCATTCTTACTTAATCATGACAGATTGATCTCCAGCCATGTCCTTATCAACACCCACACCTGTGTTAATGGAGCAATCACTGAAAAGAGGTTAGCTGGTCCTTTTAAGGCAGGGCTGCAATGATGTTGAAATGTGTTTTGGGGGATAAAGTTCATTTTCTAGCCAAATATTGACTTTGCAAGTAATTGCTGTTAAGCTGATCACTCTTTATAACATTCTGGAGTATATGCAAAATGCTATTAGAAAAAGTGACTTTGTAAAAATTAATATTTGTGTCATTCTCAAAACTTTTGTCCATGACTGTACACTGGGACAGCTTTCTTATTCCTGCTACTCAGGTACAGATCTCTTAGCCCTACTACACAGGGACAGATCTCTTAGCCCTACTACCCAGGGACAGCTCTCTTATTCCTACTACTCAGGGACAGCACTTTTAGCCCACTACCCAGTGACAGTGCTCTTAGCCCTACTACCTAGGGACAGTTGTCTCATTGCCATACTACCCAGGAACAGCTCTCTTATAGCCCTACTATCTATGGACAGATCTCTTAGCCTTACTACACAGGTGCAGCTCTTTTGGCCCTACTACCCAAGGACAGCTCTCTTATTCCTACTACCCAGGGACATCTCTTTTATTCCTACTACCAAGGGACAGTTGTCTTATAGCTATGCTACCCAGAGACAGCTGTCTAATAGCCCCTGGCCAGTCTGTGCATTGCAGTCCATACTTGTACCATGTTGCATGGATGTCTGCAGGAATCCTTACAATTACAAGTGTCCCTTTGAAGTCAAACATGTTGAGGTGGCCCTCGGTGAAAATTAGTTTGACACTCCTTCCTCACACCGGCAGACTTTTATTTCTTGTTACATTTTAAGTATGGTATCACAAATCTAAATAAAATTGTTATGATAGAAGAAGTTAGTGGAAAGCTTAAAGGGAATCTGTCACCCCATTTTTGCCCTATGAGATAGGGCCACCGCCATCAGGGGCTTATCTACAGCATTCTGTAATGCTGTAGATAAGCCCCCGATGTCACATGAAAGTGAAGAAAAACGAGTTATATTATGCTCACCCTGGGGCGTTCCGCCGTCGGTCGGGTCCGATGGGCATCGCGGTCCGGTCCAGGCGCCGGACCTCTCTGACCTTTCCCGGCGCCTGCGCACTGCAGTACTCTGCTCTGCCCTCACCAGGGCAGAGCAGTGCGCCTGCGCAGGAGCCGCGACGGGATGGAAAGAAGAGGCCAGCTTCGCTACAAGATGGGAGGCCCCGGACCGGACCACGACGCCCATCGGACCCGACCGGACGGCGGAACGCCCCAGGGTGAGTATAATATAACTCATTTTTCTTCACTTTCAGGTGACATCGGGGGCTTATCTACAGCATTCCAGAATGCTGTAGATAAGCCCTGATGGCGGTGGCCCTATCTCATAGGGCAAAAATGGGATGACAGATTCCCTTTAATCTACTGTGGTAAGACGACTCGCTCGGCTCTCCTGAAGGCAGACTCAGGACACACGTTCTCTGGGTTTTCTTTCTGCTGGTTTATTATCAGCCATAAACTCATGCAGATTTCGCAGGAAAAGTAAACATGACCCTTCTGGGTTAAACGGGAAAACATAAAAAAAACAAACAATAACTCAGTCCATAGATGAGTGGGTTCCGCCCGCTCTCGGTAGCATAAACGGCACTGCCAAAGTCCTTGTGGAAAGCTCTGCAGCTTCCACTATGCTGTCTGGAGATTGGCTCTCCAGACCACACCCTTTTAACATATAACATGCTGGCAGATAAATAAAGCAGGTCTTAGTTCACACAGGAGAGCATCCTGTGTGACACATACCTCCCCTCACATACAAAACCAGTGACACTGTCACATATTCCCCCCCTCTGCCCAAAGCCGGGGGTTTGGGCAACTTCTGACACCAGACAGGGAATCCTAGAGAGGGCATCTGCATTCCCATGTAACTTCCCTGGCCTATGCTCCACTTGAAAGTTAAACTCTTGAAGCTCTAGGAACCATCTAGTTACCCTAGCATTTTTTCCCCTCTTTTCCCTCAACCATCTCAACGGGGCATGGTCTGATACTAATTTAAACTTCCGGCCTAGTAGGTAATATTTCAGTGTATCCACGGCCCATTTTATGGCTAAACACTCTTTCTCTACTATGGCGTAGTTCTTCTCGCAGGAGGACAGCTTTCGGCTTAGATAGAGAATGGGATGTTCTTCTCCATTTATTTCTTGGGAGAGTACGGCCCCTAGACCAACCTCTGATGCGTCAGTCTGGACCACAAATTCTTTCTTAAAGTCTGGTGCGACCAGGACAGGCTGCTTGCACAGTGTTAGCTTCAGCTTTTGAAACGCGGTCTCCGTTTCTTCCGTCCATTTCACCATGGTTGATTTGGTGCCTTTTAGAAGATCTGTTAGTGGGGCGCAATCGTGGTGAAATTCGGGATAAACCGCCGGTAGTATCCCACCATTCCCAGGAATGCTTTCACCTGCTTCTTTGAGAGCGGTTGCGGCCAGGTTTGAATTGCCTCCACTTTCTTGATCTGCGGCTTTATTTCACCTCTCCCAACAACATAGCCCAGGTACTTGGCCTCCTCTTTTCCGATGGCACACTTTTTCGGATTTATGGTAAATCCTGCTTTCCTTAGCGCGTCCAAAACGGCCTGTAGTTTAGGTAGGTGACTAGCCAGTCTGGGCTAAAGACCACAATGTCGTCGAGGTAGGCTGCGGCATACTTCTTATGTGGGGCTAGGATCCGATCCATAGCCCTCTGGAAAGTGGCTGGGGCCCCCTGTAGTCCGAACGGCATCCGCTTGTATTGAAAACAGCCATCAGGTGTTGAGAAAGCCGTCTTCTCTTTAGCCATTTGGGACATGGGGATCTGCCAGTAGCCCTTCGTCAGGTCAAGAGTGGTGATGTACCTTGCCGGTCCAAGCCTCTCGATGAGTTCGTCGACGCGGGGCATCGGGTACGCGTCACACTTGGATACCTCATTCAGCGACGGTAGTCATTACAAAACCTCCACTCTCCATTGGGTTTCGGCATGAGGACGATTGGGCTCGACCACCCACTCTTCGACTCCTCTATTACCCCGAGGTCTAACATCCTCTTCACCTCAGCCGAGATCACCTCCCGGCGTGCTTCCGGAATCCGATACGGCTTCAAATTCACTCGTACATGCAGTTCTGTCAGCACGTCATGCTCTATCACTTGTGTATGCCCGGCAACTCTGAGAACAGGTCCCGATTCCGCTGTAGTAATTCTCGACACTGTTGCTTCTGGGCCGGTGATAGAGTCTCTGCAATAGTGACCTCCTCCACCTTGCCTTCTGGTGCGGCTCCCAGGCAAGGAGTTTCCACAGGTTCACGGTCCCGCCACGGCTTGAGCAAGTTTATATGATATATTTGATAGGCCTTCCTTCGGCCAGGCTGGTGGACTTTATAATTAACCTCGCTGACTTTCTCCACCACCTCGTATGGACCTTGCCATTTGGCGAGGAACTTGCTCTCGACGGTAGGGATCAGCACCAAAACACGGTCTCCGGGCTGGAACTGTCTTAGTCTCGCCGACCGGTTATAGACTCTCGCCTGGGCTTCCTGCGCCTGGAGGAGATGTTCCTTTACGATGGGCATCACCTTTGACATTCTCTCCTGTAACTGGGCGACATGTTCGACGGTAGGGATCAGCACCAAAACACGGTCTCCGGGCTGGAACTGTCTTAGTCTCGCCGACCGGTTATAGACTCTCGCCTGGGCTTCCTGCGCCTGGAGGAGATGTTCCTTTACGATGAGCATCACCTTTGACATTCTCTCCTGTAACTGGGCGACATGTTCGATGATACTCCGGTGTGGCGTGACTTCAGCCTCCCAAGTTTCCTTGGCGATGTCTAGGAGACCTCTTGGATGCCGCCCATATAGGAGCTCAAATGGAGAGAAGCCCGTGGAGGCTTGAGGAACTTCTCTGACCGAGAAAAGCAAAAATGGGAGCAGGTAGTCCCAGTCTCTCCCATCCTTTTCAACGACCTTCTTGAGCATCGCCTTTAAGGTCTTGTTGAAGCGTTCCACTAGGCCGTCCGTTTGTGGATGATAAACCGAGGTCCGTAGCTGAGTTATCTGAAGGACTCTGCAAAGCTCCTTCATCACCTTGCTCATGAAGGGGGTTCCTTGATCTGTTAGAATCTCTTTTGGTAGACCTGTCCGAGCAAAAATATGGACCAATTCTCGGGCTATACTTTTACTGGACATGTTCCTTAGGGTAACCGCTTCTGGATACCGAGTCGGATAGTCCATGACGACCAGGATATATTGGTGGCCCCGAGCCGATTTGACTATGGGGCCTACGAGGTCCATGGCAATCCTCTCAAAGGGAACCTCTATCACAGGTAGTGGAACTAAGGGGCTACGGAAGTGGGAGGAGAGAGCGGTTATTTGGCAGGTGGGGCAGGACCTACAAAAGTTTTGAATTTCTCGATAACACCCTGGCCAATAGAACCTCCTCAGTATCCTCTCCTGAGTTTTCTCGACCCTAGGTGTCCCCCCAGAACATGTGAATGGGCCATGTCTAGCACCCGCTGTCTGTATGGCCCCAGCACTAACAGCTGTTCCACTATCTCACCGCCCCTCAGTTTGGCCACCCGATATAGCAACTCCCCCTGTACTGCAAAGTGGGGGAATCTGGTGTCGGCCCCCGGCTCTTGGGCAACCCATTACATACAGTAACCTGGTCGAACGCCCCTTTTAAGGTCAGGTCTCGAACTTGAGCAGTCCCAAAGTTCTCTCTGGACATATCTAACGCAGGTAGGTCGGCCTCCTCGGTCACCGTCTCACCCTCATCACCGACAAGGACGCACAGTGGGAACTCCTCTCTCTGAGACTGTCGGGGGTTCTTCTTCAAGGATCTCGTTTTTCGCCATGCTAGTTAGTCCAGTTCCCTTCCCCCACAAGTCCCAGAATAAGGAAAAATCACGGCCCAATATGACGGGATGTATCAGGTCCTTTACCACCCCGACTTCATGGGACTGGGCACCACAGTCTGTCCCTACTGTTACTGTGGCCACGGGATAGTCCTTGGCGTCACCATGGATGCACCGAACACCCAGGGTTTTGGAAGGGATCAACTGGTGGGGAAGGGATGCTCTGATCAAGGTCACCAGACTCCCGGAGTCCAACAGTCCAAGCACTTTTATTCCATTAATGGATATTGCACACGCCTGCGGTCCCTTGCCGGGTCGACAGTCCACGCTACAGGCTGGATAGGCATAATAGGATACCCGTCTGCCTAGGCTGCAGTCCATGGGCTCAGGGGATATTTGACACTTGGCGGCTACATGTCCAGGGTTGTGACATCGCCAGCAAACTATATCTTTCCCATTTGTTCTAAAGGCCCCTTCAATAGGAGTGGGACGCCCCCAGTGGTGGCTCTAGACCCCTTCCGTGGTGAACCCACCCCCTTTTAGGTATCCCAGTAGGGAGAAATGACTGCATCCGGTTTACCAAGAGATCTCTCAACTACCTGGTACCTCTCTACCAGGCTGATAAAGTCATCTGCGTTCTGGGGATCACCCTGGGCAACCCAGGTCTGTACTGACTTGGGAAGGGAATGCATGAATCTATCAATCACCACCCGCTCAACCATCAGGGCCGGAGTGGAGGAGTCCGGTTGTAGCCACTTCAGAACAAGAAGCAATAGGTCAAACATCTGCGAACTAGGGGGTTTGTTGCTAGCATACGCCCAGTGATGAACTCGCTGGGCTCTTACTGCCATATTTACTCCCAGACTTGCTAAGATCTCTGTCTTTAGTTTGGGATACTCCTTAGCATCTTGCAGCGCCAAGTCAAAATACGCTTTTTGGGGTTCACCCGATAAATATGGCGCCAGAACCTCTGCCCACTGTGCTGGTGGAAGTCTCTCCCGATCAGCCACCCTCTCAAAAACAGTCAGAAATGCTTCTACATCATCCCCAGGGGTCATCTTCTGCATGGCCCGCCTTACCGCCTTCCTGACGTGAGAATCATCAGTCGGCCCTGGGGTTGGGGTGGCCGCCCGGCTCTGGATGGCGTCCGCCAAAAGCTGTATCTGTTGTTGCGCCTCCTGCTGGTGCTGCTGCTGCGACTTTTGCTGCAACTGGATCTGCTGAAGCAACAGTTTGGTCGTCTCCTGGTGCTGCTGTTGCATGCTCTGCTGGGCCTGCTGTATGTTCTGCTGGGCCTGCTGTATGCTCTGCTGGCTCTGTAGGTGTTGCTGCTGCATGCTCTGCTGGGCCTGGACCAGGTGCTTAACGAGCTCCTCCATGCTGCCGGACTTCTCTAGCTGTCTGGCAGCCTTCACCCAGGACATCCACCGGTCTTTATGGCAGGCTCACGTGTTCCTGGAATCCTGCACGCACTCTCACACCAACTGTGGTAAGACGACTCGCTCGGCTCTCCTGAAGGCAGACTCAGGACACACGTTCTCTGGGTTTTCTTTCTGCTGGTTTATTATCAGCCATAAACTCATGCAGATTTCGCAGGAAAAGTAAACATGACCCTTCTGGGTTAAACGGGAAAACATAAAAAAAAAAAAACAATAACTCAGTCCATAGATGAGTGGGTTCCGCCCGCTCTCGGTAGCATAAACGGCACTGCCAAAGTCCTTGTGGAAAGCTCTGCAGCTTCCACTATCCTGTCTGGAGACTTGCCTCTCCAGACCACACCCTTTTAACATATAACATGCTGGCAGATAAATAAAGCAGGTCTTAGTTCACACAGGAGAGCATCCTGTGTGACACATACCTCCCCTCACATACAAAACCAGTGACACTGTCACACTACATTTTAGAATATGAGCTGATCACATATCTGAGAGATCAAAGCTGGTGAAGAATCAAGTGATGAGCATTAATTCACCACATGGTGCTAATCTGACAAGTGTAAATAAAAAAAACTTTGTTCTTCATTTATTAGAGAACATTTATAAAAACTGACATTCCTAAAATAGACTGGAGCGAGAACAAAAGAACAAAAGAAAGAGACTTCCCACTGTGCCCAAATAACCTCCGGTCATAGCAGATGTAATTCATGGCTGGATTTCTTATCCTTCCTTTACAGTACTGATGTTTCTATCCACAAGGAATAGCTTTATGTAATGTTTTAAAACTCTTTTAAATAATCATAGTTTGAAGAATAAAACATGTCAACATTTACAAATTTTTGGAACTTTTTGGAAAATTTAAGACTACCTCATAATCCCCTAAATATGGAGTAAAGTTATAGAGGTCACTGTCTGCATTACTCATCTGCAGTTCCTTATTTCACGAACAGAATACTATAACTGGATAATGTCACACTGTTTAGCCAGACAGTATCCAGCTTGTGTTTAATCACCTTTCTCTATGGGTTTACCATACAGGACCCGGTTTTCTGCCAGCAGTCCCTATCCCCTTGTGCGCTAGTGTCTTTGCTTTACTTAGAATACTATAACTATCAGTGTCTGAAAAAATGGAGCAATTATGGAAGTGAGTTTACATTGAAAATTCATATGCTATTGATGGAAAGTTAATTTGTACTGCAAGTGAGACAGTAGGTTGGGGGGTTGCGGCAGTTCCGGTGTTGGTTGAGGCGGTAGCTCCGTTAGTGGTGAGGAGGTAGTGAGGTCATTGCAGGCTGTAATCTTTCCTGAAGAGGTGCGTTTTCAGGTTCCATCTGAAGGATCCGAGTGTGGTTCATAGTCGGATGTGTTGGGGCAAAGAATTCCAGAGGATGGGGGATATTCTGGAGAAGTCTTGGACGAGGTTGGGTGAGGAGCAAATAAGTGTGGAGGAGAGAAGGAGGTATTGGGAGGACTGGAGATTACGTGAGGGAAGGTATCAGGAGATTAGTTCAGAGACATGGAGGAGACAGTTTATGGATGGCTTTGTAGGTCAGTATTAGTAATCTGAACTGGATATGCTGAGGGAATGGGAGCCAGTAAAGAGATTTGCAGAGGGGAGAAGCAGAGGAGTAGAGAGCAGAGAGATGAATTAGTCGGGCAGCAGAGTTAAGGATAGACTAGAGAGGTGCGAGGGTGTTAGCAGGGAGGTCACAGAAAAGGATGTTGGAGTAGTTGAGGTGGGAGATGATGAGGGCATGCACAAGCATTTTAGTAGATTGAGGGTTGAGGAAAGCACGGATTCTGGAAATATTTTTGAGCTGGAGGCGACAGGAGGTAGAAAGAGCTTGGATGTGCAGTTTGAAGGACAGGGCAGAGTCAAGGGTTACTCCGAGGTAGCGCACTTCCAATACGGAGGAAAGCGAGATGTCGTTAATTGTGATAGATAGGTCAGGTAAGGTAGATCTGTGAGATGGGGGAAAGATGATGAGTTCAATTTGTCCACAATGAGTTTGAGGAAGCGAGAGGAGAAGAAGGAGGATATGGCTGATAGATACTCCGGGATTCTGGACAGCAGAGAGGTGACGTCTGGGCCAGAGAGGTTGATCTGAGTATCATCCGCATAAAGGTGGTACTGGAATCCGTGGGACTTCATGAGTTGCCCCAGGCCAAGTGTATAGATTGAGAAGAGTAGGGGTCCTAGAACAGAGCCTTGGGGGACTGCAACAGAGAGAGGGTGGGATGAGAAGGTAGTGTGGGAGTGGGAGACGCTGAATGTGCGGTTGGAAAGGTATGAGGAGATCCAGGAGATAGGGCGAGGTCTTTGATGCCAAAGGAGGAGAGGATCTGTAGTAGGAGGTAGTGGTGAACTGTGTCGAAAGCAGAGGACAGGTCTAGAAGCAGGAGTATAGCGTATTGTCCATTCACTTTGGCTGTAAGTAGGTTGTTAGTAATTTTGGTCAGGGCTGTCTCAGTGGAGTGATGGGGGCGGAATCCAGATTGTAGATTGTCAAAGAGCAAGTTAGATAAGAGGTGGGAGGAACGTTCAGCGTTGACGTGCTGCTCTAGGAGTTTGGAAGCGAATGGGAGCAGCGATATTGGGTGATAGGTGGACATAGCGGTTGGGTCGAGGGTTGGCTTTTTAAGGATAGGTGTGATTGTGGCATGTTTGAAAGCAGAAGGGAAGGAATGGGAAGTTAGTGATAGATTGAAGAGGTGGGTTAGGGATGGGATAATAGTGATGGTGAGGTTGGGAAGGAGGTGGGATGGGATGGGGTCGAGTGCACAGGTTGTGAGGTGCGATTTGGAGAGGAGACAATTAAGTTCCCCTTCAGTGATGTTGGAGAGGGAAGTTATGGGGTTTTGGCATTGGTCTGGTATACAAAGGGGTTGTGGTGGTTGAACAATGAAGACTTGCCTTGTTTGGTCAATCTTATTTTTGAAGTGCGTGGCAAAGTCTTCAGCAGAGATGAGGGAGGTTGGAGGGGGCAGAGGTGGGAGGAGGAGGGAGTTAAAAGTTTTGAATAACTGTTTTGGGTTGTAGGATAGGGAAGATACGAGGGTTGTGAAGTAGGCCTGTTTAGCAGAGGTGAGGGCAAATTTGAAAGAAAATGTTGCCTGTTTGAATGCAGTGAAGTCGTCTTGCAAATTTGTTTTCTTCCAACACCGCTCTGCAATTCTGGACACTTGCCGAAGCTTTTTAATGGTGTTATTGTCCCAGGGTTGCCTGTTGGTACGTCGCTCTCTGCCATGAACAAGAGGGGCAACCGCGTCAAGAGCTGATGCGAGAGTGGCATTGTAGAAAGCAGTGGCACTGTCTGTGTCGTGGAGTGAGGATAATGGATGCCGGTGGTAGAATAGAGTCAGAGTGTGTGGGTGTCTAGGTGTGCGAGGTTTCTGCGGGGGTGCGCATGTTGCTGGACATGTGTGACAGGAGAGGAGGACAGGGATGAGAAAGTGAGTAGATGGTGGTCGGATAGAGGAAGAGGGGAGGTGGTGAAGTTAGACAGAGAGCAGAGGCGGGTGAAGACCAGATCTAATGTATGTCTGTGTGGGTGGCTGAGGAGGACCACTGAGTAAGTCCAAAGGATGAAGTAATGGACAGGAGTTTGGAGGCTGCTGATTGAAGGGTATCAGTGGGGATGTTGAAGTCACCCATGATGATAGTGGGGATGTCAGTGGAAAGAAAGTGAAGAAGCCAGGTAGAGAATTGGTCAATGAAGGAAGTGGTAGGGCCCAGAGGTCGGCATATGACGGACACTTGGAGGTTGGAGGGAGAGTAGATGCGGATAGAGTGGACTTCAAAAGAGAGGAGGATTAGGGAGGGAAGAGGTGGGATTGGGTTAAAGGTGCAGTTACAAGAAAGGAGAAGACCCACTCCTCCACCGTGTCTGTTGCCAGGGCGAGGAGTGTGGGTGAAGTGGAGGCCGCCGTAACACAGCGCAGCAGGGGAGGCAGTGTCAGAGGGTGTCAGCCATGTTTCTGTGAGGTCGAGAAAGGCAAGATTGCGAGAGAGAAAGACGTCATGGATCACATGAAGCATATTGCAGATGGCGAGGGCATTCCAGAGTGCTCCAGAGAGGAGCAGGGGGGGGGGTGGATGTCAATGGCGCGGGTTTTACATTGGAAAGATTGCGGTAGTTCTTATTAGATAGGGGTGGTAGGAAGGGGCAGCAATGGGAAGTATGATCTGTGGGGGTCCAGGATTGGGAGATATGTCACCAGCAGTGAGGAGAAGCAGAGAAAGGGAGAGCAGGTAGGAAAAGGAGAGTGGGCGGCTTGTTTTATGTTTTATTAGGACAGATTTGAGGTTGGGGAGCAGGTCAGCAGAGGAGGTCAGGTGGGGAGGAAAGAGGGAAGGGGAGATGATTGTTTGGTTAGAGGGTGCTGGGGTTTGGGGATAGCGAAGGAGAGTGAGGATTAACGGAGCAAACACTGTGAGGGCATATGTAAACATGGTGAAGGAGTAAGAGGGTTAATAGAAAAACTAGATCCAAATAATAAGAAGGACTTACTCAGCAGACATACCCAAAAAGAGACAGATACATAGTGTGGGGTCCTGACTCCTGCCGTGACTAACTGCCATTGAAATAACTGCAGCTTCTTGACACTTTGCTGCAGGCAGACGCGTGCCAGACCCCACATGCGTGCCCCCTTAGGATGCTACTAAATATATAGGACTGAGTAGAGGATCAGGTGAGAGGGATTGTGGGAACTGGTTTGGGATAAATTAGCAATTGGCTACCACACCAGGGGAAGGTAAGACAATCAAAGGCACAGGGCCTGGCTACCTCCATATGCTGTAACACCTTGCACCTGATAACATCTCCACTGAACCCAACATGGATATACAGCAGTAAGTATTGAGTACAATGCAACAAATGAATTTAGCAAACATTCAGCAGGCACTGTAATATACCATTAAAGGAAATGTTGCAGAGTGGTAAACATCAGATGACAGCAAGCAGGGATTGTAGCAGAGATTGTACCATTAAAAGAAATGTTGCAGAGTGGTAAACATCAGATGACAGCAAGCAGGGATTGTAGCAGAGATTGTACCTGTGTGAAGAGAGGAGATGGACGTTAATTCTCAGCCGTTTAAATAACTGCAGCTTCTTGAGACTTAGCTGCAGTGAGACTTTACTGCAGGTAGACGTGTGCCAGACCCCACACGCGTGGGGTCCATGGTTTTCATGGATACCACTTGTACCTATGATATGGGGAAAAAAAGAGGAAATTTTCAGCGACAATATATCTAAATTAAAATAGTTGTGGCTAAAAAACAGCTTTTATTGTATCCAATATTAAAAGTTCAATGAGCTGGACACCCTGGAAATAACAATAATGAAGACCAACGCGTTTCAGCAAAAAGCCTTAATCATGGTGTATAGCAGACTGGACTGAACACGGTTCTAATATATCTTAGTCATAGGGAACAAAAAAGGGTCTTCCCCAAATTTTTCATACAAAGTTGGAAGCTGCAATTGTCCAAAATGTCTTGGTATAATGAAGCAATGCCCAAGACTCGACATACAAAGCCCTCTTGTCGGTACACTTACTCAAAATATGGAAGAGGAATCTCACAAAGTACATTTGTGACTGCTTCAGATTCACCATTGCACAAATGAATTTAAATATCAATAAAAGATTTGACTCCCTATTGAAGAAGGCTGGCATTACAGATAAAAAAGTGAAAACCATTTCCATCAATCAAAACACATTAGAAGAGGGACATACACTCCTGAAAAAAAAAGAAATAAAAATGTTGAAAAACAAATTGTCACACTTAAAGGATCGAAACAGGAGAAACAATATGAAATTCAGGGTATTTTAGAAAGTGTTTCTCTAACAGATCTCTCTAATTATATAAAGAAAAATATTTAGACTTGAGAGTCCTCAGTGGTTGATACCTTTTAATGGCTAACTGAAAAGATGGTAACAAATTGCAAGCTTTTGTGGTGTACCTAATTAAACTGTCCCATTTAAGGTATGTTGGACGGTCGAACATACCTTAAATGGGACAGTTTCCATCCAAAACACATAAAAAACTCTATTGTCTACAGCCAAGCCATCAGATACAACCGTATATGTTCCAACCCCATGGATAGAGATGAACACCTTGGTCGCCTCAGAAAGACCTTTTTGAACCAGGGCTACCATCCAAGAACAATTGAAAACCAAATTACAAGAGCTACCAGAATATCAAGGAATCACCTGCTACATTACAAAGCTAAAGAAGAAAACAACCGGGTGCCTCTAGTGGTCACCTACAATCCAAATCTGGAGATGCTAAGGGGAGCTGCACGGAAACTACAACCTTTACTACAAAAAGATGCCCGATTACAATCCATATTTCCAGACCCCCCACTACTATGTTTTAGGCAGCCCCCAAATCTAAGAAGCATCATTGTCAGAAGCTCCCTGTGCTCCCCAACAGCTGCAGGAACCTTTCCTTGCAACAGAAGAAATGCAAAACCTGTGCATCTATAATGACCACGGACAAGATAAAGATCCCCAACTCACATCAGGACTACAAGATCCCAGGTACTTTCAGCTGCATCACATCTAATGTGGTGTACCTAATTATTTGTACGAAATGTCCAACTGGGGGTCTGTATGTGGGGGAGACCGGGCAAAAACTGAGAACAAGGATGAATTCTCATTGCCACATAATAAGAGAAAAAAGAATGGATTTACCTGTGGCAAAACACTTTTGTATGCCCGGTCATAGCATGATGGATATGGAATTACTTGTATTAAAATCTAACTTCAAATCTGAGAAAGATAGAAAGGTTTGGGAATATAAACTTATGATGACCTTTGACACTCTTAGTGCTGGAATGAATATATCACACAGATTCATGTCTTTCTATATCAATTAAGGAATCGGCTTCTCTGACCTTCTAGGGGCATCAAAACACAATAGCAGACTCCAATCAGAGGGCAATAAAACTTTCTCTCCTTATCTATGAACTGTTCCAATATTTATGTTCATCCCTCTGCCATAATGACAGTTCTGCTTCACGTCACTTGTCTTACCAATTGCATTATTCCTGTGTCCTGTTGTGTATAAATATGTGATTCTTCAGATTTTGTATTAGTCCTAGCCTGATGAAGAGACCTGAGTAGTCTCGAAAGCTTGCAATTTGTTACCATCTTTTCAGTTAGCCATTAAAAGGTATCAACCACTGAGGACTCTCAAGTCTAAATATTTTTCTATCTACGGGCTAACATGGTACGAAGATACACATCTTTCCTATATCTAATTATATAAAGGACATTTTACAAAAAGTTCTCCCAACCTTTTCAAGCTCTGATCTAATCATTGACAGGGCACGTAGATTGCAGAAACTCAAATTATTCAACCAAGACGTTCCAAGGGACTGCATTGCCAGGCTCCATTTTTTCCAAACCAAGGAACACTTGTTTAGCTACTTCCGAAAGTACAAATTTCTACTGGCTCCTTTTAACTCAGATTTTTCCCTGATTTTTCTCGGGAAAGTCTGAATAAAAGGAAATTGTTTGCTGCCATGATGTCCATTTTAAGGAGCAACAATATCTCTTATAAATGGGACGTTCCTGTAAAACTGATAATTTTCTTCAACGGGAAAACTATTGTGATCCAAGACCCAGAGGAAGACGGAACTTCCTAAAGTAGAACAACTTATCTGAGGAAGAAGAGGACCTGAAGAAGGGGGAAAGCCTCCCTTGAAATAAGCCTCTAAGTGCGAATGTCCAACATGTGACACTTTATATTGGTTACATGTCTGTATCTTTATCCATCCATAAAATCGTTTTCTGTTATGTTTTGGTAGCTGAGGAGAGCAGGCAAAAACGGCAATACACCAGAGAGGTTGGAATCTACTGGATTGCAGTACCCTGACTAACCACCACAACTAAAGGCATCCGTGGAGCGTTCCTACGTTGGTCCTAGACGCCTCGTCACAGCCTGAGAGGTTAACTACACCTAAAGATAGAAAGAGGAAAGCTATCTGCCCCGGAGCAGATCCCCAAAGAACATAGGAAGCCCCCAAACATGTAATGGCGGTTAGACAAGAGGAAATACAGACACAGACAGAAAATAGTATGAGCAAACGTTGGGGCCCAATCTGCCTAGACAGAAAAGGATAGGAAGGATACTTACTGCAATCCAAAAAAACCCTAAAAAAAGCCAACGCTACTAATTGCAAAAACACCTGAGATCACACGACCTCTACCACCTAAATTAGTTCTCTGGTGTAACAAAACTAAGCCGCAGCCACTGAAAAAACTGGAAAAGGCAAATGAACAAATAACAGTGGCTCCAGAGGAACTGAGAGGAGCCAAAGCCCCCCGGGGAGGGGAACCTGGCTAACTTCACAGAAATGCAGAGAAATATGAAAATGGTAAGCACAAAAACAAAAAAACAGAAAATATCTTATCTGAGAGCAGGAGAAGAGGCAAGACTCAGCAAGCTTCCAAGTGAACCAGGAAACAACGTTGAGACAAGAACAATTGATCACCGGCAACCATGATGGGAGGAAACCTCCCTTATATCCAGCCATTCTGTGATTCCTGATTGCCAATCCTCATTGAATGGTTCAGTACTGTTTGTAACCACCAGAGGGAGCTTCTGCTCAGAATTCATTTCTAAAACATTCACAACAGTTTTCCCTTTTTTAGCTACATTTAATCCTGACTCCAGGACTCACATTGCTGAGTCTTTCTTTTTTTGCCGAACTTTTCTCCCTTCTACTTTTTTAGGGTAAGGTATACGGGGCTAATTACACCCTTACGCGTTCAATATCCTCCAGAACATCTGAGAAGGAGCAGTATCTGGACACTTTTACTTTCTATTATTTTTTTTTCTAATTTTCTTGGTGACAGCTTCTTGGTTTTTGTTTGCTGTACCACAAATTATTGTGTTCATCAGCTAAGTGTGTTTATTCAAATATTACTGATTGTACTATTATATCCTTCTAGATAATAATACTAAAAGTTCTTTCCTTGAACGTTAAAGGTTTGAATAGTCCCCACAAGAGATTTTCAGCCTGGATAGAAGTCAAGAGGTCTAATACCGAGGTTATTGCCTTCCAAGAGACAAAACTTTCTAAAAATACCCCCCTCCGACCTTTTCACATAAAAATATCCCCCACATATTCAGATCCTCCTTGACGGAAAAGAAAGACGGAGTCATCACTGCAATAAGAGACTCGGTTTCCATTCAATTGCTTGAGAAAATTCCAGATAGTAATGGCCCCTTTCCTCATACTGGTTTGTGTTATCAAGACAAATTCCCAACAAGCTTCAGATCTCATTCCTCAAAAACGTCTAAAGGGAATACTAATCTTAATGGGAAATTTAAGCGCCATACCAGACCAGTGTATTGACACCACGACTTCTCCTAAGGGGTTTTGGTATACTTTGAACAAATGGATGATTGATCAACAATTATATGATGTTTTCAGATGCCTGAATACCTCTTCTAAGGAGTTTATGTTCTATTCTAACGGACCCAAAATGTGTTCCAGTATAGATCTGGTTTTGACCAATACCTCCTCATCACAAAAATGTATTAAAGAAGCCCAAATTGACGTTACTTCCTGGTCAGTCCACGCTCCAGTTTCTTTTTCACTGACACAGGCCAATAAAACTAGATTCATTTTTATTTAACTATCCTGACTGTAAGAATAAAATAGAAGAGGCAACCAGACTCTATCAACAGGAAAACTCCTCTCAAGAAATATCCCTCTCCCCCACTACCTCTTGGGATGCCCTTGAGGCTGTTATCATAGGACTCCTCATCTAGACAAATGCGCAACACCAAAAAAGTCAGACAAAAAATCCAAGAAATTTAAAAAAAATCAACAAAAAAGAAAAGAAATAAGACATTTCCTTGATTAAAAATCACTCTAAACTACCGGTACTTAAATTGAGGACTGAGTTCAGATCTTTTATTGATGGGTAAGTATGACAAATTGATAAACTCAGTCTCAACCACAACCATTATTATTATTATAACAAAATGTCCAGATTAATAGCCAATAAAGTAGGACAGCAGATTAGTAGGTTAAAGTTAGTAGGTTACCAAAAGAAACACTCAATAAAAACATACTAGTTATTCCCAAGCAAGAATGTGATCTGGAATTAGCTCAAAATTACAGACCTAATTGCTTAGACTTGAGAGTCCTCAGTGGTTGATACCTTTTAATGGCTAACTGAAAAGATGGTAACAAATTGCAAGCTTTCGAGACTATTCAGGTCTCTTCATCAGGCGAAGACTAATACAACATCTGAAGATGTTGTATTAGTCTTCGCCTGATGAAGAGACCTGAGTAGTCTCGAAAGCTTGCAATTTGTTACCATCTTTTCAGTTAGCCATTAAAAGGTATCAACCACTGAGGACTCTCAAGTCTAAATATTTTTCTATCTACTGGCTAATACGGTACGAAGATACACATCTTTCCTAGACCTAATTGCTGAAAGACTAACGAAAATTATTCCAACTTTAGTCCATTCAGATCAGGTTGGATTCGATAGTGGAAGGCAGACGTCGGATGGTACCAGAAGGGTCTTAAGTTTATTGATGTCTGCTGAGAGGCGAAGAATTCTCTCAATTTTATTATCACTCGATGCTCAAAAAGCATTAGACAGGATCAATTATGAATACATGTTTGCTACTCTAAAAAATATGTTTTTTTATGGATAGATAATAAACTCTATATCGGCCCTATATTCTAGCCCTTCAACAAAAGTAATAGTTAACAACTAATTCTTGGATACTTTCTCATAATCTAATAGTAGACAACATGGTTGCCCATTATCCCCACTTTTATTTGCATTAATAATGGAACCCTTTTGCGGAAACAATTAGATCTAATTGCCACGTAAAAGGAGAAGATACTGACTTCAGACAATATAAAATCGGATTATTTGCTGATGACACGTTAATTACCATAACAGATCCAATCAATTCTCTTAGGTCATTAATAACTTTACTGCAGTATCATGCTACAAGATAAATGTTAAAAAATCCAAAATATTTTGTTTCATCCTAGACCAGAACTTAACGTCCTCAATGATAAATTAATTTTCATTTTCATGGGTAAACTCTAATATAACGTATTTATGAATTAAGATCACAACCCCATTATGGGAAATTCTGAATGAGAATCTCTCCGAAGCCCTAAAAAATATTCAAGAAATTATCGATAAATTTGATAAGATTACTACTTTGTGCCTAGGAAAGATTGTAATATACAGAATGATGATACTTCCCAATATATATTTAGGACAAATTCCGAATATATACTTTCAAAAGCCACATAAGCATCTTTCAAAATATATTTGGCAAAGCAAATCACCCTAGGATAGCAAAAAATGTTTAAAAAAAAAAATTGGTTCATAGATGGCAATAAACCTAGTTGGGTAAATATGGAAGGGAACTTTATTGGACATATTCCGCTACCCTCATTGATCCTAGCTCATTTGCTAGATCCCTCCTCCCTATACCTACCCATTCAACCATAAAGCTACAATTTTAGCTTGGAAAAAAATATTAAAACTAGCTCAACATAATATAAATACTTATCAGCTGGACAAGATTTCTTTCTCGACTTACCAGACAGCCCTTCCTAATTTTCCAGCATCCAAAAGGGAAAAATTAGGTATTAATAATTGTTCCCATTTGATTTATGGACTTGACAAAAACTCAAGATCCCTAAAGATATCACATAATCTACCAAATGAGGAATTACTGAACCTTTTGAATATCAGGAAATACATTAGAAATAATTGAACCCTTCCTATATCTCTTCTGAGAATCATCATTTTTTTTGCTTGATAATATCTTTAATGAGCACCTCTGGAAGATGAAATATATATAATAAATATATATATATATTCATTTTAGTAATGTTTCTCTTAAAAAATCTAAAGCTATGTTAAAATGGGAAGAAGATTTAAATAAAAAATTATTTTCAAACGCTTCTAAAAAATCCATTGAGTATACATATAAATCCAACAAAAATGCTAATTTACATGAAAACTATTTTAAAATTCTTTCCCGTTGGCCAAAAGGCACCATTATCCATATTTTTTGGTCATGTCCAAAAATTAGACCCATTTGGAAAGAAATGTCCTTTTGAACAAAATTTAGAAAGACACTGTTAATATTTCTCCTCATTTGTCTCTTCTTTCTCTCCAGGCTGAGATTCTTCCAACCGAGATAAGATATATTGCTTTACGCATCTTTGCAGTTATAAAGAACCTTATTTGTTCCAAATGGAAATCAATGGAAATTCCATTAATCACTAACATTATAGAAATTGTGTCTACTCATAATTTATTTGAACTAGTCCTTGCCTTAAAGAATAATAATGTAAAAAATACCATGCTGGTGGGCTTCTTGGAACTCCATTTTCCCACTGAATAAGGACATTCCGTGTTCATAATAAATCAGTTTTCTTATACGGACCAATGAACCTTGGACCAAGTGTCCAGGAACATTAAGCTGAAGGTTCCTGGTGGAGAACCACACATAGTCATTCACACAAAGGACCGAACCTGACATAAATTTTTTATCAGCCATTCGTTTATATCTATCTCCCATCACCTTCAAGTTGTTCTGTACACCTTGCCACACAGAGCGACGAAGAGAAATGTTCCTCCCCAGGAATCCTTAAAATCTCTGAATGTACAGAACTGCAGATGAAACCTGTATCTACCAAGGAATGGTAACTTCCCAGAGGACTCTTGGCGGCGATTGTTAAGCGCAAACTCACAAAAGGGTGGATAAGATGATCAATCCTCCTGATTCTCAGAAACAAAACACCTAAGGTACTGTACGTCTCTAGGCTTTGGTTCATACGTTTGGTCTGACCATTCGACTCAAGATGAAACACAGAGGAAAATGACAAAGGCACTCCAAAACAATAACAAAAAGCCCTCCAAAATTTAGACACAAACTGGGTCCCCCGATCTGAGACCACATCGGTAGGAACCCTGTAAAGCCTCACAATCTCACTGATGAATACCTGAGCCAACGTGGGTGCGTATTGAGGTTGATGGGTGGATAAACAGTTTGGTGGGGTGGGTGCGTTGACAGGTTGGTGGGTGCATACACAAGTTGGTGGGTGGATACACAGGTTGGTGGGTGCATACACAGGTTTATGGGTGCGTATAGAGGTTGGTGGGTGCATACACAGGTTGGTGGGTGCATACAGAGGTTGGTGGGTGCATACACAGGTTAATGGGTGCATACAGAGGTTGGTGGGTGGATACACAGGTTGGTGGGTGTGTACACAGGTTGGTGGGTGTGTACACAGGTTGGTGGGTGTGTTCACAGGTTGGTGGGTGCATACTCAGGTTGGTGGGTGCATACACAGGTTTATGGGTACATACTGAGGTTGGTGGGTGGATATGAGTCGCCCACCAGGGCTGTGGGGTACTCGGCACCGAGCCCGTTGATTTCTATGGAGGATGTCACGGTAGCTGCAGCTCGGTCCGTGGCCCTGGGACTCACCTCAAAAAGGGGATATTTACAGGGATTAAAAGGTTTGTTAAAAGTTTGTGATGCCACCTGTGGTGCCTGGTCAGGGTGACCAGCGCTGCTGTATAGGTCCGCTGAAGGGTTGGTATTGGGCAGCAAGGTGTTAAGCCTTCCACAGGTAAGGCTGGGTCCTTCAGGGTAGATAAGTGTATAAGGGTGCAGGACGGAGGAGAATCCGACAGTAGGAGTAATAAGATGGACACACACACAAAAGTCTCTTTCTGTACCTTTACTGAAGATGTTATTGCAGGCACGTCCCGGGGCACTGCAGGGTGAAGGGTGCACATCCAGTTTCCTCCACTGAGTAGGTGTAGGGCCTCCTTACTTCTATAATGTGAGTCTCTGACCTGTGTGAAACTAGTCTGAGTCTGTCTCCAACTCTACGCCCGGCTGACCTTGTGGTAGGGCCTTCTCTTGAAAGAACACAGTCTTTAATGGCGGATCCAGCCAGACTCCTGTCTTCCTGACCCAGTTACGTATCAACACTTATGGGCTCCTGCGACTTGTAGTCCCGCAAAATCTCCGGTATCTCCTACTGGTCGTGAAGATTCCAGTAAGCTCGGACCCGGTGTCCGCTTGTAATGATGGGGATGAGCTGTTTAAGCTCCTCTGTCCCTCACTTTCTTTCCACTCGCCTTTCGTCCTACTCGGGCCCTCACACTATCACACACTGGCAGATGGTGGGCTGCTTCTTCTTCTCCTTCTTCGCCGCTCTCTAAGCGTCGGCACGCTTTCTCACTGAGCTGCACTCACTTGACTCAGTTCTGACTAGGCTGGAGTGGTTTCCGTTCCACTTTTACTAGCCTCCACTCATTTGAACTAAGCTTCAAGCTGCAGACTTCAGATTCCTTCATAAACAGCTGAACTCCTCTTTGAGCTCTGCGCCGTGTGCCAGCTTACACACTTTCTGCACTCTCTGCGCTCACAACACTCTCAAGCTTAGACGGTCTGCTCTTCACTTCACCCTCTGAGGTGACTAAAGCTAGACTTCTCTCAGAGTCTCCCCGTGCTCTAGTGTCTTCACCCTCCTTATATATAGCTAAACAGCTCCCTCTGGTGGCTCTAGGGATGGGTGAAGGTGTGTGAATGTATATACAGGACCTCTAGTGGTGGTTACCTTCAGTGCACCCTTCTGGAGATTAGGATTCCAAGCACAGCTGGGCTCCACAGATACACAGGTTGGTGGGTGTGTACACAGGTTGGTGGGTGCATGCAGAGGTTGGTGGGTGCATACACAGGTTGGTGGGTGCATTCAGAGGTTGGTGGGTAAACCAGGCACAAAAACAAATATCCTAAAATAAAATAAATAAAAAATGTTTTATTTATTTTATTTTAGGATATTTTATTTTGTGCCTTGTTTTCTCTGTGTAATGGTCATGTGTTAATATGCATTTACATTTTGCATACACATTAACTTACTTTTTCAGTTCAGAACTAGTTTCTTATCTTCTTCTTTCTTAGAGGTTGGTGGGTGCATACAGAGTTTGGTGGGTGCATACACAGGTTGGTAGGTTCGCACAGAAGTTTGGAAGTGCATAAACGGGTTGTTGGGTGCGCACACAGGTTTATGGGTACATACAGAGGTTGGTGGGTGGATACACAGTTTGGTGGGTGCAAACACAGGTTTATGGGTGCGTACAAAGGTTGGTGGGTGGATACACAGGTTGGTGGGTGCGCACACAGGTTTATGGGTGCGTACAGAGGTTGGTGGGTGGATACACAGGTTGGTGGGTGCAAACACAGGTTTATGGGTGCGTACAAAGGTTGGTGGGTGGATACACAGGTTGGTGGGTGGATACACAGGTTGTTGGGTGCGTGCACAGGTTGGTGGGTGCATACAGAGGTTGGTGGGTGGATAAAGAGGTTGGTGGGTGCATACAGAGGTTGGCAGGTGTATACAGAGGTTGTTGGGTGCGTACAGAGGTTTGTGGGTGCATACAGAGGTTGGCGGGTGTATACAGAGGTTGGTGGGTGCATGCAGAGGTTGGTGGGTGCATGCACAGGTTTATGGGTGTGTACAGAGGTTGGTGGGTGGATACACAGGTTAGTGGGTGCATACAGAGGTTGGTGGGTGCGTACAGAGGTTGGTGGGTGGATACACAGGTTGGTGGGTGCAGACACAGGTTTATGGGTGCGTACAGAGGTTGGTGGGTGCGTACAGAGGTTGGTGGGTGCGTAGAGGTTGGTGGGTGCATACAGAGGTTGGTGGGTAGAGATTGGTGGGTGCATACAGAGGTTGATGGGTGGATACACAGGTTGGTGGGTGCATACAGAGGTTGGTGGGTGTGTACAGAGGTTTATGGGTGTGTACAGAGGTTGGTGGGTGAATACACAGGTTGGTGGGTGAATACAGAGATTGGTGGGTGGATACACAGGTTGGTGGGTGCATACAGAGCTTGGTGGGTGTATACAGAGGTTTATGGGTGTGTACAGAGGTTGGTGGGTGAATACACAGGTTGGTGGGTGAATACAGAGATTGGTGGGTGGATACACAGGTTGGTGGGTGCATACAGAGGTTGGTGGGTGTGTACAGAGGTTTATGGGTGTGTACAGAGGTTGGTGGGTGCATACACAGGTTTATGGGTGTGTACCAGGGCCGGCGTCAGCACCCGGCACACCCGGGCAAGTGCCGGGGCCCTGAGCAGGCGGGGGGCCCACTCGCCGTCTGGCACCCCCGCGCCCGTTAGCGGAGAAGAGCGGTGTCAGCGCCGCCACTGGGCTCCCCCCCGCTTGCTCAGGGCCCCGGCATCAGCTGGCACAATACTTACCTCTTCCGTGCCTCCGCTGCCGCAGCTCCGGGCTCCAGGGGGCGCCGGCGCTTCCTCTCACAGCAGCGCCGCTGAATGACGTCATCATTCAGCGGCCGGCTGTGGCAGAGAGCGCGCGGACGTCGGACAGGTAAGACGTGTGTGTGTGTGTCTCTGTGTGTGTCTGTGTGTATGTAGTGCGGTGCTTTGTGTGTGTGTGTGTATAAGTATGTGAGAGAGTGCTTGTGTGCTGTCTGTGTGTGATGATGGGCAGGCATTGCTGATAATGGGGAGGCATTGATGATGATGATGGGGAGAAGATGATGATAATGGGCAGGCATTGATGATAATGGTATTTTAACACCAGATCTATAGTGGAAGGTGCCACCAATAGATAAGAAGTGAGAGAGGGGACAGTTATATAAAATTAATTTCTTTATTAATAATTATTGTAAAAACATTTAGACAATAAAAAAGGAATGTAAAAGAGTAAGGGAGTCTCCAAAAGAAGGAGAGACAAGAACGCCAGCGTGATGCACCACACCAAATAGGCTTAATTGACAATTCAGAACTTATGATACACTTATAATCAGCTGGAAATAAAGAACAATATTTTTCTATATCCAATAACTGACATTATGAAGCTTCATTATATTATTATAGCTTCATAATGTCAGTTATTGGATATAGAAAAATATTGTTCTTTATTTCCAGCTGATTATAAGTGTATCATAAGTTCTGAATTGTCAATTAAGCCTATTTGGTGTGGTGCATCACGCTGGCGTTCTTGTCTCTTCTTGTTTTGGAGACTCCCTTACTCTTTTACATTCCTTTTTTATTGTCTAAATGTTTTTACAATAATTATTAATAAAGAAATTAATTTTATATAACTGTCCCCTCTCTCACTTCTTATCTATTGGTGGCACCTTCCACTATAGATCTGGTGTTAAAATGGTATTTTGAAGTGTTTCTCGCCTTCTTTATATAGGATTATGGGAATAATTGATGATAATGGGCAGGCATTGATGATGGGGAGAAGATGATGATGGGCAGGCATTGCTGATAATGGGGAGGCATTGATGATGATGGGGAGAAGATGATGATAATGGGCAGGCATTGATGATGGGGAGAAGATGATGATGGGCAGGCATTGATGATGGGGAGAAGATGATGATAATGGGCAGGCATTGATGATGGGGAGAAGATGATGATGGGCAGGCATTGATGATGATGGGGAGAAGATGATCATGGGCAGGCATTGATAATGATGGGGAGGAGATGATGATGGGCAGGCATTGCTGATAATGGGGAGGCATTGATGATGATGGGGAGAAGATGATGATGATGGGCAGGCATTGATGATGATGGGGAGGAGATGATGATGATGGGCAGGCATTGATGATAATGGCGAGGCAATGATGATGATGGGGAGACAATGATGATGATAAGGAGGCAATGATGATGATGGGGAGGCAATCATGATGATAATGGGTTGTCTTTGCACAGCGCCCTTTCCTGAGCCGTAACAGTGCAGAACGCAGTACAGCGCAGAGGAGAGCTCCATATTTTGTATGGAGCATTATATGGGGACCAGTATCCTGTATGGAGCATTATATTGGGTCCAGTATTCTGTATGGAGCATTATATTGGGTCCAGTATTCTGTATGGAGCATTATATGGGGGGGTGACATCCTGCATGGGGTATTATATGGGTGATGAGGGGAGACTGTGGTGCCCATAATATTGTATGGAGGACTGTACTGTCCAGTCTGTACTGTGCGCTGTGAGGATTTGGCGGTTTTTGAGCTATTGTACAATTTACAATAGATATCACTCATGTAATGGAAGAAGTGAAGTATTTGGCATTGTACTGTACCCATATTTCTCTGCTGTATCTGTGCATCATGAATCGTGGTCTGTGTTAAAGGGGCCCACTGAGGCTCCTTCGCCCGGGGCCCATAAAAACCTGGAGCCGGCCCTGGTGTGTACAGAGGTTGGTGGGTGGATACACAGGTTGGTGGTGTGCAGACACAGGTTTATGGGTGTGTACAGAGGTTGGTGGGTGCGTACAGAGGTTGGTGGGTGGATACACAGGTTGGTGGGTGTAGACACAGGTTTATGGGTGCGTGCACAGGTTGGTGGGTGGATACACAGCTTGGTGGGTGCAGACACAGGTTTATGGGTGCGTGCACAGGCTGGTGGGTGGATACACAGGTTGGTGGGTGCAGACACAGGTTTATGGGTGTGTACAGAGGTTGGTGGGTGCGTACAGAGGTTGGTGGGTGGATACACAGGTTGGTGGGTGTAGACACAGGTTTATGGGTGCGTGCACAGGTTGGTGGTGGATACACAGCTTGGTGGGTGCAGACACAGGTTTATGGGTGCGTGCACAGGCTGGTGGGTGGATACACAGGTTGGTGGGTGCATACACAGGTTTATGGGTGTGTACAGAGGTTGGTGGGTGCGTACAGAGGTTGGTGGGTGGATACACAGGTTGGTGGGTGTAGACACAGGTTTTATGGGTGCGTGCACAGGTTGGTGGGTGGATACACAGCTTGGTGGGTGCAGACACAGGTTTATGGGTGCGTGCACAGGCTGGTGGGTGGATACACAGGTTGGTGGGTGCATACACAGGTTTATGGGTGTGTACAGAGGTTGGTGGGTGCGTACAGAGGTTTATGGGTGTGTACAGAGGTTGGTGGGTGCGTACAGAGGTTGGTGGGTGGATACACAGGTTGGTGGGTGTAGACACAGGTTTATTGGTGCGTGCACAGGTAGGTTGGTGGGTGGATACACAGCTTGGTGGGTGCAGACACAGGTTTATGGGTGCGTGCACAGGCTGGTGGGTGGATACACAGGTTGGTGGGTGCATACACAGGTTTATGGGTGTGTACAGAGGTTGGTGGGTGCGTACAGAGGTTTATGGGTGTGTACAGAGGTTGGTGGGTGCATACACAGGTTTATGGGTGTGTACAGAGGTTGGTGGGTGCGTACAGAGGTTGGTGGGTGGATACACAGGTTGGTGGGTGTAGACACAGGTTTATTGGTGCGTGCACAGGTAGGTTGGTGGGTGGATACACAGCTTGGTGGGTGCAGACACAGGTTTATGGGTGCGTGCACAGGCTGGTGGGTGGATACACAGGTTGGTGTATACAGAAGTTTGTGGGTGCGAACATAGGTAAAAAATTACAATATATAACAAAACTTTATTGCTTCTACTGTTACGCATGCGCGGACAGCGCGCCAAGCTGGAGAGGGCAATCACGTGACGGGGAGGGTCTAAGCTCTTTCCTCTCTGTCTAGCCACGCCTCCTGCCCTCAGACTGCTTGCGCCGGCGGCGGCAGCGGCAGCAGTGGTGTCTGTGTGCTGTGTCACCGCGCCGCCCTGCATTACGTCCGTGTCGCCTCCAGCGAGCAGGTTCCGGGGCTGCGTTACCATCATCCCAGCGGTGACAGCGCGTTATAGGAGAGGAGGAAAAGTTCCTGCACCGCTTCTCTGTAACAGCTGCAGTCCAGCAGCCTGGAGGGAGCCAGGAGACTGCCACATCGTGCTGGGTGCCCGCTGCAGGGACCGGTGTGACACCCTGGCATAGGATGTGCCCCTGAGCTCCTGCTGCACACAAGCCCCCTCTGCAATGTCCCAGCTGTAACCCTTCATTGGCTGGATGGAGATTAGAGCCACCACCTTGGAGAGCGCTATGTCAGAGGGCACCTCTTTGTGCTGGTGCTGAGCCCAGTAATTGGATTATGACTGCATGCTCTGCTCCAAGTGAGATCCTATCTGTCCACATTTTCCGCCAAGCTGTTCCTTCTCTAAGTGACCTGTGCCAACATTAGCTTTGTAACCCTTGGATTTTTTTAAATTTTTTTTTATTGTTTTTCCCTAAAAAAAACCTATAAATTGTTTTGCACCTTAATGATGTAACGCACCAGCCCCTGGGAGTAAATTGTAAATTGAGGGTCCTCACTGATAGTTTTACATTTTTTGCACCTTTTTTTAACCAAAGGATTGTTTGTCTAAAAGGAAAAAAAAATGATTCCAAGGCGATCGATGCAGTATCTGAACTGTTTGCCTTTACTAGTCCTTTTGCCATGTTCGGTGGTCCGTGGCGCGTCCGAGACCACCAATGTGGAATTTTACAATGCCATTGTGAATGTAACGGCGCAAGAGCCTGGCAGCAAATCTGTGCTGGACACTGGGCGATACGGGTTGGACTCCCCTGTAACAGAGGCAAAAGGGATCATAGTGACACCTGTCAACATCCAAGGAGGTATGTATGTTCCATTATTCTGGATTATTGGGGTGGATGTATGTATGTTCCATTATTCTGAAGTATTGGGTGGAGGTACTGTATGTGTGTTCCATTACTCTGGATTATTGGTGTGGAGGTATGCATGTTCCATTATTCTGGAGTATTGGGTGGAGGTACTGTATGTGTGTTCCATTACTCTGGATTATTGGTGTGGAGGTATGCATGTTCCATTATTCTGGAGTATTGGGTGGAGGTACTGTATGTGTGTTCCATTATTCTGGATTATTGGTGTGGAGGTATGTGTGTTCCATTATTCTGGATTATTGGGGTGGAGGTATGTATGTTCCATTATTCTGGAGTATTGGGTGGAGGTATGTATGTTCCATTATTCTGAAGTATTTTGTGGAGGTACTGTATGTGTGTTCCATTACTCTAGATTATTGGTGTGGAGGTATGCATGTTCCATTATTCTGGAGTATTGGGTGGAGGTACTGTATGTGTGTTCCATTATTCTGGATTATTGGTGTGGAGCTATGTGTGTTCCATTATTCTGGATTATTGGGGTGGAGGTATGTATGTTACATTATTCTGGAGTATTGGGGTGGATGTATGCATGTTCCATTATTCTGGAGTATTGGGTGGAGGTATGTATGTTCCATTATTCTGGATTATTGCGGTGGAGATATGCATGTTCCATTCTGGATTTTTGGGGTGGAGGTATGCATGTTCCATTATTCTGGATTATTGGGGTGGAAAAGTATGCATGTTCCATTATTCTGGATTATTGGGGTGGAGGTATGCATGTTCCATTATTCTGGAGTATTGGGGTGGATGTATGTATGTTCCATTATTCTGGATTATTGGAGTGGAGGTATGTATGTTCCATTATTCTGGAGTATTGGGTGGAGGTATGTATGTTCCATTATTCTGGATTATTGAGGTGGAGGTATGCATATTCCATTATTCTGGATTATTGGGGTGGAGGTATGCATATTCCATTATTCTGGATTATTGGGTGGAGGTATGTATGTTCCATTATTCTGGATTATTGGGTGGAGGTATGCATGTTCCATTATTCTGGATTATTGGGGTGGAGGTATGCATGTTCCATTATTCTGGATTATTGGGGTGGAGGTATGTATGCTCCATTATTCTGGATTATTGGGGTGTAGGTATGTATGTTCCATTATTCTGGATTATTGGGGTGGAGGTGTGCATGTTCCATTATTCTGGATTATTGGGGTGGAGGTATGCATGTTCCATTCTGGATTATTGGGGTGGAGGTATGCATATTCCATTATTCTGGATTATTGGGGTGGAGGTATGTATGTTCCATTATTCTGGATTATTGGAGTGGAGGTATGCATGTTCCATTATTCTGGAGTATTGGGTGAAGGTATGTATGTTCCATTATTCTGGATTATTGGGGTGGAGGTATGCATATTCCATTCTGGATTATTGGGGTGGAGGTATGCATATTCCATTATTCTGGATTATTGGGTGGAGGTATGTATGTTCCATTATTCTGATTATTGGGGTGGAGGTAAGCATGTTCCATTTTTCTGGATTATTGGGGTGGAGGTATGCATGTTCCATTATTCTGGATTATTGGGGTGGAGGTATGCATGTTCCATTATTCTGGATTATTGGGGTGGAGGTATGCATGTTCCATTATTCTGGATTATTGGGGTGGAGGTATGCATATTCCATTATTCTGGATTATTGGGTGGAGGTATGCATGTTCCATTCTGGAATATTGGGGTGTATGTATGTATGTTCCATTATTCTGGATTATTGGGGTGGAGGTATGCATGTTCCATTATTCTGGATTATTGGGGTGGAGGTATGCATGTTCCATTATTCTGGATTATTTGGGTGGAGGTATGCATGTTCCATTCTGGATTATTGGGTGGAGGTATGCTATTCCATTATTCTGGATTATTGGGGTGGGGTATGTATGTTCCATTATTCTGGATTATTGGGGTGGAGGTATGCATGTTCCATTATTCTGGATTATTGGGTGGAGGTATGTATGTTCCATTATTCTTGATTATTGGGGTGGAGGTATGCATGTTCCATTATTCTGGATTATTGGGGTGGAGGTATGCATGTTCCATTATTCTGGATTATTGGGGTGGAGGTATGCATGTTCCATTATTCTGGATTATTGGGGTGGATGTATGCATATTCCATTATTCTGGATTATTGGGTGGAGGTATGTATGTATGTTCCATTATTCTGGATTATTGGGGTGGAGGTATGCATGTTCCATTATTCTGGATTATTGGGGTGGAGGTATGCATATTCCATTATCTGGATTATTGGGTGGAGGTATGTATGTGTGCTCCATTATTCTGGATTATTGGGGTGGAGGTATGCATGTTCCATTCTGGAATATTGGGGTGGAGGTATGTATGTTCCATTATTCTGGATTATTGGGGTGGAGGTATGCATGTTCCATTATTCTGGATTATTGGGGTGGAGGTATGCATGTTCCATTATTCTGGATTATTGGGGTGAAGGTATGTATGTTCCATTATTCTGGATTATTGGGGTGGAGGTATGCATGTTCCATTATTCTGGAGTATTGGGGTGGATGTTTGATAATGGTGAAGTCTTAGGCCTCTTTCACACATCCGTTTTTTGACTTCAGGCATGATCCGGCGTGTTGTTAAAAAAACGGATCCGGTACGGATGCGTTTTTTTAGCATTGACTTTCATTAGCGCCGGATCGAGCCTGATGTCATTGCGTTGCATCCGTTTTTGTCCGGATCTGGCGGAAATTTACATTCCGGCGGCCGGACAGAACGGTCACTGCAACGTTTTGTTTTTCTCCGGAGCCGCCTGACAGTGCCTGAAGCGGCGGATCAGGCGGCCGGAAATAATACAAGTATATGGAACTGGACCAGTCTTTTGTGCAATCTGACAAAAGACTGATCCGGATTCTGGAAAACAAGGTCTCTCTCTCTCTCTCTCTCTCTCTCTCTCTCTCTCTCTCAGTTCAGGTCGGATCAAGCAAAAAAAAAAGATCCGTTGCGTGTGAAAGAAGCCTTAGTGAATATGTTGGCACCAGTGCTGTAACTTCCAACCATCATGCACCTTTGATAGTTTGCTGATTATAGGGTCCCTTTGGGCACCCGAAGCTCCAGTGCCAGCCCCTATACCCTCTATAGTCGCGCCCCTGATTGGCACTGTTTAAACATTACCAAGAAGTGCAAACGCTGATAGCCCAATAGTCGTAGATTGCAAGCCTACAAGTCTACTTTGTGCCCGGTATGTGAGATGTACAGGTGCATTTTACATAAGGACGTAGTGGCCAAATTTGCCACCTTCCATGTAACTTTTTGGCTTCTGCAGTGGAACCCAACAAGTGGGATAAGGCCCCCCAAGTCGCTACTAATAAATCTAGTGTTCAGCGCGGTAATAAGTTATCAATATACTATGTTTGAAAATAATACGCAAAATATATAGCTTGCCTTCAAAGAGTCACCTGCTGTTGGGCTGCATTCACATCTGTGTGACCCGTCCTCCTGCAGTCCGATTTTTGGTTCCTGCTGCACACGGACTCCCCAGAGTTGAATGTATTATTCACACATCAGATCCGTGAGTGACGCCTATACGTCGGTCCTTGACCTCTGAGAGCCTGAGCCGTTCTTTTCGTCTACTTTGGTGAGCGCACTGAAGAGAGGTGTCCGATCTATGGCTTCACCTACGCGCCGTGCATGTGACACTAATGTGAAGCGGTGGAGCCTTGGGTAGAGGAACCGGCAAACGGAATAATGTCAAAAGGGATCCGCTGCAAGCGAAAGCAGAGCGGCGCCATTCATTATACCAGGTCTGTGCGGTTTCGTCATGTGTCCGTTTATTAGAACAAGAG
This sequence comes from Oophaga sylvatica, assembly GCA_033576555.1. Taxonomy (NCBI): domain Eukaryota; kingdom Metazoa; phylum Chordata; class Amphibia; order Anura; family Dendrobatidae; genus Oophaga; species Oophaga sylvatica. The sequence goes on from JARQOD010000004.1 coordinate 28,026,687, forward strand.
AAAAAGTTCCGCACAATGCTGCATTTCTTCCGCATTTAAAAACAGACAAATAACGGAACCCGTGCGGACCCCATAATAATTAGTAGGGTCCCTCTGTTTCTGTTTGCGTCATTGATTCTCTTTTGACATCGTTCCATTTGTCGGTTCCTGAAAACGGAATACCTAAACACAAGTGTGAACGTGGCCTAAAGTGTGATTGCAACAGCTTCAGTATGGGAAAAGGAAAGATTTAATTTTCTATTATGGAAAAATGTAGTTAAAACTTGTACCATATAAGATAACGTGAATGCGGAGGCTTCAGAGTGTTGTCTCGGCATGTTAGTCTGCCTGGGGACATAATCTGGGATTACACTGTTTTCAGGCTTGACAGACACATTAGTAATGTGGGAGTTGGTCCAAACAACCTGTTCTCAAAATGTTGTATGACTGACTTGAATTCAATAAGAAATATGGAATCCCCCAAAGTAGAGCCCTTGTCAGTTTTATAACTTCCGCTGATATTGGTGGGGTCCGTACTTTTAACCCACCCCCTAGTACGACTTTTTGATGCATAAGAAAGCCGTTTTATCCTACTGGAGGACAAAATGTATGTACTGATATATATCTCCTCAGCAGTTTCCCATATTCAGAACACATGTAACGCTCTGCTAAACCTCCCATGTGTATGGGAGAGAGATAGCTGATGGATCGCCACATTACAGAGGACCTGTCACAAGGTTAAAAGTGGTCATTTTCTGCTGTTATTTTATTCATGCTGTTCTGATGAATATGCAATTTATTTTTTTAAATCCGCCATACGATTCCAGAGATATGGGCCTTTTTAAGGTCTTTACCGAGAGGACGTTGTAACAGGGTAATAATGTACAGCAGCTTTGAGCCGCGCCCCAGAGGTTCTTGTGAGCGCGCCCCAGAGGTTCTTGTGAGCCGCGCCCCAGAGGTTCTTGCCGGCCCAGGGTCTTGTGAGCCACGCCCCAGAGGTTCTTGTGAGCACGCCCCAGAGGTTCTTGTGAGCCACACCCAGAGTTCTTGTGGCACGCCCAGAGGTTCTTGTGAGCCACAACCCAGAGGTTCTTGTGAGCCACGCCCCAGATGTTTTGTGAGCCACACCCAGAGGTTCTTGTGAGCCGCGCCCCTTGGTAAAGACTATCAAAATGAGCATCTTACCTTTGAGTCCTGCAATAGAAAATGTCAGGGTGATCGCACACGCTACGTCTTGCAGTATGATTATGTGAAAAAACTTGAAGCCATTGGGCATCACGTTGGGCAATGATTTGGACACGTAGCAAGATGCAGCTTGTGCGATCAGCCCTAGGTGCTGTATCATTATTGTTCATATATTTATGTCCCGGGATGTGGTCTCTCATTGCATTTGGCGCTAAATTTCCATCAAACTCCATGTCAGATAGTCTTGTCAAATTGTGTGTTCAACCAAGATGCTTTTATTAGCTACTGTACGTCAGTTGAATCTTTAGCAAATTTGCTGCTGTTGTATTATTACATTTCAGATATTCCTCCTGCAAATCCAGATAGATAATCTGCAGCCTTCCAACTATCTGTGAGCGCACTCTAAAGCCGAACTGCCTAGATATAGTAGACAGTTACCGTACATCTATTATAATTCTTTGGATTTCTCTTTATTCAATGCATTAGAAAGTGTTATTAGGGAATCTGTCAGTAGGATCCTCTCCCCTATGAAAATGACACTGAGAATCTGCCTCCAGAGCTTATTATAACTGACAGGGAAAGTTACCAGTGTGAGACATGTAGATCAGGAGAGTAGACTGTCAGTCATTACATGTCTCACACTGGTAACTTTCCCTTTATAATAAGCTCATTCATATATTAAAAATCATGGGTTCAGATATACTTTGGGATTTTCTGGGAATAAACTTTAATAAATGCTTTACGCTCCATTGTAATTGAAAATCTAAAAAATAAAAAAAATCAAGTTATGTATGATGAAATAAAAATTTGAAAAATAGGAATATTTGCAAAGTTGCTTCATATTATGTTTTTATTCAGAAGACTAGAAGTTTAGAGAAGGGTTTTAAAGTCTTATACATCCATATCAGATGTTTTCTCCATAGGATACCATTTTCAAATTGGATTCTTTAAAAATAATAAAACCTGCAGATTCTTGCCATATTTATATGGATCTCGCTCTTGCAGGGCTCTATAATGGATTTTCTCATGGTCATAAATTCACAGCACATTATAAAAAAAAAATAATAATGATGCTCCATGCAATTCCTTGTTGCTTCCCTTCATTCTAACATCCAGGACACCATTTATTGACAGATTCCTCGGTGCAAGGTCACTCCGGTATCTGCTGACTTAGTCTAGACGGCTGGTGCCAGAGCGCTGCGTTCCTGCCCATTAGAAGTGGATCAGGAAACCGAGACCGGACTACTGAATCACTTGTAAAGTGAAGAAAATAAATGCTTTTAAATTTGTCATTTATTACGGCCTTACACAAATGTTTGCCAATAATTTGTATTTTAATTCCCCGAGGAGTTTTGCTCTGTCTGCTGCAGGCGTAGTGCTAGTGCTGGAGACTCTTGATAGGGGTATTATTTTTTAAATTATTTTACTAGTTTATAAATATGTATTAATATCATTACACTTTCAATCTAATCTTCATTCATTCTCTTGGATATGTAGTTTGCAGCTTGATTCAAGTTTCAGATTTTTCTCCTGTGGGAGTGTCTCTCCCAGTAATATAGGCTGGATGTAAGGTCTGTTGTATCCAGGGTGCTGCTGGATTAACTCGTGTATATATACACAGCTTTAATACTATGATAATTTCCTCTGCATATGCCTTTCTCCTGTTCTATAGCCTATTTTGTCTGCCATCCCTTAGACTGTAGATACTTTTCCCCTCTCCCCACACCGCTGCTATCTCTAAAACTGAGAGAAGAGGAGGTGGAGGAGCAGACTGTACTGTCAGAGCCAGGTGCAGGACCACTGATGGATTTATAACATCTCTTCAAAGCGCTCGATTACATAACGGTCTTACTGTCCTTCTCTAAAAACGAAATGGTAGGACATTTTTAATGAAGACTATTTAGAAAGTTACTTAACTTTGTATTCAGGAAAGTAATGAACAATGAAAAACGTGTGAAGGGTTCACGTAGACTTTAACTTTGTGTTCTTTAAATAACCCTTAAAATGGGTCACAGGTTTAGAAACCGACAAAAATATGAAGGGTAAAATTAGTCATTAGGAAGTTTCTGCTTATGTTGCGCAAGGTGCAAAAACCCTGTGATTAGTATTCAGCATTAAAGGGAACCTGTCATCTGATTCATGCAAACCACAGACAGCATGATTCTGAGCCAGGCTGTGTGATTGCAGTGTCTTCTCTGAAACACTCCGGCGTTTCAAAGAAAATATAGCTAGGATCAGGGCAAGGACTATAGCCGGAGATAGAACTGGTTCAACGCTGCACCCGGTTGAGACCTGTGAATTACCTGCGGCGGTGCTGGGAATAGCCGGCCAAGAGCAGCATTGGAATAGTCTCATCTCCTGTTATGGTTTATGCCTGGATCTTCTAATTATATTTTCTCTGCAACAATATGGCGTTTCAGAGAAAAATATACCTTCCCAGGATCTGATTCATGGTGGGACACCTGGCACCACCCTCCACGCCAATCAGGTGTTCCTGATGTTGGCGTCGGCCAGAGCTGCACAGCTCCAACAACTGTAGAGTAGCTGCAGCCGGGTACTGCACATCCACCACCAACTCAAATCAGTGAGGGGCAGATGTGCAGTATCGGGCCGCGGCCACTATTCAATCAACAGAGCTGTGCCGTGCCGCGCAGCTCCGTAACTGAGCAGTTTTAGCCGCCGCCAACACCGTGAATAGCTGATCGTGGGGGGTACTTGGTGTCGCACTCATACCAATGACATTGATGACCTAACCTAAGGATAGGCTAAAGTCCCAGACAACCCCTGTAAGTGTTCACCTTGTGTAAACTGTACAAGTGTTTCACCATGGTTATCAGTGTTAAGTCATTGCTTCGGTACTGAACACAGACCTGTGAGATTTTCTATACCCCAAGGGAAACGGAATAAAAATCTCTTGGCAAAATAAAGCTTGTAGACTTAAACGAGAACCACCACCTTCTCCGAGATTTGATCTGTGCAGTTGCGAAATGCGAGGAGTCACATTAGACCTTTTCAGAAAGTCACAATCATTTTATTTTTTTTCCATTCCAGTGACTGATTCTTATATTTTCTTATGCCCTGATTACAAAAACCACTTCTATTTTTAACCATCACGTATGGATTGGCACAAACCGCACGAGAAATTACGTACAAGCAAGATGAACAAGAAAATTCTTTATTGTAGCCAAAAGTGTACAGAATATTATATATAAAAATTTATGGAACATTCATCATTCAACTTTACTGGAAATGAATTCTTGCGCCTTTTCCTTTTCTCTTCAAAGCTTCTCTTGACACTTTTTCTCTTCTGGAAGGCCTGCGGATCTTCTCAGTGAAGCATCCAGTAGTAGTCCCCCGTCATGTTCACGTTCCATCTACCTTGGTGTCGTCGTTCCATCTCCTTGATATCCTGATGATTTCTTTCTCTTTGCTCTTTTCTAACAGCACCGAGGTTTTCAGAAAAAGGAGGCCAAATGGGAATGTAAAAAATGTAACTTCAAATTCCTCAGACAACCCAAAGTTTTACAATGTTTCAGCATGTTCTCCACGGTGGACTTGCGTTATTTTGTGGACCATAAGACTCACACCAAATTTCGGGGGAGGAAAATAGGATTTTTTTTTTTAAATAAAATGGTGATCTCTCTTATAGCCCAAATTTACGGTAGCTTACCGGGGGGAGCTGCGACGGTGGAGCAGGGTCAATGCTGCAGGAAGCCGGCGGCGGCAGGAGTGGGTCAATGCTGCAGGAAGCCGGCGAAGGCAGGAGTGGGTCAATGCTGCAGGAAGCCGGCAGCGGCAGGAGTGGGTCAATGCTGCAGGATGCCGGCGGCGGCAGGAGTGGGTCAATGCTGCGAGCCCCAGGCTGGGATCTGGGCGGTATGTCAGCGGTCTGAGGCTGCAGAAAATGTCGGTGGCTGGGAGCGGAGTCCCTACTCTGCCCATTGATATCCTGGCTGTGGGCTTCAGGAAAATGGGCGCTGGAGGCGCATATTGAGATCTCGGTAGCCAGTAGTAGCACAGCGTCCACTAATTTCTAACCAATCTAGTGAGACCAAAATCATCCACCAAAGGCCACTGAAAGGGGTCACACACAGTATGGTGCAAGAAAAAGCCTAGCAAGACATTAGGAATGGCACAGTTACAAATTCTTAATATAATGTCTTTTTCTGGTGAAAACCACCGGTGGCTAAAACCTAAAAATGCTTAGGAAACAACTGAAAAAAGGAATGCAAGACGCTTCAGAGAAAAAAAAACTCGTGAAGAGTCTTCTGCTTGAAAAAGTTTTTCCAATTTGCTTCAGTTTAAAAGATGCTGTATCCATATAGCCTTGGGTTGGATGATTTTTTTTTTTTGTTTGCCGAAAACTTTCCATAGCAAATCCAACCGTTTGTGCCGTTAATCTGAATTGTGTACTCTAAAAATCAGTCCCTAACATGGAATAAATCTTTTCTAAATATGTTCACAGCTTTAAGGCGCAGACTCTTGAGATATCGTGGCTTTTCTGATGGAATGTGGACTTTCGATCCCCTAATTAGTGGCACAAGATACATTCATAAGTCTTTTGTAGTGAACATTTCGAAATAAATAGACTTGTCTGTTGACCGAAGTCGAGAATCCAGGCTTTTTCTTTAGAAGAATTCAGCAGAAAAAAATGTGCATGATATATAAGCTGTATTTAATTTGCAAAACCAACATTTTCCTGCTACCACTCAAAGTTTGAGTTCCTCCAGAAATTCTAGAAATGTCAGGCATGTCAACATTTTTATAACCCATCTTTCAAGAACTGGTTCTTGGGAGTCACTGCAGAGCCTCCATGATATGTCCTCCTCGTATTCTGGGCCGTTGCCAGGAGGAGAAAACGTACATGATCCTCGAATCAAAGGAACGGTAACTAAGAGGTTTAGTTTTTACAAAGAGGAAGTCACATGTCTAAACTTGTTCTGAGCAGAGCGAAATGTGACAGCATTGTCCGGGGTTGTGTAACATTTGGGCTTCAGTAATTGCTCTCCTCTTCCTGAATGTTTCTCTGGCAAACGTTTGTGTTTGGCTATTGCAGCAACTGCGCTATGAAGTATTTTTTATTTTTTTTCCTGACAACCACAAATGTAAACCAGATATGTATGCAGATTAGTTGTCACGCTATAGCCGACTTAGTGGCTAAAATAAAATAACGTTCCCATCTGGTCGTGGACAGGAGCTGTACAAATTTCCTTACCCTCCAGGCTCCCAAGCTGGGCTGGCGAGACGTCACCTACGATGCCACGCCAAGTCGGACAATCAAATTCCGTGCCTGGAAATCTGGAAGCTTGGCGCCGCTCTAGTCGGCAAGGATTACGCAAAAAGATCCAGTCTTCACTAATGACAACACAGGGCATATTGCAGATCTCTAGAGATGGTGTTAATCGAGTCTCAGGACCCAGTCCATACACTCTGACCACTAGATGAGAGCCTTCAGAGCGACCTTCTAGTGTCTGCGGCTCTTCATTTGATTAGCTGGCCTGGCGCAACATCACGTGTATCACGCGGCAACGATAACGTTGAGCCAGGCCTGCTAATATAAGTAAATGCCGTGACGGTTGGAAGGTGGTTCTCCATACTCCCATTCACCACCACCTTTAAGTTAATGTCATGGCCGATGGACCAGGTCCAGCAAATTGATTTGCGCCATCTTTAGTATTCTCCCCTAGAGCTGCCCATCGGGGCCGCTATCCTGCCTAGGTAAGGCTAGAATCACATTCACAGTTAGTCCCAATACGTTTTTTCTATTTTTTCCCCCATTTCTGTTTGCCTGTAGCTTCTTAATGTTGATGTGCCTTTAAAGAGATATTTAGCCTCCTTATTTCTAAGAATCTTATCTGCGACACCCAGCTGAGCCGAGATATGTGTCAGTCCTGATATGATTCTGACCTGGGGCACAGCTGTTTAGTGGGGACACACTGGCGATTTGATGGGGGAAAGGGATTTTTGAGGCCAAGTAGCCATAAATAGAAAATAATTGGCAACTACTGTGTGACTTCAGGTCACTGGCAACCACAACGCCTAAAAAACAATCCCCTCGATAACAACTGTCCATATGTCTGCTTCCTCCACTGATGTGATATTGTTTTGTAGGTCATCAGTCAATTCTTATTCTTCAGCTTCCAAGTCCAATTAGTCTTTAAGGTGTATATGTTATTTTACAGATAATTCAGGGCAAGCAGGTGCCATAAGAGAGGCTTCATTAGCATGGCAATCACAGGAAATTTGGTCCCCCAGCAATCTCAAGAATTAGGGACTGTCAATCTCCATCTTGAATAGCTCTGTTTCTACTCCATTCATTGTCAACGGGACTGCGCGCTGTACTCTGATTTCTCTAACCGTCCCATAGACAGTGAATGAAATTGAGGCTCCTCCGCTCTATTCAAGATGAAGCTCTATAGGGACCCTGTTCTCAGGGTTTCAGAGCCTTATTCTATGTATTGTTGGGGGTACCACAGGTCAGCCCCCCCCCGTAATCAGCAAGATTTCCCCTACGCTGCAGATAGGGGATCATTTTCAATCCAGAAACGGTGGAGGCTGTGTCAAGTGTTCTAGTCATGTCCCCAGTCTAATGAAAAATGCGGCACTGCAATACCAGACACAACCTTAGCTCAAACATGGCGCTGTTGGTGGGGGAAAAATAAAGCTCATTACCTCTAATACCAGATAGATGTTGATTTTTCAGTTTCATAATGGAGAACAAGATGTAAAATGATGCAACGCTGCAGGCTGAGAACAGAGAAGTACAATAATGCTGCAATGTACAAGGAATGTAACAGACACCGAGCTTGTCGGGCTGCCAGGTTGTTTTTGTAGATCACTACTGAAGGAAGGGACTGAAAAATCAGACTGCTGTCTTTCCAACCTAGCATTAATGTGTTGACTGAACTTCAGTTCACATGCAGAATATCAGCTCAGAAAGAGCCCTAAGACCGTGTTCACACGTAGTTTAAAATGCAGCAAAACCTGCGTTTTGAAGACAGCATTTTTACTCCCAAAGAAAGCAGGAGTGTGAACCTAATTCTAGTCCACCAAAACTGTATTAAAAATATGTATACAAGTGGAAATGGTCAATAATAGAAAGATTCCAGATATGGATGAACAATTTGCACAATGTAAAATTGTATACCAGCAGCCAAATAAAGTATTAAAAAATTCAGTTTGCACCATTAAGAACCCTCATAACGTGTCTAAGAGCATGGCCGAAATATACGGTAGTTCTTGTAGGCTTTTAAGATTTATGGGGTAAAGTCTGCTAGCAATGATTAAATCAATGCGGTCCCAGGTGACTCTGGCGGACATCACAGCAACCAAGGATATAGAGACTGGCATAGAATCCGGGAAGCAACTACATGGACGTGGAAGGGATCGGTCAGGTGAATGTGCCTATTTTATTTTTTGCTAGAGTTAATTAGTTCAATTTGTACTTCTCTGGTCAGAGATCCATTATGGCAGTCGATCTTCACTTCTGCGCCTGGCATCCGGGCGCCTATGCTGCTGACTAGGCCGTCGTCATTAAGTCACGTGAGGCCTAGTTACTTACTAGACCCTATATTAGATCAAGACTTGTTGCGCCATGACGTCACAAGTAAGTGCCAAAGTTGCCCATAATTTCATATAGGGTGTGCAGCAGATCTAATCTCGGTCTTGGTATCATTTCTATTTTCAGTTTGTCTGATTTTTCTCTTTATAGGTAAAATTTTGAGTAAAATGTAAATTGCTCTTTTATTCTGTAAACTACGGACAACATGTCTCCGAGTTTCCAAGCAATAAATTTTGCATTTATATTCAGAAAATGAGAAATGGTCAAAATAACAAAAAAATGCAGTGCTTGCAGAACTCAAATAATGCTAAGAAAACAAATTCATAATCATTTAGTAACAACAATACTAATGTTTTAACTCAGGAAGAGTTCAGAAATCAATATTTTGTGGAATAACCATGATTTTTAATCACAGCTTCCATGCGTCTTGGCATGCTTTCCACCAGTCTTTCACACTGCTTTTGGGTGACCTTATGCCACTCCTGGTACAAAAATTTAAGCATTTCTTCTTTGTTTGATGGCTTGTGACTATCCATCTTCCTCTTGATTACATTCCAGAGGTTTTCACTGGGGTTCAGGTCTGGAGATTGGGGTGGCCATGACAGGGATTTGATGTGGTGGTCCTTCATCCACACATTGATTGACCTAGCTGTGTAGCATTGCACATTGTCCTGCTGGAAAAACCAGTCCTCAGAGTTGGGGAACATTGCCTGAGCAGAAGGAATCAACTGTTTTTCCAGGATAACCTTGTATGCGGCTTGATTCATACGTCCTTTGCAAAGATTGACCTGCCCAATTACAGCCTTGCTGAAGCATCTCCAGATCATCACCGATCATCCACCAAATTTCACAGTGGGTGCAATACACTGTGGCTTGTACGCCTCTCCAGGTCTCAGTCTAACCATTGGACGACCAGGTTTTGGGCAAAGCTGAAAATTACTCATCAGAGAATATTACTTTACTCCAGCCCTCTATAGTCCAATCCTTATGGTCTTTGGTAAACTTCAGCCTGGCTCTCCTTTGCTTCTCATTGATGTAAGGCGTTTTTCTAGCTTTACATGACTTGAGCCCTGCCTCTAGGAGCCTGTTACGAACTGTTCTTGCCGTGCACTTCACCCCTGCTGCCATTTGCCATTCCTTTTGTAGGTCACTTGATGTCATCCTGTGGTTGCTGAGTGACATTCGAATAAGATGACTGTCATCCCGGTCAGTGGAGAGTCGTTTTTGCCCTCTGTCAGTCTGTAACTTTGTTGTCCCCAATGTCTGCTGCTTGACCTTGTTGTAATGGACTGCCGTCTTAGAAATTTTAAGGATGGAGGCAACATGATGCTCACTGTATCCCTCTGCTAGTAAAGCTAGAATTCAGCCCTTCTTTTCCTTACTCAAGACTTTTCAACTCCTTTGGCATGGTTAAAAGTTATTTTTTCGTTCCTATTACTTTTGGGATATTACTAGCACTTGTTTTGCCATCCAGCTTGTCCTATTGCAAGAGGATTGTGAACACCACAGCAGTGTATTTAATACTGTCCCTCGTTAAATAAGATTTGGTTCAGGTGATCACCTAATCAGAAGCACATTAAGTAGAATGAGATGTACTCTGGTTGGAATTTAGCTGACACTGGAATGGAATGGCTGTCAGACATGTAGAGAAGCTGATTTTTATAAAACTGTGCATTGGTCTCTTAATTTTTGTCAGAGCTGTATATAGCACTGTTTGTCTAGCCCTTTAAAATCATGCAGACGGAGTGACCACATACCACATGGGTGAGCTACTATAATGTGATGCAAAAACAAGCAAACAATGGGTGTGGTTTGGAATAAAAACACACATTTTTATAGGACACACCCCTTTCCCGCCGTTACTTATACAGTGAGAAAATCCCGTTAGTACAAAGCCATCTCGTGATTGGCTATACGGCTCCTACTGTAAAAAGGTGTAATGGTATCTAGAGCGGATGCTCTTGTCATCCCAGAACTTTTGTCTCCTATCCACTTGACTTGCAGACAAGTTGCACACATAATTTTGGTAGTGTAACCCGTCTGAGGATTGGTGTTGTGTGACACATGTGGCTGTGTATCCGCGGCCTGATCCTTCTCTCTTACTGGTGTATCTTTGTAAAGCAACAACTAAAAAAGCTCCTATATTGATGAATACATGACGACCCCAATGTTGAACGGCCCTTTATAATCACCTCCGGCTCCTGACTACGGGCACATACGTGTCGCTGTACAGGCTTTGTGCAAACACTTAAGAATTACCAGTGAGTAAATGGCTATATGCCGGTAAGATGTACGGTACGGCGGTATACATGTGTACATACAGTACGGTTCAACACGCTTCTTGGAAAACTGAGACGTCCTCTTAGATTAGTGGTGACAAAGTGCACGGTTTCCATTTGGACGTTATGTTCTCAGAGTTCCTGGAAAATCGTTCTGCTCTGCTGCACCTGAGAGCGGAAACGCTGATGATCTTGGTACCATAACTATATATGAAAGAAGTAAAACTGGGGAATGGGAAAATATATATACACTGTGCGCTAGCGTCATCTGAAAATATACATTATATACAACATACGCTATATATATTATATGTATGCATACATCTGTTTATATACATACGTGTGTGTGTCTTTTATATGTATGTGTTTATATTTGTGTGTGTGTGTGTGTGTGTGTGTATATATATATATATATATATATATATATATGTATGTGTATATATATATATATATATATATATATATATATATATATACAGTACAGACCAAAAGTTTGGACACACCTTCTCATTCAATGATTTTTCTGTATTTTCATGACTATGAAAATTGTAGAATCACACTGAAGGCATCAAAACTATGAATTAACACATGTGGAATTATACATTACACTTTACAAAAAAGTGTGAAACAACTGAAAGTATGTCTTATATTCTAGGTTCTTCAAAGTAGCCACCTTTTGCTTTGATTACTGCTTTGCACGCAGAAAAGGTGAACGGATGGACTCTACATGCCTGGTTCCCACCGTGAAGCATGGAGGAGGTGGTGTGATGGTGTGGGGGTGCTTTGCTGGTGACACTGTTGGGGATTTATTCAAAATTGAAGCGGTGAGCGGTCCAGCTCACCCCAAACCATCTCGATTGGGTTCAGGTCTGGTGACTGTGGAGGCCAGGTCATCTGGAGTAGCACCCCAACACTCTCCTTCTTGGTCAAATAGCCCTTACACTGCCTGGAGGTGTGTTTGGGGTTATTGTCCTGTTGAAAAATAAATGATGGTCCAGCTAAACGCAAACCGGATGGAATAGCATGCTGCTGCAAGATGCTGTGGTAGCCATGCTGGTTCACTATGCCTTCAATTTTAAATAAACCCCCAACAGTGTCACCAGCAAAGCACCCCCACACCATCACACCACCTCCTCCATGCTTCACGGTGGGAACCAGGCATGTAGAGTCCATCCGTTCACCTTTTCTGCGTGCAAAGCAGTAATCAAAGCAAAAGGTGGCTACTTTGAAGAACCTAGAATATAAGACATATTTTCAGTTGTTTCACACTTTTTTGTAAAGTGTAATGTATAATTCCACATGTGTTAATTCATAGTTTTGATGCCTTTAGTGTGATTCTACAATTTTCATAGCCATGAAAATACAGAAAAATCATTGAATGAGAAGGTGTGTCCAAACTTTTGGTCTGTACTGTATATATATTATATGTATGTAAATATGTGTTTGTATATGTAGGTATATAAATGTGTGTATGTTTAATGTATACATGTGTATGCTATGTTATATGCCTTTTATGTTACTTTTAAGACTAAATGCACATTTGTACTTCTGCGCAGAGACATACGCGTTGGATGTATGGTAAAGGGTGTGATACAATGACCATGTAGACTTAGTTTAGATCCGTAGACCGATTAACATCACATTTTTTTTTTTTTTTTTAGCAAAAAAAACAGGTTTTTTTTCCCAAGTAGTTTTCACTGGTTTAGGTAGGCCCAACCACCATGATTTTGGAGTCATTGATGTGGCTGTGTCTAGAGGAGTTAACCTATTCTTTTTTTTTCCCCCATCAAGTTCATTCAAAATGTACACGTTTTAGATGTATGGAAATTTACAGCTTTACAATATGTCTCACATTGAGAACAAAGGAAAATAATCGTATACATATTTTATACGTTTTTGTTATTCTTTAGGTGGGGGTGCAAAAAACAACAACTTGTGGGCTATGTTTTTCTGTATTGGCCATAATGCGAACCTGCCAAATCCTAGTGAAATCAACAATGCTATTGAGCACATCTGGCCCATTTTAGTCTATGGATCCTCTTCCATGTGCGTCTGAATACAGTTTTTTGCAGCTCGGGTGTTAAACATCCAGCGGATCGCAGTAAATAAGTGTGAACATAGCCAAAGTCCAATCATGTGAAGAACCCCTTAATGGAAGGAGACGTCTGCGTGAACACATTTGTTAAGAGATTTGCTTAATTTTTTTTATTCTTTGTCTTTGTTTGACCGGGAGAATCATGTTTTAGGTCATTTTTACCACACAATAAAAACAAAACAATGATGGAATTGTGTGTGGGTTTTTTTTCCCTTAACCATTTAACTGCACTTAGAATTATTTTTCCTGGATATTGAATGGTGACATTGAAAACTACAAATCGTCCCACAAAAATTCAAGAACTCAGTTGCTTATTTATTGAAATATTAACAAGTTAATTGGGAGGAAAAGAAACGAACACACAAAAAAAGACAGAAAATGGCCAGTCATGAAGAGGTTCATGGAAGTTTTCGACATGTTAATTGGCATTCTGTACTCAGTCAGCACGTTTCACAAAGTATCTGCCATTGACTTGGTGCCAATCAATTTGCAGGACCCAGTCGCTGGGTCACGTCGGTAATCCGGATCCCTGAGAACCGCCTCCTCCCTGGCGTCATGCCCAGTTCCTCTTTTGATTAGCCGGCCTGGCGCAACCTCGTCATTGCGTTGACGCATCGGTTATGTTGCGCCAGGCCGGCTTGTCAAAAGTAGAGCTGCGGATGGTGATTCTCAAGGCTTCTCTATAAATTACTGACGTGGCCATTGAACTGGGTCTGTCAAATTGATTTGTTCTATCAGTAATCAGCCCACCAAAAGTCACTATATTGTTCCTCTATTATTCCCATTGGTAATCTATATATATGCGTAAACGGACAATTGGGTGTCCCTATGACTCTTGACCACAGGTTGAGTTCCTAAATAAAAATACCCAGGTATCAATTCATGCATTTCCAGGAGGAATAAAACAAGTGGCACGATGTAGTAGGCCTCATTTATTTCCAAGCGGTCTATTGCCCATAGCAACCAATCACAGCACAGCTTTGATTTCTTAAACATCTTTGATAAAATGAAAGCTTCTCCCTGATTGGTTGCTAAGAAAAAAAAAAACTCCCGCATACTAGTATTTACTACAGCGAACTTGTCAAGGGCGCTGACAGATTATCATTAAAAATCTATACATTTTCTTTTCTTTTTTTTTTTTTGTAATGGTACATTTGGGGCCTGAGATATAAAAGAGTTGCATCTCCTCATGGAAAAAAAAAACAAAAAAAACTGACCCCTTTGTTCTGTTTCGTGTTGATTGTAGGAATATGTGTGAAATCAAGAATGAAGAAAATAATTTGAAACGCAAAGGTGTCTAAGTAACCTATCATTTATGTGCGCCTGATGGAGCCGTTGTGGTGACACGTAATCATGCTTACGAGACGCGTTCCAGGTGCTGTATGGGAGATCGGTGGGTTTTTCTAGGATGGGGAGAACTTGCGTTAATTTTGAAGAGGTGATGGCGGAGTTTTGTCTTGGTTATTTTTTCCATTTAGGGAACATTTCTTTTAGTTTTTATAATTCTCACTAAAATAACAAAATTTCCTTATGGTGGATATATACACTGCTGAAAAAAATAAAGGGAACACTCAAATAACACATCCTAGATCTAAATGAATGAAATATTCTCATTGAATACTTTGTTGTGTACAAAGATGAATGTGCTGTCAACATAATCACACAAAAATCATCAATGGAAATCACATTTTTTAACCAATGGAGGCCTGGATTTGGAGAGGCCCCCAAAATGAAAGTGGAAACAAGTCAAAATGAAAATCAAAACAAGACAAAATGAAAGTGAAAACAAGTCAAAATGATGCTCAGTATTGTGTGTGGCCTCCACATGCTTGTATGACCTCCCTACAACGCCTGGGTATGCTCCTGATGAGGTTGTGGATGTTCTCCTGAGGAATCTCCTCCCAGACCTGGACTAAAGCATCCGTCAACTCCTGGACAGTCTGTGGTACAATGTGACGTTGGTGGATGGAGCGAGACATGCTGTCCCAGATGTGCTCAATCGGTTTCAGATCTGGGGAACAGGCGGCCAGTCCATAGCTTCAATGCCTTTATCTTGCAGGAACTGCTGACACACTCCAGCCACATGAGGTCTGGCATTGTCCTGCATTAGGAGGAACCCAGGGCCAACCGCACCAGCATATGGTCTCACAAGGGTTCTGGGGATCTCATCTCGGTACTTAATGGCAGTCAGGCTACCTCTGGCGAGCACATGTGCTCACCAGAGGTAGCCTGACTGCCATTAGGTACCGAGATGAGATCCCCAGACCACTTGTGAGACCATATGCTGGTGCAGTTGGCCCTGTGTTCCTCCTAATGCAGGACAATGCCAGACCTCATGTGGCTGGAGTGTGTCAGCAGTTCCTGCAAGATAAAGGCATTGAAGCTATAAACTGGCCTGTCCGTTCCCAGATCTGAAAACGTTTGCGCACATCTGGGACAGCATGTCTCGCTCCATCCACCAACGTCACATTGTACCACAGACTGTCCAGGAGTTGACGGATGCTTTAGTCCAGGTCTGGGAGGAGATCCCTCAGGAGAACATCCGCAACCTCATCAGGAGCATGCCCAGGCGTTGTAGGGAGGTCATACAGGCACGTGGAGGCCACACACAATACTGAGCATCATTTTGACTTGTTTTCACTTTAATTTTGTCTTGTTTTGATTTTCATTTTGACTTGTTTCCATTTTCATTTTGGGGGCCTCTCCAAATCCAGGCCTCCATTGGTTAAAAAATGTGATTTCCATTGATGATTTTTGTGTTATTATGTTGACAGCACATTCATCTTTGTACACAACAAAGTATTCAATGAGAATATTTCATTCATTTAGATCTAGGATGTGTTATTTGAGTGTTCCCTTTATTTTTTTGAGCAGTGTATGTATATATTCAGCGAATATGAATGATAACACCAAACCTTT
>JARQOD010000004.1:28042804-28111531 GCA_033576555.1 Oophaga sylvatica
GAGATATGTGTCAGTCCTGATATGATTCTGACCTGGGGCACAGCTGTTTAGTGGGGACACACTGGCGATTTGATGGGGGAAAGGGATTTTTGAGGCCAAGTAGCCATAAATAGAAAATAATTGGCAACTACTGTGTGACTTCAGGTCACTGGCAACCACAACGCCTAAAAAACAATCCCCTCGATAACAACTGTCCATATGTCTGCTTCCTCCACTGATGTGATATTGTTTTGTAGGTCATCAGTCAATTCTTATTCTTCAGCTTCCAAGTCCAATTAGTCTTTAAGGTGTATATGTTATTTTACAGATAATTCAGGGCAAGCAGGGTGCCATAAGAGAGGCTTCATTAGCATGGCAATCACAGGAAATTTGGTCCCCCAGCAATCTCAAGAATTAGGGACTGTCAATCTCCATCTTGAATAGCTCTGTTTCTACTCCATTCATTGTCAACGGGACTGCGCGCTGTACTCTGATTTCTCTAACCGTCCCATAGACAGTGAATGAAATTGAGGCTCCTCCGCTCTATTCAAGATGAAGCTCTATAGGGACCCTGTTCTCAGGGTTTCAGAGCCTTATTCTATGTATTGTTGGGGGTACCACAGGTCAGCCCCCCCCCGTAATCAGCAAGATTTCCCCTACGCTGCAGATAGGGGATCATTTTCAATCCAGAAACGGTGGAGGCTGTGTCAAGTGTTCTAGTCATGTCCCCAGTCTAATGAAAAATGCGGCACTGCAATACCAGACACAACCTTAGCTCAAACATGGCGCTGTTGGTGGGGGAAAAATAAAGCTCATTACCTCTAATACCAGATAGATGTTGATTTTTCAGTTTCATAATGGAGAACAAGATGTAAAATGATGCAACGCTGCAGGCTGAGAACAGAGAAGTACAATAATGCTGCAATGTACAAGGAATGTAACAGACACCGAGCTTGTCGGGCTGCCAGGTTGTTTTTGTAGATCACTACTGAAGGAAGGGACTGAAAAATCAGACTGCTGTCTTTCCAACCTAGCATTAATGTGTTGACTGAACTTCAGTTCACATGCAGAATATCAGCTCAGAAAGAGCCCTAAGACCGTGTTCACACGTAGTTTAAAATGCAGCAAAACCTGCGTTTTGAAGACAGCATTTTTACTCCCAAAGAAAGCAGGAGTGTGAACCTAATTCTAGTCCACCAAAACTGTATTAAAAATATGTATACAAGTGGAAATGGTCAATAATAGAAAGATTCCAGATATGGATGAACAATTTGCACAATGTAAAATTGTATACCAGCAGCCAAATAAAGTATTAAAAAATTCAGTTTGCACCATTAAGAACCCTCATAACGTGTCTAAGAGCATGGCCGAAATATACGGTAGTTCTTGTAGGCTTTTAAGATTTATGGGGTAAAGTCTGCTAGCAATGATTAAATCAATGCGGTCCCAGGTGACTCTGGCGGACATCACAGCAACCAAGGATATAGAGACTGGCATAGAATCCGGGAAGCAACTACATGGACGTGGAAGGGATCGGTCAGGTGAATGTGCCTATTTTATTTTTTGCTAGAGTTAATTAGTTCAATTTGTACTTCTCTGGTCAGAGATCCATTATGGCAGTCGATCTTCACTTCTGCGCCTGGCATCCGGGCGCCTATGCTGCTGACTAGGCCGTCGTCATTAAGTCACGTGAGGCCTAGTTACTTACTAGACCCTATATTAGATCAAGACTTGTTGCGCCATGACGTCACAAGTAAGTGCCAAAGTTGCCCATAATTTCATATAGGGTGTGCAGCAGATCTAATCTCGGTCTTGGTATCATTTCTATTTTCAGTTTGTCTGATTTTTCTCTTTATAGGTAAAATTTTGAGTAAAATGTAAATTGCTCTTTTATTCTGTAAACTACGGACAACATGTCTCCGAGTTTCCAAGCAATAAATTTTGCATTTATATTCAGAAAATGAGAAATGGTCAAAATAACAAAAAAATGCAGTGCTTGCAGAACTCAAATAATGCTAAGAAAACAAATTCATAATCATTTAGTAACAACAATACTAATGTTTTAACTCAGGAAGAGTTCAGAAATCAATATTTTGTGGAATAACCATGATTTTTAATCACAGCTTCCATGCGTCTTGGCATGCTTTCCACCAGTCTTTCACACTGCTTTTGGGTGACCTTATGCCACTCCTGGTACAAAAATTTAAGCATTTCTTCTTTGTTTGATGGCTTGTGACTATCCATCTTCCTCTTGATTACATTCCAGAGGTTTTCACTGGGGTTCAGGTCTGGAGATTGGGGTGGCCATGACAGGGATTTGATGTGGTGGTCCTTCATCCACACATTGATTGACCTAGCTGTGTAGCATTGCACATTGTCCTGCTGGAAAAACCAGTCCTCAGAGTTGGGGAACATTGCCTGAGCAGAAGGAATCAACTGTTTTTCCAGGATAACCTTGTATGCGGCTTGATTCATACGTCCTTTGCAAAGATTGACCTGCCCAATTACAGCCTTGCTGAAGCATCTCCAGATCATCACCGATCATCCACCAAATTTCACAGTGGGTGCAATACACTGTGGCTTGTACGCCTCTCCAGGTCTCAGTCTAACCATTGGACGACCAGGTTTTGGGCAAAGCTGAAAATTACTCATCAGAGAATATTACTTTACTCCAGCCCTCTATAGTCCAATCCTTATGGTCTTTGGTAAACTTCAGCCTGGCTCTCCTTTGCTTCTCATTGATGTAAGGCGTTTTTCTAGCTTTACATGACTTGAGCCCTGCCTCTAGGAGCCTGTTACGAACTGTTCTTGCCGTGCACTTCACCCCTGCTGCCATTTGCCATTCCTTTTGTAGGTCACTTGATGTCATCCTGTGGTTGCTGAGTGACATTCGAATAAGATGACTGTCATCCCGGTCAGTGGAGAGTCGTTTTTGCCCTCTGTCAGTCTGTAACTTTGTTGTCCCCAATGTCTGCTGCTTGACCTTGTTGTAATGGACTGCCGTCTTAGAAATTTTAAGGATGGAGGCAACATGATGCTCACTGTATCCCTCTGCTAGTAAAGCTAGAATTCAGCCCTTCTTTTCCTTACTCAAGACTTTTCAACTCCTTTGGCATGGTTAAAAGTTATTTTTTCGTTCCTATTACTTTTGGGATATTACTAGCACTTGTTTTGCCATCCAGCTTGTCCTATTGCAAGAGGATTGTGAACACCACAGCAGTGTATTTAATACTGTCCCTCGTTAAATAAGATTTGGTTCAGGTGATCACCTAATCAGAAGCACATTAAGTAGAATGAGATGTACTCTGGTTGGAATTTAGCTGACACTGGAATGGAATGGCTGTCAGACATGTAGAGAAGCTGATTTTTATAAAACTGTGCATTGGTCTCTTAATTTTTGTCAGAGCTGTATATAGCACTGTTTGTCTAGCCCTTTAAAATCATGCAGACGGAGTGACCACATACCACATGGGTGAGCTACTATAATGTGATGCAAAAACAAGCAAACAATGGGTGTGGTTTGGAATAAAAACACACATTTTATAGGACACACCCCTTTCCCGCCGTTACTTATACAGTGAGAAAATCCCGTTAGTACAAAGCCATCTCGTGATTGGCTATACGGCTCCTACTGTAAAAAGGTGTAATGGTATCTAGAGCGGATGCTCTTGTCATCCCAGAACTTTTGTCTCCTATCCACTTGACTTGCAGACAAGTTGCACACATAATTTTGGTAGTGTAACCCGTCTGAGGATTGGTGTTGTGTGACACATGTGGCTGTGTATCCGCGGCCTGATCCTTCTCTCTTACTGGTGTATCTTTGTAAAGCAACAACTAAAAAAGCTCCTATATTGATGAATACATGACGACCCCAATGTTGAACGGCCCTTTATAATCACCTCCGGCTCCTGACTACGGGCACATACGTGTCGCTGTACAGGCTTTGTGCAAACACTTAAGAATTACCAGTGAGTAAATGGCTATATGCCGGTAAGATGTACGGTACGGCGGTATACATGTGTACATACAGTACGGTTCAACACGCTTCTTGGAAAACTGAGACGTCCTCTTAGATTAGTGGTGACAAAGTGCACGGTTTCCATTTGGACGTTATGTTCTCAGAGTTCCTGGAAAATCGTTCTGCTCTGCTGCACCTGAGAGCGGAAACGCTGATGATCTTGGTACCATAACTATATATGAAAGAAGTAAAACTGGGGAATGGGAAAATATATATACACTGTGCGCTAGCGTCATCTGAAAATATACATTATATACAACATACGCTATATATATTATATGTATGCATACATCTGTTTATATACATACGTGTGTGTGTCTTTTATATGTATGTGTTTATATTTGTGTGTGTGTGTGTGTGTGTGTGTATATATATATATATATATATATATATATGTATGTATATATATATATATATATATATATATATATATATATATACAGTACAGACCAAAAGTTTGGACACACCTTCTCATTCAATGATTTTTCTGTATTTTCATGACTATGAAAATTGTAGAATCACACTGAAGGCATCAAAACTATGAATTAACACATGTGGAATTATACATTACACTTTACAAAAAAGTGTGAAACAACTGAAAGTATGTCTTATATTCTAGGTTCTTCAAAGTAGCCACCTTTTGCTTTGATTACTGCTTTGCACGCAGAAAAGGTGAACGGATGGACTCTACATGCCTGGTTCCCACCGTGAAGCATGGAGGAGGTGGTGTGATGGTGTGGGGGTGCTTTGCTGGTGACACTGTTGGGGATTTATTCAAAATTGAAGCGGTGAGCGGTCCAGCTCACCCCAAACCATCTCGATTGGGTTCAGGTCTGGTGACTGTGGAGGCCAGGTCATCTGGAGTAGCACCCCAACACTCTCCTTCTTGGTCAAATAGCCCTTACACTGCCTGGAGGTGTGTTTGGGGTTATTGTCCTGTTGAAAAATAAATGATGGTCCACTAAACGCAAACCGGATGGAATAGCATGCTGCTGCAAGATGCTGTGGTAGCCATGCTGGTTCACTATGCCTTCAATTTTAAATAAACCCCCAACAGTGTCACCAGCAAAGCACCCCCACACCATCACACCACCTCCTCCATGCTTCACGGTGGGAACCAGGCATGTAGAGTCCATCCGTTCACCTTTTCTGCGTGCAAAGCAGTAATCAAAGCAAAAGGTGGCTACTTTGAAGAACCTAGAATATAAGACATATTTTCAGTTGTTTCACACTTTTTTGTAAAGTGTAATGTATAATTCCACATGTTTAATTCATAGTTTTGATGCCTTTAGTGTGATTCTACAATTTTCATAGCCATGAAAATACAGAAAAATCATTGAATGAGAAGGTGTGTCCAAACTTTTGGTCTGTACTGTATATATATTATATGTATGTAAATATGTGTTTGTATATGTAGGTATATAAATGTGTGTATGTTTAATGTATACATGTGTATGCTATGTTATATGCCTTTTATGTTACTTTTAAGACTAAATGCACATTTGTACTTCTGCGCAGAGACATACGCGTTGGATGTATGGTAAAGGGTGTGATACAATGACCATGTAGACTTAGTTTAGATCCGTAGACCGATTAACATCACATTTTTTTTTTTTTTTTAGCAAAAAAAACAGGTTTTTTTTCCCAAGTAGTTTTCACTGGTTTAGGTAGGCCCAACCACCATGATTTTGGAGTCATTGATGTGGCTGTGTCTAGAGGAGTTAACCTATTCTTTTTTTTTCCCCCATCAAGTTCATTCAAAATGTACACGTTTTAGATGTATGGAAATTTACAGCTTTACAATATGTCTCACATTGAGAACAAAGGAAAATAATCGTATACATATTTTATACGTTTTTGTTATTCTTTAGGTGGGGGTGCAAAAAACAACAACTTGTGGGCTATGTTTTTCTGTATTGGCCATAATGCGAACCTGCCAAATCCTAGTGAAATCAACAATGCTATTGAGCACATCTGGCCCATTTTAGTCTATGGATCCTCTTCCATGTGCGTCTGAATACAGTTTTTTGCAGCTCGGGTGTTAAACATCCAGCGGATCGCAGTAAATAAGTGTGAACATAGCCAAAGTCCAATCATGTGAAGAACCCCTTAATGGAAGGAGACGTCTGCGTGAACACATTTGTTAAGAGATTTGCTTAATTTTTTTTATTCTTTGTCTTTGTTTGACCGGGAGAATCATGTTTTAGGTCATTTTTACCACACAATAAAAACAAAACAATGATGGAATTGTGTGTGGGTTTTTTTTCCCCTTAACCATTTAACTGCACTTAGAATTATTTTTCCTGGATATTGAATGGTGACATTGAAAACTACAAATCGTCCCACAAAAATTCAAGAACTCAGTTGCTTATTTATTGAAATATTAACAAGTTAATTGGGAGGAAAAGAAACGAACACACAAAAAAAGACAGAAAATGGCCAGTCATGAAGAGGTTCATGGAAGTTTTCGACATGTTAATTGGCATTCTGTACTCAGTCAGCACGTTTCACAAAGTATCTGCCATTGACTTGGTGCCAATCAATTTGCAGGACCCAGTCGCTGGGTCACGTCGGTAATCCGGATCCCTGAGAACCGCCTCCTCCCTGGCGTCATGCCCAGTTCCTCTTTTGATTAGCCGGCCTGGCGCAACCTCGTCATTGCGTTGACGCATCGGTTATGTTGCGCCAGGCCGGCTTGTCAAAAGTAGAGCTGCGGATGGTGATTCTCAAGGCTTCTCTATAAATTACTGACGTGGCCATTGAACTGGGTCTGTCAAATTGATTTGTTCTATCAGTAATCAGCCCACCAAAAGTCACTATATTGTTCCTCTATTATTCCCATTGGTAATCTATATATATGCGTAAACGGACAATTGGGTGTCCCTATGACTCTTGACCACAGGTTGAGTTCCTAAATAAAAATACCCAGGTATCAATTCATGCATTTCCAGGAGGAATAAAACAAGTGGCACGATGTAGTAGGCCTCATTTATTTCCAAGCGGTCTATTGCCCATAGCAACCAATCACAGCACAGCTTTGATTTCTTAAACATCTTTGATAAAATGAAAGCTTCTCCCTGATTGGTTGCTAAGAAAAAAAAAAACTCCCGCATACTAGTATTTACTACAGCGAACTTGTCAAGGGCGCTGACAGATTATCATTAAAAATCTATACATTTTCTTTTCTTTTTTTTTTTTTGTAATGGTACATTTGGGGCCTGAGATATAAAAGAGTTGCATCTCCTCATGGAAAAAAAAAAACAAAAAAAACTGACCCCCTTTGTTCTGTTTCGTGTTGATTGTAGGAATATGTGTGAAATCAAGAATGAAGAAAATAATTTGAAACGCAAAGGTGTCTAAGTAACCTATCATTTATGTGCGCCTGATGGAGCCGTTGTGGTGACACGTAATCATGCTTACGAGACGCGTTCCAGGTGCTGTATGGGAGATCGGTGGGTTTTTCTAGGATGGGGAGAACTTGCGTTAATTTTGAAGAGGTGATGGCGGAGTTTTGTCTTGGTTATTTTTTCCATTTAGGGAACATTTCTTTTAGTTTTTATAATTCTCACTAAAATAACAAAATTTCCTTATGGTGGATATATACACTGCTGAAAAAAATAAAGGGAACACTCAAATAACACATCCTAGATCTAAATGAATGAAATATTCTCATTGAATACTTTGTTGTGTACAAAGATGAATGTGCTGTCAACATAATCACACAAAAATCATCAATGGAAATCACATTTTTTAACCAATGGAGGCCTGGATTTGGAGAGGCCCCCAAAATGAAAGTGGAAACAAGTCAAAATGAAAATCAAAACAAGACAAAATGAAAGTGAAAACAAGTCAAAATGATGCTCAGTATTGTGTGTGGCCTCCACATGCTTGTATGACCTCCTACAACGCCTGGGTATGCTCCTGATGAGGTTGTGGATGTTCTCCTGAGGAATCTCCTCCCAGACCTGGACTAAAGCATCCGTCAACTCCTGGACAGTCTGTGGTACAATGTGACGTTGGTGGATGGAGCGAGACATGCTGTCCCAGATGTGCTCAATCGGTTTCAGATCTGGGGAACAGGCGGCCAGTCCATAGCTTCAATGCCTTTATCTTGCAGGAACTGCTGACACACTCCAGCCACATGAGGTCTGGCATTGTCCTGCATTAGGAGGAACCCAGGGCCAACCGCACCAGCATATGGTCTCACAAGGGTTCTGGGGATCTCATCTCGGTACTTAATGGCAGTCAGGCTACCTCTGGCGAGCACATGTGCTCACCAGAGGTAGCCTGACTGCCATTAGGTACCGAGATGAGATCCCCAGACCACTTGTGAGACCATATGCTGGTGCAGTTGGCCCTGTGTTCCTCCTAATGCAGGACAATGCCAGACCTCATGTGGCTGGAGTGTGTCAGCAGTTCCTGCAAGATAAAGGCATTGAAGCTATAAACTGGCCTGTCCGTTCCCCAGATCTGAAAACGTTTGCGCACATCTGGGACAGCATGTCTCGCTCCATCCACCAACGTCACATTGTACCACAGACTGTCCAGGAGTTGACGGATGCTTTAGTCCAGGTCTGGGAGGAGATCCCTCAGGAGAACATCCGCAACCTCATCAGGAGCATGCCCAGGCGTTGTAGGGAGGTCATACAGGCACGTGGAGGCCACACACAATACTGAGCATCATTTTGACTTGTTTTCACTTTAATTTTGTCTTGTTTTGATTTTCATTTTGACTTGTTTCCATTTTCATTTTGGGGGCCTCTCCAAATCCAGGCCTCCATTGGTTAAAAAATGTGATTTCCATTGATGATTTTTGTGTTATTATGTTGACAGCACATTCATCTTTGTACACAACAAAGTATTCAATGAGAATATTTCATTCATTTAGATCTAGGATGTGTTATTTGAGTGTTCCCTTTATTTTTTTG
This sequence comes from Oophaga sylvatica, assembly GCA_033576555.1. Lineage (NCBI taxonomy): Eukaryota > Metazoa > Chordata > Amphibia > Anura > Dendrobatidae > Oophaga > Oophaga sylvatica. The sequence goes on from JARQOD010000004.1 coordinate 28,051,730, forward strand.
AGCAGTGTATGTATATATTCAGCGAATATGAATGATAACACCAAACCTTTTTCTCCACTCATGGTTAGTGGTTGGGTGAAGCCATTTATTAAACTACTGTGTTTTCTCTCTTAAATCATAATACAACCCAAAACATCCAAATGACCCTGATCAAAAGTTCACATACCCTGGTGATTTTGGCCTGATAACATGCACAGAAGTTGGCACAAATGGGTTTGAATGGCTACTAAAGGTAACATCCTCACCTGTGACCTGTTTGCTTGTAATCAGTGTGTGTGCATAAAAGCTGAGTGAGTTTCTGGGATCAGGAGCACAACTGTGTGTGTGTTTTTTGTAACTGAGCCCAACCATGATTGGCTGCATTGGTCATAAATCATTCTGGCTAGAAGAGGTAGCGAGGAGACTGGCGGGAGACTGGGGCAACTTTAGTGGAATAGTGATGGGGTATCAGTATACAAGTATGGATTTTTTATTGTTTTGTTCCAAGTTATGGACATGCAGAAATAAAGAATGACGTTGCCTTAATTTTTTTGTTCCCTAAAAAGGAATCTTGTGTGGAGTTTATGGCAGCATGGACTACATGTATCAGCATGACCTGAGCTAGTCTACTTGTCATGTATGCAGCATTATGCCAATGATCCGTGCACGGCTTTAACACAATTTTGGCTTGTTTTGTGAAATCCGGTTACATGGGTATCCAATAAATATCCCAAATAAGACAACCCCTTTAACATTCTTTGTCTAATATGGAGACGCTGCTTGAAAATGGAGCCCTTGCTGCCAGGTTCTCTCACAGAATAAGATCTCATTCAGATGTCTATATTTGTGTATATGAGACAGAATGAGGGCTACATTTTTATCTATTTTTGGTCTGTATCCAGTCTTACTATCAGTGTAACATCTGTTTTTTCTTGTACACCAGAAAAAGGAAAAAAAAAAATCCCACGCGTCCCTTACCCATTAGACTTCATTTTTGTTTGCATACAAAAAATCTGTAATGTTAAAAATGAACGCACTGACCAAACACTAGAAATCTGAATGAGGCATTAGCCTCTGTTCACATTTCTCTTTTATTTATTTTTTTAAATGCAGCATTTTACGGCCTCTGCAAAGTGAATGAGGTTTCTGAAGTCTCATGCACTTGTTGCTTAGTTTTTCCTCGCAGATTTTAAACTGTTTCACATCTGCACAATGTCAATTCTTTCAGCATTTTTCACCCATTTTAATGAATGGGAAAAACGTACACAATAACGCGAGGATGTTATGCAGCTTTTTTCCTGCCAACACATCACTATTTACACATAACCTTAAAGGGGTTGTCCACTACTAGCACAACCCCTTCTTGATCAAAATATTTGGCCCCCATAAAATAATAAAGCTTGTACTCTCCTCCCACGCCTGCACCTTTCCCCCAGTGTTGCCACTTGTCCTCCACGTCATCCTCCTGGAAGAAAACAAGAGGGCGCATGCGCAGTGAGCCCGCCGAGATCTGCCGGCTGGTACCCGGCAACAATAGGAGATTTTTCCTATTTTTTCATTTTGATCACTGTGATAGACCCTATAGCAGTGTTCAAAATAAAATAAATAGTAAATCAAACCCCCGTTTGTCACCCCCTTAGTTAGATAAAAATAATATATATTTTTTTAATTTTTTTTCCATTCTTTGTGGTTAGGGTTGGGGTTAGAGCTGTGGTTAGGGTTGTGTTAGGGTTGGGTTTGTGTTAGGGTTAGGGTTGGGGTTGTATCTTATGGGAGTGTCTCCTGCCCTTCTGCTTCTAAATGATGTAGTGCCTGTTCACGTACAGGTAGGCTCTGTAATCGCGGTGTTCTGGAACATACTGTGTAGTGTGATTCTGGCCAAACGTACTTTTTTATTCCGTTTTTGCAGCTGAGCTGCTTTTCCTTTTTACCACTGAACATTGACGTGGCCTCATTTCTTGCACGCCTATAAAAATGCATTTTCAGGCCCCTGGTGGGAAACAAATTTCTTCTGTCAAAGCTGTCGTGTTTAGCTTATTTTATGAAACTAAAAAAGGTCACCAATACATACCGCCCGCGCCATGAGAGATAAGTCGAAAATCCAGATGAGAGAAAGCAACCGAGAAATCGGGTCTGCAGTTACTGTTAAATCTTAGAATGAAAAGAAAATTGGTGACCACTGTCTTGTGTAACGACTAACGTCTTATCGATAGCAAGGCCGAAAGAGAAGCTAGAATATATCCTGCCTCCTCGATGATAAAGGGGTGGCCCACTACTGGACATCCCCTGCTTAATCAATTCCGCACCCTAATTAAGACGCCAATCCAGTGTTTTGTTTTTTTTTTTTTAAATTTATCGCTGCTGTCCTGCCTCTAATGTAAGTTCCCTAACTCGAGTGTTATACTCACCGGTCACCATCTTCAGGTCTTCCCCGCACCACTCCAGTCCCAGCCATCTTGTGACTTCCAATTTCTGACTGACTAGTAGTTATATATAGGAAAGATGTGTATCTTCGTACCGTGTTAGCCAGTAGATAGAAAAATATTTAGACTTGAGAGTCCTCAGTGGTTGATACCTTTTAATGGCTAACTGAAAAGATGGTAACAAATTGCAAGCTTTCGAGACTACGCAGGTCTCTTCATCAGGCAAAGACTTTGTTTTAGTCTTTGCCTGATGAAGAGACCTGCGTAGTCTCGAAAGCTTGCAATTTGTTACCATCTTTTCAGTTAGCCATTAAAAGGTATCAACCACTGAGGACTCTCAAGTCTAAATATTTTTCTAATAGTTATATATATATTCAGAACCTTAATATATATATTAAGCAGGGGGTTACCCAGTAATTGATATTGCCTTTAATGTAGATTGTGGAATGTTGTTGGGGGATTATTATTATTTTTTTTTTTTCATATATTTGGGACTAAACATCATGGGATTTTAAAGGCTATACATTAACTCCACCAATAATGTAATTAAAATGGATATGAACAAAGTTTTGGGAAAACAGGCTGCAATGTTTTATTAACGGTCTCAATCAACAATTAGTAAATAATCCATAATAATCAATAATAATCAATTCTGTAAGCCGCGGCTCAGTCCTTAATTGGCTCGAGTCGCAACCAACACCACCCAGCCACAAGGATGGGTGTAACCTCCCTCTAATAAAACACGGCAATTAAAGTATACAAAATAAAGAACTTGGGGGTGGGTGGGCCTGGGATCTTCAATCATCAGGTTAGCAATGCTTCGTCACTGGCCATTAGAGGGGAGGGTTATATATCAAAGTCCGCCGCCTCCTTGCAGCTGATCCACCAATCCTGAGATTCCTGGATTCTGGCGGAAAAGGTTCTCTAGGTGTTCTTTATCTGCTCAGCAAAGAAGATGCCCACCAAAAAACTGAGCAGGGTTAACCCTTGAAAGAACTCAGAAAATCAAACCGCATTAGTCACACTGATCTTACCCTTTACACACACATCGTCTTATAATCCCATGCGCCACCTTAGTTTATCACACAGGAGCTAACATTTTTTCAATCAGATTTCATGAAAAATTGCACTGTTTGCCTTTCACAGGCTCTTTGTTTCCGAGTACATTCAACTTTGATGTGGTCATAAATCAGCTGAGAGGAGCTCAGAAAAATACAAAGGTTCTCAACTCCATCGGCGGATTCTCCTTTTACTCACACTGTAGGCAATAATTGACACAACACAGGATATAAAGGCAAACCGTGCAATTTTTTTTTTTTATTAAACCCAAGTTTAAAAAAAAGATTTATAGCCCAATACAATTTTTTCTTTTAATTTAACGGGGTTTTACCATGAGCAAAGTGCATTTTAATCAATAACTCTTGGAATAATCATTTCCACAATTGGATGTGATTAAAAACAAAAATGTTCCTGTGCTGAGATAATCTTATAAATGTGCCCCTGCTGTGTACTATGTAATGGCCGTGTCTGACCGTGCAGGAACATGGTCTGATCATACCACAGCTCCTGGGCAGGAGAGAGTATACAGACAGGACAGCACGGGATCACATTTGATCCTTCCTGTGAGGTAAAACATTTCCATGCCCATTTAAAAACAATGTTTTATCTCACAGAAAGAATCAGCTGTGATCTCCTACTGTCCTGTCTGTACAGTCATGGACAAAAGTTTTGAGAATGACACAAATATAAATTTTTACAATGTCTACTGCTTCACTTTTTCTAATGGCAATTTGCATATACTCCAGAATGTTATAAAGAGTGATCAGCTTAACAGCAATTACTTGCAAAGTCAATATTTGGCTAGAAAATGAACTTTATCCCCCAAAACACATTTCAACATCATTGCAGCCCTGTCTTAAAAGGACCAGCTAACCTCTTTTCAGTAATTGCTCCATTAACACAGGTGTGGGTGTTGATGAGGACATGGCTGGAGATCAATCTGTCATGATTAAGTAAGAATGACACCACTGGACACTTTAAAAGGAGGCTGGTGCTTGGCATCATTGTTTCTCTTCTGTTAACCATGGTTATCTCTAAAGAAACACGTGCAGTCATCATTGCAATGCACAAAAATGGCCTAACAGGGAAGAGTATCGCAGCTAGAAAGATTGCACCTCAGTCAACAATCTATCGCATCATCAAGAACTTCAAGGAGAGAGGTTCCATTGTTGCCAAAAAGTCTCCAGGGCGCCCAAGAAAGACCAGCAAGCACCAGGACCGTCTCTTAAAAGTGTTTCAGCTGCGAGATCGGGCTACCAGCAGTGCAGAGCTTGCTCAGGAATGGCAGCAGGCAGGTGTGAGTGCATCTGCACGCACTGTGAGGCGGAGACTCTTGGAGCAAGGCCTGGTCTCAAGGAGGGCAGCAAAGAAGCCACTTCTCTCCAGAAAAAACATCATGGACAGACTGATATTCTGCAAAAGGTACAGGCAGTGGACTGCTGAGGACTGGGGTAAAGTTATTTTCTCTGATGAATCCCCTTTTCGATTGTTTGGGACATCAGGAAAACGCCTCATTCGGAGAAGACAAGGTGAGCGCTACCACCAGTCTTGTCTCATGCCAACTGTTAAGCATCCTGAAACCATTCATGTGTGGGGTTGCTTCTCAGCCAAGGGAATCGGCTCTCTCACAGTCTTGCCTAAAAACACAGCCATGACTAAAGAATTGTACCAGAATGTCCTCCAAGAGCATCTTCTCCCAACCCTCCAAGAGCAGTTTGGTGATCAACAATGCCTTTTCCAGCATGATGGAGCACCTTGCCATAAAGCAAAGGTGATAACTAAATGGCTCAGGGAACAAAACATAGAGATTTTGGGTCCATGGCCTGAAAACTCCCCAGATCTTAACCCCTTCACCCCCAAGGGTGGTTTGCACGTTAATGACCGGGCCAATTTTTACAATTCTGACCACTGTCTCTTTATGAGGTTATAACTCTGGAACGCTTCAACGGATCTTCGCGATTCTGAGATTTTCTCGTGACATATTGTACTTCACGTTAGAAGTAAAATTTCTTCGATATAACTTGCGTTTATTTTTGAAAAAAATGCAAATATGGCGAAAATTTTTAAAATTTTGCAATTTTCAAACTTTGAATTTTTATTCCCTTAAAACAGAGAAATATGTCACATAAAATAGTTAAGAAATAACATTTCCCACATGTCTACTTTACATCAGCACAATTTTGGAACCAACATTTTTTTTTGTTAGGAAGTTATAAGGGTTAAAAGTTGACCAGCGATTTCTCATTTTTACAACAAAATTTACAAAGCCATTTTTTTTAGGGACCACCTCTCTCATTTGAAGTCACTTTGAGGGGTCTATATGGCAGAAAATACCCAAAAGTGACACCATTCTAAAAACTGCACCCCTCAAGGTACTCAAAACCACATTCAAGAAGATTATTAACCCTTCAGGTGCTTCACAGGAACTAAAGCAACGTGGAAGGAAAAAATGAATATTTAACTTTTTAGCCACAAAAATGATCTTTTTTAAACTTTTTTTTTATTTTCACAAGGGTAAAAGGAGAAAATGGACAGATAAGGTTGTTATGCAATTTCTCCTGAGTACGCCAATACCCAATATGTGGGGGAAAACCACTGTTTGGGCACACGGCAGAGCTCGTAAGGGAAGGAGCGCCGTTTGACTTTTTCAAACTAAAATTGGCTGGAATTGAGATTGGACGCCATGTCGTGTTTGGAGAGCCCCTGATGCGCCTAAACAGTGGAAACCCCCACAAGTGACACCATTTTGGAAACTAGACCCCCTAAGGTACTTATCTAGATCTGTTGTGAGCACTTTGAACTCCCAAGTGTTTCACAAAAGCTTATAATGCCTGGGTGTGAAAAAAAAAAACAAACAATTTTCCACAAAAATGATTTTTTAGTCCCAAATTTTTGAATTTTCCCAAGGAAATTGGACCCCAAAAGTTGTTGTCCAATTTGTCCTGAGTACGCTGATACCCCATATGTGGGGGGGGGGGAACTGTTTGGGTGCACGGCAGGGCTTGGAAAGGAAGTAGTAACGTTTTGGAGTGCAGACGTTGATGGGGGTCATGTTCCGTTTGCAGTGCCCCAGATGAGCCTAAACAGTGGAAACCCCCACAAGTGACCCCATTTTGGAAACTATACCCCCTAAGGAACTTATCTAGATCTTTGGTGAGCACTTTGAACCCCCAAGTGCTTCACACAAGTTTATAATGCCCGGGCATGAAAATAAAAAATCCTATTTTTTTCCCACAAAAATTATATTTTAGTCACTAATTTTTTATTTTCTCAAGGGTAACAGGAGAAATTGGACCACATAAGTTGTTGTCCAATTTGTCCTGAGTACGCTGATACCCCATATGTGGGTGGGAACCACTGTTTGGGCGCACGGCAGAGCTCGGAATGGAAGGAGCACCATTTGACTTTTTCCAACCAAAATTGGCTGGAATTGAGATTGGATGCCATGTTGCATTTGGAGAGCCCCTGATGTGCCTAAACAGTGGAAACCCCCACAAATGACCCCATTTTGGAAACGACCCCCTAAGGAACTTTTCTAGATCTTTGGTGAGCAATTTGAACCCCAAGTGCTTCACACAAGTTTATAACGTAGAGCCGTAAAATTTAAAAATCATATTTTTTCCACAAAAATGATCTTTTCACCCCAATTTTTATTTTTCCAAGGGTAACAAGACTCCAAAAGTTATTGTGCAATTTGTCCTGAGTGCGCTGATACCCCATATGTGGGGGTAAACCACTGTTTGGGTGCATGGCAGAGTTTGGAAGGGAAGGAGCGCCGTCTGACTTTTTCAACGCAGAATTGGCTGGACGCCATGTCGTGTTTGGAGAGCTCCTGATCTGCCTAAACAGTGGAAACCCCCATAATGACGCCATTTTGGAAACTAGACCCCTCAATGAACTTATCTAGATGTGTGGTGAGAACTTTTAACCCCCAGGTGTTTCACTAAAGTTTATAACGTACAGCCGTAAAATAAAAAATCTTTTTTTTTTTTACAAAAATGATTTTTTCGTCCCCAATATTTTATTTTCACAAGGGTAACAGAAGAAATTGAAACCCAAAAGTTGTTGTCCAATTTGTCCTGAGTACGCTGATACCCAATATGTGGGAGAAAACTACTGTATGGGCGCACGTCAGGGCTCGGAAGGGAAGTAGTGACGTTTTGGATTGCAGACTTTGATGGAATGGTCTGGGGGCGTCATGTCGCATTTGGAGAGCCCCTGATGCGCCTAAACAGTGGAAACCCCCCACAAGTGACCCCATTTTGGAAAATAGACCCACAAGGAACTTGTCTAGATGTGTGGTGAGCACTTTGAACCCCGAAGTGCTTCACAGAAGTTTATAACGCACAGCCGTAAAAATAAAAAATCCTTTTTTTTTTTGCAAAAATGATTTTTTTGCCCCAATATTTTATTTTTACAAGGGTAACAGGAGAAATTGGACCCCAAAAGTTGTTGTCCAATTTGTCCTGAGTACGCTGATATCCAATATGTAGGAGAAAACTACTGTATGGGTACACGTTGGGGCTCGGAAGGGAAGTAGTGACGTTTTGGATTGCAGACTTTGATGGAATGGTCTGGGGGCGTCATGTCGCATTTGGAGAGCCCCTGATGCGCCTAAACAGTGGAAATCCCCAACAAGTGACCCCATTTTGGAAAATAGACCCCACAAGGAACTTATCTAGATGTGTGGTGAGCGCTATGAAGCCCCAAGTGCTTCACAGAAGTTTATAATGTACAGCCGTAAAAACAAAAAAATATTTTTTTTTGTACAAAAATGATATTTTCGCCCCAGTTTTTTATTTTCCCAAGGGTAGCAGAAGAAATAGGACAAATTGCACAATAACTCTTGGGGTCCAGAGTACGCTGATACCCCATATGTGGGGATAAACTACTGTTTGGACGCATGGCAGAGCTGAGAAGTGAAGGAGCACCGTTTGACTTTTTCAACGCAGAATTGGCTGGAATTGAGATCAGACGCCATGTCACATTTGGAGAGCCCCTGATGTGCCTAAACAGCTGAAACCCCCCAATTCTAACTCCAACCCTAACCCCAACACACCCCTAACCCTAGTCCCAACCCTAACCACAAACCTAACCCTAACACACCCCTAATCCCAACCCTAACCCTAATCCTAACTTTAGCGCCAACCCTAACCCTAACTTTAGCCGCAACCCTAACCCTAACCCTAATGGGAAAATGGAAATAAATACTTTTTTTTAATTTTATTATTTTTCCCTTACTAAGGGGGTGATAAAGGGGGGTTTGATTTACTATTTATAGCGGGTTTTTATGATTGGCAGCTGTCACGCTAAAAGACGCTTTTTATTGCAAAAATAGTTTTTGCATCATCACATTTTGAGAGCTATAATTTTTGCATATTTTGGCCCACAGAGTCATGTGAGGTCTTATTTTTGCGGGACGAGTTGACGTTTTTATTGGTACCATTTTTGAGCACGTGACGTTTTTTGATCGCTTTTTATTTCGATTTTTGGGAGGTTAGAATGAACAAAAATCAGCAATTCATGAATTTCTTTTGGTGGAGGCGTTTATACCGTTCCGCGTGTGGTAAAATTGATAAAGCAGTTTTATTCTTCGGGTCCGTACGATTATGGCGATACCTCATTTATATCATTTTTTCATGTTTTGGCGCTTTTATAGAATAAAAACAATTTTATATAAAAAATAATTATTTTTGCATCGCTTTATTCTGCGAGCTATAACTTTTTTATTTTTTCGCTGATGATGCTGTATGACGGCTCGTTTTTTGCGGGACAAGATGACGTTTTCAGCGGTACCATGTTTTTTTATATCGGTCTTTTTGATCGCGTGTTATTCCACTTTTTGTTCGGCGGTATGATGATAAAGGATTGATTTTTTGCTTAGTTTTTTTTTTTTTTTTTAAGGGGTTCACTAAAGGGGTTAACTAGTGGGACAATTTTATAGGGGGGGTCGTTACGGATGCGGCGATACCAAATATGTGTACTTTTATTGTTTTTTTTTTATTTACAGGAAGAAGTGAATTTATTGGGGAATATTTTTTTTTATTTTTATTTATTTTGGATTTTTTTTTTACACATGTTTATTTTTACTTTTTTAACTTTTTTACTTTGTCCCAGGGTGGGACATCACAGTATTTTATCAGATCGCTGGTGTGACAGTGTGCACAGCACTCTGTCACACCAGCGATCGCACAGGCATAGATGCAGGCTTCTCAGTGCCTGCTCTCGGCAGGCACTGAGGTAGCCGCCTCCCTCCAGGACCCCGGCGCCATCTTGGATCCGGGTCCTGGGAGGGAGGAAGCCCTCAGAACAGCGCGATCACATCGCGCTGCTCTGAGGGTCTCGGGGGCGCGCAGGGAGCCCCCACCCTGCGCGATCCTCCTCTGTGCCCCCAGTACACCGCGATCATGTTTGATCGCGGTGTGCAAGGGGTTAATGTGCCGGGAGCGGTCCGTGACCGCTCCTGACACACAGTCATGGGTGTCAGCTGTGATAATCAGCTGACACCGGCGGCGATTAGCTGCGCTCCCCTCAGGAGCGCAGCTGGTCGCCTATGACGTACTATCCCGTCCCCGGTCATACGGGCCCAGGTACCATGGACGGGATAGTACGTCCAATGGCAGTAAGGGGTTAATCCCATTGAGAACTTGTGGTCAATCATCAAGAGACGGGTGGACAAACAAAAACCTAAAAATTCTGACAAAATGAAAGCATTGATTGTGCAAGAATGGACTGCTATCAGTCAGGATTTGGACCAGAAGTTGATTGAGAGCATGCCAGGGAGAATTGCAGAGGTCCTAAAGAAGAAGGGTCAACACTGCAAATATTGACTTGCTGCATTAACTCATTCTAACTGTCAATATAAGCTTTTGTTACTCATATGTTTGCAATTATTATATTTCTGTCTGTGATAAAAACATCTGTCAAACACATAAAAACCAGAGGGCAGCAGATCATGTGAAAATATAATATTTGTGTCATTCTCAAAACTTTTGGCCATGACTGTATACTCTCCCTGCCCAGGAGATGTGGTATGATCAGACCATGTTCCTGCACGGTTAGACACAGCCATTACACAGTACACAGCAGGGGCACATTTATAAGATTATCTCAGCACAGGAACATTTTATTTACACACATACAATTGTGGAAATTATTATTATTCCAAGATCTATTGATTAAAATGTACTGATAGTTTGTTTGTGGAAAAACCCTTTTATTTTTTTATTTTTTTTATAAGGGGGTATGTGCATATGTTGGGTATTTTCAGTAGATTTTTTCAGCGTCAAAAACAAGTGTTGGCAGGAAAAAAACTGTTAACTATGCATGTTTTCTATGTTTTTTTTCCTATTTGAATAGGTGAAAAATGCTGGAAAATCGCTGGAAGGATTGACATGCTGTAGATTGGAGCAAACGCTTAGCTTCAAATATGCAGTGAAAAAGCAGCATGTGCTGGAGCTTTAAGACAGCTCATTCACTTCACTGTAAAGTGCAGCTTTTTTTACCCTTGAAAAACGTGCTGCAAAGACGCAGTGTGTGAACAAGCACTTAAGCTTTATCATATACACTTGTGACGTAGCAAAATTTACCTTTATGCACATAACACTGCCATGCGGGGTACCTAACTTGACATAGTGTAATATTTGTAACGTTAAATGGGTTATCTGAGAATTGGATTACATTTTCCTTATGGGGCTAAGAATTTGCAGGCAGGCAGTTACTAAATAGCTGCGGGTTCGGCCCACTGCCGATCTCTTTGTCTCACCTGGGAATTCCTATGTTTCATTTCACCTCTCGTTAACGTTAACAGAGCCACTCTTCCTTATGCAGGCTGCTCTATCAGTGGGTCATCACCACCGACGTCATGCTGATTGACCACCATCGCTCTGCAGTAAGGCAGCGGGGAGCCAGCTATTAATCAGCAGGGCATCGGCAGTGACACTTGTATACAGCGGCTGCTCTGTTGATGTGACATCACCGGAAGTTGGGGAGTGGCCAGCAGGAGCGGTCCGTGACTGCTCTGAGCCGTCAAAAATTGCCACCGGCAGAACAGGCAGGTAGTTGGCAACTGCCTTCCTATAAGTTCTAGATCCATAAAATAAAAATAAGAAAAGTCCCTAATAACACCTTTAAACTTTGCTACATCTGCACATCAGGATGAAAGTATTGACCGCAGTAGCTTTGTTTTGATATCCGATAAATATGTTTCTTTCTCAACATGTCGGCCACTTTTTCTCTTCTCTGAACTTTCTGGATCATCATTCGCTCTGAAAAACAGCTTGATTAAAGCAAGATGGACTGCCAAATCACTAAGGTGTCAGATTACAGCTGTTTATTGTAGTCTATGGAGAGACACAGATTGTGCAGCAATTAATGTATCTCTCTTCGGGGCAGGATTCAGAGCTACTCTGCTCAGTAATGCTATAGATTGTTCTCCATGATGCTGATACTGTCTGGTTCCTATACAGAGAAAAACATGAATCCAGTATGCCGTCTTTCTCTGTAATAATTGTGTACTATTACAGTAGTTGGACAGTTATTTTTACAAAATAAGTGTTCATGTTGCATTCTGCTTGTTTATGAGCTAAAACATAGAAAAGCACAGTAAAACAAACGTATAAAAATACTCTGTTATAAAGAAGTAGCAGTAAACAGCAAGTGCTAGTAAAAAGATGATAAAAAACAGGGTATTTGGTTGATACTTTTTTTTTTGCAAAAAATGTATACTAAGCCGCTCTACCAAACGTCAAGGTATACCCGTATCAGAGCCGTCCCTAACTGATGTATTAAAAACCTGGTCATGTGTATAGTACCTATATGAGCAGGATTCAGACAGGTAATGTCCGATGTGGACACGCTGCAGAGAACGGCCTTTATGTGCATGGCTCACAAGGGAGGGGTGGATAACCTCCCTAATCTTGCAAAAACAAGAAACCAATTAAATACAAACACGAGGGCCATGCACACAGTGAACAAGTCTGTAGGACAGTGTTCACACCACCAAAAGACTGGAACATAGAAAAACAAACGTATAAAAAATACTCTTATAAACAAGTAGCAGTAAACAGCAAGTGCTAGTAAATAGATGATAAAAAACGGTATTTGGTTGATATGTTATTTTGCAAAAAATGTATTCTAAGCCTCTCTACCAAACCTCAAGGTAACCCGTATCAGAGCAGATTACTAAGGTGTCAGATTACAGCTGTTTATTGTAGTCTATGGAGAGACACATTAATTGCTGCACAATCTCTATCTCTTCAGAGCAGGATTCAGAGCTACTCTGCTCAGTAACGCTATAGATTGTTCTCCATGATGCTGATACTGTCTGGTTCCTATACAGAGAAAAACATGAATGCCGTCCTTCTCTGTAATAATTATTGTGTATTATTAGTTGGACACTTATTTTTACGAAATAAGTGTTCATGTTGCATTCTGCTTGTTTATGAGCTAGTCTCAATCAGAAAGGTCAAAGGAGACATCTAAGGACTCTTCGAATTGGGTGGATGATCAAGACCTCTGGTGGATCTGAGTGACCTCTTGAAGTCTACCAGATATTATTTGACATGATTCCAAAGCTAACGTGAATGTCCTGACCTTGGTTTGTTCATTGCCTTTCTCATTAGTAGATTCTGTTTTGATTGCCCCTCAAGCAAAAGAACAGAGTTAATATATAACATGTGCCCCTCCAGCCCTCAAAGAACCTGAGAATAGCAAATCTGGGCACCCTCGATAGTAATACCCTCTTCATCATACGTTTTAGTTTAGGTATGCTGACACATCTGATTAAGGAACATGCAGATCTTGTATTGTCTGGAGGTCATCAATAGATGATGGAGACGGTGTGTGGGCTGCGAGTAGCGTAGTTAGCTATTGTCACTGCCGCGCCGATGAAAATTGTTGATTGATGTTTTCTGTACTCATTTACGGATTTCCATTTGTTCTTGCATGCATGAAATGAAGACAGAATGTTCCCCAGAAACAAAAAAATGAAAAAAAGGCTTTAATCAGTATCTTGAAAGTTCCTAAAGGAACTGCCAAATGTAGTTATGGGGTATTATCTACCCTACGTATGCCATTTGGCATATGGTGGCCAGGTGGCTCATCCTATTCAGTACAGGTAAAAATGTTTTTTTTGTCAATGTCTCATCGGCGTTTGGTCAGTGTGTCCGTCTTTACAATCAGGTTTTGGTCCAAGATTCATCAGTTTTTCTCCGTTGAGATACAAAAAAAAAGTTTTTCTATCTTTTCCCATATAGCAGTCAGTGGAAAAAAAATTATTTTTTTTTTGCCTTAGGCCTTCATTGCTGATTTTGATTGAACACTTGGATCAATATTTTACATTTCACCGCGATTATGTGCAGAACAAAAAATCAGACGTATGAATGGCTACATTCACTGACTGGTACGAGTGCAAACACTGGTGACTGAGCCTGTATAAGGAGCAACAGAACATGTAGCAAGTATTCATTGGAAGAATCCTCCGTCTGATGGAAGGCACAAGGTGTAAGCTGGATTTTGTGCGTGCTCGCGCATGCGTATGTATACATATATAGTTGCATGTAAATGTTTGGGCACTAACGTCTTATCCAAGCATGCTCGGGTGTTATCCGAGTATCTTGTAGTGTTTGTATATTATGTTCGAGTCCCTGCAGCTGCATGATTTGCGGCTGTTAGCCCTAACAAACAGGCAATCCCCGTATGTGTTCAGGCCAGGGCTGTGTAGTCGGTAAGCCAAACCTCCAACTCCGACTCCTCAATTTCCATGACTCCGACTCCCTAATACCAGGGCTGTGGAGTCGGTAAGCCAAACCTCTGACTCCTCAATTTCCATGACACCGACTCCACGACTCCGACTCCCTTATACCAGGGCTGTGGAGTCGGTAAGCCAAACCTCTGACTCCTCAATTTCCATGACACCGACTCCACGACTCCGACTCCCTTATACCAGGGCTGTGGAGTCGGTAAGCCAAACCTCTGACTCCTCAATTTCCATGACACCGACTCCATGACTCCGACTCCCTCATACCGGGGCTGTGGAGTCGGTAAGCCAAACCTCCGACACCTCAATTTCCATGACTCTGACTCCGACGCCACCAAAATGGGCTCCAACTCCACAACTCCGACTCCACAGCCCTGGTTCAGGCTGTCTAAGAGCCACAAATCATGCAGCCGCAAGGACTCGAACATACTATACGAGCATTCCCGGATGCTCGGATAAGACGTTATCCGAGAACGTTCGCTCATCACTATTGGGCACCCCTTGTTCAAAATTTGTAACTTTGACTTTGTAAGAGGAAGCCAGCTGACAACTATCTGACCTGTAATTTTTCCGTAGAACTCTAGAGATTATTTAACCGAATTGATTGCTACATTTCAGCCTCTGATAAATGTAGCTACTTACTAACCATAGTGGCTAATTCCTTATCTCTCCAGATTAGATGTTGCCTCCTTGTGCCTGTTTTCTTGTGAATGTATAGCTGATACCTACATGACATGACGACCTCGCCCGTCAGCTGTCCTAGGATCTCTGGAAAGTCTGGATTCTTTGCTAATGCAAAAAGACTTCCAAGGCCATTACTGCAATGTATCTTGTAATATATTTAGCCCGTCGTTTCTACTTTGTGGAATTTGTTATCCAATTTAGGCTCCGTCGTACTGTACAGCAGTTATGATGCAACGTCTGCTGGAAAAATGACAGATTCCGAAAGTTCTTAATTCTAAGAATACTGTAAATGATTCTTCTAATTGAATTGCTACTGCAGATTTCCAATGTCCGTGCCCTACTGAGGATTTCCAATGTCCATTCCCTACTGAGTGCCTCTCCCCTTCCACTCGACTTACACTTAAAATTTTGCAGGATTTTTCATGACTGGATTCATAGGGTTTCTGATGCCTTTAGATAACCGTTGCTCCTGGTGTTTTTTTTCATATTTTTCTTTTACATCTCTATAGGCTAAGGGTAAGGAATACAAAATTGGCAGGAATAAAATCCGTGCCCAGAGAATGCTGTGCTTGAAAATTTACAGAACATCCCGCATTTTACTACTGTACCCAATTTATTGTACCTTAGGAACTGATCCATTTTATACCGACTCCAACTGCACCAAAATGGGCACCGACTCGACAGCCCTGGTAACAAATGTAAAAAAAAAAAAAACTTCTAAAGGAAGGTATTAAAAAACTTTACATTTAGAATTTATGGTATAAAAATTTGTTGTATATAATGGAGGCCTTATACAGGTTATCCCATATATAACAATACTCATCTGTGTGCATCACACAGAAAAAAAAGAGAACCTACATCCCCAGACTCCTCTGACTGCCTGTGGATATCGGGATAATGGCAACAGGGCTGTGGAGTCGGGAAGCCAAACCTCCGACGACTCAGTTTCCATGACACCGACTCCGACTCCACATAGCGAGATCGGTGCTGAGTCAGTAGTTTTGTGACACAACAGCGATCTCCCCAGCGATATCGCTGTGTGTGACATTCAGCGACGATCAGCCCCTCTGCTGGGTATCGCTGATCGTCGCTGAATGTCCTGGACATTTTTTTGATCGTTGGTATCCCGCTGGCCAGCACGCATCGCTGCGTGTGACAGGCGGGAGACCAGCGATCAGCTGGTAACCAAGGTAAACATCGGGTTTCTAGGCACTGCGCGGCGCCTAGAAACCTGCAGTGTACGTTAGATACCAGTGCGCTGGTGCAGGGGAGCTGGTAACCAAGGTAAACATCGGGTTTCTAAGCACCGGGAGGCGCTTAGAAACCCGATGTTTACCTTGGTTACCAGCTCCCTGCACCAGCGCGCTGGTATCTAACGTACACTGCGGGTAACTAAGCGACGTGCATCGCTTGTTACCCGCATAGTCGCTGTCCTGATCGCTGCCTGTTTGGCAGCTCACCAGCGATCATATAGCGACACACCAGCGATCCTGACAAGTTCATATCGTTGTCGGGATCGCTGGTGAGTCGCTATGTGTGATGGGGCAATTGGCAATTGTCTCCCCCACCTCTGATGATTTCATTTATCTCCTAACAAACGAGGAGAAATGTCTTTGCCTGTATTAATCATGTTGGCGAAAAAAAATGTCATAACATAAAAATTTTCTTCCTTCTCCACTTATTAGCCACTTCTTACCCCTGCCTCCTGGACTCACCACCCACTTTGAAGATGGCTCAAGTTCTTCTTGATCAAAGCAAAATGTATTGTGGTACTGTGGTATCAGTTTACAGCTTCTATTAAATTCTATGGAGAGGGAAGGAGGAGGAGTGAGGCGCACACAGTCAGACACAAACAAGCACAGGCAGATCCCACTGCTGATTCTAGCAAATTAATTTAATTTCAGTGCTGGAGTCACAGCCACACTGCTCAATACTGCTATGTAATCATCTCCGTGATATAGCTTATATCTCTTCTACTGAGATAAACAAGCAGTAATCATCCATTTCTTTTGTATTGTGTATGAGAGACCTATTTGCAGCTCATCTCCACCCACTATCTCAGATACAAGTAAAGTTTAATGATAAAAAAAACTGAAAATTCAGGATCTAGATTATAAAATGACCAGAAATGGCTTATTCTGAAAAGTTGCCTGAAACTGGTGCACTTTAACTTTCTGTCTTTACAATCTATTTCTTTGTCTATAATGTATGCATTAAGCCTTGCTTTACAGTTCTGTGCATTCCTTGGTTAACAAAAGACTTGTACATTCAGCGCCAGCCTGGTAATTGACTTTAATGAAAAAATCCATTTGTTTTTAGTGTCAGATCGCGTTCAGTGCTGCAATGTGAGAAGGTTGTGCGAAGGTCGACACTTTGTTTCCTCCATGATTGCTGTATATATCATCCTTTGGGTATATACTTGTTGTATTTTAGTGTCGAAGAAATGACTCTTATTAGTAGCTGGCTTCATGAGCGTACTTTCCCGGACGGTAATCCCCTATAATTATATCTGAAGGAACATAATTTAGATAAACCTATCCATTTATTACAAGAAAAGCACCTTGCATGGCTCTTTCTTACCGGGTAGTGATCAGAGTCTAACCTCCGCTTGTCCTGTGGATGATGTACTCACTTCGTAGTGGAGTTTGGCAGAGGGATAACCTCTGGTATTTCCTAATATTATTATTTATTTGGAGCACAGCAACAAATTGTTCAAAGTATTACTCATTGCATCGCTGTGCATTATTTCCGTCTTGTTTACATGCATGTTATAAACGCCCATACACTTGGTAGTGCCCTGTTCATGAAGCCTGTGTAACAAGGAAGATATTGAGCTCCTTAGTATGGAGATATATAGTGGATATAGAAAGTCTACACACCCCTGTTCACCATTTCAGGACTCTTTCCACCTTTAATATCACACATAATCTGTATCAAGCCAATGAGAAACAAGCTGAAGCAAGTTTGAGGGGGTAAATAACAAAACTAAAATAACGTAGTTTCAACCTTGATGAGACCAAGGATGAACTTTTTTTGTCATAATTCCACAGGGTTTGTTTGGATCAAAGCCAACACTGCACATCACCAAAAAAAAAAACTCCATGCCCACAGTAAAGCATTGTGGAAGCAGTGTTATGCTTAGGGGATGTTTTCTGGTTACTGGGACTTTAGTCAACTTGGAGGGAATTATGGACAATTCCAAAAAAATAGTCAATTTTCCAACAAAACCTTCGGGCCTCTGCTAAAAAGCTTAATTTGTGCCATATTGTTAGACTCCTACCCAAAAAGACTGAATGGTGTCTTAAATTCAAAGGGTGCTTCAAGAAAGTATTAGCTTAAGGGTGTTCATTTTTATGCAACCACAATATTTTAGTTTTTTTTTCTTGTTCACCAACCAAAGCACTATTTGGAAAGAAGTACAAAGTAAAACTTCACTTTAATTATATATTATATCAAAAAAGTTAAAAAAAAGTTTTTAACTTAAGGCCTTTTGTTTGTTTTACACTTTTTTTTTTTTTACTATTTTTAATATAATAATCTTGGCATGGCATGATTTTTTTTTACATGACAAAAACCTGCCATTTTAACAGGGTGTGTAGACTTTTTATAAGTACTGTGTGTATGTGTAGATAAATATTTAAACAATGGTTTATAGTGAATTTGCCATGTTTAGTATTCAGTCCTGTTTGGGGGCAGAATGGGGGTAGTGAAGGAGGAGCTAACAGATTAATATATAGTTCTTTGGAAAAAGACTCAATAATACTTGTAATTTTTTCATTTAAATCCCTGCTCTTTGTATGCTTGGGAGTCCAGTGGGCGGTCCTATTTAGTGATTGATAGCTATTAGTGATGAGCAAAAGTGCTCGGATAATGTGCTCTCTGAGTGTATTCGACGTGCTTGGATAATAAACGGCTGCAACACATGCAGGGATTGCCTAATGTGACAACACAGCATTTCTTCTTAATTATGGCAGACGTAAATTCCGTAAGCCCAGCATCATAGACTATTGACTCATCTTGTACGTTGAATTGAGGTTTGTAAATTGATGAATGGTTGCTATTTACCTCTTATATGAGCTCCTACAGTTTATTGTACTGTTATCTTTACAAAATAGTGATGCAGGGTCACTGAACAATGATTTTTGCTGATATGTTGATTACGCATTATACCAGGCCATGCAGTTTGTTGACTTTAACACATTAAAGGATATAAATAAATATATATATATATATATAATACCGTATTTTTCAGATTATAAGACGCACTTTTTTTTCCAAAAAAGTTTTGGGGAAAATGGGTGTGCGTCTTATAATGCGGATACGTATACCTTACCGGCCGCGGTGGAGCAAGGTCCCAGGGTCGCTCCTGGAGGAGGCAAGAGTGGAGCATTTCTGCAGGCTGGGGGGATGAGGGCCGCAGCCGTGCACATCGGAACACCCCGTCATCCCAGCCTGCAGCAACGTTCCACTCTTGCCTCCTCCAGCAGCGACCCTGGGACCCCGCTTCACCGCAGCCACCACCTCCGGTTAGCAATAAGACGCATGGATTATAAGAAGCACCACCATTTTATTAAAGTTTTTTTCCTATTTTTCTCCTCAAAATTTGGGGTGCGTCTTAAAATCCGCAAAATACGATAGATAAAAATAATCAAACAATGCGAGTTTACCTCATCACCCATTCCCCTTGACCTGTTGATCATGGCTTGAAGGAAAACAGTTGTGAACTATATAAGTGGGATATGCCTCTGTAATAGGTTATCCAAGTCATCCAAGATATCCCAAGATCCAGAGACTCTTTATAAAACCACAGCCAGGAATACTCTACAGCAGTTGCCAGAACATCATGACTCCAAAACACAGATTTGACTCTACAGGATGTCTACTTAGGGGACCACGGCCCCAGCTGAAAGAACACATATCTGCTCCATTGACCATCGCTGAACCTTCAGTGCTCTCGGTTAATTTCCTGAGCTTGTCTTTATCTCCTCTTTGTGGGTGCCCACCAAAAGTGGGGTGCCGCTGGTGGGAGCAGTTTGCCTTGGAAGTGGCTCTAATCCCGGTGAGTCAGTGGAAGGGTGAGACTCTGTAATTTGCACCATCTTGGGTATTTTTATGGGACTGTTTTGTGTTATTTGCCTCTTTTGTGGTTCAATAAAGTATTGCTACTCTGTTTTACCCCCACCTTGTGTTTTCTGAGTAGTATTATGCCCATGATAAAAGGAGAGCGGGTGTTTGGTGGGATGAGCCCTGGTCCATGCAGTTTCGGGCTAGCGGACTAGAACACCCGCTGACCCCCGTGTCTCCAAACAAAAGAACAATCCCTGCATGTGTTGTGGCTGTCTAACATTGGACTGTGCTTGGACAACGCATGCTCTGAAATGAGGGAAAGGAAGTTCCAGCACCTACAGTACTGGCAGAATGCTGATAAAAAGTAACCCCTTCTAAAAAGAGTAGATGGCAAGTTAGAGTATGAGAATGAAGACATACTTGTTTCATATGTGCACCAATAGCTGTTTTACATTGTGAGGAATGAGACCAACGCAAGACCATGCGTTTCCATAGATTTTGTGTGGAAAGACAGGTATAATGAGCCATGATGATCTATAATTTTGATTACCGGGGTCATTATAAATGAGATAAAGGCCTTAAGAGCAGGCAAACTAGGCATCTGCCTAGGGCTTCCAATCCCCAGGGGCCTTCAGCCAGTGACGTGCTGTTAATAGCGGCACACCATGTGGCCGCTATGGGGTCTGTGAGTCAGGGGGTCCGGTGCCAGCGCCGCCTGCCCCTCCCCGCATTCAACTGTATCAGCATCATAACTTTTGTCTAGGGCCCCAATTTGTCTAAAATCGTCCCTGGGTGTCAGATCGCGGTGTTGACAACCTTTGTCATACCAGCTAACATGAATACCAACATAAAATCTGCTTGTCTCCATCTGTCTGAATGATCCGCACTAATGCGCTACACAGGAGCTTCCATAACGCGCGGCTTCCTAGAAGGGAGTGCTCTTACGTTGCCCCTTTTAATGCAATTGCTCACGTCGCTGAAACCTGTTATTTTGGCGGCTGTAACATTTTAACGCTTTATATTGGCTTAAGTGAAGATTTCTTGGCCGAGCCGTCCATTTAGACCCTGCCGTGGTGAGGGAGCTTTTCATTATGTGAAGAAAACCGAAATAAATGCAAGGAAAAAAAAAATTTTTAGATTCCAGAAAAAAAATGGACAATTATCGTAAAGCAAAACTGCTGCAAAGTCATATCTCAGCGAACACACTCACTTTTCAGCACTGCTGCGATACGCTTCTTGCACCGGAGTTATTATTGGAAATCCATTTCACTTTTTCATTTTTTTGCATTTTAAAAGATATCAACGTTTTGGGACAAATCTGAGTTGTTGGATCTACAAAAAAATAAAAAAAAAAACAAGTTTAAAAAAATCAATAAATATATGTCGAACACCCAATGACTTGGCATTAAGTATCCAATTTCCCTATAGCGCCACCACAGGGGAAGTGAAGCATTACACGGTGCACACTTGGATTTGTGAGCTGCTCCGTGTCTATTGGCATAATCCGATCTTTTCAGCTTAATGGAATGACAGGTTGCCCTTGGATTATGTGACTAGCAGTGTGATCTGTGGGACCCCCGCGGTGTGTTGAAAGGTCACCGGCTGGCGGCTGCAGACGTCATGTCCATTTGACCCTTAGACCTGAGGTTCAATGAATTTTAAGTGTTCGGTCAAATTTCAACACTGTGTTTGACCAGCGCACACAAGAAATGATGTATGTGTGCTTTCCCTTTTTTTTTTTTTTTTAGGATTGTATTAGACCTAGGAAATAATCGTGGATAATTTTTGGATCGAGAAAGTGAACTGCACTGTTAAAGGGAATGGAGTGTACTGTTATTATTCAATGGAAGATGTAATGTCTACGCCAGCATTGCTAGGTGCAGCCGGCGAGATGTTCATGTCCTTGATCCTGTCAGCTGCATGCCGCCCATATTTACTGCCATTGCTGGGAGTTGTGGTTTTACACCATTGATGGAGCAAAATGGCCGCTCATCTCAGACTTCCTCTTCCTGTTCAGTTTGTCCAAAGGCGGAGACAGTGACGCCTGCGCCGATTGGGCACCAGGCATCACATGTCACAACGCCGCATCACAGCATCGGGACCGCGGGAATGTCGCCAGCACGGGAGGCTGACCATTTATTTTAAGAAGGAGTTGACCTAGAAGTGGACAACCCCTTAAAAGATTGCCAAATCGAGAATACAGGGGAATCGCGACAGTGTGTGCATCGCACTCTGCTTCCAATCTACAGTCTTTAGTCACATAGTGTTGTGCAGGTTTTCTTTTGTCCAGTCCCAGCTGGAGTAAGAATTGTGGCACAGCGAACACTGCCACTCGTCATGGAATTGACGAGCATGCAATCACGCATTTGTGCACAAAAATGCAGCTTTTCAAAGCTATTTTCACAAGAAATCTGCCAAAAAGCTTTGCTGAATCGCCCCCATAGTTTCCCATTCTTTAAAGGAGTTTTATCACACAGGATTACTATTATGTGTAACACAGGATCCACCAATCACAATGGGCGATTTCACAGCTCCCCTGCCCTTTCCAATGACTTTTACACACGCTCATTAGATGCTTCAAGACAAAAGACAGGGTTGGGCGTCTGCTCATTGCTGCTAATGTGCACGTGATGTTTCCTGAAAGGACAAGAAGTCTGATTTTAAAATGTGAAAATTGCAAGAATTATGAAAAAAAACACTTAATATGGAATTTCATTTTCTGAGGATATATCCTCTAATGGGGAAGACCCCTAAAATACCGCCTGTCTGTATAGAAATATTATGTGTTTGATGTATATACGAGTGTGGAGACGTGCATAATCGGCCACCTCTGGGCTCAGCACAGCGTTGCGTCTTCTATAAATATTTGCTTCATATCTTGCTGCTTCAGCAAATTCCTACTGCGCTGGTTGTCACTTCAATATGCAGAGGCCGGAGAGCGGGCCGTCAACTGTCCTGGATGATGGGAGTACCCTAACGGGAGTACAATGCCCTGCACTAAACATTACCCGTTTATACCCTGCTTAACCCCGGTGCCGAAATAATTATCAAAAGCAAAGGACTTGCACTGTGCGTGCTCCACAACCGCCATCTGTAACCCCAAATCCCCCAATAGGGTATGTGATGGTAACTTTTCTAAATTTGACAGCCCCAATTTGTAAACCCAGTCTATTTGATCTTCTGATATATCCTAGATCTATGTTTGAAGACCTCAAAGTGACAGACTTGAAAGCTTTCTGCACCCCTTTGGCACGGCGCAGAGATTTCTGTTACTGAAAATTGACGCACTATTTTAAGCCAATATGAAATGAAGGTGGCCATACATATTTAAAGGGAATCTGTCACCCCATTTTGGCTATATCAGATAAAGATATGACTGAATAGTGCGTCCCATAAGTAACCTATCAGTATGCATCATATATCCTGATACCCCCGATTTCATGCCAAAATACCTTTGTAAACTTCGATCTTGGTATGCTAATCAGGGTGGTCCGGAGGGCGGCATTTTCTCTTCTCCCTCCCCCCCCCCCGCTCCTCGGC
Source organism: Oophaga sylvatica (assembly GCA_033576555.1). Classification (NCBI taxonomy): domain Eukaryota; kingdom Metazoa; phylum Chordata; class Amphibia; order Anura; family Dendrobatidae; genus Oophaga; species Oophaga sylvatica. Next base: position 28,075,241 of record JARQOD010000004.1, read on the forward strand.
ATCTCTTGCGTATGGCCATCTGTGAATCCCACAGACGGCGCTCGGCTTTCAAATTCCCCCCGCATGCGCAGTGTGCTTTGCCCAACAGTGGGCAAAGCATAAAATCATTACAGCGCATGCGCAACTCTTTCCTTGCCCCGGAAATGACTGCTTGCCTTGGACGACTTCCGGGGCAAGGAAAGTGAAGGACAATAGTTGCGCATGCGCTGTAATGATTTTATGCTTTGCCCACTGTTGGGCAAAGCACACTGCGCATGCGCGGGGGAAATTTGAAAAGCGCAATCACGGGAAGCCGAACGCCGTCTGTGCGATTCACGGACGGCTATACCAAGAGATGCCGAGGAGCGGGGGGGGGGGGGGGAGAAGAGAGAAAACGCCGCCCTCCGGACCCCCTGATTAGCACAAGAGCTTCGCTATATGGGCAATTCACCTTATTTAAAGGGACTTTGTCAGCACAGAAGGGCACCCTTGGTCCTTTCTCTGGCTCTATTAAGCCAGAGCTGTCAATCAATTGTCATTGTCTGTCCTCCTGCTGTAATGTCTGTTATAGGGCATACAGGCATAACAAAAGAGACAAGCTTTTAGAAGCGATGCATGAAGGTAAGTGAGGGAATGGAAGTTCCAGCACCTATAGTACTGGCAGAATGTCTAGATGATCAGGTACAGAGCATGAGAATACAAAAAGCAGTTTTAGGGGCAACAATTTTGTCAGGTTTTGTATGAAAGGACAGGTACACTTTAAAGTAAGCTCCCACTGTATTTTTCTCTATAGCATTGCATAAGTTTCATCCTTTTGAGCAACTAGTGCTCCATAACCAAGTGAATACCTACATGTTTTGGTAAAATCTCGCATTTTGGCAAAGGTGCTTTTTTATCTGTCCTGTCCTGCAGCGTTTGCCTTTAGATATTTAGAAAGGAGCAGAGCTGAGCCTTTAATTTCTGCGTAGCTAAAATAAGCCCTTATAATCCATCCACAAATGTAATGGAAAATGTGTAATAACACTCTGTTCACCAATTACCAGCCGCCACTTGGAAGCAAAGTGAGCTAAATGTTGTGAGATCTCTCGCTGCGCCAGCAGCTGATGTTGGCGAGATTGACACTAAAAAAAGTAGGTTATTGCTGCTTGACGATCAGGAATGAAACTTTGGCTAGGCCGGTCATGGCCGCCGGACCAGAATAATCCGGGCACTGTCCTACTGAGTAGTTTGCCATTTACCAGCTAAGGCTTCATTCAGACATTCATGATTTTTCACATACACCAAAGCGGTCATCTGTGTTTTTGATCCTATTTTCATCAATGTGATTGGTGCGTGTTTCAGGTTTTACCATCATCGCTAAAGATGAGCAGATCGGTTCACGAGACTCTGACCCAGCGTCCAGGTCAGTGGTGACTGGCAGCCTGACAGGAGGCATGAGAATCTCGTACCTTCCGGCCTCCCAAGCGAGGCTTTTGATTACCAAGAACGGATGACGTGGCGCTAGCCCTGGCAAATCCAATGTCGTGCCGGGAATGCGGGAAGGTAAGATGTCGCTGACCTCCCGTCTGGCTACACTGACCACTGACCTGGACCTTGGACTTGGAGATTCACTCATCTCTGGTGAACGTCACCGATGGTAAAAACTGACACTGACCGCGAACACTGATGAAAATTTGATCAAAACACTGATGACACCCGTAACGTTTTTCGCATACGTGATAAATCATGGACGTCTGAAAGAGTCTAAGGCCACGTTCACACGTTCCAGTATTTTACATCAGTATCTGTAAGCCAAAACCAGGAGTGGAACAATCAGAGGAAAAGTATAATGGAAACACGTCACCACTTCTGTATTTTTCACCCACTCCTGATTTTGGCTTACAAATACAACTTGACTTTTCTTGGACTATAGATTTCACTGCTTTAGTTTTACATTAAAGAAAAACATTTTATTTCTGTATAAGGGGAGTCCTTGGTGCGCCATTCTGCCTCTTCAGGAGTATCCCCTTCACTTCCACTTAGCTTGAATGACAACTTGCTTGTACGGAGGGCACACTGCCCAAATTGAATCACTGACTCTGCACTGGCACTGCCGGAGCCTAACATGCGTGCACAGAATTGGCCACTCGCTACTGTGTAAACTTGTGTGCTCCACCTGGTACCTGCAGACAGGAGAGCAGGATTAGAGCACGATCGCTACTGTGTGAGCCTGTGTGCTCCGACAGGACCCTGCAGACAGGAGAACAGGATAAGAGTGTGCTCACTACTGTGTGAGCCTGTGTGCGCCAACTGGACCCTGCAGACAGGATAGTAGGATAAGAGCGCACTCATTACTTTGTGAGCCTGTGTGCTCAGACTGGACCCTGCAGACAGGAGAGCAGGATTAGAGCACGATCGCTACTGTGAGCCTGTGTGTTCTGACAGGACCCTGCAGACAGGAGAACAGGATAAGAGTGTGCTCACTGATGTGTGAGCCTGTGTGCGCCAACTGGACCCTGCAGACAGGATAGCAGGATAAGAGCGTGCTCACTACTGTGTGAGCCTGTGTGCGCCAACTGGACCCTGCAGAAAGGATAGCAGGATAAGAGCGCGCTCATTACTGTGTAAGCCTGTGTGCTCCGACTGAACCCTGCAGACAGGAGAGCACGATAAGAGCGCGCTCACTACTGTATGAGCCTGTTTACTCCGACTGGACCCTTCAGACAGGAGATCAGGATGAGAGCGCACTCACCACTGTGTGAGCCTGTGTGGTCCGACAGGACGCTGCAGACAGGAGAGCAGGATGAGAGCGCGCTTGCTACTGTGTGAGCCTGTGTGCTCCGACTGGACGCTGCAGACAGGAGAGCAGGATTAGCGCGCGCTTGCTACTGTGTGAGCCTGTGTGCTCCGACTGGACCCTGCAGACAGGAGAGCAGGATGAGAGCGCGCTTGCTCGGCTCCTGCATTGTGGTGGATGGACGGGGACTGAAACTTGGTCTAAAAGAAGCCTAACACTTGTGGCATACTTTTTTTTTTTTTTAACATTTTCTCTATGAAATGTGGTTTCTTTGACAACTCAGTTGACACAGCAGATTGAGTGGCAGCGTGGATCCTCCTCCTATCATGGTGGGCTGCAGGCCTTTTGCCGTATGCACTGATCTACTGCACAGGCTGTAAGGACTGTACAAAGCAATGAAGGGAAGCCAATAAAGAATCTTTAAATGTGTCCGCAATGAGATTTCAATATGGTACAAATGCAGATATTAAGGAATCTTATAGAAGCTGGTTACCATGGCGATGCGTTAGTAATGCTTTGTTAAAAAGCGAAGCAATGTATTAACCTGCCTAGATATGTAAAGTATGGAGGATCACTACCAAGCTTCTGTAGTGAGGAGGGGCTTATATGGAGCGGTGGTCCGCCGATCCAACAATGGCATGGGGGAGTGGAAACAGTAGAGTGCTCTTACTCGGCTACCTACTTCTTCTCTCATAGAGTTGGCATAGTTATGATAACGATTTTTTTATTACCGATTTTTGTTTTTTATTCTTTTTCTAGAAATAGAACTGATTCTTTTTCTGTAAATTCTTTTTGTTGTGCTTTTGAAAAATCAAAATAACGCAAAGAGAGATGATAGGGTTAAATTAATTGTCATAGGATTATTTTTGACAGACTTAAAAGTTTGGTCCTTTTAAAGAACGTAGTCTAGAGTCGTATTGATTCTTGATCGATCCAACATGTTTTTGATAATATTGGTGTATGGCACTAAATATTGGGTATTAGAATTAGCGAGGGTAGTGTACAGTATAAGTAATTAGTAAAGATGAGCCGATCGATTAGGGGGACTCTGGTCCAGGTCAGACGAGAGGCCTGCGCGTCTCTTACCTTCCTGCGTCTCCAGAACCAACCTGGACGTCGATCCACTGATCACTAGTAATTAGAATAGATACATTAGAATTATTGTATTGATATTCTATATGTGACTCTTTTTTTCATGTGCTCTTGAAGTTGGCCTAGTATACCGTAATTTGAATTAAGGGGCAATGAAGAACCTACAAGTAGCTTTTATAAGGTAATTTGCGTGAATTGAAACTTGGCAATTTTAGCATAATCTACTTGAGAAATGATGAGGATTAAGAATAAAATTACTTTCAAATGTGCTCCAAAATCATTTACCTGGAGGCTCCATGATTCGCGTCCTTCCTAATGTGTCTGACGGTGTTTGCAGGGCATATTGTGCTTTTTGCTTTGTGTGACTCTGGGAATTTCAGAGGTCGTATTGCAGCGGTCCTTATGCCACTTTGGGATGGAGTCCAAAAAAAGGACCTCTAGAAAAATCACTTTTGCAGCATTTGTCCTTATTTTAGTGGTAACAGGGTATCTGACCTAGTTATCCATGGCTGGAAAATTAAAACCTGGACCGTTGTTTCCACATAGATGTGAGGCCCCTTAGCTTGGGCCGAATCAGGCTACAGATATGGCATGAACATTGTACCGCTATAATGCGTCAAATTATTCCAAAGAGTAGTACAATTTGAGTCAGCATCTTAAAAACTTGCAAAATACAGTACTGATGCCTCCAGATAAGGAGGGGTTCTCCAGTGAAAATAAGGTACATACTGTAGGTGATAACTTGTAGATCAGCGGTACTCTGACTGCTGGGCCCCGCTCCGATAGGCAGAATGAGGCATTTTTACCCCCGTTAGAATGGAACGTGAGTGCGCATGCTCAACCGCCACTTCATTCACTCCTTATTAGACTGGCGAGAGCTGCGCTACATTCTAACTTCTGCCAGTCGGTGCGGGTCCCAGGTATCGCACCCCTAGTGATCTGTAAGTAATCAGGTATTCTGAGGATATCATGTGCTTAGGTGATTTCTTTTCTTCACCAAACAACCCCTTTTAAAAGGATTCTCCATTTTTAGAAAAAAAAAGTGGACATAGCGGAAACGGTAGTAAAGAAGTAAGACTCATTATTCGTTAAATTCCCCATTGTTTTAGCACAATCTCTGATTACGGCACTTGGCTCCATTATGACATGATCTACACACGTGACCCTCAACCCCGCAATGGAAATGTGTCTATACGTGTGTAATGTAAAGTCACTATACTGAGTCCCCATTTACTTTGTGCCCTCCAACTTTCTAAGACGGATCAGCGCCAATGGCGTCCATACTGTTTGTCTTTTCCTGCTTACAGTCTCCAGTTGACGGCCGAACAGTGAGAAAACTCTATCCTATAAACCTCTCCTTTCTTCTCTTGCATGGGTGCCCTGCAATTGTGTTGTGGGGAGCCAATGGTCAGAGAGAGGGCGCTTCTTTCTCTCTGTGAAAACCATAGAAGCAGCTATCGCTATTAACCATGGTATCTAGAGGTTTCACTACAGCTATTGAAAAATAATTTTTCAGTAGACAGTTGACCTAACATATTTTCCTCCTCGTTCCAGTGCCAGTTCCTCCGGAAACTTTAGTGCCCCCGGGCCTTCTGTCAGACAGTCACCGGCGCTTTTTTTACGTTGCCATTTCTTTGCTTCCGAATAATGCTATTTTTAATGCATAGAAGAAGAACGCAGATAATTGATTGTCTTGAAAGAAGGCCAGCGATAATTTATTTCACCGAACGTGCAAACTGCTGTAGAAAAAATGGTTGTTAACTCAGCATCACTGAAAATGAATTGCCAATGTGAGAGAAAACCCAGACAGCAGCTGTAGGTTGCACATGATCGTTAAATATGTGCCATTATCTGTCTGTCCAGTTACGTTTTCGCAAGCAATCTGTTATCACATATTATAGCACTATTACTATTACCTCCTGCTTCTAACTGTAATTTTATAGACACAGGAATATTACTTGTTCTACACTGTACATTATGTAGGCACAGATACTATTACCTCCTGCTCTCTACCTGTACATTATGTAGGCACAGATACTATTACCTCCTGCTCTCTACCTGTACGTTATGTAGGCACAGATACTATTACCTCCTGCTCTCTACCTGTACATTATGTAGGCACAGATACTATTACCTCCTGCCTCTACCTGCACGATTATGTAGGCACAGATTCATCTAATTAACCTTCCATGTATCTTCATATCATTTTATCATTATTGTCTAGCACATTGATTTCTGTATCGACCGGTTCGTATCAGCTAAACATAGTAGGCACAGATACTATTACCTCCTGATTCTCTTGTATGTTATATAGGCACAAATACTATTACCTCTTGCGCTCTACCTGCACATTATGTAGGCTCAGATACTATTACCTCCTGATCTCTTCTTGTATATTATGAACGCACAGATACTATTACGTCCTGATCTCTTCTTGTACATTATGTAGGCACAGATACTATTACCTCCTGCTCTCTACCTGTACATTATATAGGCACAAATACTGTTGCCTCCTGATCTCTTCTTGTATATTATGTAGAAACACATGAGCCATGCACACAGCGAACAAGCCTGTAGGGACATTGTTCACACCACCAGAAGACTGAAAACACAAAAAAGCACAGTAAAACCAAAAAATACTCCGTTGCAAAAAAATAACAGTAAACAGCAAGTGCTAATAAAAAGATGGAAAAACACAGGGTATTTGGTTAATACGTTTTTTGCAAAAAATGTATATTAAGCCGCTCTACCAAACGTCAAGGTATACCCGTATTAGAGCAGTCCCTGACTAATATATGTAATCCCTATCTGATGTATTTAAAAACCTGGTCATATGTATAATACCGGTATGAGCAGGATTCAGAAAGGTAATGTCCAATGTGGACACGCAGCATAGAACGGCTTTTATGTACATTATATAGGCACAGATACTGTCTCTTTCTGTGCATTATGTAGGCATAAATACTATTTTCTCCTGATCTCTCAATTATGTAGGCACAGGATACTATTTTCAAACAAGCTCTCGCTGTTTACTATGCAAGCACAGATAGCATTTACTTCTGATCTCTCGCTATACGTTACATAGGCACAGATAGTTTTGCCTCCTGGTCCCTTCCTGTGCCTTATGTGAGCACAGTATTGTTTTCGTCTTACACTGTAATTTTTACGTGTACAGATTTTAGTTTACTTATCTCCTCCAGTTCGTCTTCCATATTTTTCATGTTACTCTTTGTCGATAATGTAGTCTTAGATATTACTCCTTCCTTGCTTCTCTCTGGTGGTGCCAGCACAGTTAGCACTGCATCCTTGTATCTCTGCTCGGTTGGTCGTGTTGCATCCTCGAATAATAGAACGCAATATGAAAATTATAGCTGAAAACAAATACAGATTGTATCCTCGCAAAGTATTAAGAAGCAATCAGTGTATAAAAGCGAGAAATACGGTATATATTGTGTCTTATGACAAGGAGTAATGCAGAATTTATGAATCAGCCCGTAAAGGCTTATGGATGACAGTGTTCATTGTGTAGTAAAAATGACCTGGAAACATGATTCGTCAGGTCAGTACAGTAATAGCGATAATAAACTTATTTATTTTTTCTTATTTGTTTGGGTGTTTTTTAGCATTTAAAAGAAAAAATTCAGAAGCTTAATAAAAACTTTCTTTGTATTTTCAGTTTTAGGCCAGTAACCTTTTTTTATTGTTTTGTCAAAGTACCAGTACATGGGCTTGTGTTTTGTGTGCTGAGCTATAGTTTTTATTATTACCATATTAAAGTCCATACAATGTTTGGATAACTTTCTATTGCATTTATTATTATTATTATTCATTTTTATAGCACCATTTATTCCATGGCGCTTTACATGTGAGAGGGGGCGAATATTATTTGGAGAAGTGCCGCTTCTGAAAAATGGCAATTTTGGTGTTTGTTTGTTTTTTTTTTGTACATTTTGCAATATTTTATTTAAAACAGAGTTCTCCAAGTAGTGTCCAATCCCTTTACATGTTTATCATAATGTGGCCTTGCATAGTTCTTCATTCAGACCACGTTCAGATTGATAACTTGCATCCGGAGTAAATGAACTACAATTTTTCTTTACTTTAAAGAAATGTGTAATCAAAAATGTTTTTTTTTTCAGAATTTCTATACAACTATGCAGAAATCTTGTCATTTTCACATTGGTCACTAGGACTTGTGCTAGAACTATGTTCTGTTTTCAGTTCCAAATAGTTTTCAGGACTCTCATTATCATTACAGACAAGATTACAATGGTGGTTAACGCCTCTATACACCATAACAGTGTCCACCATTCACAATAGGCAATGTCGCAGCTCGCCTCCTCCCCCTCTCTTCACAATTACTTTTGCCCAGATTAGAGCATGCTCAGAAAAGGCTTCTCTACAAACCATTGGGGTCCGAGTCAGCCTGTTGCTGCTACTGTCCATAAGGCTGCTGAAAAGAACAGGGCGCCGGAGTCTAATAAGCTTAGCTACAGTGTGAAAATTGCAGGATATTAAATATATATATATACCATATATGTATATATATATATATATATATATATATATATATACAGTACAGACCAAAAGTTTGGACACACCTTCTCATTCAAAGATTTTTTTGTATTTTCATGACTATGAAAATTGTAGAATCACACTGAAGGCATCAAAACTATGAATTACCACATGTGGAATTATACATTACACTTTACAAAAAAGTGTGAAACAACTGAAAATATGTCTTATATTCTAGGTTCTTCAAAGTAGCCACCTTTTGCTTTGATTACTGCTTTGCACACAGAAAAGGTGAACGATGGACTCTACATGCCTAGTTCCCACCGTGAAGCATGGAGGAGGTGGTGTGATGGTGTGGGGGTGCTTTGCTGGTGACACTGTTGGGGATTTATTCAAAATTGAAGCGGTGATCGGTCCAGCTCACCCCAAACCATCTCGATTGGGTTCAGGTCTGGTGACTGTGGAGGCCAGGTCATCTGGAGTAGCACCCCAACTCTCTCCTTCTTGGTCAAATAGCCCTTACACAGTCTGGAGGTGTTTGGGGTCATTGTCCTGTTGAAAAATAAATGATGGTCCAACTAAACGCAAACCGGATGGAATAGCATGCTGCTACAAGATGCTGTGGTAGCCATGCTGGTTCACTATGCCTTCAATTTTGAATAAATTCACAACAGTGTCACCAGCAAAGCACCCCCACACCATCACACCACCTCCTCCATGCTTCACGGTGGAACCAGGTATGTAGAGTCCATCCGTTCACCTTTTCTGCGTGCAAAGCAGTAATCAAAGCAAAAGGTGGCTACTTTGAAGAACCTAGAATATAGGGCATATTTTCAGTTGTTTCACACTTTTTTGTAAAGTGTAATGTATAATTCCACATGTGTTAATTCATAGTTTTGATGCTTCAGTGTGATTCTACAATTTTCATAGCCATGAAAATACAGAAAAATCTTTGAATGAGGTGTGTCCAAACTTTTGGTCTGTACTTATAATATATATATATATAATATATATTATATATATACATGTGTGCATAAGTGTTATATATATATATATATATATATGTTTTAAATATATATAATAATGTATATTACATAGAGAGTACTGAGAGAGAGAGACAGCCAGAGATTCTGCCAAGACATAGACAACCAAAGGACCAGACAGGACAGCAGCCAATATCATGGCTCCATCACAAGGGACGCAGATCTATCATTCTAGAGGAAACAGCCTAGGAGTTTTCAGCCCTGGTTGGAAGAACACCGATCTGCTCCATTGACCATCGCTGAACCACGATACGTGCTTGCAGACCTCAAATAATGCTAAGAAAACAAGTTCATAATCATTTTGAAACAACAATAATAATGTTTTAACTCAGGAAGAGTTCAGAAATCAATATTTTGTGGAATAACCATGATTTTTAATCACAACTTTCATGCGTCTTGGCATGCTTTCCACCAGTCTTTCACACTGCTTTTGGGTGACCTTATGCCACTCCTGGTACAAAAATGTAAGCAGTTCTTTGTTTGATGGCTTGTGACTATCCATCTTCCTCTTGATTACATTCCAGAGGTTTTCAATGGGGTTCAGGTCTGCAGATTGGGCTGGCCATGACATGGATTTGATGTGGTGGTCCTTCATCCACACATTGATTGACCTAGCTGTGTGGCATGGTGCATTGTTCTGCTGGAAAAACCAGTCCTCAGAGTTGGGGAACATTGCCTGAGTTACAAGGATAACCTTGTATGCGGCTTGATTCATACGTCCTTTGCAAAAAATTAACCTGCCCAATTCCAGCCTTGCTGAAGCATCCCCAAGATCATCACCGATCCTCCACCAAATTTCACAGTGGGTGCAAGACACTGTGGCTTGTACGCCTCTCCAGGTCTCCGTCTAACCATTAGATGACTAGGTGTTGGGCAAAGCTGAAAATTAGACTCATCAAAGAAGATTACTTTACTCCAGTCCTCTGTTGTCCAATCCTTATGGTCTTTGTCAAACTTCAGCCCAGCTCTCCTTTGCTTCTCATTGATGCAAGGCTTTTTTCTAGCTTTACATGACTTGAGCCCTGCCACTAGGAGACTGTTACGAACTGTTCTTGCCGTGCACTTCACCCCAACTGCCATTTACCATTCCTTTTGTAGGTCACAATGTCATCCTGCGGTTGCTGAGTGACATTGCAAAAAGATGCCGGTCGTGCCGGTCAGTGGAGAGTCGTTTTCGCCCTCTGCCGGTCTGTAGCTTTGTTGTCCCCAATGTCTGCTGCTTAACCTTGTTGTAATGGACTGCCGTCTTAGAAATTTTAAGGATGGAGGCAACATGATGCTGACTGTATCCCTCTGCTAGTAAAGCCAGAATTGAGCCCTTCTTTTCCTCACTCAAGACTTTTATTTTCAACTCCTTTGGCATGGTTAAAAGTTATTTTTTCATTCTTATTACTTTTGGGATATTACTAGCACTTGTTTTGCCATCCAGCTTGTCCTATTGCAAGAGGATTGTGAACACCACAGCAGTGTTTTTTATACTTTCCTTTCGTTAAATAAGATTTGGTTCAGGTGATCACCTAATCAGAAACACATTAAGTAGAATGAGGTGAACTCTGGTTGGAATTCATCTGACACTGGAATGGAATGGCTGTCAGACATGTAGAGAAGCTGATTTTATAAAACTGTGCAGTGGTCTCTTAATTTTTGCCAGAGCTGTATATATAAATTTTGACTTTTTGGGTAGGAAGCTTACCTGGCACTTATTCACTGTGAATGCCGCCTAGTAGCAGTAATTTCAGCTATTGGTTTGGAAATCTTTTGTGCCTGTCCTTGTGCACACGGCAGAAGTAAGGATCATCTGTCCGCTTCATTTCACTTTTGAATTACAGCTAAAACTTTAGAGTTTCTTCTTCTTATGTGAAGTCTGTGATTACCGGAGACTGAAATCACAGTTATTTCCTAAGTGGCCATGTTGTCATTTGACAGTTAATTGAATATCCAGACATCAAATAGCGAAACAAATCAGCTCTTTAGTCACCGCTGCCCATAACATTCAATTCCCTTTAATCACTACTAAAGGACGCGCTACAAAAGAGCTTTTTTTCCCTTCACGGATTCAGCATGATCTAATGGTGAAGTGATTTTTAGATATTTCGCTCCCTTCTCTCCAAGGCAAAGCATTCGTGACAGGTAGCGAACAAAGCGCTGTATTATATGCCTTGTCGTGTTTGTTTATATAAAGTGCAAGATTTTTTTTTTGTCTCCTTGCAAAGCGGATGTTGAAACATGAACGGAGGTTTTCAATAGATGCAATTTTCTTTTATTATTAGGTCACTCTCCTGTATTCTGTACTTTTATCTAATTTCTTTCAACACAACGCTTTATTATGGAGCCATTAAAGACCACCAGATTAATGATTTTTCTCTATTGGCCACTATTGTGTTCCTTCCATTATTTATAATGTTGAGCAGCTCCTCGTGGGTGGGGCTCTGCAGTGTGATTGGTAGCTTTCAGGTTCTTTGTGGCCACAGTCCTGTGCTGTGAGACAATGACATTCGGCTATCTCAGCCATATGCTGGAAAAACATTTTTTTTTTAGGTATTTTGACATATGGAGAGAATTTAAAAATCTACAATGTCAATTGCGTTGCTGATTCGTAATGGATTTATGGAGTATTTATGTTTGTATGGAGACTTTATAGATGTATTGCTGTATGCTTTTATGGATGTATTGTGAGATAGTGACAGGATACGTGGCAGGAATAGATATTTTCCCCAATATTCGTGTGATATGTTAGACTCTAGGAAGTGCATATGTCATCAGGGATAAGCTGGGTATCCCTAGTGATGGGCTTTAGTAATTTCTGTTTTAGGGTCTGGATGTTTATGGAATGACAGGCTGGTTTGGAGCTGGCCAACAGGTCCTAAAATACATTCTAGGACCCGTTAACGCATGATGAGGCACCAAGCAGCTGTCATCCGTCCATCCATATATCACGTTTACTCCTGCAACTAGTTTTTATGGTGATGTTTCAACAAAACTTTGGGATTCTTTAAAGGAACAGTGAGTGATACCTGCTCTTCTCTAGTCAACATTATGGACCAATTCTTGGTGAGCACCCGGGATCCTTTTAGTAGTGTGGTGAACAGACCCATACATTACGCAAGTGGAACTTTATATATTTATGGTGCCGGTTTTTCTTCTTACAATATTGGTTTGGCACTGGTCATTCTCCTCTTGTCCTGATGTTTCTTAGCTCAGGTCAGGAGAACCGGTGGTCAGGCCAGGTTTTCGAATCCAAGTACTGTCCGTATTTGAGCCTTTTCATATTGCATTTTTTCCTACGTTCTGTGGTCGGTCTTGCTGGCTGCCTCCAATAGGCGTTTAAGCTGGCGGCGAAACGCGCGTCGGGGTTGAGGGGACGTCGAGCGACACATGTAACCTCCTGTCACCGGTAATGTTACCTTCACTTATGATTGGTTTTGCCTTATGTTTGTTCTATAATAATAATCTTTATTTTTATATAGCGCTAACATATTCCGCAGCGCTTTACAGTTTGCACACATTATCGTCGCTGTCCCCGATGGGGCTCACAATCTAGATTCCCTATCAGTATGTTTTTTGGTGTGTGGGAGGAAACCGGAGTGCCCGGAGGAAACCCACGAAAACACGGGAAGAACATACAAACTCCTTGCAGATGTTGTCCTTGGTGGGATTCGAACCCAGGACTCCAGCGCTGCAATGCTATCCACTGAGCCACCGTGCTGCCCTGTTTTATTCACCCGGTATACCTAAAAGGGGTTACTATGTGGGGATACAGCTTATATACAGCTTTACTTTGGTGATTAATTGGATTCATTATGACTAACTACACGGATAAAGCATCTTAATGTTGTCCTAAACATTATAATAACATGTTTCACATTTTGATTTTTTTCTGGCATCTGTACGTTTTATCTTTTTGATTATTTATACCTCATTATGATGCAATATCCTCCCCTTGTTTTCTGCTTGATGTCCCTTGATGGTATTTTTGCTTTTTATATGGTGTTTTAATTCATAATTAATAAAGTATATATATTTTTTAATAGATTTGGTTTGGGTCTCTTCATATTCCCATGTGTATTATACATATGGGATTTTTTTGTTGCTGAAGAGCCTACTATACTAGGGACGTTTTTGTTTTGACATTACTGCTAATAATTGTCTATGGACCTCACATGGCTGTGTGCTTGATTTTAGTTATGTTGTGTGTGACTGATTCATCTGATGTCGATAATTGTGAAACGTGATTCAGTATAGCCCACAGAGATGGATCGGTACTATGGATGCAGACAAAGTAAAATGTTTGTCACAATTTTTGATTTTCCTTACAGACTCCTTTTTTTTATATTCCTTTTTTTGGCAGCTCCAGACAGACAAGGTTGCGACTCGCACATACGTTTCCCCGTGCCTCCAAACACCAAGCACTGGATTGCACTTCTGCAGCGTGGAAACTGCATGTTCAAAGAGAAAATCCTTCGAGCTGCGTCCCATAACGCCACCGCCGTGGTCATCTATAACAACAACTCAAACGAAGATACCGTGACCATGACGCATCCAGGTAACGGATATTGAATATTCTCCATGTAAAACCGCAAAAGAGCCCGTCACGTAATGACCATATCAGCAATAACCATATACACTGCTCAATAAAATAAAAGGAACACTCAAATAACACATCCTAGATCTAAATTAATGAAATATTCCCAAATAATACTTTGTTGTGTAAAAAGTTGAATGTGCTGTCAACATAATCACACAAAAATCATCAATGGAAATCAAATTTTTGAACCAATGGAGGCCTGGATTTGGAGAGACCCCCTAAATGAAAGTGGAAGCAAGTCAAAATGATGCTCAGTATTGTGTATGGCCTCCACGTGCCTGTATGACCTCCTTACAACGCCTGGGCATGCTCCTGATGAGGTTGCGGATGTTCTCCTGAGGGATCTCCTCCCAGACCTGGACTAAAGCATCCGTCAACTCCTGGACAGTCTGTGCTGCAACGTGACGTTGGTGGATGGAGCGAGACATGATGTCCCAGATGTGCTCAATCGGATTCAGGTCTGGGGAACGGGCAGGCCATGAGGTCTGGCATTTTCCTGCATTAGGAGGAACCCAGGGCCAACCGCACCAGCATATGGTCTCACAAGGGTTCTGAGGTCATACAGGAACGTGGAGGCCACACACAATACTGAGCATCATTTTGACTTGTTTCCACTTTAATTTTGTCTTGTTTTGATTTTCATTATGGCTTGTTTCCACTTTCATTTTGGGGGTCTCTCCAAATCCAGGCCTCAATTGTTTCAAAATTCAAAATCAGCACATTCAACTTTATACAGAACAAAGTATTCAATGAGAATATTTCATTCATTTAGATCTAGGATGTGTTATTTGGGTGTTCCCTTTATTTTTTTGAGCAGTGTAGTTGGGATGCACAGAGAAAATGGCCGGTCTTGTTGGGGGCCTTGAGGAGTCAGACGCTCCTGACTTATGAAGAGGTGCCCCCTTTTCACGGATCTGGAGCGTCTGATGAGTGCCCGGCACCTCTGTTCTCCAAGCTAGATATCTTACTCCAGCCAGGGACTGGAGTAATTAGACAAGCTTTGGTGTGACGCCGGTGCCGCACCCCTGTTCTACCGCAACTCCACGTGTTTCAGATCAGCTGGGAGTAATTGGTGTAAAAACCCCAAAAAGTCACTAAATTTTGGTGCAACTCTGACTTTTCAAAGCTTGTACATCCCATTTTGGGTGTAAAAGCGTTGATGATTTGGGGCCATAGTCTGCAGCCGGTGTGTGGCTCGTTCTGCCTGTGGTTCAGGCGGCATGCATCAGATGACAGGTTACCTTTAAAATAAGAAATCCCCGGCTTTGTGTTGAGACAGTGGCGCGATAGGATTGGGGTGGGTAAGATTGCATCCATCACTGCCTCGTGTGCTTCTTTATTCAAAATAATATTGGCTGCAAGACAGCAATTCCAGAGGTCTGTAATTGCTGCCGAAAGAGTGTCATATTTGCAAATGTGTATTGATATTCTCCTACAATTTCCCATCTTACCCGTATCTACTTCATCATCTCTGGCAATCTTCACTGCACTCACTCAGAAGCAGAGCTGTACTATCTTATCTGGGAAAGGTTAGATAAACGCTGAAGTAGGATTTATCCTGGTCTGCAGTAATGCAGCCATTAAGGTGGACCTGTCACCCGAATATGCTGCCGCATGTAAGGTCAGCGCAAGTACGTGCATGTATCGGCCAAAACGCCACAAACGTTTTCAGCTATTGTCAGTCTCTCACCTTCTTGAATCCAGCTCAACTATTAATATTATTATTTTATTATATTACTTTTTTTTTTTTTTTTATGGTCAAAGTTGTTGCCACCCTTCTGGTAAAGTAAGAAAAACCCACATCGGTCACTGAAATGACTTGAAACGGACAAAACGTACTGTATTCTGCAGGTTATAAGATGCATGTGGAAAATAGGAAAAAACATTTTCAAATAAATTAGTGGTGCGCCTTATTATCCGTTTTTAATGGTTGCTTACCTGGGGGGATGGAGCGGGGTCACAGGAGCCAGGGTCGCTGATTCAGGAGGTTGGCAGTGGCAGGAGGAGTGGGGCGATGCTGCAGACCCCGTCATCTCACAAGGGTCGCTGATTCAGGAGCTCGGTGGCAGGAGGAATGGGGCGATGCTGCAGGCCCCGTCCTCACACAAGGGTCGCTGATTCAGGAGGTCGGCGGCAGAAGAATGGGGCGATGCTTCAGACTCTGTCATCTTACAAGGGTCGCTGATTCAAGAGGTCGGCGGCAGGAGGAGTGGGGCCATGCTGCAGACTCCGTCATCTTACAAGGGTCGCTGATTCAGGAGGTCAGCAGCTGCAGGAGTGGGGCAATGCTGCGGACTCCGACATCTTGGTTGGACCAGATGACCCAGGAGGTCCCTTCCAACTCTACCATTCTATGATTCTATGATCTCAAAAAGGTCGCTGATTCAGGAGGTCAGCAGGAGGAGTGGGGCGATGCTGCAGGCCCCGTCATCTCACAAGGGTTGCTGATTTAGGAGGTCAGCAGCTGGAGGAGTAGGGTGATGCTGCAGACCCCGTCATCTTAGAAGATATCAGCACCGGCGAGCGGAGGTCACCTCTCCGTTACATATCCCTGCCGTGGTCTTTGGGAAAATGGCCGCCAGAGGTGGCACATGCGCAGATTGACATCTCGGGAGATTCTCATCGGCGCCGACATCTTCTGAGAGGATGAGGCCCGCAGCATCGCCCCACTCCTCCTGCCACTGCCACCAACCTCCGGAATCGGCGACCATTGCTCCTGTGACCCCTTTCCCTGACTCTCAAATTTGTAGAGAAATAGTGCCTCTTATTATCCGAAAAATTCGGTCATTTTTTAATTTAATTTTGCTGAATGTCAGCTAATGAAAATCAGACTTGGTTTTTGAATTTTTTTATGAACATATGAAAAAAAATGCCTGGACAAATTGATGACACCCTTATTTTAATATTTTGTTGCACAACCTTCTGAGGCAATCACAGCAAACAAACAATTTCTGTAACTCTCAATGAGACTTCCTCAGCTGTCAGTAGTAGTGACGAGCGAATATGCTCGTTGCTCGGGTTTTCCCGAGCTTGCTCGGTTGGTCTCCGAGTATTTTGGCGTGCTCGGAGATTTAGTTTCTGTTGCCGCAGCTGCATGATTTGCCAATGCTAGACAGCCTACAAACATGTGGGGATTCCCTAACAAACAGGCATTCCTCACATGTATTCAGGCTGTCTAGTAGCTGCAAATCGTGCAGCTGCGGTGACAGAAACTAAATCTCCGAGCACTTCCAAATACTCGGAGGACACCCGGGCATGCTCGGGAAAACCCGAGCAACGAGCATACTCTCATCACTAGTCGGTAGTTATTCTGACCCACTCAGCATGAGCAAATTGGTCCTTGTGTCTCAGGTGTGAAGTTGCCTTCTCCAGACTGCAGGTTTCAGCTCCTTCTGCAAATGTTCAATAGGATTTAGATCAGGGCTCATAATAGAATCCACTTCAGAATAGTCCAATGCTTTGCTTTCAGCCATTCTTTTAGCCGTGCGTGTTTTGGGCCCTTATCTTGTTGGAGGACCTATGACCTGCAACTCAGACTAAGCTTTCTGACTCTGAGCAGCACATTTCGCTCCAGAATGCCTTAATTGTTATGAATGTGCTGGAGATGGTTTCTGAGCAGAGGCTCCCTCTGGTGGTTGCAGACAGTACTGAACCTCACAGCGAGGAATGGCAATCTGGGATCACGGACTGGACTGATATAAGGGAGGTTCCCTCCCATGATGGTCGCCGGTGATCAATTGTTCTTGTCTCAATTGTGGTTCCTGGTTCATTTGGAAGTTTACTGAGTCTTGCCTGCATCTTCTCCTTTCAGATAAGATATTTTTTGCTTTTATTTTTGTGCTTGCTTTTTGCATAGTTCCCTGCACTTCTGTGGAGGTCAGCCAGGTCCCCTCCTGGGGTCCTGTGCTCCTCTCAGTTTATCTGAAGCCACTGTTATTTGTTCATTTGCTTTTTCCTGTTTTTTCAGTGGCTGCGGCTTAGTTTTGTTACACCAGAGATCTGATTTAGGTGGTAGAGATCGTGTGATCTCAGGTGTTTTTGCAATCAGAAGAGTTGGTATTTTTTAGGGGTTTTTTTGGATTGCAGTAAGAATCCTTTCCTGTACTTTTCTGTCTAGACAGATTGGGCCCCAGCGTTTGCTCATTCCATTTTCTGTCTGTGTTCGTGCTTCTTCTTGTCTAACCGCCATTACATGTTTGGGGGCTTCCTATTTTCTTTGGGGATCTGCTCCGGGGCAGATAGCTTTCCTCTTTCTGCCTTTAGGTGTAGTTATCTCTCAGGCTGTGACGAGGCGTCTAGGAACGCTCCACGGCTACCTCTAGATGTGTGGTTAGTTCAGGTTACTGCAATCCAATAGGTTCCAGCCTCTCTGGTGTATTACTGTTTTTGCTTTTTCTCCTCAGCTACCTAAACATAACACTTAATAGTCTTGAGATTTCATTGCAACCTGCACAGATTTAAGACACCCTGTTCCAAATGCAGCAAAGAAGCCCCAAAACATACCCAAACCTCCTTCAAGTTTCACAGTAGGTGCAATGTTCTGTTCTTTGTATGCTTCATTTTTGCAACTGTGCACATAAAGTTTATGTGACTTGCCAAAAAGCTCCAGTTTTGTCTTATCTGTTCAAAGGACATTCTCCCAGAAGCTTTGTGGCTTATCAGTATGCATTTTGACAAACTCCAATCTCTTATGATTTGCTTTCAGCAGTGGTTTCCTCCTCGGTCATCTTCAATGAAGTCCACTTTGGCAAAACAGCGACAGATGGTGCGATCGGACACTGTTATACCTTGACCATGGAATTTACCTCTAATCTCTTTGGAAGAGTTCTGGGCTCTATGGTTAACTTTCGTATTATCCATCTCTTCAATATGTCATCAATTTTTTCTCTTACTGCCTTGACCAGGGAGGTTGGCTACAGCACCTTTTGACCTTTAACCTATGAATAATATGTGTAACTGTAGTAAGAGGAACATCAAGGCTGTTTGCAGATGGTCCTATAGCCATTACCTTTGAACATGTTTATCTACAATTTTCTTTCTAATCTCCTAAACGATGCTCTCCTTTCTTTGTTCCAAGTTCAGTGTGGTACACAACACCATGATACCAAACAGCACAATGACTACTTTTACCCTTTAAATAGGCAGACTGACTGATTATAAGTTTGTAGACAGCTATGAAGCTAATTATTGGACACACTTTAGTTTAACATGTCCCTGTAGTCAAATTATTTTCAATCTTTTCTAGGAGTGCCATAATTTTTGTCCAGGCCAATTTCATTATTATATTTTTTATTATTTTCTGTTGAACCACAATTCAAAAGTACAGTAATGTCTGATTTTTATTAGTTGGCATTCTGTAAATTAAAATTGAAAATTGTCTTTGTCATTTTTGAGTTATTTCAGTGGCCATTGTGGATTTTTCTTAATTTATCAGAAGGGTACCAGCAATTTTGTCCACATCTGTATATTTTAATTATTATTACCATATATATTTTTATCATTCTTATTATTATCTATGAGACTACATCTATTTTAAACTAGTTTTTCTTCTTCCTTTTTATCTGTTGTTAAATATGGTATATTCTCTAGTAAAGTAATTGCCGGGCTCAAACTATTGTGTTAATGTACAAAGTTTGTGATAAGAGTCAAAGGATTCTTTCACATTGCGTTCAGCACCCGTTCGGTGGCCCATTGGGGCTTATGTCCGAACTCACCTAAGGGGGCCATAGACTATAATGGTGCCGGCAGAGTGAATGTATATCATTTTTGTGCGTGTACACCTACTGGAGGCGGACACAAATGTTGTAAATTGCGTCTGGGTGTCCGTCTACAGTAGGCATACACCAGAGCTGTGGAGTCGGTAAGCCAAACCTCCGACTCCTCAATTTCCATGACACCAACTCCCTCATACCAGGGCTGTGGAGTCGGTAAGCCAAACCTCCGACTCCAACTCCTCAATTTCCATGACACCAACTCCCTCATACCAGTGCTGTGGAGTCGGTAAGCCAAACCTCCGACTCCAACTCCTCAATTTCCATGACACGACTCCCTCATACCTGGGCTGTGGAGTCGGTAAGCCAAACCTCCGACTCCCAACTCCTCAATTTCCATGACACCGACTCCCTCATACCAGGGCTGTGGAGTCGGTAAGCCAAACCGCCGACTCCAACTCCTCAATTTCCATGACACTGACTCCAACTCTGACTCCACCAAAATGGGCTCTGACTCCACGACTCCGACTCCACAGCTCTGCCAGGGCTGTGAAGTTGGTAAGCCAAACCTCAGTTTCCATGACACCGACTCCACCAAAATGGGCTCCGACTCCACAGCCCTGGCGTACACACCCGAAAATAATGCACGGCACAACGCACGTTCGCTCTGCCCATACCATTATAGTTTAAGTGCCCATCGATGCATACGCCCGAATCCTGTTTTGCAGGTAGTTCGGACGTATGCCCGATGGAGCCACTGAGCGTGTAACTAAATCCAATGAAAGCGCCCTAATAAGTCCAGCAGCTTCTACAGACAAGTCTTTGGGGTATAGGTGAATGACTGAACTGAATTCCACCATCTGCGAATTCTATCAAATATTCGGGAGGAACAAACCGGCCCTGACATTCCTCTAGTCCCCAAGTAATGTCTGCTGTCCAGTTCCTCCAACTCGGCAACTACACCTATTAACCCCTTCTGCTGTCCCAGTGCTGTGAGATTGCTGTAGCGCTCAAGAGTTCGGGGGTGACATTAGTTTTTGTTTTGGAATGTTCCGAACAGTTTGAGAATGATTGCAGCAAGTCTAGAATGATGATGATATGTTCTACAGCATGGGAAACATATGGTTGCTTTTATTTCTGTTTATTTTCTTTTTAAAATGGCAACACACTTGTTTATGGATAGTTTTGGGTATTGGCGGTTATTGACAGTAATGGTGGTCAGCTGCAATACCACACACAGCCTGCAGACAGGTGTGGCGCTGTTTTTTTTTTTTAACTAAGCAGTTTTGTTCTAATCTTAGAGAATCTCTTTGACTGAATTGTTGCCATAGCTGGGCACAGAATGGATATGTCTTCCATCAGTAGTTGTGTAGTCCTGTGTGTAGGTTTCCCATTCACCAAATACTGTATGCTCTATTGTGGTGCCCGCACAAATTTACGAACCCTCAACAATTGCATTAATAGAACTTAAGAGAATCTGATTTTTTTTTTCATTATTATTTTGTATCATTTTTTGTATTTTTGTTTTTTTTATTACTATTTTGTATCATTTTTTTGTTCTTTTTTTTTATTCTACCTCTCACCTCCAGATTTTTTACCTACATTTTCTGCTTGCGTGAGTGTAAGCTATTGTTCTCTGGTGGCAGCCTTCTGTTTAATATTGGACTACCGTAATTCTCAGGACAGTGTTGTTATTTTGTTTTGGTTTTTTTTGTATCTATTTTTTTTAGGGGAGCATTGCTGTAAGTAATTCCCTCCATATCTTGTTCTATATGATACATCTCTGTGACAAAGGGGAATGAATGACCACGAGGGGTGAGGGGGGTGTAAAACCCTTCTCTGTGAAAATGTTTTCTGAACTTCAGCCCTGTTTTTGCCGTCTTCCTCCCACTTTCTTCTAGGCGTCTCCAGTGTAAACAAGGTGTTCTTTTTATAGTTCTCGGATACATACGGAATGCTGCGGAAGTACGGGGCCGCGGGACGGCATCATCGCCGATTTCCAGCTTATAGAGAGTGTTCAGATCACTGATTCTAGACTTTATACAGAGTTTGACACTTTTTTTGTTGTTTTTGTTCTTTTCTAACTTCCCCATTTTCTAGGGCCAGAGAGCAAAGGAAGGAAGGTTCAGTGACGACATGTGAGCAGGCGGCATCGAGTCTTGTCGTTCTGCAAAGTCTCCGTGCATGGATAGTCAAGATTTTAGAGAACATTTTTTGCGCACACTAAGTTAGACTTGCACAAAATGGGTGCGTTTTCCCGTTTTTTATTGCAACAACACCCAGATCTGCTGCGTTATTTCCAGGGCTGTGGAGTCGGTAAGCTAAACCTCCAACTCCGACTCCTCAATTTCCATGACTCCGACTCCAACTCCACGACTCCGACTCCCTCATACCAGGGCTGTGGAGTCGGTAAGCTAAACCTCCAACTCCGACTCCTCAATTTCCACGACTCCGACTCCCTCATACCAGGGCTGTGGAGTCGGTAAGCCGAACCTCCGACTCCTCAATTTCCATGACTCCGACACCCTCATACCAGGGCTGTGGAGTCTGTAAGCCAAACCTCCGACTCCAACTCCTCAATTTCCATGACACCGACTCCAACTCCACCAAAATGGGCTCCGACTCCACGACTCCGACTCCACAGCCCTGGTTATTTCTAAGCCGAACTTTATCGCATTCACAGTGGAACATTTCAGTTGCATGGAAAGATCCTAAGAACGTCGGTGCAAGAGATTACGGACTGATCGGATCCTACACACCTGGAACCCTATAATCATTCACTTGTGATCTTTCATCTACTCCAGATCAGCACACCTGACTACTGCACTGGCTGGGAGGCCCGAGGACATGGCATCTGAGATACGTGTTCGTTAAGGCTCCGCAATTGTTTCCGCCTTCCTTCCTTTGTTTTCTGCTCGTCAGATTCTGAGTGAAAGACAAGTGGGAAGACAAAAATAAAGGAAGGCGGCTGTCTTTGTTTAAAGGACTTCAATGCATGTGACAAATGTCGTCTGGCTATGCCGGCTATGACTTGCGCACTGTAAAGGGTGGTCTCTTATGTGGTTGCAATGATTTCATTGCTCGGAGAGCTGCCTTCATTATAGGGGTTCTCCTAGGCAAAGATTCCCTGTCAGAACCAATCATACTCTTTAGATTGAGATTGGGCACCTAACATTGTCCATCCTAATCTTCCTGGTTCAGCCACTGTGGCGCTAACCTGAGTTTATTAACCAGGGCCCTATAAATGTCGAGGACCAATATAGCTAAACTGACTAGTATTACCCCCGATTAGATGATTTGTATTGTAATATAACTGATCTGTTGATCCATTGCTCGCCATAAATATTACTGACCTTGCCCTTTATCCTTGCCATGATATATAGTGCCGATATTGGGGTTTACATTGTGCCCGGCCCCCTTGGCATCGCTGCTGGCCGTTATTAGAGCAGATGGCCGCTCATGCTGTGTGTGCTGGCACTGGGTGACGTGAGGGGACATGCCGCAGCCCCCGGAAGACTTGGCTTTCACAGTGGCGTTATCTACAAGGCTCCAGCTCACTAGTCCGCAGCAAAGTGGAGAAAAGCGTCGTGCTGTTCTCTATGTATAGCTGCTGGTCGTGTTATTTGCTTCATTCTTTTAACACTTTAGGATCAGGCCATTTTTCTCTTTTTTTTCTCTTTTTCTTTCTTTTTCTTGTTTTTTGCCTACCTGGCTTTTATCAGCCATCAGTTGATTTTTTTACATTTATTTTTTCACCGAGTGGCTGTTTTGTGTTTGTTTTATGAAGGACATATTGTGTTATTCAAAAAAAACTTCGCTAAAAAAATGAGTAATAATGACTGTGTCATTTAAATAACTTTTTTTTTTGCAACGCAAATATAGAAAAATACAGGGGTTGGACAAAATAATGGAAACACCTGGAAACATCAACAAAAGTTAGTTTAATATGGTGTAGGTCCACCTTTTGCGGCGATTACAGCCTCAATTCTCCGAGGTATGGATTCATACAAGGTGTGAATTGTTTCCAAAGGAATTTTAGCCCATTCTTCAGTTAAAACACACTCCAGTTCTTTGAGCGACGATGGCGGCGGAAATCGACGTCTAATCTCTAAAATCGACCATAAATGCTCAATAGTGTTGAGATCTGGGGATTGTGGGGCAGATGAGATGCTCAACTTCATTAGAATGTTCCTCGTGCCGTGCTTTAACGATTCTAGCTGTATGAATTGGTGCATTATCATCCTGAAAGATGGCGTTCCCCTCCGGGAACAGTGCTTGAACCATAGGATGCACTTGGTCGCCCAAAATGCCTAAATAATCGCGGCTGTTAATTCTTCCATGAAGGGATATCATTGACCCGGCGGATCTCCACGAAATAGCACCCAGATCATCACAGAACCTCCGCCATGTTTTACGGTTGGGAGAAGGCAGTCTGGATGGAATGCTTCTTTCGGCTGTCTCCAAACGTACACGCAGCCGGAGGTCGGAAATAGGGTAAACGATGATTCGTCTGAGAATATCACATGTTTCCACGGCTCGAGGGACCAATTCTGGAGGTTTCTTCACCACTCTAAACACTTGGAAACATTTGTCATGGAGAGCAGCGGTTTTTGAATTGCAGCTCTTCCGTGGAATCCAGATTTGTTCAGCTCCCGACGAACAGTTTTCGTGGAAACTGGGTTCTGTAGGTGCTCATTGAGCTCAGCAGTGATTTTCGGAGCCGTGGTCTTGCGATCCCCTCTCACAATTCGCTTTAGAGTCCAACGGTCTCTCTCAGTCAACTTCGACTTTCGGCCGGACCTGTGCTTTGCTGCGGACATTTTTCCTTTCAAACACAGTCATTACTTTGGAGACAGTACCTCTTGACACGCCAAGCATTCGGGCACTTTCGGTTACACTAGCGACTGCCATACCAGCATCAACAATTTGGCCTCTGAAAATCCGAGAGGTCTGCCATTGGTATCAGGTTCCATCAATGTTCTTACAATTCTGCAAAACAAACAGTTAATTTACATACACATATCACATAACACAAATAATCAACTAGAAAACATTACCATATGTCACGGTTTGCATGTTTATAACATGTTCGAAGATTATGATGCCAAAACGTTAGGTGTTTCCATTATTTTGTCCAACCCCTGTACAATCTTTGTTGTGTTTTTTTTTTATCCTTTTTACGGTTTACGTTTCACACCAGATAACCCGTTTAATGAATTCTCCAGGTTATTACGGTTTTATCATTTTTTTTCACATATTTTTTTCCATTGGAACTGATGCATCTATAGCAGCTCCAGTTATAGGGGAAAACTTCCCCCTGCTGTCAGACGTCACTGGTAGAACTAATGTAAATTTACTATGACCCTGCAGGCCTGCTATAGTGGCAGACACCCGACAATCATGTGATTTCTAGGTAATGCAGAAACACTATGAGCTGAGCACTATGAAGCTGCAGAAATAGAAGACATAAGTGGTAATAAAAAAACTTCTGTCTTCTCTTCAGGGTCTCCGGCTGTGTCTAGCAGCCAGAAATCTGACCTGCTCCTGCTAGATCGCAGAACCTTTAACCCTGTGCTGTAAATTTACAGTAGCGCAGGGTAAAACCCCAGGATCCAGAGCCATATATTTACAGTGCTTGGTCTTTATCAGGTTAGAGAAAAATGTTATTTTCAGGGTCTGTTAACTATCAGTTTGGAGGATCTGATTGGAATATCCGCTGCAAATTCTGTCTACGTTCTTTTTGTCAAAATAGTGGACCCCACGACAGAACCTGGCAGGCTCCACGTTAGCTTACAACTGCTCTTGGTGTACAGTGGGGGAAATAAGTATTTGATCCCTTGCTGATTTTGTAAGTTTGCCCACAATGAAGGACAACCCCCGTCCTTCCACGTCACCAATGTTACGTACTACACAGGCACAGCTCTCCGGCGCCCCCTTTGTCTCTCAGGTCAGTAAGGGAACTGCACCTAGAGCAAATGGCCGCCGGGGAGGGTGTCCTGTTACCCACTGGGTATTCTAAGATTCGTGATCAGAGTAAAAGCATCAGCCCAAAATTAATTTTATGGCTTAATTGCCTTAAGGGCGCACTAGATAATTACAGAAATATACAGTAAGCTATACAACGGAATTACAGTGGATTTGCAGTCAGAGTAAAATACAACAATAATGGTACAAGGCTTAGAGGTATTAAGCTAGAGGTCAATATTACCAGGTTGTAGGTTGCATGTGGAGGCAGGGAGCTCTGCGATCCACAGGGGAGAATCTTAGTTGCTGGACAGTCCCCCAAAACGTGTACCGCTGCTCCCTTGGCAGATCTGTCCCTTGTTCCTTCTTAAATCTTCATCTTCTTGGCTTCTGTGAGAATGACTGGGGTCTGCCATCCGCTCACAGTTCTTATACCTGCTAGGTCCCTCCCCTCGGTGCCAGAGGGTGGGCTAATAATCTCCACCCTTAGCTCCCTGCAGAATTTATTCCCAATATCTAAGAAAGGGGTTAACTTTCTCCAGGACGATCGGATCAGGACATGAGAGGTACCAGCGGATGCAGCATGTTTTGCCTGTCGCGTGGAGATCAAACCTGGCCCGATTGGGTCTCTGTGAAGGGCCAATCTCTATATCTCAGGCCCCCGAGCCATCACCGACTCGGGAGTTGCATCGTCAGAAGCCCGAGGTCCGCCGGGTCACACAGATATTTTTTATGAGTTTGTACCTAGAAAGATGTGCTCATAATTCATAATCCTAGAACGGAGCCGTCGTGGCTGGGATATACAATGAGTGTGTTTTCTGTATCTGGCTGGCAGGTATAATCTAATTGAAGCCTCCAGACATCTCCAGGCCCCAGGCTACCATGGCTCCAGACTTTGAGGTCTTGTTTTGGCCTTATCTCATTATCATACTAACAGACCTTGCTATTCAACATTGGGCCTGAATTTCTTAGCATACGAAAAGGCCGGATTATTCACAGTGTCGACTAAACCCTATTGTATTGAATATGCCCACAGGCCATAGGGAATCACAGCAGTTAGCTGCTGTGAATCTGGGAATTCAGACAAAATGGCGGCTGGAGCAGGCCATATCCAAGATGTTGGCTGTTCCTTCCTCACACCCACTGACAAAGACATGAACAGTCTATAAATTGAAGGGAAATAAGTATTTGATCCCCTACCAACCATTAAGAGTTCTGGCTCCTACAGACCAGTTAGACGCTCCTAATCAACTCGTTACTTGCATTAAAGACAGCTGTCTTACATATTCACCTTTATAAAAGACTCCTGTCCACAGACTCAATCAGTCAGACTCTAACCTCTACAACATGGGCAAGACCAAAGAGCTTTATAAGGATGTCAGGGACAGGATCATAGACCTGAGAAGGAGACAACTGTTGGTGTAATAGTAAGAAAATGGAAGAAATACAAAATGACTGTCAATCGACATCGATCTGGTGCAGCATGCAAAATCTCACCTTGTGGGGTATCCTTGATCATGAGGAAGGTGAGAGATCAGTCTAAACTACACGGGGGGAACTTGTTAGTAATCTCAAGGCAGCTGGGACCACAGTCACCAAGAAAACCATTGGTAACACATTACGCCGTAAAGGTTTAAAATTGTAATTTCTTTAGCGATGATCTGCAAAGAGGAGTGGACCAAAATTACTCCTGACATGTGCGCAAACCTCATCATCAACTACAAAATAATCTGACTGCTGTGCTTACCAACAAGGGTTTTGCCACCAAGTATTAAGTCTTGTTTGCCAGAGGGATCAAATACTTATTGCTCACTGCAAAATGCAAATAAATTTATATAACTTATACAATGTGATTTTCTGGATTTTATTTTTGATATTCTATCTCTGTGTTAAAATTAACCTACCCTTAAAATTATAGACTGTTCATGTCTTTGTCAGTGGGCAAACTTACAAAATCAGCAAGGGATCAAATACTTATTTCCCCCACTGAATGTGATCGTTGAACACATAAATCTGCAATATCTGCTCTATGATATAACCCAGCATTGTGTCCTGAATAAAGATGTTCATTCTGTGTGATTTATGGGTTATCGACGTAAATAAAAAAAAAAAAAAAATTTGGGGCTGAATTGCACGGTGAAAATTGGGGTGAGTAATTTATGGGGGTAAAATATAGAGCCCGAAGGTGGGAATAGATATCAAGAATTGAAGGGAGCTACAATACACTATCGGCTTCTGTGCGGCCATACTGAATCTTCATATGGCTCTGATTCCATACACTGATTATTTTTTTGTTGGATTTCTTGTTAAAAAAAAATGATGGCATGCTCATCAGGATGAACGATAGAGCGACATGTGGAGCTGCAAGGACTCCACGCACCTGGCAGTTGCATGCCCATATTGTATAAGACATACAGTTCAAAGTGTATTCGTTGTTGGATCTTGGGGTCTGATGATTTTCCATAATCGAAATATAACGACGGCACCAGAAGATAAGAGACTGCTATCTATTTCCAACCTTCCATCTGCCTAGCACATGTTATAACACTGTTCTTCTATTATCCCCCACACAATATCTTATTTTGAGTAAAGAATATTCCAGTGTCTGTTCAACATCTTAAATGTCTGAGAGTGCTTCCTCTGGTTACTGTACGTTCCATGATGTCTTCACCAGGCACCGCATGAGGATTTGAGGCCCAGATCACAGTGATCAGAAACTAGTTGTACGCATTCTAATGTGTGCAAGCAGAAGGGTAGAAAGTCCTGGAATTCAGGGCAAAGGCACAGGAGAGGCTGCAGACTGCGACCGTGCAGCCACATTCATGTCACATGCAGTACAAAATCACAACTCACTCCTGTATTGATCAATACGAATTCTTAGACAGAGCAAGCTACCCAGTGGTGTACCTCAATTTGTGTCAGACCATGTAACAGCTCTGGTGTCTGTAAGTCGGCAAGACACTGTGCCAGCGCCGGCATCGGGCCCCCACCTGGCATTGCACATTCAACCAGGGCTGTGGAGTCAGTAAGCCAAACCTCCGACTCCTCAATTTCCATGGCATCGACTCTGACTCCATGACTCTGACTCCCTCATACCTGGGTTGTGTAGTCGGTAAGCCAAACCTCCAACTCCGAATCCGCAATTTCCATGTCACCGACTCCGACTCCCTCATACCAGGGTTGTGGAGTCGGTAAGCCAAACCTTCAACTCCGACTCCTCAATTTCCATGGCACCAACTCCGACTCCCTCATACCAGGGTTGTGTAGTCGGTAAGCCAAACCTCCAACTCCGAATCCTCAATTTCCATGGCACCTACTCCACGACTCCGACTCCCTCATACCAGGGTTGTGTAGTCGGTAAGCCAAAGCTCCAACTCCGACTCCTCCATTTCCATGACGCTGACTCCGACTCCACCAAAATGGACTCAGACTCTGACTCCACGACTCCGACTCTACAGCCCTACTCCAACTATATTAGCATCCTGGATGCCAATACAGATATCTATCTATCTATTATTATTTTTTTGGAGGTGGGGCAGCAATTATAACTTCTGCTATGGGGTCCCATGATTTCTATGCACGCCTCTGAAGTATCTTAGTGGTCCATGCTGTTTGATGAATTGAGCGCAACTTTAGACTATCAAGAAATTGGCACTGGAGTGTTTGTTCACAGATCTTTGGAGCGTGGTGTTGTATTCTAAACCATGAACCCTTTTCAAGTAAGCCACATCCCCTCAGCCCCTTTGTCGGACAAGTTCAGAACGCATAATGAATATGGAATAAGTCAAGAAAGAACTTTTTTGGTAACTTTAGGTTGCTTAATCTCCCAATTCCGTCTAATAAATTCTTTAGAAACCTATAAGGGACCACAGTGGCACCGGATCTCATCATCTACATGGGGAACTATGGTTTTCACGATTTACCTTCTTTATTCTTATAGTTTTATTTTTTTTGTACTTTAATTGCAAAAAAAGTATCAGCGCAGAAACTCTGACCCTTCATTATCGTTTCCCACCAACTCCAACTGCAGCTTTAAGAGGGAAAACTCATGGAGAGAGGTTAAAATAGCCATACATTATGTATAGGGGGCCGCAGGGATCTTCCGTGGCAGCAGAAAAGCAAATGTTGTGATGGAAATCTCCTGGTGTCATCTGATGCATGTTTTAACTGTAGATGTGAAGCAGCGCGGGCAAATTCCTACTGGGCGTCATCAGATCACAATTCACTTGGCTTTTACTGTCATATTCCTAGAAGAAAACACTCAATGTACTGCCCTCCGTCACTGATTACATTTGCTTTCCTTTATAACCTCATGCACAAGGTCATATGCACTAAGCATTGAAATGGCGGCTTGTGATAACTCCGGTCATAGGTGTAATATACAGAAATAGATGTTGGGAGGCCGTACCGCTCCCCACACCCTGCGTCCTCATCTGGGCCGACATGATGGTAAATCTGGTTTTGGAACCTTGCGGTTACTGCTGAAAATGTCACGGTGTGTGTATGTTTTATCATCTTTAATATGTATTTTGTAGGAAGAGATGGGGAATAGTATGGCTTCCTGCCAGCCCAACGAATCATCCCGTTCTCATTACCAATTCAGCTTTGATCTCAGTAGTGGCGTTTGGCTTTTGGCTTTTTTTTACAATCTATGCAGAAGTCAATGAGACTGACGGAGGAAAACGAGCATAAACTGTTCTGGAGATGGGGGATAGTGTGCGTCTTGGGAAGCAAAGTTTTTTGTAAATCCCTATGGATAAGATGAGGGATCACTTGCTGATCGCTGGAATCCTCAGAGAACAGAGGTTTGCAGAGTCAAACAGAGCTGAAGTCGAGCACTTGTGCGTCTGCTCCATTTAGGGCCCTTCACACATGCTTAATCTATGGGGCTGCGCACATGTCCTTGCAACCCACACGTAGACATGTCCGTTTTTTCATGGCAGCTCGGGTGACAATACGCACCGTGCACGTAAACAATGATGACAATACGCACCGCACATGTATGTCAATACGCACTGCACACGGATGACATTACGCACCGCACACGTGCACACAGATGACAATACGCAATGCACACGGATGACAATATGCACAGCACATGGATGACAACACACACTGCACACGGATGATAATGCACACTGCACATGTGCACAATGATGACAATACGCAACACACATGTATGACAATACGCACTGCACACGGATGACAATAGACACTGCACACGGATGACAATGTGCACCGCACACTGATGACAATACACACTGCACACCTATGACATTACGCACCGCACACGTACACACGGATGACAATATGCACCGCACACGTACACACGGATGACAATATGCACCGCACACGTACACACGGATGACAATATGCACCACACACGTGCACACAGATGACAATACGCAATGCACACGGATGACAATACACTGCACACGGATGACAATACCCACCGCACACGTGCACACGGATGACAACACACACTGCACACGGATGACAATACACACTGCACACGGATGACAATATCCACCGCACACGTGCACACGGATGACAACACACACTGCACACGGATGACAATACACACTGCACACGTGCACAATGATGACAATACGCAACACACATGTATGACAATACCCACCGCACACGTGCACACGGATGACAATATGCACCGCACACATATGACAATACGCACTGCACACGGATGACAGTACGCACCGCACACGTGCACACGGATGACAATACACACTGCACACGGATGACAATATGCACCGCACACGTGCACACGGATGACAATACGCACCGCACATGGATGACAATACACACTGCACACGGATGACAATACACACTGCACACGGATGACAATACACACGTGCACACGGATGACAATACACACGTGCACACGGATGACAATACACACGTGCACACAGATTACATAAATGTGACACATACTGAAATTGAATGCAGAGTAGAAATGACTGATTATTATGTGTTAAAGATGTGCAAAAATCTTTATGGGATAAATAGGTGATAGATAAATAATATAAGTGAGATAATTAGTACCTTGCATTTGTATCTTACTGTACATAGATTGAAAAATGATGTGGTGTCCCCCATAGTTTTGATAACCAGAAAAGGTAAAGCAGACAGCTAAGTGCTGATATCAGGCTGGGAAGAGCCAACAGAGTGACTTCGGCGTGCTCGAATAACATGTTTGAGTCCCCGCAGCTGCATCTCTCCTATCGCTATTTAAGAGCCGCAATACAAGCAGGGATTGCGGTGTGTTAGGCTATCCCTGCATGTGTTGTGCCTGTCAAACAGCCGCGAACCATGAAGCCATGGAGACTCAAACATAATATTCGAGCACGCCGAAGACACTCGGTTAGCACCCGAGCATGCTCAGATAACACCTTACCTAGTGGTCACACATGTCTACTACAGTTTTTGACCAGCTTAAATCTGGTGATGGTAGGTCCAGGGTTGTGGAGTCGGTATGCTCCTCAGCCCTGGTCACTACTGAGCATGTACATAAAGTGCATCACAGACTCATCTCAACTAAAAGCCCAGATCCTTAGATCAGGAACAGAACATTTATAGGACATTTTATAACTTTCCAAAATTATTATTAAAACATTTACTGCACATCCTGCACTGAATCCAATTTATTATATATTTTAGGTGTTGGAGTCGGTCCATTTTATACCGACTCCGACTCCACCACTCCGGCTCCACAGCCCTAGGCAGGTCATCTACATACCCAGTGTCCCCGTATCATCTTTACTGTCAATGTGTGACTGTCTTTTGTTGATCATTTTGCAATATAATTGTCATTTTAAGTGTCATACCATAGAGCATAGTGAATTTTCATGTTGCATGTGTCATTGATCATGGTTTGTTTTTTTTCCCCCTTGGGATTCATAATAACGAGTTGCCATCAGCCGGAATGTGGCGCGATTGTCTTTGTTTAGTAAACAAGCCGCCGCGATGTTTGCATTTTATAAAAATAAGAAATTAGACAAGATGTTTCAGTAGCAGAAAACCTGTCGAGTTCTCGCTCTGGCGCCTTCCCAGAATCTTTTGTTTGGCCAGAAAACAAGAATGCGGAGATAAAGGAGGATGATGTTCTACAAAGCAGTTTTTGGAAAAGCTTGGCAAAGTGCTGCTTTAGTTTGTTGCTTTGTTTTAATGCTAAGCAATATGTGATGTATGAGTGTATATAAATACGGTGAGACCACCAACCAAAAATGCATTGAGCAGTGGTCTTCTAAGGGGGCTTGTTTTCTCAAAGAAAATAGATGCAGTGGAGGAAATAAGTATTTGATCCCTTGCTGATTTTGTAAGTTTGCCCCCTGACAAAGACATGAATACTCTATAATTTTAAGGGTAGGTTCATTTTAACATTGAGAGATAGAATATCAAAAATAAAA
This sequence comes from Oophaga sylvatica, assembly GCA_033576555.1. Lineage (NCBI taxonomy): Eukaryota > Metazoa > Chordata > Amphibia > Anura > Dendrobatidae > Oophaga > Oophaga sylvatica. Next base: position 28,108,330 of record JARQOD010000004.1, read on the forward strand.
TCCAGAAAATCACATTATATAAATTACATAAATTTTATTTGTATTTGTAGTGAGAAATAAGTATTTGATCCCCAACCATTAGGAGTTATGGCTCCTACAGACCAGTGAGACACTCTTAATCAACTCGTTACTTGCATTAAAGACAGCTGTCTTACATAGTCACCTTTATAAAAGACTCCTGTCCACAGACCCAATCAGTCAGACTCTAACCTCTACAACATGGGCAAGACCAAAGAGCTTTATAAGGATGTCAGGGACAGGATCATAGACCTGAGAAGGAGACAACTGTTGGTGTAATAGTAAGAAAATGGAAGAAATACAAAATGACTGTCAATCGACATCGATCTGGTGCAGCATGCAAAATCTCACCTTGTGGGGTATCCTTGATCATGAGGAAGGTGAGAGATCAGTCTAAACTACACGGGGGGAACTTGTTAGTAATCTCAAGGCAGCTGGGACCACAGTCACCAAGAAAACCATTGGTAACACATTACGCCGTAAAGGTTTAAAATTGTAATTTCTTTAGCGATGATCTGCAAAGAGGAGTGGACCAAAATTACTCCTGACATGTGCGCAAACCTCATCATCAACTACAAAATAATCTGACTGCTGTGCTTACAACATGGGCAAGACCAAAGAGCTTTATAAGGATGTCAAAGGACAAGATCATAGACCTGAGAAGGAGACAACTGTTGGTGTAACAGTAAGAAAATGGAAGAAATACAAAATGACTGTCAATTGACATCGATCTTGGGCACCATGTAAAATCTCACCTCATCCTTGATCATGAGGAAGGTGAGAGATCAGCCTAAAACTACACCGGGGAACTTGTTAATAATCTCAAGGCAGCTGGGACCACAGTCACCCAGAAAACCATTGGTAACACATTATGCCGTAAAGGTTTAAAATCCTGCAGTGCCCGGAAGGTCCCACTGCTCAAGAAGGCACATGTGCAGACCCGTCTGAAGTTTGCCAATGAACACCTGGATGATTCTGTGAGTGACTGGAGAAGGTGCTGTGGTCAGATGAGACAAAAATTGAGCTCTTTAGCATTAACTCAACTCGCCGTGTTTGGAGGAAGAGAAATGCTGCCTATGACCCAAAGAACACCATCCCCACTGTCAAGCATGGAGGTGGAAACATTATGTTTTGGGGTTGTTTGTCTGCTAAGGGCCAGGACTACTTCACCGCATTAATGGGAGAATGGATGGATCCATGTACCGTAAAATCCTGAGTCACAACCCCCTTCCCTCCATCAGGACACTAAAAATGGGTCGTGGCTGGATCTTCCAGCAAGACTATGACCCAAAACATACAGCCAAAGCAACAAAGGAGTGGCTCATAAAGAAGCCCATTAAGAGGTCATGGAGTGGTCTAGCCAGTCTCCAGACCTTAATCCCATAGAAAACTTATGGAGGGAGTTGAATCTCTGAGATGCCAAGCGACAGCCTCAAAATCTTAATGATTTAGAGATGATCTGCAAAGAGGAGTGGGACAAAATTCCTCCTGACATGTGCGCAAACCTCATCATCAACTACAAAAAAAGTCTGACTGCTGTGCTTGTCAACAAGGGTTTTACCACCAAGTATTAAGTCTTGTTTGCCAGAGGGATCAAATACTTATTTCAGCTGCAGATGGAAGGAAGAGAGCCACAGTATTCATTACTGATGGGTAGGCGGAGCCCCAGACCAGGATGACACCTCAGATCAAAAGCGTGTTGACTGGCTGGCCCCTCCAGCTCGGGCTCCTCCTACTCAGCTCCAGTCTAAGATTTGAGGTCTCAGAGGATGGTCGCTGCTGGAAGCAGCTCCTCAGAAGATTTTATTATTTTTATCGGACAAGAGACTTGGACATGAGTCTGAAAGGTCTCAGGGGTCTCAGCGCTGCTGGACCCCACCTCTCCCCTGGCGGATCTGTATTTTACATAAATAGTCCCTGCAGAATCTTGCCGGCCCTGGGGGACGAGGTTAGCTTCCCTGGCGGGGACGCAAACCGCACACTGGGGTCACTGCGTTCCCCGCCCTGAGGGGGAGCATGGGCACAAGCGCCACAAATCCTGAGGGGTCCCTGTGGCGCTCAGCTGGTGAGTACTCCACAATATATATAAAATGTGTGAGTGCTTTAGCGACTGCTGTGACAGCGCTATTACATGTGTGTTAATGTACTATTAGCGCTGCTTTGGTAGCGCCATGACATGTGAATTTTGGTGTTTCTGTACAACCTTTGTCCGCAGGATGCCTGCAGGACAGGGGGGGAGCAGGAGTGAGGAGTTTTGGCGCTCATATTTTTGAGCCGGGGGGGCGTGGCTTCACGCTTCCCGGTCTTTCATGCAGGAAGCGCGCGATTGCGCTTCTCTTCCGGCTCCCTCAGCACGGCGGCCATTAAAAGGGCTCCCGGGCTCCTCAGACTCCGCTCCTCCCGTCTCAGGCACCAAACCAGCTGGGTGAGTGGCGTTTTTTCCTCACCACACAGCGCAGATACATAGCGCTATTCTGCAGCTCGGTCTCACATAGAGACCTTGTTTGTTCTTACAGCCTGCGACATTAACCCCTCTTGAGGGTTTACTTGGCAACAGCTGGGGTAGCTCTATATTTAAGACTTAACCCTTCAGCGTGCTGTTTTGCGTTCACTTAAAAAAAAAAAAAAACTGCGTTTTTTCAGGTTTTCTGACATTTGACCTGCTATATACAGTGTGAGGCATGTCGGAACAGGGTTCAGAAGGCGCGGACCATATTCCAGTTCCGCTTCGGCAATCTGGTACGCAGTCCTCCACAGCGTCTAGCGCTGCGGTTGGAGGTCACAGTGATGCAAAATTGGATGCTATCGCCAGTTCTATTAATGGCTTGTCTGACCTTTTGAGTCAATATGTGTCAGCTAGATCCTCTCAGGACAGAAAGCGACACAGACCGTTACCATCCTTCACCCGTAGCGAATCAGATGTCTCTGATTTAGATTGTGGAGAGGGTTCTCCTTTAAGTTCAGATGGGGAAATGTCCGATTCGGATAAGGAGGAAAGGCGGGGGCTCTCGTCCCTTGTGAGACGTACAGAGGCATTTATTGAAGCCATGAGAGAGGTTTTACAGTTACCGGAGGTGGTAACTAGTTTACCTGGTAAATCAGCACGAATGTACCAGGAGTATCGTACGTCACGATCAGCCTTGCCAGATCTAGATGATCTTAACAGTGCAGTAGAAAAGGAACG
>JARQOD010000004.1:28111631-28155661 GCA_033576555.1 Oophaga sylvatica
CCCATATTGTATAAGACATACAGTTCAAAGTGTATTCGTTTTGGATCTTGGGGTCTGATGATTTTCCATAATCGAAATATAACGACGGCACCAGAAGATAAGAGACTGCTATCTATTTCCAACCTTCCCATCTGCCTAGCACCATGTTATAACACTGTACTTCTATTATCCCCCACACAATATCTTATTTTGAGTAAAGAATATTCCAGTGTCTGTTCAACATCTTAAATGTCTGAGAGTGCTTCCTCTGGTTACTGTACGTTCCATGATGTCTTCACCAGGCACCGCATGAGGATTTGAGGCCCAGATCACAGTGATCAGAAACTAGTTGTACGCATTCTAATGTGTGCAAGCAGAAGGGTAGAAAGTCCTGGAATTCAGGGCAAAGGCACAGGAGAGGCTGCAGACTGCGACCGTGCAGCCGCATTCATGTCACATGCAGTACAAAATCACAACTCACTCCTTATTGATCAATACGAATTCTTAGACAGAGCAAGCTACCCATGGCGTACCTCAAATTGTGTCAGACCATGTAACAGCTCGGTGTCCTGTAAGTCGGCAAGACACTGTGCCAGCGCCGGCATCGGGCCCCACCTGGCATTGCACATTCAACCAGGGCTGTGGAGTCCAGTAAGCCAAACCTCCGACTCCTCAATTTCCATGGCATCGACTCTGACTCCATGACTCTGGACTCCCTCATACCTGGGTTGTGTAGTCGGTAAGCCAAACCTCCAACTCCGAATCCGCAATTTCCATGTCCCGACTCCGACTCCCTCATACCAGGGTTGTGGAGTCGGTAAGCCAAACCTTCAACTCCGACTCCTCAATTTCCATGGCACCAACTCCGACTCCCTCATACCAGGGTTTGTGTAGTCGGTAAGCCAAACCTCCAACTCCCGAATCCTCAATTTCCATGGCACCTACTCCACGACTCCGACTCCCTCATACCAGGGTTGTGTAGTCGGTAAGCCAAAGCTCCAACCTCCGACTCCTCCATTTCCATGACGCTGACTCCGACTCCACCAAAATGGACTCAACTCTGACTCCACGACTCCGACTCTACAGCCCTACTCCAACTATATTAGCATCCTGGATGCCAATACAGATATCTATCTATCTATTATTATTTTTTTTGGAGGTGGGGCAGCAATTATAACTTCTGCTATGGGGTCCCATGATTTCTATGCACGCCTCTGAAGTACTTAGTGGTCCATGCTGTTTGAGAATTGAGCGCAACTTTAGACTATCAGAAATTGGCACGGAGTTTTGTTACAGATTTTTTGGAGCGTGGTGTTGTATTCTAAACCATGAACCCTTTTCAAGTAAGCCACATCCCCTCAGCCCCTTTGTCGGACAAGTTCAGAACGCATAATGAATATGGAATAAGTCAAGAAAGAATCTTTTTTTGGTAACTTTAGGTTGCTTAATCTCCCAATTCCGTCTAATAAATTCTTTAGAAAACCTATAAGGGACCACGTGGCAACCGGATCTCATCATCTACATGGGGAAACTATGGTTTTCACGATTTACCTTCTTTATTCTTATAGTTTTATTTTTTTTGTACTTTAATTGCAAAAAAAGTATCAGCGCAGAAACTCTGACCCTTCAATTATCGTTTCCCACCAACTCCAACTGCAGCTTTAAGAGGGAAAACTCATGGAGAGAGGTTAAAATAGCCATACATTATGTATAGGGGGCCGCAGGGATCTTCCGTGGCAGCAGAAAAGCAAATGTTGTGATGGAAATCTCCTGGTGTCATCTGATGCATGTTTTAAACTGTAGATGTGAAGCAGCGCGGGCAAAATTCCTACTGGGCGTCATCAGATCACAATTCACTTGGGCTTTTACGTCATATTCCTAGAAGAAAACACTCAATGTACTGCCCTCCTCACTGATTACATTTGCTTTCTTTTATAACCTCATGCACAAGGTCATATGCACTAAGCATTGAAATGGCGGCTTGTGATAACTCCGGTCATAGTGTAATATACAGAAATAGATGTTGGGAGGCCGTACCCGCTCCCCACACCCTGCGTCCTCATCTGGGCCGACATGATGGTAAATCTGGTTTTGGAACCTTGCGGTTACTGCTGAAAATGTCACGGTTGTGTGTTATGTTTTATCATCTTTAATAGTATTTTGTAGGAAGAGATGGGAATAGTATGGCTTCCTGCCAGCCCAACGAATCATCCCGTTCTCATTACCAATTCAGCTTTGATCTCAGTAGTGGCGTTTGGCTTTTGGCTTTTTTTTTTACAATCTATGCAGAAGTCAATGAGACTGACGGAGGAAAACGAGCATAAACTGTTCTGGAGATGGGGGATAGTGTTCGTCTTGGGAAGCAAAGTTTTTTTGTAAATCCCTATGGATAAGATGAGGGATCACTTGCTGATCGCTGGAAATCCTCAGAGAACAGAGGTTTGCAGAGTCAAACAGAGCTGAAGTCGAGCACTTGTGCGTCTGCTCCATTTAGGGCCCTTCACACATGCTTAATCTATGGGCTGCGCACATGTCCTTTGCAACCCACACGTAGACATGTCCGTTTTTTCATGGCAGCTCGGGTGACAATACGCACCGTGCACGTAAACAATGATGACAATACGCACCGCACATGTATGTCAATACGCACTGCACACGGATGACATTACGCACCGCACACGTGCACACAGATGACATACGCAATGCACACGGATGACAATATGCACAGCACACGGATGACAACACACTGCACACGGATGATAATGCACACTGCACATGTGGCACAATGATGACAATACGCAACACACATGTATGACAATACGCACTGCACACGGATGACAATAGACACTGCACACGGATGACAATGTGCACCGCACACTGATGACAATACACACTGCACACCTATGACATTACGCACCGCACACGTACACACGGATGACAATATGCACCGCACACGTACACACGGATGACAATATGCACCGCACACGTACACACGGATGACAATAATGCACCACACACGTGCACACAGATGACAATACGCAATGCACACGGATGACAATACACTGCACACGGATGACAATACCCACCGCAACACGTGCACACGGATGACAACACACACTGCACACGGATGACAATACACACTGCACACGGATGACAATATCCACCGCACACGTGCACACGGATGACAACACACACTGCACACGGATGACAATACACACTGCACACGTGCACAATGATGACAATACGCAACACACATGTATGACAATACCCACCGCACACGTGCACACGGATGACAATATGCACCGCACACATATGACAATACACACTGCACACGGATGACAGTACGCACCGCACACGTGCACACAGATGACAATACACACTGCACACGGATGACAATATGCACCGCACACGTGCACACGGATGACAATACGCACCGCACATGGATGACAATACACACTGCACACGGATGACAATACACACTGCACACGGATGACAATACACACGTGCACACGGATGACAATACACACGTGCACACAGATTACATAAATGTGACACATACTGAAATTGAATGCAGAGTAGAAATGACTGATTATTATGTGTTAAAGATGTGCAAAAATCTTTATGGGATAAATAGGTGATAGATAAATAATATAAGTGAGATAATTAGTACCTTGCATTTGTATCTTACTGTACATAGATTGAAAAATGATGTGGTGTCCCCCATAGTTTTGATAACCAGAAAAGGTAAAGCAGACAGCTAAGTGCTGATATCAGGCTGGGAAGAGCCAACAGAGTGACTTCGGCGTGCTCGAATAACATGTTTGAGTCCCCGCAGCTGCATCTCTCCTATCACTATTTAACAGCCGCAATACAAGCAGGGATTGCGGTGTGTTAGGCTATCCCTGCATGTGTTTGTGCCTGTCAAACAGCCGCGAACCATGAAGCCATGGAGACTCAAACATAATATTCGAGCACGCCGAAGACACTCGGTTAGCACCCGAGCATGCTCAGATAACACCTTATCTAGTGGTCACACATGTCTACTACAGTTTTTGACCAGCTTAAATCTGGTGATGGTAGGTCCAGGGTTGTGGAGTCGGTATGCTCCTCAGCCCTGGTCACTACTGAGCATGTACATAAAGTGCATCACAGACTCATCTCAACTAAAAGCCCAGATCCTTAGATCAGGAACAGAACATTTATAGGACATTTTATAACTTTCCAAAATTATTATTAAAACATTTACTGCACATCCTGCACTGAATCCAATTTATTATATATTTAGGTGTTGGAGTCGGTCCATTTTATACCGACTCCGACTCCACCACTCCGGCTCCACAGCCCTAGGCAGGTCATCTACATACCCAGTGTCCCCGTATCATCTTTACTGTCAATGTGTGACTGTCTTTTGTTGATCATTTTGCAATATAATTGTAATTTTAAGTGTCATACCATAGAGCATAGTGAATTTTCATGTTGCATGTGTCATTGATCATGGTTTGTTTTTTTTCCCCCTTGGGATTCATAATAACGAGTTGCCATCAGCCGGAATGTGGCGCGATTGTCTTTGTTTAGTAAACAAGCCGCCGCGATGTTTGCATTTTATAAAAATAAGAAATTAGACAAGATGTTTCAGTAGCAGAAAACCTGTCGAGTTCTCGCTCTGGCGCCTTCCCAGAATCTTTTGTTTGGCCAGAAAACAAGAATGCGGAGATAAAGGAGGATGATGTTCTACAAAGCAGTTTTTGGAAAAGCTTGGCAAAGTGCTGCTTTAGTTTGTTGCTTTGTTTTAATGCTAAGCAATATGTGATGTATGAGTGTATATAAATACGGTGAGACCACCAACCAAAAATGCATTGAGCAGTGGTCTTCTAAGGGGGCTTGTTTTCTCAAAGAAAATAGATGCAGTGGAGGAAATAAGTATTTGATCCCTTGCTGATTTTGTAAGTTTGCCCCCTGACAAAGACATGAATACTCTATAATTTTAAGGGTAGGTTCATTTTAACATTGAGAGATAGAATATCAAAAATAAAATCCAGAAAATCACATTATATAAATTACATAAATTTTATTTGTATTTGTAGTGAGAAATAAGTATTTGATCCCCAACCATTAGGAGTTATGGCTCCTACAGACCAGTGAGACACTCTTAATCAACTCGTTACTTGCATTAAAGACAGCTGTCTTACATAGTCACCTTTATAAAAGACTCCTGTCCACAGACCCAATCAGTCAGACTCTAACCTCTACAACATGGGCAAGACCAAAGAGCTTTATAAGGATGTCAAAGGACAAGATCATAGACCTGAGAAGGAGACAACTGTTGGTGTAACAGTAAGAAAATGGAAGAAATACAAAATGACTGTCAATTGACATCGATCTGGGGCACCATGTAAAATCTCACCTCATCCTTGATCATGAGGAAGGTGAGAGATCAGCCTAAAACTACACCGGGGGAACTTGTTAATAATCTCAAGGCAGCTGGGACCACAGTCACCCAGAAAACCATTGGTAACACATTATGCCGTAAAGGTTTAAAATCCTGCAGTGCCCGGAAGGTCCCACTGCTCAAGAAGGCACATGTGCAGGCCCGTCTGAAGTTTGCCAATGAACACCTGGATGATTCTGTGAGTGATTGGGAGAAGGTGCTGTGGTCAGATGAGACAAAAATTGAGCTCTTTAGCATTAACTCAACTCGCCGTGTTTGGAGGAAGAGAAATGCTGCCTATGACCCAAAGAACACCATCCCCACTGTCAAGCATGGAGGTGGAAACATTATGTTTTGGGGTTGTTTGTCTGCTAAGGGCCAGGACTACTTCACCGCATTAATGGGAGAATGGATGGATCCATGTACCGTAAAATCCTGAGTCACAACCCCCTTCCCTCCAGCAGGACACTAAAAATGGGTCGTGGCTGGATCTTCCAGCAAGACTATGACCCAAAACATACAGCCAAAGCAACAAAGGAGTGGCTCAAAAAGAAGCCCATTAAGAGGTCATGGAGTGGTCTAGCCAGTCTCCAGACCTTAATCCCATAGAAAACTTATGGAGGGAGTTGAATCTCTGAGATGCCAAGCGACAGCCTCAAAATCTTAATGATTTAGAGATGATCTGCAAAGAGGAGTGGGACAAAATTACTCCTGACATGTGCGCAAACCTCATCATCAACTACAAAAAAAGTCTGACTGCTGTGCTTGTCAACAAGGGTTTTACCACCAAGTATTAAGTCTTGTTTGCCAGAGGGATCAAATACTTATTTCTCACTGCAAAATGCAAATAAATTTATATAATTTATATAATGTGATTTTCTGGATTTTGTTTTTGATATTCTATATTCTATCTCTCAATGTTAAAATTAACCTACCCTTAAAATTATAGACTGTTCATGTCTTTGTCAGTGTGCAAACTTACAAAATCTGCAAGGGATCCAATACTTATTTCCCCCACTGTATTATATGGTCAATTACGAACCAAAAAAGTCGTCATAACGCAATACCCATGACGGTAGCGGTGTAGTCCTTCACGAATGGATCCGATGGTTTGATTGAGATTGCCAGAAATATAACAAATTATTACTAAATGGTTGTCATAGGCAACTTTACCATTTTTCTCAGACTGCCTGTTTGCTCTTGAACCCACAATCCCTTCACCAACCCCAGTCTTGGCTCCATGTTCTCCACCACATCTGTGACCATTACTCGTTTGGCCGTCAAGTCCTCTGCGCACGTCAATAAATTAATCTGGAATTGAACTTCTTGACATTTATTCTATAAGAACAAATATATTTTTTTTTAGACGTAAATCTGGGTTTCCTGTCCTTGGGTTTCAGCTGGAACTTTAATAAGATGACATTAATTGAATTTGGTCCTTTTGTTTCCAGATGTAGCGGAGGAGTGTGGGAGGGAGACTGCCGGCTGGAAATAGAATGAGGCCAACATCATGCAGATAAAAATACACCGTACACAAGAGGGATTCAGCATTCCTCCGACATCAGCCCTTTCCATACATCAAAATGAAATGTGAACTAGGAGGAAAGAATAGGAGCAAGTTCCAGGAATGCTCACCCCTGGGGTTTGTCATGTTATCTGGCATTCTTCATATCTAGCAGCCTCCGTACTGATGACATAGTGTAGTCCAAGATGATCTTGTGTCCCTAGAACCACAAGGCTATGTTCACACATTGCGTTTTTTGCGGCATTTTTATTTCCAAAATGAAAATTTATTAGAAGGAGAAAGAAAAAACAGATATGGTCCAACGTTTCGACCGGGGGCGGTCTTTGTCAAGGACATCTGTTGTGGGTGAAGGTAGGCAGAAATCTAGTAGAGCAATAGTAGACTTGTACCTTTTGCTTGCCGCATTTCCTGATTTCCGGCTCCTGGATCTCACAGGTCCTTGACTTGAAAGAGATCTTGTGATTTAAGTTATTGCTATACTAGATTTCTGCCTACCTGCAGCCGCAACAGATGTCCTTGACAAAGACCGCTACTGGTCAAAACGTTGGACCATATCTGTTTTCAGCAAGGTCTCTTGTCTCATTTTCTTTTCCTTCCTAAGATTGTTTCCAAAATGCATCAGGCTTGTTTAGAATTTCTTTTTTGCATACTTCTGACCCTGAATTTTATGGCGAGGACGCAAGAGAAGTTTGTGCAGGTGGCTCTGAACAGTAGAACAATGTACCACCACAACGACTGTATCTACTAAATCTTTCTGAAGGTCTTTTGCAGTCAAGCGGGGGTTCTGATTTGTCTCTCTAGCAATCCTATGAGCAGCTCTCACTGAAATTTTGCTTGCTCTTTCAGTGTGTATCTTGACCTCCACTGTTTGCTAATTTCTTATATCCTTCTGCTTTTGTGGACCTTCACCATTTTCATTTTCAGAGCGCTAGGCAGCTGTTTAGAAGGACCCATGGCTGCTGTTTTTGGCACAAGGGTAGAGGGGGCTGGGTTTTTATAAAGCTGGGAAATTTGCATCACCTAGCCATTCTTAACAATGATGGTGAATGTGTCATAACCCTAACAGGCTAATTAACGTCTGAAACCTTGGTCAAAATTATGTTTCATTTTTAACGTTAGCCCTTTTAGAGACCGTCTCATCTTTAACTTGCTTAACTGTCCACAATAACAGCAATTTTGACCAAGGGTGCCCAAACTTTTACATGCCACTGTATACTCTACCTTTAACATCAGGTCTTTTTTTCTGCTGATTTATTTCTTAATATACTTATACAGGGCAAAAGCGCAGTTTTTCTTATACTCAGCCACTGCCTAAGCTTAGCGTGAAACGATAAAATATGGTCCGCCTGCAGTCACACCACTAGAGGGAGCTGACAATATCCTCTCATTATTGAGTTCCATCTATAACTCTGGGTGCTGTAATCAGTGCAGAATTTTTCACCTATTTAAGAAAAAAAAGACATTCAAAAATGGATATTCATGTTAATGATCAGGACCACCCAGGCCCAATAAATTAAAGCTCTGCTTTGTGGGAATGCAAATTCAAGGTAGTTTTAATTTCAGAAAAGGTTCCAATGAAGTACCCAAGCTGGTTAGATTTTCCTCTGTTTGAGGTACCACAAGATATTCAGTGATGTCAATGTATGAAATATATTTAAAAGGTAATATATCACCAGATTTTTGCTATGTAATCTGAGAGCACCATAATGTAGGGGCAGAGACCCTGATTCTAGTGATGTCATTTATTGGTCTGCTTGTTGTAGTCCCAATAAAGTCCGTGTTTTATCAGCAGGAGATTATCATTAGAGGAGTACTTGTCTTGTGCCATGTAGTCCTCCTGCTTTATGTAACCCCACCACGGATTGGCAGTTTTCTGTGTACACACTGCATAGGCAGAAAACTGCCAATCAATGGTGTGAGCGGGGTTATGCAGAGCTCAGCATTTAGGGAACTGCTAGATCTGCAACAGAGAAAACAGTGATTTTATGCAAATGACAGCAAGAAGCCCAGTAAGTGACACATCACTGGAATCTGTGTCTCTGCCTCTGTATCATGATGCTCTAAGATTATATAGCAAAAGCTTGGTGACAGATTCCCTTTAAGAGATTTCCTGGAGTGTCATAAAAATTCAACAAGGTCCGGCCGTACTTCTCTTTTCGTGAACGGACCATAATGCCCAGACCGACCATGGGTCTGCTGACTCCATCTAACAACCACAAAAGCATATTATGAAGCTGTTAGTCCAGATCCGAAGATGCTCGGTTTGTCCGGGTATAGTGTACCGTGCATTACATAGACAATGAAATACGGCCTTATGCCAAGAAAAAATATTACAAGGAATGTATTACCTATATTTCTTAACTAATTAATATTGGTTACTGATGTGCTTTCTTTTTTTTTTTAATCGGTTCTTATTTTCCATTCATCATCATCATCATCATCATCATTCATTATTATTTTTATTCTATAGCACCATTGATTCCATGGTGCTGTACATGAGAAGGGATTACATCAAATTACAGATATCACTTACAGTAAACAAACTAACAATGACTGACTGATACAGAGGGGAGAGGACCCTGCCCTTTCGGGCTTACATTCTACAGGATGGGGGACGGAGACAGCAGGTTGGGGGATCGCAGCAGTTGCGGCGTTGGTTGAGGCATATCTCCGGTAATGGTGAGGAGGTAGCAGGGTCATTGCAGGCTGTAGGCTTTCCTGAAGAGATGGGTTTTCAGGTTACGTCTGAAGGATCCGAGAGTGGTTGATAGTCGGACGTGTTGGGGCAAAGAATTCCAGAGGATGGGGGATATTCGGGAGAAGTCTTGGAGGCGGTTGGGTGAGGAGCGAATAAGTGTGGAGGAGAGAAGGAGGTCTTGGGAGGATCGGAGATTACATGAGGGAAGATATCGGGAGATTAGTTCAGAGATATATGGAGGAGATAGGTTATAGATGGCCTTGTAGGTCAGTATTAGTAATTTGAATTGGATTCGCTGAGGGAATGGGAGCCAGTGAAGAGATTTGCAGAGGGGAGAAGCAGAGGAGTAGCGAGGAGAGAGATGAATTAGTCGGGCAGCAAAGTTAAGGATGGACTGGAGAGGTGCGAGGGTGTTAGCAGGGAGGCCAGAGAAAAGGGTGTTGCAGTAGTCGAGGCGGGAGATGATGAGGGCGTGCACAATCATTTTAGTAGATTGAGGGTTAAGGAGAGGACAGATTCTGGAAATATTGTTGAGATGGAGGCGACAGAAGGTAGAAAGAGCTTGGATGTGCGGTTTGAAGGACAGGGCAGAGTCAAGGGTTACTCCGAGGCAGCGGACCTCCGGTACGGGGGAAAGCGTGATGTCGTTAATTGTTATAGATAGATCAATCAGGTAAGGAAGATCTGTGAGATGGGGGAAAGATGATCAGTTCAGATTTGTCCACATTGAGTTTGAGGAAGCGAGAGGAGAAGAAGGAGGATATGGCTGATAGACACTCCAGGATTCTGGACAGCAGAGAGGTGACGTCTGGGCCAGAGAGGTAGATCTGAGTGTCATCGACATAAAGGTGGTACTGGAATCCGAGGGACTTTATGAGTTGCCCCAGGCCAAGTGTATAGATTGAGAAGAGTAGGGGTCCTAGAACAGAACCTTGGGGGACTCCAACAGAGGGTGGGCGAGGGATGAGGAGGTAGTGTGGGAGTGGGAGATGCTGAATGTGCGGTTGGAAAGGTATGAGGAGATCCAGGATAGGGCGAGGTCCTTGATGCCAAAGGAGGAGAGAATCTGTAGTAGAAGGTAGTGGTCAACTGTGTCAAAAGCAGAGGACAGGTCAAGAAGGAGGAGTATAGAGTATTGTCCGTTAGCTTTGCCTGTGAGTAGGTCGTTAGTAATTTTGGTCAGGGCTGTTTCAGTGGAATGATGGGGCGGAAGCCAGATTGTAGATTTTCAAAGAGCAGGTTAGATGAGAGATGGGAGGAAAGTTCAGCGTGGACGTGCTGCTCCAGGAGTTTGGAAGCGAGTGGGAGCAGCGAAATATGGGGCGATAGCTGGACATAGCAGTTGGGTCGAGGGTTGGCTTTTTGAGGATAGGCGTGATTGTTACATGTTTGAAAGCAGAAGGGAAGGTACCAGAAGTTAGTGATAGGTTGAAGAGGTGGGTTAGTGATGGGATAAGAGTGGTGGCGAGGTTGGGGAGGAGGTGAGATGGGATGGGGTCGAGTGCACAAGTGGTGAGGTTTGATTTGGAGAAAAGATGAGCAAGCTCCCCTTCTGTGATTTTGGGTAAGGAGGTTATGGGGTTTGGGCATTGGTCAGATATACAAAGGGGTTGTGGTGGTTGAATAATAAAGACTTACCGTGTTTGGTCTATCTTGTTTTTGAAGTGCATGGCGAAGTCCTCAGCAGAGATAAGGGAGGTAGGACGGGGCGGAGGAGGGAGTTAAAAGTATTCATAACTGTGGTTGTGGTTATCTTGCCTTTTTGCAGTTTTTACAGGGGTTGTCCACTTTTGGGGACTATTTTTTTATGCAAATATCATTTTTGCAATTTGGCTTCATTAAAATGTTGCCCCGTTTGCCTTCTGTAGCCTCTGTGTTGCACTTTCCATAGCTGGCTGGACAATGACTTAGCTGAGCATCAGTCAGTGAGCTGGCGATGACCATTCTTTTTCTGAGCTCCTCTCAGCTGAGTTATGACCACAGACAGCAGCATAGTTGCATGTGTGAGGACACAATGCCTGTAAAAAGCAAAACGGTGCACAATTTATAATGAAACACAATTGCAAAAATGATATTTAGCCCCAAGAAAAACATTGTCCCCAAAGGTGGACAACCCATTTAACAGCAGTAGTTTGAAGATTTTCATTGACTTTTCTAGTAGTGTTTTCTCGGCATGCTCTATGATTTGTGCAGGAAGGTGAGTTGTGATATCGCCTCTTGTGAATGCCCTATGGTTTGTGCAGGAAGGGGAGGAAGGTGAGCTGTGATATCACGTCTTGTGAGTGCCCTATGGTTTTTGCAGGAAGGGGAGGAAAGTGAGCTGTGATATCGCCTCTTGTGAGTGCCCTATGGTTTGTTCAGGAAGGTGAGCTATGATATTGCCTCTTGTGAATGCCCTATGGTTTGTGCAGGAAGGGGAGGAAGGTAAGCTGTGATATCACGTCTTGTGAGTGCCCTATGGTTTGTGCAGGAAGGGGAGGAAGGTGAGCTGTGATATCGCCTCTTGTGAGTGTCCTATGGTTTGTGCAGGAAGGGGAGGAAGGTGAGCTGTGATATCACGTCTTGTGAATGCCCTATGGTTTGTGCAGGAAGGGGAGAAAGGTGAGCTGTGATATCACTTCTTATGAATGCCCTATGGTTTGTGCAGGAAGGGGAGAAAGGTGAGCTGTGTATATCGCCTCTTGTGAGTGCCCTATGGTTTGTGCAGGAAGGGGAGGAAGGTGAGCTGTGATATCGCCTCTTGTGAGTGCCCTATGGTTTGTGCAGGAAGGGGAGGAAGGTGAGCTGTGATATCGCTTCCCTTGTGAATGGTTGGATCCTTTGTTTTGTGTATACAAATGTTTGCGTTTTATCCTGCCTGTGATGATAATGGGATGACTGCTCATCCTTAGCACAGCACCTATCTTATGCTGGATACCACTGGCACCTGCAGACCTCACTGACTTACATTAGCGTGTATGGGTGATAAGAATATATGGGTGATACTACAATTTTGCTTGGCTTTATGCTGAATTATTTATCTCAGCCCTGAGAACTAGCGTTGCTATTGTTGAAGAACAGAAAACTAAATCATGAGGCGTCGTCAGTACGATCTTCACTTTGGCGCCTCTCGTAAATTCTGGATTTGACGTTACCCTCGGACTTTTGTCTAATGTCGGCAAATGGTTTTGTGATTCCTAAGAACAGCAGCTCTGCAGATTCGGCATTGATTTGCGGTTCTGCATTTCATCCCGTCAGTGTGTACAGCAATGATGGTGGTTGTTGTTTCTAGGAAACATCAGAGTCATGTCTAACGGCACCTCCGATTTAGAGGACGTTTATGAGAATATGAGAAAATAAATAGCGAATACTGTTGTCCCCATTAAATTGTTATTGGAGATTTGTGAATGTGTGGAGTTTGTGGCAGATGTAACCCTGCTACGTGCAAAATGCTAGAATCTGTGACCAATCTGCAACAGAATTATTTACCATTAAGCATAAAGGAAGAGAAATCGGCACTCACCGATCCATGACAACATGTAAGTCCTTTACTCCATGCTTGGTGACATGGACATGATGTGCAGGGGAGACAGAGCACTCTGAAGCACTGCGGTCTCCCCTGCACACATGTCCAAGTCCCCAAGTATGGAATAAAGGACTTACATGTTGTAATGGATCGGTGAGTGCCGATTTGTTTTCTTTTATACTTGACTTTGAATTACTCACAGCAGAGCACCCAAACAAATCCGACATATCGCACAGCTCAGGTGGCTAGGTAATGATTGATAGAAATATACCGTATGGTGTTGATATACTGCATGTTGTATGGTGCTGACATACCGTATGGTGTTGATATACTGTATCTTGTATGGTGCTGATTTACCGTATGTACTTTTTTGGTTTAGTATTATTTAATAATCTGCCATGGTCCTGCTTTTCCACGCAGAAATTGCCCACATTCTGTGACTGAGATTAGATCGGTAGTGTACGCCGCTGCGGATCTTTCTTGCACACATTCCTCCATGTCTGAATTGACCCTGGTCTTGTGCTGTGTTGAATGAAGGCCTAGTCATCAATATATACTCTCCATATGGATGCCCACTTTTAGTCACAACCTAAGAGAACACGCTTGCACCTACCGATCTGCTGCCAGGGTTCCCGGTCTCTTTTCTTCCTTTTTCTGTGGAGTTGGTGCATGACTGTAGTGTATTCTATAGATAAACATCCTCTAAACCAAACCTGGGCAGAGTGTGTCCTTTGGGCCACATCTGACCCTCTGGCTGTTCCAGTCCGTCCCACGGATCAAGATAGCTGAAAACACTGGCCCGCAGGCTGCATCATATGGCCGCAGCCCCGACCCCAACATCCTGATGTCACACTGTACATAGGTGGGTTATGTGGAGGTTCACTGTAAATAGGGGGTCTGTGGGGGGCTCATACTGTATATAGGGGGCTTTGTGTGGCTCATAATGTACATAGGGTCTGTGTGTGAACTCTGTATATAGGGGGTTATGTGAGGGCTCAGACTGTATATAGGTGGGATATGTGGGGGCTCATACTGTAAATAGGGGGACTATGTAGAGGCCAATACTGTATATAGGGGCTGTGTGGGGACTCGTACTGTATATAGAGGGATATGTGAGGACTCATACTGTATATAAGGTGCTATGTGTGTGGACTCATACTGTATAATAGGGGGCTGTGTGGAGATCATACTGTGTAAGGGGTGCTATGTGTGGGGGCTCATACTGTATATGGGAAGGTTATGTAGGGGCTCATACTGTACATAGGGTACTGTGTGTGGACTCACTGCATATGGGGTAGTGTTTGGGCTCATACATTATATAAGGGGAGTGTCAGCATACCTAATTCTGCTCAGTATTGAGTGATACAATAAAGATTAATATAGAATAATTATAAGTCACCGTCTCTCATGTGGCCCCTCGGGAAAATTAATTGCCCACCCCTGCTCTAATTATGCGGATCGCTTACAATCTTGGGAAAACGTCTTTAATCTCCTAGCATAGGGCACATGTCTTATTTTTTGTTTTTTTTTCTGTAGGTTTTTTAAGACAAAGGAAGGGTTGTGTGGCATGGAAGGGATAAATAGATCATATCTCAGCTGCAGTGCATTTGTCCATTGTATTTGGGAAATCGGAGTATGAAGGGTATTTGTATCATAAAATACGGCTCAGGCCTTAGGCCTCTTTCACACCCCCGGCATTTTGCCGCAGCGCCACATCAGAAAACCTGATGCGCCGCCGGCGGCCGCATGCGTTTTTTTGCCGGATGGTTTCTGATGCCCGGAGACATCAGAAACCATCCGGCAAAAACAAAAAACGTTACATGCTGCGTTTTGTCCGGCCGCCGCAATGTACATTTGCGCCGCATCCGGACAAAACCGCATGCAAGGCACTGACATGTGGCGCCATCCGGCGCTAATGCATGTCAATGCGAAAAAAGCCGCATGTGGCCATCAGGTTATCTGATGCGGCGCTGCGGCAAAATGCCGGGGGCGCCGTTAGGCACCCGCCGGATGTGTGAAACCAGCCTTAGGAGCTGATGCTTCCTTAAATAACATGACCGCTTCATGTTCCTGCCGCCTGCTTACATGACAGCCTTCCCTTCAATATGTCATCAGCGAAATGTCCCCGCACTTCACAACTGATAATACAAGCCATAAATCAGTCACTTTTATTGAATGCCCCCTCATTTATAGCAGCTGGAGGTTCAGCGCTTCTGTCTGCAAATGTCTCCTATGAGACCTGATGGCCCAGCGCAGTCCGCTCCCCCACCGGTGCGCCCATCTTCTTATCTTTATGGTTTGGTCTCTAGATTGTTTGTGAAGATCGACTGATCAGACATTTTTTTTTATACGCCAGAAAATCACTTTGACTTTAATGTCCTGAATTTTCCTAGCCATTGAATTTCTTTACCTTTTTGTTCTGTTGAGTTGGTTAAAAACAAACCTCATACATGCGTGTAACGAACCGCAATGGCAGGCGAGGTCGGTTGGGTTGTTTCGCTAAAAGGGTTATCCAGGACCATATAATTTTTTTTACTAAGAACCTACGAGCTAACCAGCTGATGGCTAACTACCTGCCTGTGTAGTTTGGCACCTATCTCTGCCGGCACAGAGTGGTCACAGACCGCTCCTGCCGGCAGTTCTGCTGATGTTGAGTCAACAGCGCAGCCACTTCTCTTCCCTCTGCTCTGTTGACGTAGCGTCACTGTCGATGTCATGCTGATTGACAGCCAGCTGCCTAACAGCCCCGTCTCGCCCCATCAGAGAAGCCCAGAAAAGGAATTGCTGCTTTGTTGACGTGGAGTGGTTGAATCACCCGCAAGAGCGGTCACTGACCACACTGGCTGGCACCGGGTAGAACAAGCAGGTAGTTAACAAGTACCTGCCTGTTAGTTTTTAGGCCCATAGTGGGAAAAAAAAGTCCTGGATAAACCCTCTAACCTAATGTTTTGGAGTTACCCACTGATACTAGGACTATAGTTAACATGAGAAAGTAGTTTTTCGTGTTTTTTATATATATTATTTCAAGAGATATTTTTCACCATTTTGTCTACTGTGACAGAGTTTTTGTGTGATCTGACAGCAGAATGATACAGGGGCTGAGACTCCTGATTCCAGTGATGTGTCACTTGCTGGTCTGCATGCTACAATTTTGATACAGTCACTGCTTTTCTCTACTGCAGATCTAACAGAGTTTGGAATGCTTAATAGAAAGCTGCCAATCAGTGGTGAGGGGCGGAGCTAGAGCAGTTGACTAGGAGGCACAAGACAACTAGTCCTATAGTGATAATCTCCTGATAAAACACTGATTTTATTGACACATCAAAACACAGTCCAGTAAGTGATACATCGCTGTAATCATGGTCTCTGCTTGTACACCATGCTGCTCTCAGATTACATAGCAAAAAAACTGCTGACATATTCCCTTACAAAAGGGTTAGTAACCCTCATTTGCAAACTGTAATATTTGAGCTCCGATTCGTCACTTCTGTTTCTCCAGTTTTCTGGAGTAATTAGCTCTTTATTGGTCTAAGTATTTGTATCTTCCTCTCTCTAGGTTTTTAGCCACTTTTTAAGTTGTCTTTATTATTTTATTTTTCTTCTACAATTTTGCTTAACCAGATGCCTTAGACAGATTCATGAAATTACTTTTATCAAATATCGCATTTATTTTGGCGCATTTCACTCCATTTTGCCCCTGAAGTAAGGATTTCAATTTGGTGATTTTTTTAAAAAATTTTTTAAAGGATTTTTGACTTTTTGTGCTAAAAAGACTAAAGCTTAAAGGGATTGTCCACTCCTAATGTGTATGTAAGTCTTCAGACTAGACAGACTTATCAGTGATTCAGGTGAACTTCAAAATTTGCACCAGTGATTTTTTTTTTTTTTAGACCAGTACCAGTGCAGATTTCTTTTACCCCCCCCCATCAGCATTCATAGAGATGCCTCCATGAATCCCCAAACATAAAGGGAAGGGAAACATAAGGAAATGGGCCAGAGGCTTTCTTCTATTCTTCTTTCCCGTGTTTTTCCTCGATCATTCATTTTCTACTTGCAGTTTGATAAACCGGTCCAGATGACCTCACATGGGTGTGTATGGACCGGTGGAAGAATCAGGACCCTGGAGACGATGAATAGTTGAGTGCGTTTTTCCTCTACTTTTTCCTAATATTGGGAGGGTTGGAGAATTATTGGTGGTCTGTTTTCTGCTCATCTTACTGTAGTCCCCCGATAATCCCTTTATGTTGCAGTAGATCTTACTATGACATAAGTAACGTCATGAAATGGATTTTCCTGTTCTTTCCTTGAAGCCTCAGTCACCCATGCCGTGAAATCACTATATCAATAATATGGCTTCTTCTTCGTAACCTTTTGTCTCCATCCCCAAAGTGATCAATGAGAGGTTGACTTCTCTGGAAATGTCACGTTACTGGCTGCCCACAGACTCATTTCGTGGATGTCCTCTATGTTCTCTGGCACCAGATTGTACCTAGTTCCAGTAACGATGAGGAGTAATGGCACATAATGAGGAATTCAGAATGCTTAGAGGAATAAAGTTTCTCTGGGCTATCCGGTTACACTGGAAAATATCAGCTCATCTAATGATAACTGCAATGATAATTGAGGTCTCTGAATATAAAGCCTTTTCTTCAAAATTATTGTTACAACCTGACATAGTAAAGGTGACCCTATAAGTCTACTAACAGTATGACCAGGGCCGGACTGGCCATATAGCATTTCTGGCAAATGCCAGAAGGGCCTGTCTGACCATGGGCCGCCTTGTCTGCTACGTTTTTAACAGAATCGGTGTTCTTAAGACACCCACACTGTTAGGAGGTGTGACGGAGTACAAAGTCGCTGACTCCATCACTTACCCCAGCAGGCCACGGGTATCATTAGACATATTGGTCTTGTAGTAAATCTTCCTTTCCTCCATCCTGGGTAATATTAGTAATAAATCCCATCTGGTTCTTGGAGATGGAGGCAACTGTGTGATTTCAAATGCCCCCTTTCTTGTACTAACTCCGTCCTCCACTCCTTGGTCTTGGCACAAGGAAACCCATTAAACCAAGCAAATAGCGAGATCTTCGAACTTTTAGATTCTGGCAAGTGGGAAGGTGGAAGAATTCATGGAAATTGGCATTGGCAAGCTACTGGCTGATGTCAGAAAAAAAGATATGATCAGTCATCCTTGATGTTTTCCAGATGGAGCTACAGAATTTATGGATTTTTGGCCGGTTGCAGCGATTGTTTTCCTCTTTCTTCCTGATATGTCACAGTCTTGCTTGGTGGCCAACTCAATGTGCATCACTGGCTTAGACCGATTTCTCTTTGAGATATGATCTTTTCACAGTTGACTTGCTTTGAGGCACCTTCTCACCCCAATTTTAGTACTTGTCTCACATGTTAAATTAGTAAGGCTGTTCAAACCAAGTGCCGGTGCTCGGTGCACCCTTGGCGCAGGCTGAGCAGTTCAGTGCACCTTACCACCTAGTTGTTTTCATCTCCATCCACTTTTCGCTCTGCAAAACCAGAACCGTCAATCAGGGAAGAGGGTGGTGATGGGTGGAAACTAGTAAGTGGGGAGGTGTGCTGAATTGTTCGGTCATGCCAACGGTGCACCAAACACCTGGGCTTAGTTTGAACAGTCATTTTGTTCTAAAAAAAAACGTGATAAAGAGGTCTAAAACTTGGTCTGAAATTTCCACCAAGGTGTACACATTAGTGTGGGTGAAAAAAAATACAGCAAATTTGCATGTAAAAAAAAAAGCCGCAAAAAAAACTCTGCTTGTGAACATAGCCTAAATCTGCCCAGTGTCCCTTTGCCTAATTTAGCTTTACAAGCACAAGCCTGGAAGATGTGAGCAGTCCTAATTATTACGGAAGCAGGTTGTGCAGCTCGGTTATGATACGTTTGTGCAGAATATTATCCTCCTGATGAAACAAATGACAGGACCTCATGTCTCATGGTAATAGCCCCATGTTCATCATTTCTGAGGGCCTAGATCTTGGACACAAGCGTGTATTAGCAGGAAAAGCTTTAACAAGGCTGTTGATGAACCGGAGGCCAGCGTGGCACCTTGCACGCAAATCACACAATTATGGGGCCATTCTTAAATTGCATTAATTGGCCGATGCTCATTCGGTGCACGCCGTATTTTACTGAAAGGTGCCACTCGATTCCCTACGATTCAGAAGTGGTTCTTGGATCGTGGCTCGGTGCATATTTCACATAGACTCTTGTTAAAGGATTAATTTGTGGAGTTGAATTTTTCGTTTTAGCCTCTGGCCCTATAATGTGCACCCTTAATGATGTGCTGAGAGTCATATTAGATAATGATGTAATTTGTGTGCGGGACAGAGATCTATCTATACACTGCTCTACATAATCCTATTTGGACTCTCGCTATTTAAAGAAACAGATCCCGGCAGAGGCAAAATATTTGTTTCCTGCTGTGCTGGGATCCGTTCCTGTCTGCGACTATTGTGGGACCACAAGGACAGCAATCACTAAATGATCAGTGATGAGCGAACGTGCTGGGATATAAGGTGTTATCTGAGCATGCTCACAGGGCTGTGGAGTCGGAGTCATTGAGTCGGAGTCTGAGCCCATTTTGGTGGAGTCTGAGTTGGAGTCGGTGTCATGGAAATTGAGGAGTCGGAGTCGGACATTTGGCTTACCGACTCCACAGCCCTGGTATGAGGGAGTCGGTGTCATGGAACTTGAGGAGTCGGAGTTGGAGTCGGAGGTTTGGCTTACCGACTCCACATCCCTGTTCGGGTGCTGACCGAGTGTCTTCGGCGTGCTCGAACAATATGTTCGAATCCCTAGCATGTAAGAAAACGCTATTAACCTGCAGATATGGGGTTAATCTGCAGGTCAATAACATTTTAAATCTGCCCGGCCCCGCATTTAGAGCCCCGCTGCCTGGAGGAAATGAACTTTATTCCCCTTGGCAGCGTTTGGCATTCATTCACAGGGACGACATCGGCAAGGATCCTGTCACGTCTAACCGCGCCCCCGGCACTGACTGCCAGCAGCTCAGCATTAGGGCCAGCTGTCAGTCAGTGCCCGGTTACAGCCACCATTCTCTATACACAGAGCGGTGACTGAAGCTGCGCAGGCGCTGCCCCGTGACTGAAACCTGAATGCTGACAGGAGGAGTAAAGTTTTTCTCCCCGTCAGCGGAGCTCTAAGTGTTGTCACCAGGTAGATTCGAAACGCTATTAACCTGCTGATTAACCCAATATCTGCATGTTAATAGCATTTTTTTTTCATGTGACAGGTTCCCTTTCAGATACAGTGTCACAAAAAAAACCTCCTGTAAATTAACACTTGGCACAGAAATTCTGCAGCAGAGATACTCCGAAATACTCTTAGAAGATGAAGGTCTCTGGATGGTTTTCAGTGGTCCTCCTGGCGATTTCATATGGGCACTAGCACAACCAAATGATTGTACTTTGCACATAAATTCAGACTTGCAGTTGACAACTGTTAAGGAAAACCAACAAAAGCAAAGTAATTAAAAGTGCTGCGTAAATATATCTTCCTTGCTTATTTAGACTGCACTCTCCGACTGGCAAGACCTGTGGCTCTGGTGATGTGACCCTGAAGTCTTTCTTCACTTCTATGTTGCTGCCTGTTTATGATTGGTCAGTGTTATACAAGAGGCAGAAGTACACGCCCCCAGTCAAAAGTGTCTAGTAACACCCATTTGGACTTATCTAAAGTTAACTCATTACGTTCCAATACTTTGATTTTTAATATCTCCAAAACATAGAGATGAAATAAAAAAAGATGTATTCCCCTATTACATAGCGTGTCCAGTTCAACATATAAATTTTGGTGAAAGGTCCTCGTTAAGTTTAGAAGGATTTGTTCCACAATCCCCCAAGTAAATGTGTTTTCCCGGGTTATACTGTAGCACCCTGAATATTCAACATTGATGTGAATATGAGAGCCTCGCTACTGTTATTACTGTTTTCGTGTGAGAATTGTGGTTTCATCATCCATTCTTAGCCTGTCACTAAATGGCATAAGCCGGCGTGGGTTCAGCTGGTAGCTAGATTTCTGAAATAAAATCTCCATTAATCTCATGTTCTCCCAGCCTAATTTCCCAATGGATCCTGCATTGAATGTAGAAATACCATGTCTGACTACAGGAAAAATATAAATATTTGTACAGTGTTAGCCAGTACTTTTTAATGGATAACTGAAAAGATGGAAACAAATTGCAAGCTTTCGAGACTACTCAGGTATCTTCACCAGGCATACAATAATATAAATTCTGAAGAATCGCATATTTATGCACAAGAGGACACAGGAATAATGCAATAGAGAAGGAAAGGGACGTGAAGCAGAACTATAGATGTGGGACTAAGGATTGTGCTCCTTAGTGTCCAGGTGGAGGTGTCCAGTCCGACCTCTTCTTAGTTGTCAAAGTCCGTCTTCCTTCAGTCTGGTTGGATTTTGAATCTTCAGATTCCACTCAGACTGAAGGAAGAGACCAGACTGGACACCTCCACCTGGACGCAACCCCAATTTGGATAAACGTATAGACTCCTTCAGACATTTGGTGAAATCCACCATCATAGACACAGACAGGAGACAAGCATCCAACATCCGTGCCCAGGAGAGAGAAGCCATACAATCTTTGAAAACCAACAAAGAAATAATCCTTAAACCTGCTGACAACGGTGGTGCAATAGTCATGATGAATACGTCAGACTACATGAAGGAAGCAAACAGACAACTGATGGACATACGCTACTACAGAAAAATTGGACTCTGACCCTATACAGGATTACAAGGAACTAAACAGGTTGGTATCTGGTCTTCCAGACAAATCCATAAGAGCCGATGACCTGATACCAGAGAGTCCAAGAATAGGGACATTCTACATGCTCCACAAAATCCACAAATCTGGAAATCCAGAAAGACCAATTATTTCATGTGTGGGCCCCCTTACTGAGCAAGTTTCTGGATGGGTAGATGGTATTCTTAAACCCCTGGTAAAAGATAAACTCATCCACATTCCGGACACAACTGACCTATTGAATAAACTAGCAGCAATAGGTCCTCTACCAGAAGGAACCATCCTGGCCACCATGGATGTGGAATCTTTGTACTTTAATATATCAGGTCATCAGCTCTTATGGATTTGACACCAACTTGTTTAGTTCCTTGTAATCCTGTATAGCAGTGTTTCTCAACTCCAGTCCTCAGGACCCACCAACAGGTCATGTTTTCAGGATTTCCTTAGTATTGCACAGGTGATAAAATTATCACCTGCTCAAGCATTAATTCCATCACCTTTGCAATACTAAGGAAATCCTGAAAAAATTACCTGTTGGTGGGTCCTGAGGACTGGAGTTGAGAAACACTGCTGTATAGGGTCAGCCTCCAATTTTCTGTAGTATCGTGTGTCCATCAGTTGTCTGTTTGCTTCCTTCATGTAGTCTGACGTATTCATCATGACTATTGCACCACGGTGGTCAGCAGGTTTAATGATGATTTCTTTGTTGGTTTTCAAAGATTGTATGGCCTCTCTCTCCTGGGCACAAATGTTGGTTGTTTGTCTCCGGTCTGTGTCTATGATGGTGGATTTCACCAAATATCTGAAGGAGTCTATATGTTTATCCAAATTGGGGTTGCGTCCAAGTGGATGTGTCCAGTCTGACCTCTTCTCTTCAGATTGAGAATCAACCCAGACTGAAGGAAGAGGGATTTTGACAACCAAGTGGTCAGACAGTACACCTCCACCTGGACACTAAGGAACATATTCCTTAGTTGATGTAGAAAGACATAAATCAACTAAGTAATGTGCTCCTCAGACCTTTCGGGGGCATCACAATCATGGACCAGGCGTTAATCACAGGACAATAAAACTTTCACCCGCCTTATCTATGAAATGTTCCAATTTTTAAGGCCACAACTGTTTCTCCCTGTCCCACATCTATAGTTCTGCTTCACGTCACTTGTCTTATCTGTTGCATTATTCCTGTGTCCTCTTGTGCTTATTAAATATGGGATTCTTCAGATTTTGTGTTACTCTATGCCTGATGAGACCTGAGTAGTCTCAGAAGTTTGCAGTTTACCATCTTTTCAGTTAGCCATTAAAAAGTATCAACCACTGAGGACTCTCAAAGTTTAATATTTGTCATGTCTGACTAGGCATTTAGAAATGTCTGGTTATCAGGGCTTTGCTAATTTATTGCCACAGCTTTGCTAGTTTCCTCCAGGGAACCCATCCTAAAAACTGGCTGTACATTGCATTTTCGATGTTCTTGGGGGTTTTTTTTTGAGAATTTTTTATGGTGTGATAGATTCCGCCATTGTTTCCCATCCTGCAAGAGCGTTCCACTTTTTTTTTAAATGATAAAAGTAATGATCACGTAGTTTTACTTCACCAGATTTTTTTTATGGCCAATTAGGACTATTAACAAGTCACAAATTTTATTTTATGTATTAAGAGAAACTTTTTTTTAAATAAAGTATAATTTTTTTTTCTTTTACACTTCAGGAACTGGAGATATCGTGGCCATAATGATTTCCGAGTCTACTGGTCGAGAAATCCTGACTTACGTGGAAAGGAACATCTCTGTGCTTATGGCAATAGCAGTCGGTTCTCGAAGCCCTGCCAAAAACTTGAGCCGAGGGTCTTTGGTTTTCGTCTCCATCTCCTTTATCGTCTTGATGATTATTTCTTCGGCTTGGTTGATATTTTACTTCATACAGAGGATCAGATACACAAGCGCACGGGATCGGAACCAGGTAATCTTTTATTCTGATGTGTATGGGGACCAAAAACCTTGGGGACATTCACCCGCTTCAGTCTCTCTGCTTGTCATGTGCCCAGTTTATTTCATGAAGCTAGCAATAATAAAAGTTTTAAGTTTTTAAATGGAATCTGTCGTCAGATTTTTGCTATCCCATCTGAGAGATGCATGATGTAGGGGCAGAGACCCTGATTCCAGCGTTGTATCATTTACTGAGTTGCTTCTTGAAATTTTTATGAAATCGCTATTTTATCTAGCCGGGGAGGGTGCGCTCCTGTTTGACAGTTCTAACCAGTGGCATAGTCGTGCTGCTGGCCCGAACTGTGCACTCTGATGCCATTTGGCCAGCTTAAATGCAGCACTTAAAAGCTTTATCGGAGAGAGCTTGTAAGCGCTGCGCTCCTTGCATAGGACACATGCCGTTGCTGAAAGACTTCAGAGGTGACAATGAGCAGTGCACAATAGCATCAAAAATCCCTTCATCACGAGAACGTAGAGGATTTTTAACCCTTTTGCTCCAGAGCCTATTTTCACCTTCCTAACTAGGCCAATTCTTACAATTCTGACCAATGTCACTTTGTGGTAATAACTCTGGAACACTTCAACTTATCCCAGTAGTTCTGAGATGTTTTTTTATTCGTGACATATTACATGTACTTCATGATAGCGGTTAAATTTGTTCTATATGACTTGCATTTATTTATGAAAATGTCTGAAAATTCGGTGAAAAGTTCGCAATTTTCAAACCAGAGGGTTATGTCATACAAAATAGTTAATAAATAACATTTACATCAGCGCAATTTTTGAAACATAATTTTTTTTTTGTTAGGAAGTTATAAGGGTTAAAAGTTGATCAGCAATTTCCCATTTTTCCAACATTTACAAAACCCAGTTTTTTTTAGGGAGCACATCACATTTGAAGTGACTTTGAGCGGCCTATATGACAGAAAATACCCAAAAGTGACACTATTTTAAAAACTGCACCCCTCAAATTGCTGAAAACCACATATGTCCAAGAAGTTTATTATTCCTTCAGGTGTTTCACGGGAACTAAAGAAATGTGGAAGAAAAAAATAACTTTTTTACTTTTTCCCACAAAAATGTTACTTTAGCCCTAAATTTTGCATTTTCACAAGTGTAAGAGGAGAAAATGCACCATAAAATGTGTATGCATTTTTTTTTTTTACTTTAGAGCTGATATTACTTATAAAAAAAACTCCAGTTTTGTTTAATCTTTCCAGAAAGCATCCTCTCAGAAGCTTCCAGAAGTTTTGTTGTTCGTCAATATACATTTTGGCAAATTCCAGTCTTGCTTTTTTAGGATTTACTTTCAACAATGGTTTCTTCCTCAGACGTCTTCCTTGAAGTCAACTTTGGCCAAAACAGCGACAGGTAGTGCAGTCTGACACTGAGGTACCTTTACCTTAGAGTTCACCTCTAATCTCTCTGGAAGTTGTAATGGGCTCTTTGGGTTGCTATTCATATTACCCGGCTCTTTGATTTGTCATCAATTTTCCTCTTGTGGCCACATCCAGGGAGCTTGGCTACAGTCCAACTTCTGAATAATATGTGCATCTGTAATAATAGGAACGTCAAGCTGTTTGGAGATGGTCTTATAGACTTTTCCTTCAACATGGTATCATTTTCCTTTTAATCTCCTGAGACAACGCTCTCCTTATCTTTCTTTGTTCCATGTTCAGTTTTGAACACTCCATGATTCCAAATAGCACATTGACTACTTTTTACCCTTTGGCAGACTGATTGAATACAAGTTTGAAGACGTCTGAAATGCTAATTACAGGACACACCTTAGTTTTACATGTCCCTATGGTCAAATTATTTTCAGTCTTCTCTATGGGTGCTATAATTTGTGTCCATGTAATTTTCATTATTTTTTTTTTTTTAGTTATTCTTCTGTTGAGCTACAATTCAAAAGCAATATCTGATCTGATTTTCATTAGTTGATTTTAAGTTCAATATTTATTTTGTGAGTTTCAAGTTCTTTCAGTGACTATTGTGGGTGTTTCTTACTTTAGTGGAGGGGTACCAACAGTTTTGTCCACGTGTGTATACTAGACAGTATGGAAATCATTCTGGAGAACTTGGAAACAAATAAATAATGATGTCTGGTTTTTGCAGGATCTGCTCCACTATTTGCTTTTAGTGAGTATTTGGATTACAGCCAGTTTTAGACTTGATACCAGATTATCAGAAATTTCACGGTAATAATAACCAGCTGTATCCTCGCTTATTTTTAGCTTTCTAAAACAATTTTTACAATGTTACAAATCCAGAATAATGTCCTTTTAAGCAAGAGCTGAGAACATTTAGCAATTCAGCAGTATATTAAGAGGAATTTCAAGTGAAAATTGTTTTCCTAGAAGGGCGCACAAATCCATGTCTCATTGTGCGCAGCTCGCTGTCCCCTCCAGGAATGAAACCTCTCCGTCTGCCAAGTTTTGCTTATTGGCAGCATCAATAGCAGAATAGCTGTGCAAATAAGCAAAACCCAAATCAAATACCTTTGTTTTCAAACATTAATTCATCATTTTTATTCATTTCTATCATTAATTTTAAAAAATTGTAATACCGTTTTCTATTAAATAGTTTTGAAATTAAAATTAGATATGCATACATGCTTAAATGGGTTATTCCCATTTACCACAATGACTATTTTTTTTTACAAAGCACAGCTAATGCATGTTTTTGTTAATACACAGGCTAAGCCGAATATACAGTTTCTTTCTTGTACCTTCTGTGATTTTTAATCTCCATCTTCCCCTTTACATCCAGCTTCACATAGCTGAATGGGTGGTCCCATTCTTATCTCCTAAAACTACATTTCTCAGCAGCACTTGCTTCTCCTTAGTGCTGCAGACCCCCTCCCCTCTTTCCTGTAACTCTGAATTACTATCAAGCTAATCTAAGTAGAGAATTCACCATATGCTTCTGCCATTTTCTGCTACTGAATCCATCCCCTTCCTGACTGATTTTATCTTCTGCCATCTAAATCACTATAGCAGCCTGTGTGTTTTACATCATTGTTAGCTGCTTTCTCTCAGAGATCAATTCTCCTGCATTACTCCTCAGTGGAACATGTTATAACTAGGCAGTGCAGAGACGAGCTGTGTTTGTTGCCTGCCACAAAGAAATCAGTGATATGAAATTGATGCATATGGAAGATGGTTATCTTCTGCTATGATGATACATATGGCAGAAGATAATCCTCTGCAATATGAATAATTAGGCAGGCATTTACGTTTTTTTTACTGATTTGTCAGCAGCAGGCAAGAAACACAGCTCTGCTCTGTTGTGGAGGAGTGCAGGATGGTTGAGCTCTGCTAGAAACCAGCTAATAATGATGTAAAAATAAAACGGGCAGCTATACAAATATATATTGCAAAAGTTAAAATCAACCAGGCAGAGTACTGTACGGGAGCAGACCCTGCACAGAAGCATGTAGAGTATTCTAGACTTATATTATACTTTCTTTGCTTTAGATAGTGCAGGACTGTGCTGGCACGAAACCAGCTGAGAGAGTGTGCACTGAGCATGATTGATTAGGATTAGTGGGACTACAATAGGATGATTCCAATGGCAACTGGAAGATAAATAGAATCTGGCGAAGCATTCTGAAATTGATTAAATTGGAATATTGTGCTGCTGCCTATATATCCCATTCCATTGTGGTGTGGCAGTCAGTGGTCTTGCTTCGCCTACCTCTATCAGCATAGTCAGCAATAGAAACTTTAGTTGTTATCTCTCATCCCCATCTATTACTGCTGCCGACATGTACTGAACATTTACAAAGAATCTGCAAATGACATTAACCCCTTCACGACAGACATATCTTTACATCATGGAAGAGAAGGACTTCCCAACTAATTGAGTATATATACGTCATGGCGATCGCCACCAGGTGTTCAGCTACCATGCTCCTGGCAGTTTGTTCCCCGAAATGCTGCGATCGATATGGATCACAGCATTTAAAAGGCAGGAAGGCTGGGGTGACGTCGCGGGGGTGCCGATCGTTGCCTTTGTGACCCATGCAGAGCATGTTTTAAAGGGATTGTGTCAGTGCACCACTGGCAAATTAGGCTGGAGTCACATGAATGAATAAAAAAAAAATCGTTCTGTTGATCCAGAAAATTGGGACGAGTGTCATGCTAGTACAATGCGATTTTCCTCACCTAGCATCTGTGTGATATCCATATGCAATTTGATTTTAAGATCAGCTTTCTAAATTCTGCTATTTCAAGCTAGTTTGCAAACTAATAACGCTATCTTATATACAGATATAGATGGAATAAATAGGATAGATGTCCTGCAGATATTTAATGCCACAAGCCCCCAAAATATAATAAACTAGCCTTATTTAACCTATTAAATAAGTAATTATGTAAAAAAAAATGTTGTGGGGTCCCCCCCTCCTGTTTTTAATAACCAGCAAAGGGTAAGCTGATATTAATAAGTTGGGAAGGAGCCATGGTTATTGGCCACCTCTCAGACTAATAAAACCAGCCCTCAACCATCTCAGAAATGGCACATCCGTTAGATGCGTCAAATCTGGTGCTTAGCCTCGGCGCTTCCTGATTGCCCTGATGCATGGGCAATCGAGGTAATGGTTTTGGGGTTGATGTCAGCTGTCAGACACCCCCATTACTAACCCCGTAGTAAAAAGAAATAAACACACACAAAGATAAAAGTCTTTAATTGTAAAAAGCACCCTCCCTCTTTCACTTACACA
The DNA here is from genome assembly GCA_033576555.1 of Oophaga sylvatica. Taxonomy (NCBI): domain Eukaryota; kingdom Metazoa; phylum Chordata; class Amphibia; order Anura; family Dendrobatidae; genus Oophaga; species Oophaga sylvatica. The sequence goes on from JARQOD010000004.1 coordinate 28,140,293, forward strand.
TTTATTACCATTCAATAAAATAATAATCCAGAGTGGTCCACCATAAATCCATCCCACGATGATCCCCAACTCTGCTGCACACAGAGGCTGCGGTGAGCCGTGACATCAGTAACGTTAATGTGACCACTCACCAAGACTGACAGAACACACTGAGAGTAGCATGTGAATCCAGCTGCTGCGACGAGCGGTGGCATCGATAAGGTTTTCGCAATTCACAGCCTCTTCTGCCTCATTATAGTGAATGGATCTCTCAGTGGTTTCATCTGAATCACTTCACTCAAAGATTTAAATGGAAACCCTGATATAAGTGCTCAGTGTTGAGTGCAGGATAAATGTGATCCAAAATGTTATGTAAAATATTCCCAATAAAAGATTCAACTCGATCCACAAAAAAAGCAAGTCCCCACTCAAGTCCCAGAAGCACGAGCTGGGCAGTACAACATACTGGGCACTACAATAGCAGATTTGCAAATTTCAGTCAGCAACACCCACTGCTGCTTGTTTCTGGAAAACACACATGGAATCAAATCATCACTACACGTAATAGAATAAATTCCCAAAGTGGTATACTGTATATACTCGCGTATAAGCCAAGATTTTCAGCCCATTTTTTAAGGCTAAAAGTCCCCCTCTCGGCTTATACGCGAGTCATATACCGGTGGGGGAGGGGGAGCGGGGGTGTCAGATCATACTTACCCCTCCGACGGCGCATCTCTGCAGCCCCCCTTCTTCTACCACGATCTCAAGCTCCTTCCTGCAGCGGTCACATGGTACCGCTCATTAAAGTCATGAATATGCACATATTCATGACTTTAATGAGCGGTGCCACGTGACCGCTGTAGGAAGGAAGAACTGCGGGAGAAGATCAGGGGCTGCAGAGACGCCCGGCGGGGGTCAGTATATGCGATATTCACCTGTCCCCGTTTCACCGCTGCTCGCCGCTGTGTCCTCTCGTCCTCTAGCTGTGAATGTTCAGGCAGAGGGCGTGATGACGTAGTTAGTACGCGCCGCGCCCTCTGCCTGAGCGCTCACTGACAAGAGGACCCGGAAGACAGCGGCGCGCAGCGGTGGACCGGGTACAGGTAAATATCTTAGGTGCCGGGGCCCTGAGCGAGCGGTGACACCGGCACCTGTCCCCCATAGCGCGCCGGTGTCCCCGCCTGCTCAGGACACCGACACCTGGCCCCCAGCGACGAGAGGTGAGTATGTCATTTTTTTTTTTTAGTTGCAGCAGCAGCAGCCCTATACTATGGGGCTTAATCTATGGAGCACATGGGGCATAATATGTGGATCAATGGGCATAATCTGTGGAACATATGGGGCATAATCTGTGGAACATATGGTGCATAATCTGTGGAACATATGGGGCATAATCTGTGGAGCATATGGGGCATAATCTGTGGAAGCATATGGGGCATAATCTGTGGAACATAATGGGGCATAATCTGTGGACCTATGGGGCATAATCTGTGTAGCATTGGGGCATAATCTGTGGAACCTATGGGCATAATCTGTGGAACCTATGGGGCATAATCTGTGTAGCATTATGGGGCATAATCTGTGGAACCTATGGGCATAATCTGTGGAACCTATGGGGCATAATCTGTGGACATATGGGGCATAATCTGTGGAACATATGGGGCATAATCTGTGGAGCATATGGGGCATAATCTGTGGAGCATATGGGCATAATCTGTGGAACATATGGGGCATAATCTGTGGAGCATATGGGGCATAATCTGTGGAACATATGGGCATAATCTGTGGAACATATGGGGCATAATCTGTGGAGCATATGGGGCATAATCTGTGGAGCCTATGGGGCATAATCTGTGGAGCATATGGGGCATAATCTGTGGAGCATATGGGGCATAATCTGTGGAACCTATGGGGCATAATCTGTGGAGCATATGGGCATAATCTGTGGAACATATGGGGCATAATCTGTGGAGCATATGGGGCATAATCTGTGGAGCATATGGGCATAATCTGTGGAACATATGGGGCATAATCTGTGGAACATATGGGGCATAATCTGTGGAACATATGGGGCATAATCTGTGGAGCATATGGGGCATAATCTGTGGAGCATATGGGGCATAATCTGTGGAACCTATGGGGCATAATCTGTGGAGCGTATGGGGCATAATCAGTGGAACCTATGGGCATAATCTGTGGAACCTATGGGGCATAATCTGTGGAGCATATGGGGCATAATCTGTGGAGCATATGGGGCATAATCTGTGGAACATATGGGGCATAATCTGTGGAGCATATCGGGCATAATCTGTGGAGCGTATAGGGCATAATCTGTGGAGCATATGGGGCATAATCTATGGAGTATATGGGGCATAATCTATGGAGCATTTTATGGGGGCATAATCTATGGAGCATTTTATGGGGCATAATCTATGGAGCATCTTATGGGGCATAATCTATGGAGCACCATATGGGGGCATAATCTATGGAGCATTTTATGGGGCCATTATTAACCTTTGTGCAGCATTATATGGGGCGTATTTTGTATGGAGCATCTTATGGGGCCCATCATTGACTGTATGGAGCATTATATGGGGAGTATTTTGTATGACGCATCTTATGGGGCCCATCATGTACTGTATGGAGAATTATATGGGGCTCCTGATTCAGTATGGGTATTCAAAAACATTTAACCTACTGATGTCTCAATTCATTTTACTATTATTGGTATCTATTTTTATTTTTGTAATTTACCAGTAGCTGCTGCATTTTCCACCCAAGGCTTTTCCCAGTTTTTTGTGGCAAAATTAGGGGTCGGCTTATACACGGGATGGCTTATACATGAGTATATACGGTAATTTCCAAATTGGGTCCACTTGAGGGGGGGGTTTCTACTCCTCTAACACTTAGGGACTCTGTATATAGAGTCCGCAAACTATTCTAGGAAATTCTTAACTCCAGGAGGCAAATAGCGCTCTGTCCCTCCCGAGTCTCACCGTGTGGGTAAGCAGTACTGTACAGCCACATATGGGGTATTTCTGTGTTCAGCAGAAATTGTGTGACAAATTTTTATGCCATTTTTACCCATTTTCCTGTATGAAAATGTAAAATCTGGTGATTATTCTTCACCGCCCAATGATATAAAATGTGAGGCACATGTGATGCCAGCATTCTCACTGCACCTCTAGATTCATTCATTGGGGGTGTAGTTTGTAAAATGAGGTCACTTATGGGGGGGTTTTTCTGATGTTCTGGAACCTCAGGGGCTCTGCCAATGTGACATGGCACCCTCAAACTTCCAACAGAATCTGAACTCCAATATGGCTCTTCTTCCCTTATGAGCTTTGCACTGGGCCTCAAAAGTACAGTAGTTTTCAACCACATATAGGATATGTATACTCGAGAGAAATTGCGCAACAAATATTGGGGTCTGTTTTCTTCTGCTAATTCTTGTGAAAATGAAAAAATTTGGGGCTAAAACAATATTTCAGCTGCAGATGAAGGAAGAGAGCCACAGTAATTCATTACTGATGGTAGGCGGAGCCCCAGATCAGGATGTTACCTCAGATCAAAAGAGTGATGACTGGCTGGCCCCTCCAGCTCGGGCTCCTCCTACTCAGCTCCAGTCTAAGATTTGAGGTCCAGAGGATGGTCGCTGCTAATGCAGCTCCTCAGAAAATTTTATTATTTTAATATTCGGACAGGAGACTTGGATCACTAGTTGGTCTAGAGGTCTCAGGGGTATCAGCGCTGCTGTACCCCAACCTCTCCCTTGGCGGATCTGTATTCACTCAAAGTCCCTGCAGAATCCTTGCCGGCCCTGGGGGATGAGGAGAGCTTCTCTGGCGGGAACGCAAACCACACGTGCGGTCACTGCGTTCTTCGCCCTGGGGGGAAGCATGGGCACTGCGCCAGAAACCCCTGAGGGTCCCTGTGGCGCCTTGGCTGGTGAGTACTCCACACAAATTTTAATAATAATTATGTGTGAGTGCTTTAGCGTCTGAATGAGCAGCGCTATTATTAATGTCAGCGTTACTACATGTAAATGTCAGTAAGCTTCAGCGCTGCTGTGACAGCGCTAATACATGTAATGTCAGTAAGCTTCAGCGCTGCTGTGACAGCGCTACTACATGTAAATGTCAGTAAGCTTCAGCGCTGCTGTGACAGCGCTACTACATGTAATATCAGTATGCTTCAGCGCTACTGTGACAGCGCTACTACATGTAATGTCAGTATGCTTCAGCGCTACTGTGACAGCGCTACTACATGTAAAGTCAGTATGCTTCAGCGCTGCTGTGACAGCGCTTCTACATGAAGATGTGGTGATTTTTTGTCCGCAGGCAGATAGCTGCAGGACAGAGAGGGAGCAGGAGCGGGGAGATTTCGCGCTCATTATTTGAGCTAGCAGGGGGCGTGGCCTATCTATCCCGGTCTTTTGAGCAGGAAGACGCGCGCTCTGGCTTTTCTCCTGCGACCCCCTCACTGTGGCGGCCATTACTCAGGCTCCTGGGCTCCTCGGACCGCTCCCCTCCTCATATAGACACCACGGCCAGCTGGGTGAGTGTGGATTCCTCACTCCGCAGCGCAGCGATCGCTATCCTGCAGCTGCAGTCTCATCAGAGACATAAAAATTGGCTGGGGCTCACAAATATATATATATTTTGGTGAGTTTGCAATATTAACCCCTTTGAGGGTTATTTTCTACCTGCTAAATTTGCTGACTGAATACCGCTGGGGTAACTCTGCTTGGTGGAGCGTTAACCCTTCAGCGTTTGAAAAAAAAAAAAAAAAAAAAAACCGCATAGTTTTTTGCTGGTATTACCGCTTTGACCTGCTCATTCAGATGAGACATGTCTGAACAGAGTTCAGATGCCGCGGATCACGTCCCAGTGCCATTGCGGCAATCAGATACGCAGACCTCCACAGCGTCTAGCGCTGCGGTCGACAGCGGTGGAAAATTGGATGATATCGCTCGATCGATTAATAACTTATCTGACCTTTTAGGTCAATATGTGTCTGCTAATTCCTCTCAGAGGAAGCGACGCAGGCCGTTACCGGCCTCTACACGGAGCGAGTCAGATGTATCTGATATTGGGCAGAGTTCCCCTTTATATTCGGATGGAGAAATATCCGATTCAGATGCGGACGAGCAGCAGGGGCGTTCCTCTATGGCGAAGCGTACGGAGGCATTAATTGAAGCCATGAGAGAGATATTACAGTTACCGGAGGAGGTAACTAGTCGTCCTGGTAAAACAGCACGCATGTTCCAGGAGTCCCGTGCTTCGCGCACAACATTGCCAGCTCTGGATGAGCTTAATGGTGTAATAGAGGAGGAACGTCTATGTCCAGATAAGCGTTTTCATGGAACGCATTTCTTTGATACACTTTATCCTTGCTCTACGGAGTTAAAGGCTAATTGGACTTCTGCTCCTGAAGTGGATGTGTCCTTATCTCAGCTTAGTAAATCCTCACTACTCCCTATTAAGGGAAAAGCGAGCTTACAGGAGCCTTTGGATAGAAAGGCAGAATTGGCGGCAAAAGCAAGCTATGAGGCTGCGGGTCATGGATTTCGAGCAGTGCTAGGATCCATGTGTGCTGCTAGAGCTTCTCTAAGCTGGTTGGCACGTCTGAAGACGGAGTTGCAAAATGAATCTCCGTTATCTGAGATACGGGAAACTTGTGAATGGTTAGAAACGGCAGCCTGTTATATCTTTGATGCCGGTCTGGATACGGCATCTCTGCTGGCCAAAGCGCAAGCTTCAGCGGTCACAGTCAGAAGAGCTTTATGGCTCAGACAGTGGGCCGGGGACGCAGTTTCCAAACAAGGGTTGTTGGCCTTACCTTACAAGGGTGGCCATCTTTTTGGATCCGACCTCACAGAGCTGATTTCCAAGGCTAAGGCAAAGGAATCAGCATTACCACAGCGAAGGGCCATGGCCTCGGTGTCCAGTAAGCCTGGTGTTTATAGTGGTCGGCGGTCCTTTCGGGGCCGAGGACGATCTAGTCACTCCTCGTGGGGATCGGGTCGTCCTTCTTTCTCAGGAAAGAAATCCTCTCAGAAAACTCGTACTCCCTGGAAGCAGAGTTTCCGCCAGAACAAGCGGGAACTTGACAAGAAACCCGCAAAGTCGGATTGACGCCAGGGGTCCACTCGAGGATTCTCGAGTGGGGGTCGCCTGCTTTTTTTCAAGGAGACTTGGATGGCTCGCGTTCCAGATTCCTGGGTAACGCGGATAGTGTCGGCAGGCTATTTCATAGAGTTTGCTTCTCAACCCCCAAATGTTTTTTGTCAATCTCGCGTTCCGTCGGAACCCGAGCTTGTTGTCGCTCTACAGCGAGAGGTCGAATCGCTACTACAAAAGGGTGTAGTGATACCGGTTCCGTCAGAGGACCGAGGAAAAGGTTTTTATTCCAACCTTTTTATAGTTCCCAAAAAGGAGAACAAATTTCGCCCGATTCTGGATCTCAAGCGATTAAACCGGCATGTCCATACCCGGAAATTTCGCATGGAGTCGCTTCGTTCCGTTGTGGCAGCTCTGTCACAGAACGATTTTCTGGTGTCAATCGACATTCGCGACGCCTATTTGCATATTCCCATCGGAAAGGCTCATCAGCGCTTTCTTCGATTTGCCATAGGTCAGAATCATTACCAGTTCGTGGCTCTGCCGTTCGGCTTAGCCTCAGCGCCAAGGGTCTTTACAAAAGTTCTGGCGCCCCTCATGGCACTCCTTCGAAGACAGGGGATTACGATTCTCCCTTATCTGGACGATCTTTTGATCGTGTCTTCCTCGGAGGAGGAGGCATTGACGGCTCGGGATTTGTCTCTTCAGTTTCTGAAAGACTTCGGTTGGCTGGTCAATTGGGAGAAGTCGTCCCTGGAACCATCAAGGACAATTCTCTTTTTGGGAATGCATCTCGACACGTTTCGGTCGGTAGTTTCCTTACCACCAGACAAACAGTCATGTCTTCTTCGACATGTACAGATTATGACAGCCTCAACGGCAATGTCCCTACGGAAGTGTATGCGTCTTCTGGGACTGATGGTGGCGTCCATGGAGGCAATTCCTTTTGCCCAGTTCCACTCCAGGACTCTTCAAAGGTTCATCTTGAGTCGATGGAACCAGTCGCAATCGCTGGATTGCAGTGTCACCATTTCTCGCGCGGTGCGGGATTCTCTAGAATGGTGGTTACGTCCAGGGGCATTCTCCCTGGGGAAGTCTTTCCTCCCTCTGAAGTGGTCAGTCATAACCACCGATGCCAGCCTGACGGGCTGGGGGGGTGTTTTGGACCAATCTCTGGATTCAGGGGTATGGTCACCGGAAGAGTCTGTGCTTCCGATCAATATCCTGGAATTGAGGGCGATTTTTCTTTGCCTCCAACATTGGACGGTCCCTTTGAGCGGTCTGCCAGTCCGTGTGCAGACAGACAATGCGACGGCTGTCGCGTATATCAATCACCAAGGTGGGACAAGGAGTTCCAGACTCATGGTAGAGGTGTCCCGAATTCTGATTTGGGCAGAGGCCAATGTACCAGCCATTTCGGCGATTCACATTCCAGGGGTCCAGAATATTACAGCGGACTTTCTCAGTCGCAGAAGGATGGATCCCGGGAATGGAGCCTCCACCCGGAAGTCTTTGCACTACTGTGCTCTCGCTGGGGAACCCCCCAAGTGGATTTGATGGCTTCCAGGTCCAATGCCAAGTTACCGACATTCATGTCCAGGTACAAGGACCCGAAGGCGGTGGCGGTGGATGCTCTAGTGGCTCAGTGGGATCAGTTCAAGCTGATCTATGTATTCCCGCCGATATCCTTACTTCCTCTAGTGCTGCGTCGGATCAGACTAGAGAGAATTCCAGCTATTCTGATAGCTCCAGACTGGCCAAGAAGGGTGTGGTTCTCGACAATAATGTCGCTGTTGGCGGCACCTCCGTTTCCACTCCCTCTTCAACAGGACTTGTTGACTCAGGGGCCCATTTGTCATCCGGACTTGATGTCCCTGCGTTTGACGGCGTGGCTCTTGAGACCGAGATCTTGACCCGTAGAGGTTTTTCAGCCGAGGTCATTGCTACCCTTCGTGCTGCAAGATGTCCGGCTACTTCTAGGATTTACCACAAAATTTGGGAAACCTTCTTTTCGTGGTGTTTGGGGTCTTCTCGGAACCCGAGAAAGTTTTCCATTCCCAACCTGTTGGCTTTTCTGCAACATGGGCTAGACAAGGGTTTGGCAGTTAGCACTCTGAAAGGTCAGATTTCTGCTCTGTCCTTATTATTCCGGAGAACCATTGCTTCGAATAGAGACGTGATCTCTTTTTTCCGAGGTATCTCTCGTAAGTTTCCGCCGCGGAAGGCACCTGTGTCTCCTTGGCGGCTCAACCTTGTTTTGGAGGCTCTTCAGCATAAACCTTTTGAACCTATGGTTTCTGCTAGCCTTTCTTTACTTTCTTGGAAGGTGGCTTTCCTTGTTGCAGTCACTTCCTTGAGGAGAGTTTCTGAATTGGCAGCTCTTTCTTGCTCGCCTCCTTTTCTGGAGTTTTTTCCGGATCGTGTAGTGCTTCGCACTCGGGGTGATTTTTTGCCTAAAGTGGTGTCACAATTTCATGTTAACCAGGATATTGTGTTGCCCTCACTCTGTCCGATCCGAAGAATACGAAAGAGCGAGATTTACACACATTGGATTTAGTGCGGGCCTTGAAGTTTTATCTATCTATTACTCAAGGTTTTCGTAAGACGGACTCCCTGTTTGTGGTTCCGGCAGGTCGTCGGCGTGGTCAACGAGCTTCCAAGGGTTCTATAGCTCGTTGGATCCGGTCAGCTATTTTGGAAGCTTACCGTCTTCGGGGTGAATCTTGCCCGATTAAGATTCGTGCCCATTCCACGAGAGCTGTGGCTTCATCGTGGGCTTTTCATCAAGGTGCTTCGGCAGTGCAGCTTTGCCGAGCGGCGACTTGGCGCTCTGTCCACACGTTTACAAGATTTTATAAAGTGGACGTCAGTGCTTCCGCTGATGCAGCCCTCGACGTAGGGTCCTGCAGGCAGCTGTAGTTTAAAGTTCTGGATGAACTTGTGTTTAGCGCTGGTTGCGCTTTGTTGTTAAGGTTGTTGGGTTTCTGCCTTTTATTGGTTTTTTCCCACCCTTATTTTTGAACTGCTTTGGGACGTCCCATCAGTAATGAATTACTGTGGCTCTCTTCCTTCATCTGCAGCTGAAACACGGATTTTGGTAAAGACTTACCTGTAAAATCCTTTTCAGCGAAGGAAGGAAGAGAGACACAGCACCCTCCCACGGCAGAAGTGTTTGATGTTTTCAGATGCAGCGCGACCCTTATCTGATAGCGATTATCTGGGCTGAGGTCAGCGCGCTAAGGCTCTGTTCCAGCATCGCCAGCTCATCGCAGTAGTCAGGTTCCGTGAGTAGTACCTGGAACTCTGTGGTTTTTGGCTTTCTTTGCATGCATAACCTGTATCCTTGTGTTTTTTCTCTGAAGTTCCTTCAGAAGGGGTTATGTTGCTCCGCTGGTGATCTTGGCTCTTTTCCTAAAAGCTTTGATACGACTGGAGCTGAGTAGGAGGAGCCCGAGCTGGAGGGGCCAGCCAGTCATCACTCTTTTGATCTGAGGTAACATCCTGATCTGGGGCTCCGCCTACCATCAGTAATGAATTACTGTGTCTCTCTTCCTTCCTTCGCTGAAAAGGATTTTACAGGTAAGTCTTTACCAAAATCCGTGTTTTTTCTGGGAAAAAATATTTTTTTTTTCACAGTTCAACGTAAAAATTCTGAAAGCACGTGTGGGTTCAAGGTGCTTACCGCACATCTAGATAAATTCCTTGAAGCGTCTAGTTTCCAAAATAAGGTAACTTGTGGGAGATTTCCACTATTTAGGCACATTGGTGGCCTTCCAAAGGCAACATGACACCTGCAGATCAATCGATCAAAGTCTGCATTCAAAAACATCACTCCTTCCTTTCCGAGCGATGCCATGCACCCAGACAGTAGTTTTCCGCCACATATGAGCATTGTCATTCTTGGCAGGAATTGCACAACAATTTTGGAGTACATTTTCTCTGGTTATCCTTGTGAAAATAAAAAATTGAGGCTAAAGAACATTTTTGTGGAAAAAATTAGATTTTTATTTTCACGACCCTGTTATAAACTATGTGAAGCACCTGTGGGTTCAAGGTGCTCACCACACATTTAGATAGACATTCCTTGAGGGTCGAATTTCCAAATGGGGTCTGATTTGGAGGTTTCCACTGTGTAGACACATCAGGAGCTCTCCAAAAGCGACATTGCTGTCCGCTCTTGAATCCAGCCATTTTTTCGTTCAAAAGGTCAAACAGTACTCCTTGCCTTTCCGAGCCCTGCCATAACGCACAAACAGTAGTTTTCCCCCACTTATAGGGTAACTGCATACTAGGGAGAAATTGCATAACACATTTTGGGGTCCATTTTCTCCTGTTACCCTTGAGAAAATACAAAAATAATGGGGGCTAAAGCAAAATTTGTGAAAAAAGTAAAATGTTCATTTTTTTCCATTCACATTGCTTTAATTCCTGTGAAGCACCTGAAGAGTCAAAGAACTTCTTGAATGTGGTTTTGAGGACTTAATTGGACCAGTTACTGGGAACACCCACCAGACTGGATGCTGCAACCCAGTCATCTAGCTATCACAGTTTGGCCCCTCTAGATATGTTTTCTTCCAACACAAACTTCAAGAACTGATATGATAGTTCACTTGTTGCCCAATATATCTTGACACCTTGAAAAGGGTCTTCGTCACAAGATAATCAATTGAATCACCAATTGTTAGTGTATTAATGCTATACCACATGAGTATATATACTGTATATCAGTCAACTGTTCTCTGAACTATGGAATTTTCCCCCTTGAAACATAATCAAGTGGCAAACCTGTACAGCGCCAAGGTTTGCAACAAAGCAAGGTTCCCCGTTCACAAAAAGAAAAAAAAAAAATTAAATACATGTCGCGCATTAGACAAGTTGTTATGTGAGAAACGACCTTTCTTTTTTCCCTGACTATTTTCTAAAGGTCAGGCGAAACTTGATGAAATTTTTATGCGGTGAAAAAGCTTCAGCGGATGAATGTTTAATGAGGAGGTGGCAGAACTCGAGAATCTCTGTTTGAACTGCTCAAATGTTCTAAAGGAGAAGATGCAGCTATTAGCTAGGAGGAATAAAAGGACTTCATTTGGTAAATTTAAATTCAGATATTTTTTTTCTAGTCTTTTTTTTTATTTTATTTTTTTGCTATGTTTGGTTTTAAGGATGAACAATGCCTTTCTGACAGTGGATGAAACGCCTCAAGAATGGTTATGTTAATGCATTGGTTTTTCAAGTCCTATGATGATGTCATCTACCGCGGTCTTGGGGTGTGTTGTGTATTTACTCTCTTCCTACTTCTAAAAGCTTTCACAAATCTTTGCTTGAAAAAAAAATGTTTAAACCAAGTATAATATAATCTTTAGTCTAATTTCCTGTTGTTCTTCTGAGAATCACTTAGTAAACCAGATCAGAAGTAGAGGATTTGCTTCAGACATCCAACCAGACTGCCGCTTCTTGGTCCAAAATGGCATCAAAAATTGCATAATATATTAATATGCGATTTTATTCTTTAATTTTTTGGTGGTGTCGCATAACATTCACATTTCTGTTTTCTGCAGCTTCCTTCAGCTTTGCTTCATAGACCAAGACAAAGTCGGCAGAGTCGTCTCATTTTAATTAGAGGGTGGGAGATATAATGCTGGCTCTGTTGTATAGCTGCTTTCACTCTGCATATTGATAAGGTTTTATACAGCTATTTTGACTTTTTTTTGGACGCTTGAGTAAGGAAACTGCAACAATTCCTCCTGGAGACTGTATAAACCTTTCTTTTTTAAACCTTTTTGTGGTTTATTCTCATCTCAAACATTTAAGAGATACCTGATAAATTGATAAAATGTATTACCTATCCAGTGATAAATGTTAGGATAATATGCAATCTATAGGTAAAACAGTGGAGGAAGAAATTGTATACTTCCATTAACGTTGCCTTCCAATATATAGACTTATGGAGTGGAGACTAGTAACCGGAGCCCTATAATGGCTGATTGTTCCCTCACTGGGCATCTTTGATGTCCGGAGCAGCAGGGACCAGAGCCCATTACGGTGGCAGTGACTTTCCCTGTTTCGTCCCAGATAATGCAAAGGTGAAGTGTCATGGCGCGTCCTAGTGTTGTTGTTTCTTTTTCTAGCGATCACTTGCACCAATATCATATTGACACCTTATATGTTTGCTTTATATATATTTTTTCTATAATCTGACCACACCAGTAAATTTCATAAATGTACATTTAGGCATCCTAACTAAACTTGCGTCTCGTGGCCAAAAATAGCTTGTGTATCGTACAGCCGGTGTCATTTTAAAGGTCCTGCTAATGAGAGATACTGGTAGAGTAAAATGTTATCGACTGGCACATGAAATACATGTATATTTTTGAACACACCCTCCTGTAAAAAAAAAATTGCAGGCCACTGTTATGAAGCCACGAGTGGTAGCCATCTAGACTGCCTGCAGGCTTCAGTGTTCATTTATGATATCTAGTTTGTTTAACCATGTCGTTAATCATTTATTCATGTTAATTGTTTATTGATTTGGCTCAGCTCAGAATTGTGATTTTGTTGCACCATCATAGATTTCCTCCAGTAAAGACTCCAAAAACGATTCAGCCATAGTTGTTTGGTTGGGCACCTTATTGTACCTCCCTCTGTTTCGGCCTCTCTGGGATGTCACTGTTTTTCGCCAGTGTTTTCCATGTCCTACTCTACTTTGATTTGCTGAAAAAAACTTGCCTGGTGCTTTTCTGTGTCTATGGATCTATTGCTCAGAGACCCCTAGGACCTCCATCCTATTTCTTATTTTTAATAATTAAAGCTGTCAATTGATCCTGGCTGCCCAAACCGCCGGCACCTGAAATCGGCGCCTGGCTGCACGATTATAGCTAGTTATGTTTTTTCTCTGAAACTTTAACGGCGTTTCGGAGAAAACATAGTTCAAAGAATCCGACTAGGGCCCCAAAAGACCAGACTAGTTTGGGCGCAACCACCACCAGCCTTCCCACCGCTCTAGCTGATTGACAGGACTTTCGAACATGGTCACATAGGTAGAGAGCTGTCTGAAACGTCGGCGCAATGCACACAAGCTCAGAGTCATGCTGCTCGTAGTTTGGTCAGCAGACAATGTTCCCCTTAATTTTTTTTTTTTCGCTTTCACGAAATGGCAATGACCCACGCCAAAATAAAAAAACACTCAAAAATGCATGCAAGGCATCTTGTACTGTCCATCTTAGGCTATGTTTACACGTTGCGTTTTTACTGCAGGTTTTTTAGCAAATTTAAAAGTTGCATTTTACAGTATCGGCAAAAGCTATGAGATTTCAGAAATCTCATGCACACACATTGAGGTTTTTTTCCTGGCTGAATGGAAAACCGCTGCATGTTTTAAAGCTGCGCGTCACTTCGTTCAGCTTTTTGACAGCGTTTTTTGACCCATAGAAAGCAATGAGCAAGTGCAAAAAAAGCAAGTATCAGGCTTTGCAGTGTTTTTTTTGTGCAGAAAACTCAGGAACGACAGGCATAAACTGTATAAGCTTGAAAAAATGCATAAAAAAACTGAGCAAAACTTGCTTTTGTAAACAACTTCTTCACTGCAAAAGCAGATTTTGCCTGCAGGAAAAAAAAAACGCAACGTGTAAACATAGCCTTACTCTGACTGGTCAATAAGAAAGGTTGGGAAACCTCCATCATTGTTTGTTTCACACAACGAAAACAGATGACACCGATGGGAAAAATGGCGCAGTGACGAAAATGGTTGAAATTTGTATCCAGAACACAGAAGAATGTTGGTCCTTTTTTACATGCAAATTAAAAGCTGATGTGTGAAATTCGGCATAGGCACATTCAGAGAATCACTATCGTGTAAAAAGGGGTTGTCCCATCAACACCCAGCTTCCCTACTGATCAGGTGTTTTATTTTTTACATTATTGCATGAAGTAATTAGCTTTTTTGATGTACCAAAACATTGTAACACCATATAATCTACATTCGGATTATTTTTTTTGTCCCTAAGCTCTTCCATATGCAGTGACTAAATCATGGAAAAACAGTAATAGAGGTTCTGAGTGCTATTCCCACAGGACCTCCCTCTGGGGAATATCAATATCAGAAACCAAGTATCTTCCAGTCACATATCAATATAAAATTAGCTGGTTCCTTTCCAGATGGGATTGGTTGCTGCGTGAGGCGAAAACTGAGCCTTTCCTTCCTTCCTTCCTTGTTTTAGGCTTTTGAATCATTGTTGGGCCTGGCAAGAAGCCTCTTCTTAAACCTTCATGTATTTTTCTGTTGCGTTTGCAAACTTTGACGAAACTGTAGCTTCTCCCTGAAACACTGCAAGGACTTGTGTGTCAAGGTAGCAAAAGTGCTGTCTGTGCTTTTTGTGTTTTTTTTTTTTTTTTTTAGGACATATCCTGAAAACCACACACTAGAAAAAAACATACATATGTATGTGTTAGGGATCGAGTTCCCGCTTCTGCACAAGGGGAAAACCAGCTACCCCGCTCTCCTCCCATCCGCTCCGGCCGCTGACTCTGCTTCGCTTAGACTAGGTCCCAATCTCCCGCCCATCTAACATGTGCAGAGGGTTGCTGCTGCCTCCCAGGCTCCTATTGGGCCAGTACTGGTTTAGCGGCAGCAGACGTCTTTGGGACAAGTCCTTGTTTTTCCCCTTCACCTGCCCAGGGTGAATCTCTCTTGGAACAGGGGTCCCAAAAGCCGGACTGCAGCAGCCCTATGGTCTGCCAGGAATCCTGAAACTACTGGTGTTCGGAACTTTCCTATTGGGTCCTTATTTTCGGCCCTGTAGTTGCTATATAAAAGGGGCAGGTCGTGCCGCCATGCCTGTATCATCACATTATTCTTTGTGCCATGTGATCTTGCACCAATGTTAGGGCTCGGCTGAAATAAGCCCCTAGGAACCGGCACCCTCCGTGAGGAATTGTATGCACGTGTTTAGGGCCGGCGAAATAAGCCCCTAGAATGGCTTCTCCGGTGGGAGATTGTCTGATTGCTTGCTGATTGCTTACACGACTGCTGTCCGCACAGCTTGTCTGGTATTCCTTTGGGGTTAACAGGACACAGTCCAATCCACGTCTCTACCTTAGCGCACTGTGGTTAACAGAGCGCTTATACCCATATAGTGCCACCCGTGTCTTGGTTGCGACCTGTGGGGAACAGATTCGCTTACACCGCCATAAGGGCCACGTGTCTGTTGGCGACTCTGGGAATAACCGAGTTCGCCGTACCCCCCCATTCTCTTCACAGGCTCTGCCTGCACGG
>JARQOD010000004.1:28155761-28244787 GCA_033576555.1 Oophaga sylvatica
TTGAGAAAATACAAAAATAATGGGGGCTAAAGCAAAATTTGTGAAAAAAGTAAAATGTTCATTTTTTTCCATTCACATTGCTTTAATTCCTGTGAAGCACCTGAAGAGTCAAAGAACTTCTTGAATGTGGTTTTGAGGACTTAATTGGACCAGTTACTGGGAACACCCCACCAGACTGGATGCTGCAACCCAGTCATCTAGCTATCACAGTTTGGCCCCTCTAGATATGTTTTCTTCCAACACAAACTTCAAGAACTGATATGATAGTTCACTTGTTGCCCAATATATCTTGACACCTTGAAAAGGGTCTTCGTCACAAGATAATCAATTGAATCACCAATTGTTAGTGGTATTAATGCTATACCACATGAGTATATATACTGTATATCAGTCAACTGTTCTCTGAACTATGGAATTTTCCCCCTTGAAACATAATCAAGTGGCAAACCTGTACAGCGCCAAGGTTTGCAACAAAGCAAGGTTCCCCGTTCACAAAAAGAAAAAAAAAAATTAAATACATGTCGCGCATTAGACAAGTTGTTATGTGAGAAACGACCTTTCTTTTTTCCCTGACTATTTTCTAAAGGTCAGGCGAAACTTGATGAAATTTTTATGCGGTGAAAAAGCTTCAGCGGATGAATGTTTAATGAGGAGGTGCAGAACTCGAGAATCTCTGTTTGAACTGCTCAAATGTTCTAAAGGAGAAGATGCAGCTATTAGCTAGGAGGAATAAAAGGACTTCATTTGGTAAATTTAAATTCAGATATTTTTTTTCTAGTCTTTTTTTTATTTTATTTTTTTGCTATGTTTGGTTTTAAGGATGAACAATGCCTTTCTGACAGTGGATGAAACGCCTCAAGAATGGTTATGTTAATGCATTGGTTTTTCAAGTCCTATGATGATGTCATCTACCGCGGTCTTGGGGGTGGTTGTGTATTTACTCTCTTCCTACTTCTAAAAGCTTTCACAAATCTTTGCTTGAAAAAAAAATGTTTAAACCAAGTATAATATAATCTTTTAGTCTAATTTCCTGTTGTTCTTCTGAGAATCACTTAGTAAACCAGATCAGAAGTAGAGGATTTGCTTCAGACATCCAACCAGACTGCCGCTTCTTGGTCCAAAATGGCATCAAAAATTGCATAATATATTAATATGCGATTTTATTCTTTAATTTTTTTGGGTGGTGTCGCATAACATTCACATTTCTGTTTTCTGCAGCTTCCTTTCAGCTTTGCTTCATAGACCAAGACAAAGTCGGCAGAGTCGTCTCATTTTAATTAGAGGGTGGGAGATATAATGCTGGCTCTGTTGTATAGCTGCTTTCACTCTGCATATTGATAAGGTTTTATACAGCTATTTTGACTTTTTTTTGGACGCTTGAGTAAGGAAACTGCAACAATTCCTCCTGGAGACTGTATAAACCTTTCTTTTTTAAACCTTTTTGTGGTTTATTCTCATCTCAAACATTTAAGAGATACCTGATAAATTGATAAAATGTATTACCTATCCAGTGATAAATGTTAGGATAATATTGCAATCTATAGGTAAACAGTGGAGGAAGAAATTGTATACTTCCATTAACGTTGCCTTCCAATATATAGACTTATGGAGTGGAGACTAGTAACCGGAGCCCTATAATGGCTGATTGTTCCCTCACTGGGCATCTTTGATGTCCGGAGCAGCAGGGACCAGAGCCCATTAGCGGTGGCAGTGACTTTCCCTGTTTCGTCCCAGATAATGCAAAGGTGAAGTGTCATGGCGCGTCCCTAGTGTTGTTGTTTCTTTTTTCTAGCGATCACTTGCACCAATATCATATTGACACCTTATATGTTTGCTTTATATATATTTTTTTCTATAATCTGACCACACCAGTAAATTTCATAAATGTACATTTAGGCATCCTAACTAAACTTGCGTCTCGTGGCCAAAAATAGCTTGTGTATCGTACAGCCGGTGTCATTTTAAAGGTCCTGCTAATGAGAGATACTGGTAGAGTAAAATGTTATCGACTGGCACATGAAATACATGTATATTTTTGAACACACCCTCCTGTAAAAAAAAAATTGCAGGCCACTGTTATGAAGCCACGAGTGGTAGCCATCTAGACTGCCTGCAGGCTTCAGTGTTCATTTATGATATCTAGTTTGTTTAACCATGTCGTTAATCATTTATTCATGTTAATTGTTTATTGATTTGGCTCAGCTCAGAATTGTGATTTTTGTTGCACCATCATAGATTTCCTCCAGTAAAGACTCCAAAAACGATTCAGCCATAGTTGTTTGGTTGGGCACCTTATTGTACCTCCCTCTGTTTCGGCCTCTCTGGGATGTCACTGTTTTTCGCCAGTGTTTTCCATGTCCTACTCTACTTTGATTTGCTGAAAAAACTTGCCTGGTGCTTTTCTGTGTCTATGGATCTATTGCTCAGAGACCCCTAGGACCTCCATCCTATTTCTTATTTTTTAATAATTAAAGCTGTCAATTGATCCTGGCTGCCCAAACCGCCGGCAGCCTGAATCGGCGCCTGGCTGCACGATTATAGCTAGTTATGTTTTTCTCTGAAACTTTACGGCGTTTCGGAGAAAACATAGTTCAAAGATCCGACTAGGGCCCATAAAGACCAGACTAGTTTGGCGCAACCACCATCCAGCTCTTCCTCCACCGCTCTAGCTGATTGACAGGACTTTCGAACATGGTCACATAGGTAGAGAGCTGTCTGAAACGTCGGCGCATGCACACAAGCTCAGAGTCATGCTGCTCGTAGTTTGGTCAGCATGACATGTTCCCCTTAATTTTTTTCGCTTTCACGAAATGGCAATGACCCACGCCAAAATAAAAAAACACTCAAAATGCATGCAAGGCATCTTGTACTGTCCATCTTAGGCTATGTTTACACGTTGCGTTTTTACTGCAGGTTTTTTATGCAAATTAAAAGTTGCATTTTACAGTATCGGCAAAAGCTATGAGATTTCAGAAATCTCATGCACACACATTGAGGTTTTTTTCCTGGCTGAATTGGAAAACCGCTGCATGTTTTAAAGCTGCGCGTCACTTCGTTCAGCTTTTTGACAGCGGTTTTTTTGACCCATAGAAAGCAATGAGCAAGTGCAAAAAAAGCAAGTATCAGGCTTTGCAGTGTTTTTTTTGTGCAGAAAACTCAGGAACGACAGGCATTAAACTGTATAAGCTTGAAAAATGCATAAAAAAAACTGAGCAAAACTTGCTTTTTGTAAACAACTTCTTCACTGCCAAGAGAGCAGATTTTGCCTGCAGGAAAAAAAAAACGCAACGTGTAAACATAGCCTTACTCTGACTGGTCAATAAGAAAAGGTTGGGAAACCTCCATCATTGTTTTGTTTCACACAACGAAAACAGATGACACCGATGGAAAAATGGGCGCAGTGACGAAAAATGGTTGAAATTTGTATCCAGAACACAGAAGAATGTTGGTCCTTTTTTACATGCAAGATTAAAAGCTGATGTGTGAATTCGGGCATAGGCACATTCAGAGAATCACTATCGTGTAAAAAGGGGTTGTCAATCAACACCCAGCTTCCCTACTGATCAGGTGTTTTATTTTTTACATTATTGCATGAAGTAATTAGCTTTTTTGATGTACCTATAAACAGTTGTACACCATATAATCTTACATTCGGATTATTTTCTTGTCCCTAAGCTCTTCCATATGCAGTGTACTAAATCAATGGAAAAACAGTAGATAGAGGTTCTGAGTGCTATTCCCACAGGACCTCCCTCTGGTAATATCAATATCAGAAACCAAGTATCTTCCAAGTCACATATCAATATAAAATTAGCTGGTTCCTTTCCAGATGGGATTGGTTGCTGCTGTGAGGCTGAAAACTGAGCCTTTCCTTCCTTCCTTCCTTGTGTTTAGGCTTTTGAATCATTGTTGGTGCCTGGCAAGAAGCCTCTTCTTAACCTTCATGTATTTTTCTGTTGCGTTTGCAAACTTTTGACGAAACTGTAGCTTCTCCCTGAACACTGCAAGGACTTGTGTGTCAAGGTAGCAAAAGTGCTGTCTGTGCTTTTTGTGTTTTTTTTTTTTTTTTTTTAGGACATATCCGTGAAAACCACACACTAGAAAAAAACATACATATGTATGTGTTAGGGATCGAGTTCCCGCTTCTGCACAAGGGGAATCTCGAGCTATCCCCGCTGCGGTCTCCCATCCGTCTCCGGCCGCAGTGGACTCTGCTCAGCTTAGACGTAGGTCCCAGAGTCTCGCCCAGTCTAACAGTGTGCAGAGGGTTGCTGCTGCCTCTCCAGGCTCTGCTATTGTGGCCAGTACTGGTTAGCGGCGAGCAGACGTCTTTGGGACAAAGTCCTTGTTTTCCCCTTCTGAGCATGCCCAGGGTGAGATCTCTCATTGGAGATCAGGGTCACATGCTCAGGTACTGCAGCAGCTCCTATTGGTCTGCCAGGAAGGTCCTGAAACTACTGGTGTTCTGGAACAGTTTCCTATTGGTCCTTATCTGGCAGGCCCTGTAGTTGCTACTATAAAAGGGTGGCATGGTCGTGCCGCCATGCGCTAGTATCAATCACATTATGTGCTTTGTGCCAGTGTGATCTTGCACGCATGTGTTAGGGCTCGGCTGAAATAAGCCCCTAGGATACCGGCACCTCCGGTGAGGAGATTGTATGCACGTGTTTAGGGCTCGGCTGAAATAAGCCCCTAGAATACCGGCTTCTCCGGTGAGGAGATTGTCTGATTGCGTTGCTGATTGCGTTACTACGGACTGCTGTCCGCACAGCAGTTGTCTGTGTATTCCTGTGGAGTTAACAGGACACAGTCCATATCTCAGCGTCTCTACCTTAGCGACACTGTGGTGTAACAGAGTCGCTTATACCGCCATATAGTGCCACAGTGTCTGTGGTTGCGACTCTGTGGTGTAACAGAGTTCGCTTACACCGCCATATAGGGCCACAGTGTCTGTGGTTGCGACTCTGTGAAGTAACAGAGTTCGCCGTACCGCCATTCTACTAGCAGCAGGCTCTGCCTGCACGGTGGACCCCGGGCTGCGAACGCACTTATTATTATATTTATTTTGTGCGTTCCGCCAGCCCTAACAGTATGTAATTGCATATAGGATTGTGTTGTGTGATTGCATTTTGTGAATGAGAATCTTCTAGATAACAAAGTTTGCTTGCAAATGTATTGTTTTTTTAGGAGAATGTAGGAAATACCCCATGCATGGCTGTTTTTGGGACAGCGCAGGAGGTACCGCCATGGGGTTGTGTAAGGGGCTTGCAGAAGCAGTCAACATAATTTTGCCTACCATCAGACCTCGCTAGGGGGAGCTCACTGTAGTCAAGTGTTTGAGGACAGTTTAAAAGGCCGAAGCTGTCAGTGTCGTGCAGAGAGCCCAAGTCCATGAAGTTTCCAATGGCTAGCCTGACCTCCTGCCTGTATACTAGTGTTTTGACATTAATAAGTCGATTATAGAAATCTTTCTAAATCCATTTCAATGCTTCTGTCAATCTTAGCCTGTGTGAAAACTGTTCACAAGGAATCTCTGGGGAATAATTGTATTATTTTTACAAGTGGTTGCATGGGTTTCCTCTGGGTTTCCAAGTTTCCTCCCACATTTTAAAGACATACTGATAGGGAACTTAGATTGTGAGTCCCAATGGGGACAGCAATGATAACGTCTGTAAAGCGCTAAAAAATATGATGGCGCTATCCAAGAAAAGAATAATAAATAATGATAAATAACAACAGTACACATCACCTTTCTGCTGGAAGACAAGAACATAAGTGTATGCTGAGAGAGAAAGTCCAGCTCGCCCACCTGTGTTACTGGCTGCATGGCAATGCCTTGGGCATAAAAGGACAACCTAGTGTAGCAAGAAGTCAGGATCTGTATTAAATAAAACTGTACAAGTTATATTTCTTCCTATGTTAAAATAAATCGAAAGACAAAGCCACTGCTGATGTATGGTCCTAAGGCTGGGGTCACACACACCGTATAAAAAATCGGACCGTATTATGCGGCCGTAATACGCAGAAAAGTCCCCTGAACAGTGATCCGTATGTCATCCGTGTGCAATGCGAGGATGCGATTTCCTCGCATCAAAATATCCGTATGGCATTCGTACGGCGAGATTTTCTCGCCGGCTTGCAAAACCGACATACAGTATAATGGATCCAAATGACAGTTTTTAAATCACAAAAGAAAGAAAATATATATATATATATACACACATAGAATACATATATATATATATATATATATACACATGTCAAAGTGACATATATATATATAAATATATATATATATATATATATATTATAGTTCATACACTTCTACATAGTATAATAGCCGCTAATTCAGTTGCCGGCTTCTGTAAAATCATTACAGAACCCGACATGAAATGACACATGGTTTACATACAGTAAACCATTTCATTTCATGTAGTTTGATATATGGTTTTGATTAACAATTACATGAGTGTATGTGTGCAAAATTTCATACATGTAGGTGTCAATTAAATGTGTAAATTCGTTGAAAAAAAATGTGTGGGCTCCCGCGGTATTTTCTCCACCAGACAGGGAAAGCCAGTGAGTGAGGGCAGATATTCATAGCCCAGGGAGGGAGCATTTTTTTGTGCCCCCCCCCTGGCTACTAACATCTGTCCCCAGCCACCCCAGAAAAGGCACATCTATTATTAGATGCGCCTTTTCTGGCACTTAGCCTGTCTATTCCCATTGCCCTGTAGCAGTGGCTAATGGGTTAATAATGGGTTAAGGCCACCTTGCTATTGGAAGGTGACATTAAGCCGGGTTAATAATGGAGAGTTGTAATCTTATTATATTAACCCCTTCACCCCCAAGGGTGGTTTGCACGTTAATGACCGGGCCAATTTTTACAATTCTGACCACTGTCTCTTTATGAGGTTATAACTCTGGAACGCTTCAACGGATCTTCGCGATTCTGAGATTGTTTTCTCGTGACATATTGTACTTCATGTTAGTGGTAACATTTCTTCGATATACCTTGCGTTTATTTTTGAAAAAAACGCAAATATGGCGAAAATGTTGAAAATTTTGCAATTTTCAAACTTTGAATTTTTTTTCCCTTAAAACAGAGAAATATGTCACACAAAATAGTTAAGAAATAACATTTCCCACATGTCTACTTTACATCAGCACAATTTTGGAACCAAAATTTTTTTTTTTTTAGGAAATTATAAGGGTTAAAAGTTGACCAGTGATTTCTCATTTTTGCAACAAAATTTACAAAGCCATTTTTTTTAGGGACCACCTCACATTTGAAGTCACTTTGAGGGGTCTATATGGCAGAAAATACCCAAAAGTGACACCATTCTAAAAACTGCACCCCTCAAGGTACTCAAAACCATATTCAAGAAGTTTATTAACCCTTCAGGTGCTTCACAGGAGCTGAAGCAACGTGGAAGGAAAAAAATAATATTTAACTTTTTAGCCACAAAAATTATCTTTTACAAACTTTTTTTTATTTTCACAAGGGTAAAAGGAGAAAATGGGCAGATAAAGTTGTTGTGCAATTTCTCCTGAGTACGCCAATACCCCATATGTGGGGGAAAACCACTGTTTGGGCACACGGCAGAGCTCGTAAGGGAAGGAGCGCCGTTTGACTTTTTCAAACTAAAATTGGCTGGAATTGAGATTGGACGCCATGTCGTGTTTGGAGAGCCCCTGATATGCCTAAACAGTGGAAACCCCCCACAAGTGACACCATTTTGGAAACTAGACCCCCTAAGGAACTTATCTAGATCTGTTGTGAGCACTTTGAACCCCAAAGTGTTTCACAAAAGTTTATAATGCCTGGATGGATGTGAAAAAAAAAAACAATTTTCCACAAAAATGATTTTTTAGTCCCAAATTTTTGATTTTTCCCAAGGAAATTGGACCCCAAAAGTTCTTGTCCAATTTGTCCTGAGTACGCTGATACCCCATATGTGGGGGGGGAAACTGTTTGGGCGCACGGCAGGGCTTGGAAAGGAAGCAGTAACGTTTTGGAATGCAAACATTGATGGGGGTCATGTTCCGTTTGTAGTGCCCCAGATGAGCCTAAACAGTGGAAACCCCCCACAAGTGACCCCATTTTGGAAGCTAGACCCCTAAGGAACTTATCTAGATCTTTGGTGAGCACTTTGAACCCCCAAGTGCTTCACACAAGTTTATAATGCCTGGGCATGAAAATAAAAAATACTATTTTTTTCCCACAAAAATTATCTCTTAGTCACTAATTTTTTATTTTCCCAAGGGTAACAGGAGAAATTGGACCACAAAATTTGTTGTCCAATTTGTCCTGAGTACGCTGATACCCCATATGTGGGGGGGAACCACTGTTTGGGCGCATGGCAGAGCTCGGAATGGAAGGAGCACCATTTGACTTTTTCCAACCAAAATTGGCTGAAATTGAGATTGGACGCCATGTTGCATTTGGAGAGCCCCTGCTGTGCCTAAACAGTGGAAACCCCCCACAAGTGACCCCATTTGGGAAACTAGACCCCCTAAGGAACTTATCTAGATCTTTGGTGAGCAATTTGAACCCCCAAGTGCTTCACACAAGTTTATAACGTAGAGCCGTAAAATTAAAAAATCATATTTTTTCCACAAAATTGATCTTTTCACCCCAATTTTTATTTTCCCAAGGGTAACAAGACTCAAAAGTTATTGTGCAATTTGTCCTGAGTGCGCTGATACCCCATATGTGGGAGTAAACCACTGTTTGGGTGCATGGCAGAGTTTGGAAGGGAAGGAGCGCCGTTTGACTTTTTCAACGCAGAATTGGCTGGATGCCATGTCGTGTTTGGAGAGCTCCTGATCTGCCTAAACAGTGGAAACCCCCCACAAATGACACCATTTTGGAAACTAGACCCCTCAAAGAACTTATCTAGATGTGTGGTGAGCACTTTGAACCCCAAAGTGCTTCACAGAAGTTTATAACGTACAGCCGTAAAATAAAAATCTCTTTTTTTTTTTACAAAAATGATTTTTTCGCCCCCAATATTTTATTTTCACAAGGGTAACAGGAGAAATTGGACCCCAAAAGTTGTTGTCCAATTTGTCCTGAGTATGCTGATACCCAATATGTGGGAGTAAACTACTGTATGGGCGCACGTCGAGGCTCGGAAGGGAAGTAGTGATGTTTTGGATTGCAGACTTTGATGGAATGGTCTAGGGAGTCATGTCGCAGTTGGAGAGCCCCTGATGCGTCTAAACAGTGGAAACCCCCCACAAGTGACCCCATTTTGGAAAATAGATCCCACAAGGAACTTATCTAGATGTGTGGTGAGCACTTTGAACCCCGAAGTGCTTCACAGAAGTTTATAACGTACAGCCGTTAAAATAAAAAATCATTTTTTTTTTTACAAAAATGATTTTTTTCACCCCCAATATTTTATTTTCACAAGGGTAACAGGAGAAATTCGACCACAAAAGTTGTTGTCCAATTTGTCCTGAGTACGCTGATACCCAATATGTGGGAGTAAACTACTGTATGGGCGCATGTCGGGGCTCGGAAGGGAAGTAGTGACGTTTTGGATTGCAGACTTTGATGGAATGGTCTGGGGGCGTCATGTCGCATTTGGAGAGCCCCTAATGCGCCTAAACAGTGGAAACCCCCCACAAGTGACCCCATTTTGGAAAATAGACCCCACAAGGAACTTATCTAGAAGTGTGGTGAGCGCTATGAAGCCCCAAGTGCTTCACAGAAGTTTTATAACATACAGCCGTAAAAACAAAAAAATCATTTTTTTTTTACAAAAATGATTTTGTCGCCCCCAGTTTTTTATTTTCCCAAGGGTAACAGGAGAAATAGGACAAATTGCACAATAACTCTTGTGGTCCAGAGTACGCTGATACCCCATATGCGGGAGTAAACTACTGTTTGGGCGCATGGCAGAGCTCAGAAGTGAAGGAGCACCGTTTGACTTTTTCAACGCAGAATTGGCTGGAATTGAGATCAGACGCCATGTCACATTTGGAGAGCCCCTGATGTGCCTAAACAGCAGAAACCCTCCAATTCTAACGCCAACCCTAACCCCAACACACCTCTAACCCTAGTCCCAACCCTAACCACAAACCTAACCCTAACACACCCCTAACCGTAATCCCAACCCTAATCCTAATCCTAACGTTAGCGCCAACCCTAACCCTAACTTTAGCCGCAACCCTAACCCTAACGGGAAAATGGAAATAAATACATTTTTTTAATTTTATTATTTTTCCATAACTAAGGGGGTGATAAAGGGGGTTTGATTTACTATTTATAGCGGGTTTTTATGATTGGCAGCTGTCACGCTAAAAGACGCTTTTTATTGCAAAAAATATTTTTTTGCATCACCACATTTTGAGAGCTATAATTTTTGCATATTTTGGCCCACAGAGTCATGTGAGGTCTTATTTTTTGCGGGACGAGGTGACGTTTTTATTGGTACCATTTTTGAGCACGTGACATTTTTTGATCGCTTTTTATTTTGATTTTTGGGAGGTTAGAATGAACAAAAATCAGCAATTCATGAATTTCTTTTGGGGAGGCGTTTGTACCGTTCCGCGTGTGGTAAAATTGATAAAGCAGTTTTATTCTTTGGGTCAGTACGATTACGGCGATACCTTATTTATATCATTTTTTTTATGTTTTGGCGCTTTTATAGAATGAAAACAATTTTATATTAAAAGTTATTATTTTTGCATCGCTTTATTCTGCGAGCTATAACTTTTTTATTTTTTCACTGATGATGCTGTATGACGGCTCGTTTTTTGCTTGACAAGATGACGTTTTCAGGTACCATGTTTTTTTATATCTGTCTTTTTGATCGCGTGTTATTCCACTTTTTGTTCAGTGGTATGATGATAAAGCATTGATTTTTTGCTTCGTTTTCTTTTTTTTTTATTAAGGGGTTCACTAAAGGGGTTAACTAGTGGGACAGTTTTATAGGGGGGGTCGTTACGGACGCGGCGATACCAAATATGTGTACTTTTATTGTTTTGTTTTTTTTATTTACAGGAAAGAATGAATTTATTGGGGAATATTTTTATTTTTTTTTATGATTTTTTTTACCACTTTTTATTTTTATTTTTTTTACTTTGTCCCAGGGTGGGACATCACTGTATTTTATCAGATCGCTGGTGTGACAGTGTGCACAGCACTCTGTCACACCAGCGATCGCTCTGGCAGTGCTGCGGGCTTCTCAGTGCTTCATCGCGCTGCTCTGAGGGTCTCAGGGGGGCGCGCAGGGAGCCCCCACCCTGCGCGATCCTCCCCTGTGCCAGGGTTAATGTGCCGGGAGCGGTCCGTGACCGCTCCTGACACACAGTCATGGGTGTCAGCTGTGATAATCAGCTGACATCCGGCGGCGATCAGCTGCTCTCCCCCCGGGAGCGCAGCTGATCGCCCATGACGTACTATTCCGTCCATGGGAATTAGGTCCAGGGTCACATGGACGGAATAGTACGTCTGATGGCAGAGAGGGGTTAAATGGTTAAAAAAAAACACACACATTAATTAAAAATTATTTTAATGAAATAAATACGCATAGTTTTTGACCATATTTTATTGCACTGGTAATCCTTCTGAATCCCTTGTTCTCCTATAATAAAAATAAAATATTAAAGCAACCATATTCTTACCTCTCCGGCGCTCAGTCAGGTCCCACACCACGGGAGCCCACGCATTTTTTTTCAACAAATTTACACATTTAATTAACCCCTACATGTATAAAATTTTGCACACATACACTCATGTAATTGTTAATCAAAACCATTTATCAAACTACATGGAATGAAATGGTTTACTGTATGTAAACCATGTGTCATTTCATGTCGGGTTCTGTAATGATTTTACAGAAGCCGGCAATTGAATTAGCGGCTATTATACTATGTAGAAGTGTATGAACTATAAATATATGGTATATATATATATATATATATATATATATGTCACAATGACATGTGTGTGTGTATATATATATATATATTCTATGTGTATATATCTATTCTTTCCATTGTTTATTAAACATGTCAGTGTGATTTTACAGTATAGCCGGGGATGAATTGCCGGCTTTTCTAAAGGACACCGGTGTGTATTTCTCGTAAGTCACACGTGTGGCCCGTGTGTAATCCGATGTTTTCACGCACCCATTGACTTGCATTGGCGAGTCTCGGCCGATATAAAGTGCAAATCGCAGCATGCTGCGATTTCATTCGCATGTATAAAACGGCCGAGAAAAAATCGGCTGATGGGAGCTGCCCATAGATTAACATTGGTCCGAGTGCAATGCGATTTTTTTTTCTCGCATTGCACTCGTCTGTATTTCTCGCTAGTGTGACTCTGGCCTTAGTGATGTCATATATACTGAGAGTGGACATTTTTTGGTTCTTAGGATGTAGGTAGCAATGAGTAGTGGCATACAGTATACTTCTGAACATTTTAGGCACTATTTTAAAGGAAAGCGATCACAAGAAAATGTCCGATTATTTAAAAAAGGTTTTTGAGTGTTTTTATTTTCGACAATATTTTTCACTCGCATTCTGTATTAAAAGTAAAAAAAAAATCTAAATCTTGACATTTTCACACTGGCTGCAAGGACTTTTTTTTACTCTAACTTCCTGTTTCAGGAAACAACACCTGTACATTAGCTGCAATAGACAAGCTCAGATCTTTTTGTATGGAATCATCAAATGGGCATCTAAAGGTCATTGTGAAGGAAGTGGATTACGGTAATCAATAGCGGTATCCACTATTGTGATTGGTGGGATCCTGTGTTATTAGCCATGTATAGAGATGTAACCTGCCTCATCAGATATGGCACCTGCTGAAAATTTCCAGAAAGGACTAGAAGTAGGAGTGTAAAAGAAGCCCCCATTGGTCAATGTGACCAAAAACACTGTAGTTTCAATTTCCAAGGAATAAGCATTCAGTATAACTAGAGTGCCCAGAAAAAGCCCACATAGATACAGGGAAAACATACAAACTCATGTCTATATATTTTAAAAGGAATCTGTCACCAGGTTTTTGCCACCTAACTTGACAATAGCATAATATAGAGACAGATACCCTGATTCCAGCAATGTCTCACTTGGCTGCTTGGTTTAGTTATTATATAATAACTGTTTTATCAGCAGGATATTATCACTAGAGGACTAGTAAACCTGCTGCCATGTAGTCCTCCATATTTATGCACAGCAGACACAGCTGCCAATCAGTGAGCTGGGCGGGGTTATCTAGAGCTCAGCATTCAGAGAACTGCTAAATCCGCAGCAGAGAAAACAAGGAATTTATCAAAACTGCAGCACCCTGTAAAGTAAGTGATACATCACTGGCATTAGTGTATCTGCTCCTACATCATTCTGCACTAAGATAGGGTAGCAAAAACCTAGTGACATATTCTTTGAAGGCTGCAAATAATACTTAGAAAGTAAGTTTTTCTCTAATTTCAAAGTAAAATATATAGAGTACAACTGCAATAACGCCGCCGGGCCCTGATTGATGCTCTCCGTGGTTCGGGCGGCAGGAATCAGATGACAGGTTCTCTTTATGACCTACCCTAAGTGAATAAACCTTTATTTATAACAAGGGTGACTGTAATTTTATAGTGAAGTCCATATAATCATCTCAGTGTGCTACCAAGTAGGAGTCCAGAAGTGTAATGATTTCAAGGGTTAATTGGGCTCTGTCAGAGGCGATTTTCTCTGAATGTGGATGAGACCTTTATCTCGGGGCCTAAGGCGACGGACCGAGTACAGCCGACCTTCATTAACTGTGATGGGATACATTAGTGTGTGACCTTTCTACACAGTACGAGGGCTTCCATTTACAGCTTATTTTCAAGCCTAACCAGCGATTGATCTTTCTGATTCGTTAAAACTTCATGGGTTTTTTTTTATTGAAACCTGTTTTTCAAAGCAGTCGGAAAGAATAACTTTGTTCAGCCACCCCCGTGCTTGAATGTCAGGAGGATCTAATGTGCATCTTTGTTATTCTTGGTCGGCCTTCGCTTTTAGCATCAGGTCCTATCTTAATGATGGGTAGAACAAGGCGTAATATGGGAAAGCTATTCGGAAAAAAAAAAATCTATGCAGATTTCAGGGTATAATGTGCAGAGTGCTAGTTCTTTTGTGGGCTTCAGCTTAAATTATCACACATTGTATAGCCATTGTATCATAAAGGCAGAAATCTGTGACAAAAGAAAGGTCCCGGCAATCAAGATCGGTGTTTTTGGGATCAGAAATGCCCTGCAATCAGCTGTGATTTGTATCTGACATGTAGCATTACGTGCCAGACCTTCAGATTAATGGCCCGCCATGTAATTCATGGATAGGCCATGCTTTTCCAGAGCAAGAACTGCTTTTATTTGTATCTCTCCCCTCTGGCTTATATATGGGATCTTGAACAGGTGACCTCTTTAGATTACCGTAATCCTATGCACTAAAAAAGCCTTTTTTTTTTTTTTATTAATTGTGTTTATTATATTTTTTATCATACTAATATTTTTTTTAATTAATTGTACTCTGTTATTTTTTTTATTAATTTTACTACTTTTTTTTTCCTTCATTATATGCATCTTCTGCACCTTGTAGGGATTCACTCTCTGTGGTAGGCATTAGGCCTTAGGTAGCTTTCACACAGGCCATTCAGTTTTGTGCCAAACACGTGCCGTTTTTATTACTTTCCACAAGTTGCACTGAACCAAAACAAACTCATAAACATAAATCCCGGCCTTGTCCAGGCGCTAACTAAACAGAACAGACCTTGGCTGCTCAAACACAGCTGAGCTAGCCCAGCTCGGTCAAACAAAACCGCTATTGTCCATAGCAACCAGCAATACTTGCAGTTCTGTGCAGAGTTTTCTCAGAGAGGGATTCTGTCCTGTCTCTCGCTTCAGCTCCAAGACACATCTAGTCTGGTCAGATTCCGTGAGCTGTCTGATTGAGGAAAATAGCTAGCCTAGTTATACACAGGGCTAGCCAGGTGATCTAATCAAAATCTGTAGAGCTAGGATTTAACCCTCGCCTACCTGGCTTTGCTACAACCTCTATTATGGACTAAGGTTTTATTTAGCCCCATGATTTACATATAATTCATTTCTGGTTGGTGGTTTTGTTGTATTGCTTTTTTGTTTAATTTTAAGGGGTTTTCCATTTTGAAAAACAATCATACCCAGTCTGATCAAATGACCAAATGCACTAGCAGGATGCAGCAGGCTCCCATGGATAAAGGCTGGAGAAGCAACAGGTGCTTACCACTGATAAAGGCAGCCACCCTATCACAAAAACAGTGATGATGAAGGTGTTAACTGCTTAGTGGGAAAAAAAACACACAGATACAAGTTGCTTAAAACATGAATGTCATGCACAGTGTCTGGATAACAGCCTATTTTAAACGCCTATGATGGAAGGCAGGCTGGTCAGCACTGAATGTGCACAACACAAAAAACCAAGCCATCAAAAAGAGCCCGGGTGCACCCTGCAAAAGATGATAAAAAGTGCAAAAAATTATGCATATGATAAATGCATCGGATGAGGTATTCGTTACTATTTTGGCCAAAGCAGATAAGCTCGCGACCCAACGTCAAGGGTCCTCATTTTATTGCGAGTAACTAACTAGACATAAATTCAAAAAAAAAAAATCATTTTTAGCAAAAGCAAATCATGAAAAACAATCATACCCAGTCTGATCAAATGACCAAATGCACTAGCAGGATGCAGCAGGCTCCCATGGATAAAGGCTGGAGAAGCAACAGGTGCTTACCACTGATAAAGGCAGCCACCCTATCACAAAAACAGTGATGATGAAGGTGTTAACTGCTTAGTGGGAAAAAAAACACACAGATACAAGTTGCTTAAAACATGAATGTCATGCACAGTGTCTGGATAACAGCCTATTTTAAACGCCTATGATGGAAGGCAGGCTGGTCAGCACTGAATGTGCACAACACAAAAAACCAAGCCATCAAAAAGAGCCCGGTGCACCCTGCAAAAGATGATAAAAAGTGCAAAAAATTATGCATATGATAAATGCATCGGATGAGGTATTCGTTACTATTTTGGCCAAAGCAGATAAGCTCGCGACCCAACGTCAAGGGTCCTCATTTTATTGCGAGTAACTAACTAGACATAAATTCAAAAAAAAAAAATCATTTTTAGCAAAAGCAAATCATGAAAAACAATCATACCCAGTCTGATCAAATGACCAAATGCACTAGCAGGATGCAGCAGGCTCCATGGATAAAGGCTGGAGAAGCAACAGGTGCTTACCACTGATAAAGGCAGCCACCCTATCACAAAAACAGTGATGATGAAGGTGTTAACTGCTTAGTGGGAAAAAAAACACACAGATACAAGTTGCTTAAAACATGAATGTCATGCACAGTGTCTGGATAACAGCCTATTTTAAACGCCTATGATGGAAGGCGGGCTGGTCAGCACTGAATGTGCACAACACAAAAAACCAAGCCATCAAAAAGAGCCCGGGTGCACCCTGCAAGAGATGATAAAAAGTGCAAAAAATGATACATATGATAAATGCATCGGATGAGGTATTTGTTACTATTTTGGCCAAAGCAGATAAGCTCCCAACCCAACGTCAAGGGTCCTCATTTTATTGCGAGTAACTAACTAGACATGCTGCATCCTGCTAGTGCATTTGGTCATTTGATCAGACTGGGTATGATTGTTTTTCATGATTTGCTTTTGCTAAAAATGATTTTTTTTTTGAATTTATGTCTAGTTAGTTACTCGCAATAAAATGAGGACCCTTGACGTTGATGGCTTGGTTTTTTGTGTTGTGCACATTCAGTGCTGACCAGCCCGCCTTCCATCATAGGCGTTTAAAATAGGCTGTTATCCAGACACTGTGCATGACATTCATGTTTTAAGCAACTTGTATCTGTGTGTTTTTTTTCCCACTAAGCAGTTAACACCTTCATCATCACTGTTTTTGTGATAGGGTGGCTGCCTTTATCAGTGGTAAGCACCTGTTGCTTCTCCAGCCTTTATCCATGGGAGCCTGCTGCATCCTGCTAGTGCATTTGGTCATTTGATCAGACTGGGTATGATTGTTTTTCATGATTTGCTTTTGCTAAAAATGGTTTTCCATTTTGGACCATTCTTATTTGTTAAAAAAGGATCCTTGGACAATAGTCTAATCTCAAAATTTCCCCTTTTATGTGAACCCCAGCAATAATGTGTTATTTGTTGGGAATCCTTGCTTTGTGTTTCAAATCTATGCAGAGGAAATTTAGTATTGCATGGCGTCTATGAGTTGTCGGTGTAACACCGGACAAGGCGGGTTATCAAGAGCAGGAGACAGTCTTTGTAGCCTTCCTGTCTCTTGCCTTATGAGGGGCAAGAAAATAGGTTTTGAAAACCGGACGATCCCTTTAACGGAAATGCTGTAGTATAAAACACTGATGTCTCTCTCTTTCTGTTTCCACAGAGACGACTTGGGGATGCAGCAAAAAAAGCCATCGGGAAGCTTACGACAAGGACGGTCCGAAAAGGAGATAAGGTAACCGATTTCATGAGCGTGTAAATGAAAACTACACTTCTGATGACTGTGAAGTAGACTTACACATTAGGCACTTATGGGTGGATCCATCAGTAATCTCATGTGAATATGGATACCCCAACTATCCCGCTAATATCTCCTGCCAAGGAAAACCAGGGACGGACTGGTTGGATTTGAACTATTTAGTCCATTGTGGATGGTTATTGGAAATACCATTGTCAATCAGGTCTAATGAAAGGACACATTTACTTTCCATGTGTACCGCAAGGTCTGGAGCAATCTCTCAGTATAGCCGCTGATCTTAAAACCCCAAATTATCCTATTGTGTACCAAGTAGTGGCATACGTAGGCCCATAAGATCTCATGTAATGTCATATGCTTTGAGAAGACGTTTCCTTTTTTCCTTTTTTGGGGCTATCCCTGTACTGAAGAGCAAATGTCACTATCTCGGCAAGACAGTACATACAAGCTCATTTTTTAAAATGTCCCTAAAACATATCTCCAACACCCACCTGATCCACACCACATGTCCTCAGGCCTTCACCTCCCATCTTGTGACCCTGCATCTGATCTCTGGTTGCGCAATTGGCACCGACGAGAGGTCACTTGATGAGGAGTTGGTTTTTTCATGGAGGTGCCAACGTAAATCAGCAGAAGACCAACAACATGCTTTGAGCGCTTTAAAAGGTGGAAAAAGAAAATATTTCCATTTTGAAAGGAATCTGTCAGCAGAATTTCACATACTAAACTATATGTGCATGTAGCTCTTTCAAAGAGAAGTCCAGCAATATCTTGACATGGCCAGTCCATTCCTCCATTACTAAAAGAAATCAAATGAGACTGAAGAACTATGGTAGATCTGAAGCCTGTGTCACTCCAACTCTATTCCCCGGCTCCTGCTTGACTGACAGCACAGAGGCTCTCAGTCAAGCAGGAGGAACGGACTGGCCGGGTGAAAATATTTCTTGACTTTTGTTTTGAAATTGCTGCACACGCATACAAATAGTGAAATCCTAATTACAGGTTCCGTCTTATTAAAGGGGTCGGCTCGTGACGTCAACACCTGTCCTTCCGCTCCAGGTAAGGCTGTGGAGGACTCTGAATTGCCACATTGAGGGTCTTTAGCACTTTATCCGCATGCTTTATAGTTCGGAAATAGATTATACAATGTGTGCCCTGTAATTCTCCCGCAAAATCCGAACACTTAAAAAAATAGGTTTGTTTAATATCTCAATCTCTTGTGATGTTGCTCTTTTTATAGCAATGGCAGTGAAATCCGAGCCTGGCCTAGATGTCTTCTACCATGCTAATAAGCACATTTACTGTGCCGTCTGGTCATAGACACCACACAGGAGTATACGGTGTCACTTGTGAAATGTAAAATTTATGTACAAAACCCACAGACACTTCAACAAATGCTGTAGATAAAAGAGTAGAAAATCGTACAGGATTAACCCCATCCTTACACCAAACGCGGGACTTATTTCATATCCCATGAAGATGACATTAGGCGAGGAAAAATGTCTCCGGTCCTTTCAAATCAAGTGTTTGATGTTTTGCCCCCACCCCCCTTTTTTTTTGCAAATTTCTCAATCCATTTGCGCCTTTTTAAAGTCTATTTCATATGTTCTCCTCCTTTTTTTATTTGACTTTGTTCTATTTTATATGTTCTCCTGCTTTTTTTTTTATTTGACTTTGTAAGGGGAGTTTTGGGTTTCCAGATGTTTTCGCTTGTTTCATTGTTTGAAACTTTTCAAAAACGTGGCAAAATTTGTCCCAACTGTACTCCAGTCCAACCCTGGAGTGATTCTATGTATGTCAGCAACTTTTGTGACCTTCTTGCACCATGAAGTCGTTAAAAAGGCTAAAGACAGGGAAAAAAAAGAACATTATTTTACTTAGTGTAAAATTCACGAATCGCGTACACCAGGTTGAAGAACTTGGCGCAAAAAACATCATTGAATACGATTAGATAAAAAAAGGGACTGAATCCCTTTATATTTGATTAGTGGCCATGATAGTCAGGGGGCGAGAGATTTCTGATACAGCAAGCTACACCCCAGCCATAGACAATGCA
The DNA here is from genome assembly GCA_033576555.1 of Oophaga sylvatica. Taxonomy (NCBI): domain Eukaryota; kingdom Metazoa; phylum Chordata; class Amphibia; order Anura; family Dendrobatidae; genus Oophaga; species Oophaga sylvatica. The sequence continues at coordinate 28,175,354 of JARQOD010000004.1, forward strand.
ATTTAAAGGGACTGCCCGGCCTTGGGGTACATATCTGCAGTCACTCTATATGACTGCAGACTTGTGATTTCTCGCATCACGCACACTGTGAGGATTCTCTGGTGCTGGCGTGTTGTCTCTGTCAGCGTCACAGGGGAAATGATGTATTTCTTGGCGCCTATTGAAATCCGTGTAATGCATGGACGCGATAGGTCCTCCAGAACGAGAGACTTTCTTTGTCCGCTCTTTCTTATAGATGCAGGTTATGACCTGGGAGCACCAATCTCATTAAAAACAGCATTTATCACCCATTTAAAGAGTTGTTGAGGGTATGACCTTTGGGGCCCTGTCCAGTTTTGAGAACATGTTCCCTGTATGAATGGAGCAATAGTGTGTATGCATGACCACCGCTTCATGCGTCACACACGCTCTCTACTAGGGACGGTGCAAACCGATTCGTAGGAGCCATTCGAGCTGCCACGTCCTTAATCTAAGGCCGTCGGGCCGGCGGGTCTTGCGACCTGCCTCCTACCTGATACCATCGTCTATAAATTGCCTTGCTCAGCATCATCGCACACGTGTGACATCGCACCAAGCTGAGCCGCGGATGCCAGGAGGGTAAGAGACGGTCTCAGGACTCCCGTCTGCCATCCACCGATCACCGACATGGCCAATGGACCGGGTCCAGCAAATCTATTTGCGCCATCTCTTTCACTACCGCTCCATGAATGTGGGTCTTGTTCTCTGTAACGTAAGTGGTCAAACGCTCATCTATCACGAATTTCTCACTAGTCCCGGGAGCTCTCTTTCTCTTAATAGGCAAATGAAAATTTTTTATTTTTATTTTTTTCCAAGTGCCGACATCTCGTTAAACCTTTTTGGCTTTACTTTACATTTGTAATACTGCAATGAGTTTTCAGCACTTTCGCACCCTTTATTAGCTGACGGAGAACTTGTCGGCTGCCTCCTTATTTTTACGTATAACACATTCTAAAACTCCAGAAATCAGCCGCTCCGACCTCCGAGCCCCCCTGTACTTGTTAGCTTCTTTATTTATGGTCTGACAAGTCTATATATAGTCAAACCTTCTCTCCAAAACACATGGTGGAGCAATCGCTCATAAACCTGTAAATCACTGTAAGAAGTTCATGGGCTACGGCTATAAGAGTGTGGTCAGATAGTAAAAACAAAACCTACACTTATTCTTTTTTTTTTTTTTGCTCCCCGGAATACAAATACATCATATGTCAATTTTAAACTAATTATGAAGCCATCGCATTTCTTTTAGATTGTTTGCCGCCATTATCCGCCGAGTCTCACATCAGTCGCGGTCGACCATTGGGGCTCACAGCTTGATTAAAAGGAGTCTGCCGGCAGATTTCTTTCTGCTAAACTAATACCAGCCGGGGTAGTACATCTAAAGAGAGATGAAAATATACATTACTTGTCGAATATTGACTTGCTTTCAAAGGAAAAACAAATAACTTTTACTCTTTATGCAAATTAGGTTGGTAGCCCAGAGCACTTACCTGGCTTTGCACCACCCACAAAGCACTTGCAGTCCGATTTGCATAAAGAGTAAAACATAGGGTTTTTTTTGTTTCCAAGACCCTAGAATTTACTCTGTACACCCTGAAGAGCAGGGCTTAAGTGAGGTGGATCAGGCTCAGGGAAGAAATGTCCATACGATGCCCCTCAGACAGATGGCACAGGGTTGGGATTTCAGACCTGGCAGGATGATCATAGAATGTTAGAGATGGAAGGACCTCCATGGTCATCGTGTCCAACCCTCTGCTCTATGCAGGAGTCACTAAAACATCTCAGACAGATGTCTGTCCAGCCTCTGTTTGAAGACTTCCATTGAAGGAGAACTCACCACCTCTCATGGCTGCCTGTTTCCACTCATTGATCACCCTCACTGTCAAAAAGTATTTTCTAATTCCTAATCCGTATCTTCTCCCCTTCAGTTTCATCCCATTGCTTCTCGTGTTTCCATGTGCAAATGAGAATAATGATGATCCCTCCACACTGTGACAGCCCTTCAGATATTTGTAGACAGCTTCAAATCTGCTTCTTTCTCCTGCTGGACTGATCTTTTACTCTCATCTCATGGGTAACATCTGTAGTCCGTGAAGACCTATTTCCTCATTACTGAGATAAGAGATGACAGTTGGAGCTTATAAAATTCTATGCAGATAGGAGGGAGGAGCTAGAGGTCGACCCAGACATTGTGCTGTAAGGTTCCCTGAAACGACAGTAATTCTCCATAGAACTTTATGAGCAACTACTGACATCTTCTATCTCAGTAATGGGAAAGTCTGAAGACCTATTTTATCTGTGAACCGATAATGTTAAAAATAAATGATCAGCCCTGGTGGTGAAAGAAGCGGATTTCTGCAATTAGATATATTGCAAAGTTTTTTATTTTCATATGTACTATATGTACTATTGATTTATGGGGAAAAAAATTAAAATGTCTTTTATTGTTTAGGTGTTCTAAATGGTCAAGTACTGGTTTATTGGAATCTATCACCATCTGTTTGTTACCCTACCTGTGAACAACATTATGTAGAGACCCTGACTCCAGGTATCACCCCGCCCACACCACTGATTGGCCGCTTTCTGTGTATACTCTATATTGACAGAAAGCAGCTAGTCAGTGGTGTGGGTGCGGGCTGGACCAGGAGGCACAAGATGCCTAGTCCTAGTGATAATCTCATGTATTGAAACAACACACAGCCTACTAAGTGACACATCGCTAGACTCAGTCTCTCAGCCTCTACATCATGCTGCTCTTGATTTACATAAAAACCTGCTGACATTTCTTTTAATATGCAACCTTTTTTTATTTTTGTCGTTTTCATTTTTAGTAGACGAATCTTGGCTGTATCCCGAAATGTGTTTCTCTTCCACATGTTATGCTCTTGCATCCATGACTGTGCCAGGTCGCGTTTGGCCGTGTGAGTCAGCTGTATCCTGTATAGGACAGCGGATACATGATTACAATTAAACTGCGTGGACATCATTGTATATGTATGTGTGTGTATGTATATATATATCTATATCTCCCGTAGAAGTAGTTAACACGCTGAGCGGTACAGGACGACGTCAGAAATAAATCTACAGTCGCGATTCTCTTTATCATTACCAAGTTGCTGTTTTGTGCCAGCGTGAGGCATCATATACTCCGCAATTGCAAAGTCATGGAAATAGGAACTATTTACCCAGGAACCACAGACTCTCAGTCATCATCGATATAGCAATGTGATCACTTGGAAATCTATACCGGCTCCTCTGAGAACATCAGTAAGGAAATTATACCGGATTTAGCAGAGAAAGTGTTGGTGCCAATATGCAAGCAGATCTGGTCGGTACCATGTAAACAGATCTGGTCGGTGCCATGTGAGCAGATCTGGTCGGTACCATGTAATCTGATCTGCTTGGTACCATGTAATCTGATCTGGTCGGTACTATTTAAGCAGATCTGGTCGGTACCATGGAAGCAGATCTGGTCGGTACCATGGAAGCAGATCTGGTCGGTACCATGTAAGCAGATCTGGTCGGTACCATGTAAGCTGATCTGCTCGGTACCATGTAAGCTGATCTGCTCGGTACCATGTAAGCTGATCTGGTCGATACCATGTAAGCTGATCTGCTCGTACCATGTAAGCAGATCTGCTCGGTACCATGTAAGCAGATCTGGTCGGTACCATGTAAGCTGATCTGGTCGGTACCATGTAAGCTGATCTGGTCGGTACCATCTAAGCTGATCTGGTCGGTACCATGTAAGCAGATCTGGTCGGTACCATGTAAGCTGATCTGGTCGGTACCATGTAAGCTGATCTGGTCGGTACCATGTAAGCAGATCTGGTCGGTACCATGTAAGCTGATCTGGTCGGTACCATGGAAGCAGATCTGGTCGGTACCATGGAAGCAGATCTGCTCGGTACCATGTAAGCAGATCTGGTCGGTACCATGTAATCTGATCTGGTCGGTACCATGTAAGCCGATCTGGTCGGTACTATTTAAGCAGATCTGGTCGGTACCATGGAAGCAGATCTGGTCGGTACCATGGAAGCAGATCTGGTCGGTACCATGGAAGCAGATCTGGTCGGTACCATGTAAGCTGATCTGCTCGGTACCATGTAAGCTGATCTGCTCGGTACCATGTAAGCTGATCTGGTCGGTACCATGTAAGCAATCTGGTCGGTACCATGTAAGCTGATCTGGTCGGTACCATGTAAGCTGATCTGGTCGGTACCATGTAAGCAGATCTGGTCGGTACCATGTAAGCTGATCTGGTCGGTACCATGGAAGCAGATCTGGTCGGTACCACGTAATCTGATCTGGTCGGTACCATGTAAGCCGATCTGGTCGTGTACTATTTAAGCAAATCTGGTCGGTACCATGGAAGCAGATCTGGTCGGTACCATGGAAGCAGATCTGGTCGGTACCATGTAAGCTGATCTGCTCGGTACCATGTAAGCTGATCTGTCGTACCATGGAAGCTGATCTGGTCGGTACCATGGAAGCAGATCTGGTCGGTACCATGAAAGCAGATCTGGTCGGTACCGTGGAAGCAGATCAGGTCGGTACCATGGAAGCAGATCTGGTCGGTACCATGTAAGCTGATCTGGTCGGTACCATGTAAGCTGATCTGGTCGGTACCATGTAAGCTGATCTGGTCGGTACCATCTAAGCTGATCTGATCGGTACCATGTAAGCAGATCTGGTCGGTACCATGTAAGCTGATCTGGTCGGTACCATGTAAGCTGATCTGGTCGTACCATGGAAGCTGATCTGGTCGGTACCATGGAAGCAGATCTGGTCGGTACCATGAAAGCAGATCTGGTCGGTACCATGGAAGCAGATCAGGTCGTACCATGGAAGCAGATCTGGTCGGTACCATGTAAGCTGATCTGGTCGGTACCATGTAAGCTGATCTGGTCGGTACCATGTAAGCTGATCTGGTCGGTACCATCTAAGCTGATCTGATCGGTACCATGTAAGCAGATCTGGTCGGTACCATGTAAGCTGATCTGGTCAGTACCATGTAAGCTGATCTGGTCGGTACCATGTAAGCTGATCTGGTCGGTACCATGTAAGCTGATCTGGTCGGTACCATGGAAGCAGATCTGCTCGGTACCATGTAAGCTGATCTGGTCGGTACCATGTAAGCTGATCTGGTCGGTACCATGTAAGCTGATCTGCTCGGTACCATGTAAGCAGATCTCGGTACCATGTAAGCAGATCTGGTCGGTACCATGTAAGCTGATCTGGTCGGTACCATCTAAGCCAGGGTGGGCAATTAATTTTGCCAGGGGCCGCATGAGAAATTGGGATGGTTTTAGAGGGCCGGACTAATATAATTAACTCCGTTCTACCCAAAACGTATATATACATATATATATAATATATATAATATATATATATATGAAAACATACCACGGACTAGAAATATATTTAATAGACATGATAAACCATTGAGATGCTCTCCAATAATCATATATATCATTAGAACCAAGAAAGAAAGGGAGCTTAATCTCTGATGTATAATAAAGTAATAATAATGGTAATAAATACAAAAAATTCAAAAGAATATATTATATATAACAAATTTTATTAATTAATCACATAACCAAAAACATATAACAATAAAGTTAAAAACGACCAGTTAAAGGAATGATTAGACCATGTGGCAAAACTAGCAGACAATAAATACATAATAGTACTCCATAACAGTGGGAAAATCACGTGCAGTGATAGCTATGAAACAGGGAAGATAATAAAGGAGGCCAGTGTCATATATGAATAAATGCGCTAGCCTAAAAGTCCCCCAAAAAGGGAAGACACTGAAGCCTACAAATCATAAAGTGTCCTGAAAGTTACTAGTATAACGCTAGTGCCCACATGGTAAAGCGGTACGGAACCAAAGTGGTACTCGGACATACTGACTGCGACATCACTCACCCATTGTGGAGACTGCTAGATTGCACCGAGGCCCCGAAGCCGTTTCGCGTTTCCGCTTCCTCGGGGGGCCATTATTATTACTTTATTATACATCAGAGATTAAGCTCCCTTTCTTTCTTGGTTCTAATGATATATATATATATATATATATATATATATACTGTATACTGTATATATACATACCTGCCCATTATCATCATCTTCTCCCCATCATCATCAATGCCTCCCCATTATCATCAATGCCTGCCCATTATCATCATCTTCTCCCATCATCATCAATGCCTCCCCATTATCAGCAATGCCTGCCCATCATCACACACAGACAGCACATAAGCACTCTCTCACATACATACATACATACATACACACACACACACACACACAAAGCACCGCACTACATAGACACAGACACACACAGAGACACGTCTTACCTGTCCAGCGTCCCCGCTCTCTGACACAGCCGGCCGCTGAATGATGACGTCATTCAGCGGCCGGCTGTGAGAGGAAGCGCCGGTGGAGCCCGGAGCTGCAGCAGCGGAGGCACGGGAGAGGTAAGTATTGTGCCAGCTGATGCCGGGGCCCCGAGACTGCCGGAGCGCCTCCGCGGGCCGGTCACTGACAGCCGGCGGGCCGGATGCGGCCCGCGGGCCGCCCCTTGCCCGGGTCTGATCTAAGCTGATCTGGTCGGTACCATCTAAGCTGATCTGGTCGGTACCATGTAAGCAGATCACGTCGGTACCATGTAAGCTGATCTGGTCGGTACCATGTAAGCTGATCTGGTCGGTACCATGGAAGCAGATCTGGTCGGTACCATGGAAGCAGATCTGGTCGGTACCATGGAAGCAGATCTGGTCGGTACCATGGAAGCAGATCTGTCGGTACCATGGAAGCAGATCTGGTCGGTACCATGTAAGCAGAGTTGGTCGGTACCATGGAAGCTGATCTGGTCGGTACCATGGAAGCAGATCTGGTCGGTACCATGAAAGCAGATCTGGTCGTACCATGGAAGCAGATCTGGTCGGTACCATGGAAGCAGATCTGGTCGGTACCATGTAAGCTGATCTGGTCGGTACCATGTAAGCTGATCTGGTCGGTACCATGTAAGCTGATCTGGTCGGTACCATCTAAGCTGATCTGATCGGTACCATGTAAGCAGATCTGGTCGGTACCATGGAAGCAGATCTGGTCAGTACCATGGAAGCAGATTTGGTCGGTACCATGGAAGCAGATCTGGTCGGTACCATGGAAGGCGATCTGCATTGGTACCATGGAAGCAGATCTGCTCGGTACCATGGAAGCTGATTGCTCGGTACCATGGAAGCTGATCTGCTCGGTACCATGGAAGCTGATTTGGTCGGTACCATGGAAGCTGATCTGTCGGTACCATGAAGCTGATCTGGTCGGTACCATGAAGCTGATCGTCGTCTAAGCAGTCGGTACCATGTAAGCAGATCTGCTCGGTACCATGTAAGCTGATCTGATCGGTACCGTGTAAGCTGATCTGGTCGGTACCATCTAAGCTGATCTGGTCGGTACCATCTAAGCTGATCTGGTCGGTACCATCTAAGCTGATCTGGTCGGTACCATGTAAGCTGATCTGGTCGGTACCATGTAAGCTGATCTGGTCGGTACCATGTGAGCAGATCTGGTCGGTACCATGAGAGCGAATCTGGTCGGTACCATGGAAGCAGATCTGGTCGGTACCATGGAAGCCGATCTGGTCGGCCTCGTGATCTTGGATCTCTAATCTCATTGGGTAAACACAATGATGAGACCTAGAGTACTTGTTCCTTAGATTTGCCATCTTCCCCTTCTCCTTCCCAAGCTCAAAGCGTGTACTCAGTCATTGATGGAGGGACTTTCTTGTCACAGTCATTGATACTGCGCATTGTATAGCGTTAAACAGCCACCGATCGGCAACATGTTTGCACACTTGTCGATCTTTAATAGGCCACTCAGTGCTCTTAGGCTTCCATTGCTCTCGGCAGCACAAGTCCTGTTTACACTGGGCGAAGCGCTGTCAAGAAAGATGATCTTTTCTGCAAACAAAAATATATAATTTCACCTGTCGAACAAGTGTTTCGCACGATCGTCAGCCTGTTAAGTCTATGTGTTGTGAAATGAGCGTGTGATGTAAATGGACTAGTAGTCTCCATCCCATCTGCTTAGACTTTTAGCATGAGCTCTGCCTTTGATGTGACCTACTTGTGTCCTTAGACTTGTATTCTCCGCCATGTTGCAAGTCTACAACTCCCAGCAGATCCTGATAGTCTTTAAAAGGTGATCTGTCAACAGGTTTTTGACACCTATTCTGAGAGCAGCATAATATAGAGATGGAGACCCTGATTCCAGCGATGTATCACTTACTGTAGTAGTCATCCGTCTTGATGCGCGCTGTGTAACCCGCTTCAACTACTGATCGGTAGCTTTCTGCCTATGCTCAGTGTACACAGAAAGCTGTAGATTGGTGGTGTGGATGAGGTTATACAGAGCTCAGTATTCAGAGTATTGGTAGATCTGCAGCAGGTAAAACAGTGATTTTTATGAAAATACAATGTTCAGCCCAGTAAGTGACACATCATTGGAATCAGGGTCTCTGCCCCTATATTATGCTGCTTTCAGATGGGGTAGCAAAAACCTGGTGAGAGATTCCCTTTAATGGTGGAAATTATTTTGAGTTGTCCCCATCTGTAGTGAAACTACATCTCTCAGCATATACTCTTAGTTTTGACGATGGGGCCCATTTCCCATGAGCCGATCCTGGCTGTTGTATATCACAGCCTTCTGGCCATTTGCAAGACGATCAGTGATTGTTTATTGGCCTAATTACACTCCATGGGGCACAGAACGCACGTGTTCAGATGGGCGGATGTTCCTACAAACTGTAGTTTGCTGAGTAATGGCTTATCTAATTGAGCCATTCAATTTTTAATCCCCAACCTGTGGCTTCCCAGCTTCTGCAAGACTACAACTCCCAGCATATCCTGATAGTATTCTATGGTGGGATCTATTAGTTCAGGTCAGCGGTCTCCAGTCTGTGACTCGGCGGCTGTGTGACGCTGCACCTCAAGTATTTCTTTGCACACTGGGAGTTGCAGCATCTTAGCAGCTTGGTGAAGCACAGAGTTAAACCACTGCCTTAAATTAGGGCATAGCAAAGGCTCTGTTCACACGATGCAGTTTCCTGCCTTAAGCAATACTCAATAAGGACACCAGTATGCGGTGTTGCCGCAAATTCATGACCACGAGACTGCGTGTCTACACTACGTGCGGTAGCTACACTCTATGGTCCCAGCCTTAAAGGGAATTTGTTAGCATATTTTTGCTCTCTAATCTGAGAACAGCATGATGTAGAGGCTAAGACCCTAATTCCAGCAATGTGTCACTTAGTTAACTGTGTGCAGCAGTTGTGATAAAATCACCATTTTCTCTGCTGCAGATCTTGCAGAGCTCGGAATGCTGAGTCCAGTGTAACCCCGCCCACACCACTGATTGGTCGCTGTTTTTTCTTTTTTACAGCTGCCTATCAGAAATAGGGGTGTGGTTAGACTAGAGGCCATTAGTCCTGTAGTGATAATCTCCTGTTGATAAAACACTGATTTTATTGAAACATAAACACACAGCCCAGTAAGTGTCACATCACTGTAATCAGGCTCTCAGCACCTATATCACGGTGCTCTCGGCTTACATGGCAACAACCTGGTGACAGATGCCCTTTAAGGCTTTTTTAAGCCACAATTATATTATTGGTTGCATACAGTGTTTCCTGTTGTACTAAGCACAATTCGTATTTGTATTTGACATGACGTCAGTCTTTTCCTAATGGCGAGGCAGGATGGTAATTGGGGGACAACAGAAGCTTTGTAGTAAAATGGCAGCAATTTCTTGGTGCTTAAACGGTTTTGCATACACTTACCTGCCGAATACTTGGGAGGAAACGGCGCTCTCCTGTCGTTCCCTTTACGGTTGCAAACAAGTCTTAATTACCGTATGTTATCAAACAAAATCTTCCAAAAGTAAATGAAGGCGTCTGTGATTTAGAATATAAAGACCTGTATAAGATCTGGAGCGGAGATACAACTGTGCTGATTTCTAAGAGGAAGTAAGGCACGAGTGAGAAAAGGGATGTGACTGCACCCAACCCCGGGTGCTCCAGAGGGCCCAAATTAGAAAAACAGAACCACAAATACACTACCGGTCAAAAGTTTAGGGTCACTTAGAAATTTCCTTATTTTTGAAAGAAAAGCATTTTTTTTTCCAATGAAGCTAACATTAAATGATTCAGAAATCAGGGTGGATAAAAATCATGATTTTTTTTAAAAAAATCAAAAAAATCGGATTTTTTTGATTTAAATCGGATTTTTTGATTTAAATAGGATTTTTTAATCAAGTTGTACACAAGCAAAACTTTGTCTTTTTGCAAATCAAATTAGTTTACACAAATAAAAATATTAAAACAGTTGATGATTATGAAACCTAATAATTTTTATTTGCACTATTAAACAATCAGAATTGAACTACAGAGAGTAAGTACTTTTTAACAATAGCCTATCTCTAACGTTTGAAGTAAGCAAACATCTTCAGTGAATACATCAGTCCTTTAAGCCTACTGTTTATTTAGGACTTTTAATAGGAAAACTAGTTGTCCTGCTTTAGCAGTTCCTAAGCGGTTTCGGACTGTTGTGTGCACAAAACCAAATGAAGAAAACAATCTCTCTACTCCTGCCGATGAAGCCGATGCAGTCAGTAGCTGAGTAGCTACATTTATTATCTTCGCTGGAAGAACAAGTGATTGCGACTTCCACCAGTCCAGTGGTTTTAGTTCATTAACGACGTTATCTGCAAACATGTATTTTTGAAATGGTGCAGATTCACACTTCAATTTCAGCACAGTTGCCACAATGTCATGGTTAGTATTGGCGAGCCACTCCATTGCAGAGTTGATTTCCGCCTCAGATAGTTTTTTCCCTCTGTAGATGGGATGCAAGATATTGGCTAAATAGTGTTCTTCTTTTAATGCTTGGTCCTTGCGGTGGTGTATTGCAACCTTTACATTGTTTGAGAGGTTCAAGCGATCTAGCGAACCTTCTAAATCTTTCCAAACTTCTGTGGCATCAGCTATGGTTGCAGTATCTTTCTGCATTTTATCCAACGCAATAGATATTGGCTTTAACCCTTCCAAAAGGTCCTCGGCATTTCTCTTCACACCAAGATTTAATACTTTGCTTCGTATATTAGCATCAATTTTATCCCGATGTGTTTGCACTTTGCTCTCCCACCTTTCTTTCCAAGCTCTGCTGGCATCTCAGCAAAATGAACCCAAATAGGGTCTCTCTTACGACCTGCCATGGCTCACGCAGATCACTTCTGAAGTTTGATTGTTACTACAGCCAAGTACTGCTGACTGACTATCCAACAAGTTTGGGCATGTCAACTGAATGGAAAAAGAAACTGAAACCAAGCTACAGAAAGTGAAACCAAGCTAGAAGTGTGGAGTTAATTGAACAATGATTGAAAGTTTTAGATTTTAATCGTGATTTATATTAAAAAAAATCTTTTGATTTAAATCAGTGATTTAATGATTGAAAGTTTTAGATTTTAATCGTGATTTATATTAAAAAAATCTTTTGATTTAAATCAGTGATTTAAATCATGATTAAAATCACGATTTAAATCGATCTGATTTAAATAGAAAAAATAATTTGATTTAAATCATGATTTAAATCGTTGATTTAAATCGGCGTGATTTAAATCAATCCACCCTGTCAGAAATACACTCTATACAGTGTTAATGTGGTAAATGACTATTCTAGCGGCAAACGTCTAGTTTGTAATGCAATATCTTCATAGGTGTATAGAGGCCCATTTCCAACAACCATCACTCCAGTGTACTTATGGTATTTTGTGTTCGCTAACTGTGTAAGAAGGCTAATAGATGGTTAAAATACCCTTTAAAACCCTTGTGCAAGTATGTTAACACAGCTGAAAACCGTTTGTTTGATTAGAGAAGCTATAAACCTGACCTTCCTTTGAGCTTGTTGAGAATCTGGAGCATTACATTTGTTGGTTCCATTAAACTCTCAAAATGGCCAAAAAAAAAAAGAACTTTCTTGTGAAACTCGACAGTCTATTCTTGTTCTTAGAAATGAAGGCTATTCCATGCGAAAAATTACCAAGAAACTGAAGAATTCATACAATGGTGTGTAGTACTCCCTTTAGAGGAGTGCACAAACAAACTCTAACCAGAGAAGAAAGACAAGTGGGAGGCCCCGCTGCACAACTGAGCAACAAGACAAGTACATTAGAGTCTTTAGTTTGAAAAATTGACGCCTCACAGGTCCTCAACTGGCAGCTTCATTAAACAGTACACATTAAACGCCAGTGTCAACATCTACAGTGAAGAGGCGATTTGGGGATGCTGGCCTTCAGGGCAGATTGGCAAAACAAAAGCCAATATTCCTCTGTCCAATGTCTGTGTTCTTTTGCCTATATTAATCTTTTCCTTTCATTTAAGCCAGTCTTAAATATGGCTTTTGTTTTGCCAATCTGCCCTGAAGGCCAGCATCCCCAAATCGCCTCTTCACTGTAGATGTTGACACTGGCGTTTAATGTGTACTGTTTAACACTAGAACTACTGATGGAGTCATTTTGACTCCTTTCGTTTTTTATTTCTCTTCTGTGACTACATTTTTCAGAATTCCGGCTTGAAACTCGGTGACTTTTCCTCAAATATGATGTGAAAAAAGATTTTGTGAGAATAAATAATTTTGGTGAAAAATTTGCGCGTTTTTTTCAAAATTTACCAAGAACTACTGAAGGGAGTCATTTTGACTCCCTACTATATTTTGAGGTCCTTTTGTCACTAAATGTTGCTATAAAGTTTTGTGCATAATTTTTTCACTCTGTCTTATTTACCCTGATGTTCATATAGATGTAGTTCAATTTACATGTCAACTTTTCACATTTTCCTTGTGTTTTACCTGCTTGTATTACTGTGTAATGCTGAACAAAATAGCTTGTTTACTCTAGGCTCTTATCTTATGCTAATTTTTGATTCATATATATTGACACATATAAAGAACTGTACGCTTGCAGAAGCATGCAGGAACAATAATTTACAGTTTACTCTATCTGATGAGGAGCTAGATGCATTCATTGCGATATTCTATGCTCGTGGAATATCTGGCACGAACCGTCACTCGATTAGCAGTATTTGGTGTAATGACTGGGGAATACCGTTTTGCAAAGCGACAATGTCTAGGGACCGCTTTGTTGAAATTATGAGGTTTCTCAGATTTGATGAGAAATCTACTCGATCGGAGAGACTGCAAACGGACAAGTTTGCTCTATTTTCTACTGTGTGGGACAGGTTTATTGAAAATTGTATTGCGTGTTACAAACCTGGCCCATACATAACGGTGGATGAGCAACTTTTCCCAAGCAAAACTAGGTGTCCATTCACGCAGTACATGCCTTCGAAACCAGATAAATATGGCCACAAATATTGGCTAGCTGTTGATAAGGAGAGCAAATATCTGGCAAATGGCTTCCCTTATCTAGGCAAAGATGACACACGCCGTGCTGAGGACCATTTAGCTGACCATGTGGTAATGAAGTTATTGGACCCGTTTTTGAAAAAAGGTCGCAATGTTACAACCGATAATTATTTTACTTCAGTAAAATTAGCTAAACAGCTAAAAGCAAAGGAACAACCATCGTGGGAACACTGAACAAGATAAGGGAGAAGTGCCTAAAGAAATAAAATCCATGAAAGAGGAATTGTACAACACTAAAGTGTTTAGAAATGAAGACAATTTTACACTTACAGTATATCAAGGAAAGCCCAACAAAAATGTTGTCATTTTGAGTTCCGTCCATCCAGATGTTGTTGTTGCGTCTGATTCCGCTAAAAAAACTCCAGAAACGGTAAAGTTTTACAATGAAACAAAATATGGAGTAGATGTAGTGGATCAGATGGCACGAAAATATACCACACGAACATGCACAAGGAGATGGCCTGTTCATGCATTTGAAAATGCCTTAGACTTTGCGGGTATAAATGCATGGATAATATTCAATGAGATAACCCACCAAAAAATGTCACGCAAGACATTTTTGCAAACGCTTGTGAGAGAGTTGAGTGGTCCTTATGTCACAGATAGGGAAAAGGGTTCCACGTCTCAAGTTTCTACATGCTCAGAAGTGATGGTTCAGACAAAATTTTGCCAGATCAAAGAAAAGTGCAAGAAAAATAGATCTGTCGGCAATTGTAAGACTTGTGGTAAGTCTTTGTGTGGGCAATGTACTGCCATAAATCAAAGGCAATGCCTAAAATGCGAAACACCAAATGTTTAGAAGGTGAATTCTGCGCCATATTTTCATTTTTATGCTCCTCCACCTACATTTTCTCTGCTTTTTGTTCTTCAGTTGTTGTTTATATGTGTGCACTTGAATAAAAAAAAAATGTTTGAAAAACGTCTATTATAATTATTGTTATTTTCTGTAGAAAAATAAGAAAAGCAGAAAAAAAACAATCAAAAGCATTACTGTTGGATCTCACAATAATAATACATTACAAAAAATATAATTATTAATAAATAACCACAAATGAAACTCTAAAAATAAACGAAAACAAGCAAGGAGTCAAAATGACTCCTTTCAGTAGTTCTAGGCGGGGTCACGAGTCCAGTAGTCCTAGTGTTAATGAAGCTGCCAGTTGAGGACCTGTGAGGCGTCAATTTTTCAAACTAAAGACTCTAATGTACTTGTCTTGTTGCTCAGTTGTGCAGCGGGGCCTCCCACTTGTCTTTCTTCTCTGGTTAGAGCTTGTTTGTGCACTCCTCTAAAGGGAGTACTACACACCATTGTATGAATTCTTCAGTTTCTTGGTAATTTTTCGCATGGAATAGCCTTCATTTCTAAGAACAAGAATAGACTGTCGAGTTTCACAAGAAAGTTCTTTTTTTTTGGCCATTTTGAGAGTTTAATGGAACCAACAAATGTAATGCTCCAGATTCTCAACAAGCTCAAAGGAAGGTCAGGTTTATAGCTTCTCTAATCAACCAAACGGTTTTCAGCTGTGTTAACATACTTGCACAAGGGTTTTAAAGGGTATTTTAACCATCTATTAGCCTTCTTACACAGTTAGCGAACACAAAATACCATAAGTACACTGGAGTGATGGTTGTTGGAAATGGGCCTCTATACACCTATGAAGATATTGCATTACAAACTAGACGTTTGCCGCTAGAATAGTCATTTACCACATTAACACTGTATAGAGTGTATTTCTGAATCATTTAATGTTAGCTTCATTGGAAAAAAACTGCTTTTCTTTCAAAAATAAGGAAATTTCTAAGTGACCCTAAACTTTTGACCGGTAGTGTAACACGTGGCGTAACTCGAGGCTTGTGAGCCCCATTGCTTAATCTCCAACTATCATAGTAGTGGAACATGATATAACTAGGAAAAAGACTTGGACCCAACATCCAAATATTATACATTGTTTTATTGTGGCTAGGGAAAATTGACGAGGCTCTTATTAAACATTTTGATCATAATGTAAGCCCACTGCCACTGTCATAGGGACAAGTACCGTATTTTTCGGACTATAAGACGCATCGGACTATAAGACGCATCCAGGTTTTAGAGGTGGAAAATAGGGAAAAATATATTTGAAGCAAAAAATGTGGTAAAATATTTAATAACAAATAACATACTATTATATGTGGTGTTATTATATATAATAGCATGTTATTATGTAGGAAGCTACGGGTAGAAGATGCTGCTGCGGGACCAGTGTGGTGTCTGTAAACTACTATGTGAAGACGCTGGAGGGTGAGTATAAGGCCGGGGTCACACATGCGAGAAATTTGCACAATTTTTGTGCAAATCTCTCTCGTGAACACCCGGCACTGTCGCCGGCACTCAGACTGGAGCGTGCAGCTGCATAGAAATACATGCAGCATAGAAAAACATGCAGCCGCACGCTCCGGTCCGAGTGCCGGCGGCAGTGCCGGGTGTTCATGTGAGAGACTCGCCCGAAAATCGTGCAAATTTCTCGCATGTGTGACCACGGCCTAAGAATGGGGGCATAGGGCTTATATTTAAAGCCACACTCCAGCACTGAAAAATAACACTGGAGTGCTGCTTTAAGATCCCATGGGAAAACTATAACTCCCAGCATGTCCTGCAGATCCTATGGCATGCTGGGAGTTATAGTCCACCACAGGATGGCAGAGTGCTTTTTATTGTGCTGTATTTACTAACCTTTTAATTATTTTTTTCTTGTACAGTATGTCTGCAGGACCTGTGATGACATCATGAAGAGGCAGGGCTTTGTGTGGTCATGTGATGCTCCAGCCCGCCCTCTTCATGACCTCATCACAGGTCCTCCACAGGAGCATTCAGCATGGCATCAGCACAGCCCCCAGGCTGTCAGGTATGTGATGCCTCCTGCTGCACTCTGCTCCTGCCGCCTCCTTCTCCTTCCAACACACATCTCCCCAGCTGCTGCAGTAATCAGGCGCTGCGGAACCATGTGGCTCTGTCATTTGCTGCTCCCCGCTCACAGCTCAGCTGACAGGTGGGCGGGGAAGCGGCTAATTAATATTAACTGCACTTAAGCATCGGGACCAGTGGTTTCCGCTGGATTCCTGCAGCGGAGGGGATATTTTCCTGCCTCCTGCGATCCCACTCCACCACTGCCCCCCCTCCCCACGTTACATTCCGACCATAAGACGCACCCACACTTTCCTCCCAAATTTGGAGGAAAAAAAGTGCGTCTTATGGTCCGAAAAATACTATAATATAAGCAATCAAACCCCCTGAAAGACTAAAAAATAATGGAGAAAATAATAACATTTTTTAAATGTATAAAGAGTACAAAAATGCAATTCACCTCACTTTATTCCCATTAAAAATAAAGCGGAAAAAAATAACCAAAAAAATATAATTTTGCTGCGTTCGTAAAAGTCCAATTTGTTATAATATTGAATTAATTAACCCGATTGGTAAAACCAAAAAAATAATATATATATAAAACCGCCAGAATTGGCTTTTTTTGGCCACCTCACCTCCCTAAAACAAATATATAATCATAGGCAAAAAAAAGCAGCAAAAGTGTATGAAATTGAAACAAGAAACAAGCCATCACTCAACCCCATAAACAGAAATCCAAAATTGTTACGGGTCTCGGAAAATGGTGACACAAAGCAAAAATATATATTTTTGCAATATTGAGATTTTTTTTTCCATCACTAACTGTAAATAAAAAAAAATTGATGCATGTTTTGTATCACCGTAATCGGACTGATGCGGGCGATCATGTCTACAAATGAACGCTGTGAAAACAAAACCCCAAAAAGTGTCATTTATTTCACTATTTCATCCCCCTTGGAATATTTTTCATGTTCAGTACATTATATGGTAAAATTAATAGTGTCATTCAAACCTACAACCTTAATGGATTGATTTAAATGAAGGTACTTGACGCATCAATTGGCCAATTCATGGGAGCCCACCAGCTGCGTCAAGGCGTACCTTTCTTTTATAGAACCCTAATCTAATATTATGCTTCTTCCTAGCTAAAAACCTACAAATTTAGAGGACAGGTGGGATCCAGCACTAATGAAAAACAGCAATTAGGCTGATGGAAGGAGTGTTCAGTCAAAAAAGGAGGCAGTCATAACCTCCAGTAGTATACTACAAAAACCTGACCAGCACCTCTGAACAGAATAAAGCAAGTGTGAACTGGTGCATAATATACAAAGAATACAGCGGCCTCTGTAAGCACTAAGATGTAAGCAGACATTGAATGTATGAAATTTGGACTGCATTACTGCCTCTACTGGGCTAAAAGCTTACAATTTTAATGGGCAGATGGGCATGATATTAGGTCAGGGTTCCATCAAAGAAAGATACGCCTTGTCACGACTGATGGGATTTCATGAATTGGCCAATTTAAGTACCTTCATTTTTATAAGTATGTTCTGTATAGCAGTAAAGCAGTTCAAATGTCAAATATTCAATGTTGGCAGACATCTTGGCGCTTACAGAGGCCACTGTATTATGTTTGCAGACATAGCAGCTTGCTCCTGTTCAAACTGTCTATATATGTCTATAGGTGTCTATATATGTCTATAGGTGTGTAAGTGAAAGGATTTCTGTGTGTGGTGCTCATGCTCAATGCTAAATAAATTGAGATGTTTTCAAAAATTTGTTTTTATTTTTGCACTATTTGCATATCATTAAGGCTTAACGATCCTGTGATTTCCATAACTCCATTACTTTTCCTTCATGTTGCTGCAACTTCAAGGTTGACTGCTTATGTATGTATATGCATGTGGAAATTTAATTTCTGCCATCTGATGTCTATTTGTTTCCTCACATGCTTTTGGCAAACAAAGCAAACCTGTCAGCAGTATTTTCCTAAGTAAACTACAGGCATTGTCATGTTGACGTTGTTACACTGATTAAAATGATACCTGTGGTGATGGAATCCGTCTTGTGGTTCTTGTGTAATCAGTGTTAGAAGTTTTCAGTTGATGAGATGCCCGTGCTCTGGGGCGGGACTGTAGTCAAAGTCTTATCTTCCTGCTCTAAGCCAGAGAAACCAAGGAGAGATCTACCCACAGGCCGCCCGAAGCACAAACATGTTCCTCATCAAACAGACAGACTAGTTGTGCTTCGGGGCAGTCTGTGGGCAGGTCTTTCCTAGGTCTCTCTGGCTTAGAGCAGGAAGATAAGACTCTGTCTCCAGTCCCGCCCCAGAGCACGGGCATTCATTAACTGAAAACTTCTAACACTGATTACACAAGAACCACAAGACAAATTTCTTCACCGCAAGAATCATTTTCAGTTTGTTTCTCAATTGATTTTTACAGATTATGGCTGACATTAAAGGTGGAAAATGTTCTGAAATTATTCTTTTTGATATGATTTTTTTTTTCTTTACATGAGTGAAACTTGTCATAATAACAGGGATGTGTAGACTTTTTAGATCTAGTAGGTTGGTACACGAAATTGTGCTTTTAGTAACAATTCCGTTTGCACAAAAAAGCGACCCCACAGAGGAGCCTCATAAATATGGGGCTTGGTCTGGAAAACATATGTCTCCTTGTTTACCATTCTCAATTCCAAGGTCTACTTATTAGATCTTATGGTGACCCCTCCATGCTACATGCTGACCCTAGGTACATTAACTCTCGCAAT
Source organism: Oophaga sylvatica (assembly GCA_033576555.1). Classification (NCBI taxonomy): domain Eukaryota; kingdom Metazoa; phylum Chordata; class Amphibia; order Anura; family Dendrobatidae; genus Oophaga; species Oophaga sylvatica. The sequence goes on from JARQOD010000004.1 coordinate 28,194,515, forward strand.
TACCATTGATCTTAGCATAGTCAATGACAGGAAGGTAACAAAATGACACTAATGGTGAAAAATTCCCAAAGGCGGATTTGTATTCCATATATACCTATCATGAAATAGTGCTATCAGTGTAGGACATTTTATAAGCTACACACCTAAAGGTGTTGTCTCAGTAAAATCATATACAGTTGGTGGCGGAGCATGGGTCCCAATGTGGCCTGTTCTTGGAGCAGCTAATCCTAGCAATAATGCATTGATGGGAATCTGTCAGCAGTTTTTTTGCTATGAAATCTGAGAACAACATGATGTAGGGATTGCGTCCCTGATAAAAGCAATGTCACTTACTAGGTTGTTTGTTGCTGCGTAATATAAGTGTTCTAATCAGGAGATTATCATTAAAGGACTAGTTGTCTCATGCCTCCTAGTCAACTGCTCTGTGTAATCCTGCCCCCTCCACTGATTGGCAGCTATTTCTTAATATACAGTGCACAATCAGTGGTGTGAGCGAGGGTACACACTATCAGCGTACTCAGGACAAATTGGACAACAAATTTTGGGGTCCAATTTCCTTGGGAAAAATCAAAAATTTGGGACTAAAAAAAAATCATTTTTGTGGAATTTTTTTTTTTCACACACAAGGCATTATAAACTTTTGTGAAACACTTGGGGGTTCAAAGTGCTCACAACAGATCTAGATAAGTTCCATAGGGGGTCTAGTTTCCAAAATGGTATCACTTGTGGGGGTTTCCACTGTTTAGGCGCATCAGGGGCTCTCCAAACGCGACATGACGTCCAATCTCAATTCCAGCCAATTTTGGTTTGAAAAAGTCAAACGGCGCTCCTCCCCTTACGAGCTCTGCCGTGCGCCCAAACAGTGGTTTTCCCCCACATATGGAGTATTGGCATACTCAGGAGAAATTGCACAACAACTTTATCTGTCCATTTTCTCTTTTTACGCTTGTGAAAATAAAAAAAAATGTCTGTAAAAGATCATTTTTGTAACTAAAAAGTTAATGTTCATTTTTTCTTCCACATTGCTTTAGCTCCTCTGAAGCACCTGAAGGGTTAATAAACTTCTTGAGTGTGGTTTTGAGTATCTTGAGGTGTGCAGTTTTAAGAATGGTGTCACTTTTGGGTATTTTCTGCCATATAGACCCCCTAAAAGTGACTTCAAATGTGAGGTGGTCACTAAAAAAAATGGCTTTGTAAATTTTGTTGTAAAAATGAGAAATCGCTGGAAACTTTTAACCCTTATTTCCTAACAAAAAAAAATTTTGATTCCAAAATTGTGCTGATGTAAAGTAGACATGTGGAAAATGTTATTTATTAAATATTTTGTGACATATTTCTCTGTTTTAAGGGAATAAAAATTCAAAGTTTGAAAGTTGCAAAATTTTCGCCATATTTCCGTTTTTGTTTTTTTTCTAAAATAAACGCAAGTTATATTGAAGAAATTTTACCACTAACGTGAAGTACAATATGTCACGAGAAAACAGTCTCAGAATAGCGAAGATCTGTTGAAGCGTTCCAGAGTTATAACCTCATAGAGAGACAGTGGTCAGAATTGTAAAAATTGGCCCGGTCATTAACGTGCAAACCACCCTTGAGGGTAAAGGGGTTAAAGACAGCTTGAAGTCTTTTGTGGTAGTTGTGGATGAGGTTCTTTATTTTCTCAGATGGTAAACCAGCCCACTCTTCTTGGCAAAAAGCCTCCAGTTCCTGTAAATTCCTGGGCTGTCTAGCATGAACTGCGCTCTTGAGATCTTCCCAGAGTGGTTCAATGATATTGAGGTGAGGAGACTGAGATAGCAACTCCAGAACCTTCACTTTGTTCTGGTGTAGCCAATGACAGTTCAACTTGGCCTTGTGTTTTGGATTGTTGTCATGTTGGAACGTCCAAGTACGTCCCATGCGCAGCTTCCAGGCTAATGATTGCAAATTTGCCTCCAGTATTAGCTGATAACGTGCTGCATTCCTTCAACTTTGACCAAGTTTTCTGTGCCTTTGTAGCTCACACATCCCCAAAACATCAATGATCCACCTCCATGCTTTACAGTAGGAATAGTGTTCCTTTCATCATAGGCCTTGTTGACCTCTCTCCAAATGTAACGTTTATGGTTGTGGCCAAAAAGTTCAATTTTGGTCTCATCACTCCAAATTACCTTGTTCCAGAAGTTTTGAGGCTTGTCTCTGTGCTGTTTTGTTTATTGTAGGAGAGACACTTTGTGGCATTTGCACAGTAATGGCTTTCTTCTGGCAACTCGACCATGCAGCCCATTTTTCTTCAAGTGCCTCCTTATTGTGCATCTTGAAATAGCCACACCGCGAGTTTTCAGAGAGTCCAGCATTTCAGCTGATGTTATTTGAAGGTTTTTCTTTGCATCCCGAACAATTTTCCTGACAGTTGTAGACGAAATTTTTGTTGGTCTACCTGAGCGGGGTTTTGTTTTTACAGAGCCCCTGATTTTCCATTGTTAATCACAGTTTGAATGCTGCTGACTGGCATTATCAATTCCTTGGATATCTTTCTGTATCCCTTTCCTGTTTTATACAGTTCAACTACCTTTTCCCGTTGAGCCATTGAGAATTATTTTGCTTTCCCCATGACTCACAATCCAGAAACATCAGTGGCTGGATGAAAGATGCAAGAGTCTGTCTGGATCCCAGAAACTCACTCAGCTTTTATGCACACACTGATTACAAGCAAACAGGTCACAGTTGAGGATGTTACCTTTAGTAGCCATTCAAACCCATTTGTGTCAACTTCTGTGCATGTTATCAGGCCAAAATAACGAGGGTATGTAAACTTTTGATCAGGGTCATTTGGATGTTTTGAGTTGTCATTATGATTTACAAAGAGAAAACACAGTAGTTTGACAATAAATGGCTTCACCCAACCATTAGCCATGAGTGGAGAAAAAGTTTTGGTGTGATCATTCATATTCTCTGAAAAAAGGCCAAGAAAGCAAAAATTCTGCCGGGATATGTAAACTTTTGAGCACAACTGTATCTTAGCTAAAACTGTAACTATGTATGTTGGGCTGAAGTGAAACATGGATCGCGCTCTGATCGCAATATCCGGCCTAACCAGTGGGCTGTTTGTTAGGCAATCCCCGCATGTGTTGCGGCTGTTTAACAACCACAAAATATGCTGCAACGGGGACTTGAACACATTATTAAAGCAAGCCCAAGATACTCTGATAACACCCTAGCACGTTTGCTCATTACGAATAGAGATACATCTGTATATAGAAGTGTATTTCTATGGATCTGTATTCTAGAGGGAAACCAAAGTCAACATTTTTTTTCTTACAATATTAATATTTATTAAAAAACAATTACAAAAATACCTTTTCATTTCTTTTAATTTGGTCTCTGCGGGACCCAAAACTTCTATCATTGCTGGCAGTAGTGAAGGCTATGAGCCACAGCCACCACTGATAAACAATGGAGAATTTTTTATTCTTCAAGCTGCATTGCAGGCTCTGAACCCTCATGCAAATTATATTGATACATAGAAATGCACTGCTATATACAGATCTATCTCTATGTTCCTGTATTCTAGGAGAGGGAAAAAGTTTATTCCTATAAGATTGCTAAAAAAAAATGACAAACAATTCCAAAATTGTAATTTTTACTGTGCTTTTTTTTAAAAAAAAATATAAGAAATTAGCAAATAACAGACATATTTGTTGTACCTGTAATTGTAACAACCCGCACAACACCGCATTCAAGTTATTTATGGTGATTGGTAAATAGCTGGAAATAAAACATTAAAACCAGGAATGTAGTGAAAATGCAATGCTGAGGAGGTGCTCACATGTAGCATAAATTCTCCATTATTCTACTGCTTTTTTTCTGCCTGTTTTCTGCAGGTGTCCGCACCACCACTGTACTATAAAAAACACATTACAAACCCTACTTCACATCTGCACCAAAAACGCATCAAATAAGGGAAAAGGAATAACAAAATGCCGCAAACATGCAATAATAACCGTCCCTGCTGACATCTCCTGCCTGGGTAGAAAGAAATGGTAAATGGGTGTTCTCTGGGTGTGGCTAGGGGTGTAGTCAAAGTTCGGGCATGTTTTGTTCCGCTTTCTCTTCTTTAACAGTTTGGAGGTGCCTGATTCCTGATCTCCTAACGCCCTGTGAGCTGGGCCGTATTTGCTACTAGGCACTTGAGGGCACGTGCCTAGGGCGCCAGGATGCGGGGGGGGCGGCAGCTGAGCAGGTTTTTCTTTTTTAAGTATGTAAGCTCACTGCCTAAATGGAAGAAATTACAGTACATCTGAATGGATGGTACAGTACCTGCGATGACATCACGATCATGTGACTCAAGGGGGAGGAGCCACAGAGTTGCTGGCTGGAAGCTTCAGGAGAAGCTGACATGGGAAACTTTTGAGAGGTAACGACGGGAACAGGGTACATGGGGAGTGCAGGGTGTATCATGTGATAGTGGGATGTGGGCTATGGGGGTGCACACTGACAGAGGGGTGTGTAACGTTACAGGCTGTGGGAAATAGAGGGGTCCAGACTGACAAGAGAAGCGCAGGGTGTGTGATAGAGGGGTGCAAGAGAGTGCAGGGTGCATGAGACAGGGGTGCAAGAGAGTGCAGGGTGCATGAGACAGGGGTGCAAGAGAGTGCAGGGTGCATGAGACAGAGGGGTGCAAGAGAGTGCAGGGTGCATGAGACAGGAAGGTGCAGGAGAGTGCAGGGTGCATGAGACAGGGGTGCGAGAGGGTGTAGGGTGCGTGAGATAGAGGGGTGCAAGAGAGCGCAGGGTGCATGAGATGGGTGCAAGAGAGTGCAGGGTGCATGAGACAGGGATGCAAGAGAGTACAGGGTGCATGAGGCAGAGGGGTGCAAGAGAGTGCAGGGTGCATGAGACAGGGGTGCAAGAGAGTGCAGGGTGCGTGAGATAGAGGGGTGCAAGAGGGTTTGTGAGATAGAGGGGTGCAGGGTGTTTGAGACAGGGATGCAACAGAGTGCAGGGTGCATGAGACAGGGGTGCAAGAGAGTGCAGGGTGCATGAGACAGAGTTGTGCAAGAGAGTGTAGGGTGCATGAGACGGGTGCAAGAGAGTGCAGGGTGCATGAGACAGGGGTGCAAGAGAATGCAGGGTGCATGAGATAGAGGGGTGCAAGAGAGTGCAGAATGCATGAGACAGAGGGGTGCAAGAGGGTGCAGGGTGCGTGAGATAGAGGGATGCAAGAGAGCGCAGGGTGCATGAGACGGGTGCAAGAGAGTGCAGGGTGCATAAGACAGGGGTGCAAGAGAACGAAAAAATAGGAACAGCATCCAATCCAGGTGAAGTATAACAAGTCTTTATTCAGCCACCATAAAATACGACGTTTCGGCCATTTTCAGGCCTTTATCAAGTAAAGGCCTGAAAATGGCCGAAACGTCGTATTTTATGGTGGCTGAATAAAGACTTGTTATACTTCACCTGGATTGGATGCTGTTCCTATTTTTTCGTTGGACTGTTGTTCATTTGGATCCTTGAACGCCTGAACGTGCATCCGTGCTAACTCCCGAGTGCTGTCAGCTGCTTGAATACTTAGGGGTGCAAGAGAGTGCAGGGTGCATGAGATAGAGGGATGCAAGAGAGTGCAGGGTGTATGAGGCAGAGGGGTGCAAGAGAGTGCAGGGTGCATGAGACAGAGGGGTGCAAGAGAGTGCAGGGTGCGTGAGATAGAGGGGTGCAAGAGGGTGTGTGAGTTAGAGGGGTGCAGGGTGTTTGAGACAGGGGTGCAACAGAGTGCAGGGTGCATGAGACAGGGGTGAAAGAGAGTGCAGGGTGCATGAGACAGAGGGGTGCAAGAGAGTGCAAGGTGCATGAGAGAGGGGTGCAAGAGTGCAGGGTGCATGAGACAGGGGTGCAATAGAGTGCGTGAGATAGAGGGGTGCAGGGTGTTTGAGACATGGGTGCAACAGAGTGCAGGGTGCATGAGACAGGGGTGCAAGAGAGTGCAGGGTGCATGAGACAGAGGGGTGCAAGAGAGTGCAAGGTGCATGAGAGAGGGGTGCAAGAGAGTGCAGGGTGCATGAGACAGAGGGGTGCAAGAGAGTGCAGGATGCATGAGACGGGTGCAAGAGAGTGCAGAGTGCATGAGACAGAGGGATGCAAGAGAGTGCAGGGTGCATGAGACAGAGGGGTGCAAGAGTGCAGGGTGCATGAGACGGGTGCAAGAGGGTGTGTGAGATAGAGGGGTGCAGGGTGCATGAGACAGGGGTGCAAGAGAGTGCAGGGTGCGTGAGATAGAGGGGTGCAAGAGGGTGCAGGGTGCGTGACATAGAGGGGTGCAAGAGGGCGCAGGGTGCGTGAGATAGAGGGGTGCAAGAGAGTGCATGGTGCATGAGACAGGGGTGCAAGAGAGTGCAGGGTGCATGAGACAGGGGTGCAAGAGAGTGCAGTGTGAATGAGACAGGGGTGCAAGAGAGTGCAGGGTGCATGAGACGGGTGCAAGAGAGTGCATGAGACAGAGGGATGCAAGAGAGTGCAGGGTGGGTGCATGAGACAGAGGGTGCAAGAGGGTGGGTGAGATAGAGGGGTGCAGGGTGCATGAGACGGGTGCAAGAGAGTGCAGGGTGCGTGAGATAGAGGGATGCAAGAGGGTGCGTGAGATAGAGGGGTGCAGGGTGTTGAGATAGAGGGGTGCAGGGTTTGAGATAGAGGGGTGCAGGAGAGTGCAGGGTGCATGAGACGGGTGCAAGAGAGTGCAGGGTGCATGAGACAGAGGAGTGCATGAGACAGGGGTGCAAGAGTGCAGGGTGCATGAGACGGGTGCAAGAGAGTGCAGGGTGCGTGAGATAGAGGGGTGCAAGAGGGTGTGTGAGATAGAGGGGTGCAGGGTGCATGAGACAGGGGTGCAAGAGAGTGCAGGGTGCGTGAGATAGAGGAGTGCAAGAGGGTGCGTGAGATAGAGGGGTGCAGGGTGTTTGAGATAGAGGGCTGCAAGAGAGTGCAGGGTGCGTGAGATAAAGGAGTGCAAGAGGGTGCGTGAGATAGAGGGTACAGGGTGTTGAGATAGAGGGCTGCAAGAGGGGTGCAGAGTGTTTGAGATAGAGGGGTGCAGGAGAGTGCAGGGTGCATGAGACAGAGGGGTGCAAGAGGGTGCAGGGTGCGTGAGATAGAGGGGTGCAGGGTGTTTGAGATAGAGGGGAGTCCGTGTATCATCGGTGTACGGTCCGTGTATCATTAGTGTACGGTCCGTGTATCATCAGTGTACGGTCCGTGCATCATCAGTGTACGGTCCGTGTATCATCAGTGTACGTACGGTCCGTGTGCCCGTTTTTAACATTAGTTATCGTAAGTGGTTTTCACAGATGGATAAATAAATGACGAAGCCTCTGTTATACTTTGCAGTGTTAATCACAGGCAGCACACGGATGGCGCACAGACTGTATAATACTACCCGTGTGATATGTTTTTTTTCTGGACCCATAGACTTGTATTAGCACTTTTGATATGTTGTACTGTAAAAAAACAGACAAATCTCCATAAGTTTTGCACAGGCACACAATCCGTGAAAAATCATGGATCTGTGGACTGCCTCATAGAGTATAATGGTTACCTGTAGTTGTGAAAAATACGGATAGAATTTGTACGTTTAACACTGACAGCTGCATGAGACTGTTGTCTAACTTACCAATAGGGGGAGTGACCACTTACAGTGCCTAGGGCAGCATGAATGCCAAATACGGCACTGCCTGTGAGGCAGTACGTTCACATCGGGAGACTTCTAGTTTGGTTGTGCATTGCAATCTGAACACGGTCTGTGTTTCACGGTTGTGTGGATTCAGCCTTAGAAACCTTGCTGGCACTCCAGTGGTTAAAATGTAATTTCCGTTAATTAAGCATTAAAAAATAATTGTGCATCTACCTTAAATAACAAGCTTCCTCCCATGTTAGGGAGAAAATGCAGCAAAAGCTCAACATTCGTCACTGCAACCCCATCAGATGTGTCCACATGAAGTATTGATTGCCTGCTAATATAGTTTCTGCAGTGGTTCCTGATGCCTTTGCCTTTGTACTTCACATTTGTCGATAACACCACCTAATTTCATTGGAGAGCTTTTAGTTAACATGCAAAGATTGAGCCGGTCATCCACAGATGTATCGCAGCCCTCTGCTGTCACCAAGAACGACTTTTCATCAGCTCGTAGATAACTGTTTCGGTACTGCAGTCAAAAGTGATTGCAGCGATGTGCGAGAGAAGAGCTCCCCCTGTGGTGGTCACTGGTCCTGGCAGCAATTTCTGCTAAAGTTGCCATCATTTAACATGCTAACAAAATGAAAAAAAAAAAGCTGTCCGGTCTTCTGATAAGTCTGCAGGCGCTCTATAGGACTGCAGATTTCTGAGTCCTTACAAAATTCAGTGTTGCCAGCTGAAAGGATCCAGAAGTATGCAGGCTTTAACTTTTGAGCCCACTGCTGTCTGGCTAACCTTTGCTGGTTATTAAATATAGGAGGACCCTACTTCATTTTTTTGGGAGTGTGTGGAGGCCTCCCCCATTTTAATAACCAGGAAAGGCTAAGTATACAGCTGTAAGCTGATATTAATAACCTGGGAACCTCCATGTGTATTACACATTCCCAGGCTATAAACATCTGCCCCAGCTGTACGCTTTCCCTCGGCTGGGTAATATAATGTCCCACACCATTTCATTTTTTTCAGAAAATAATTTAGTATGTAAAAAAATACATGTACAGTAAGCTACATAAGCACTGTACTAATCATATATGTGACTGACCTATTTATATCTATCTATTCTATGTGTATGTATTGTAAGGTTTCACTCACTTGGCTGCTTCAGAGGCAAATCAGGAGACACTTTTTTATGCAAAAAGTCCATAGGTTTATTACATCATAAACCATAGCACCGTACAATTCATATCTTCAATGTTTCAGCTCCTGCCTGGAGCCTCACTCCTCAGTCACAGAGACCTCTCTGTCATGTCCCGCCTGGACACATGGTAGTCTGTTCACACTCACAGACTCCCACACACTCTCCCAGGTGCCAAACACAACTCAGTTACATAGCCGTCACCCCGCCCACAGGTGAGGTCAGGATCACATGGTTAGGTCACATGGTTATGACCTCACCACAGGTCCTTTTGATACACATAAACATACTGGCTTTATCTTGGGTATTCAGACACATACCCCTTGGGTGGGTTTGTAGGTGACTGGACCCGCCCAGCTCTCCAAGTCACCTGGAAGCCTCCCAATGTATAGCAAAACTCTCAGCAGTAGATCTGCTGAACAAAACATGCTCAGGCTTCCATCACAGGGCCACCCACCTCTGCGATACATAACGTCCATCCATCACATGCCTCCATGCATATCCCGAGGGCCATACACAGTGCCCCCTAGCTGCATCAGGGGTCATTACACCACAGTATGTATTCTATCTAGTCTATCCTGTTGGGTTAAGCTGTGATTTTACTGGAAGCGGCAGATGAATTGCGGGCTTTTCAAAGGACATGAGGGTTTCTACGCCTTTTAATTTCTGAAAGCATTTTATTTACTGAAAAAAAAGTGTACAGTAAACTACACACAAAGTGTGGAGGACTTTACATCGCTTCTGACATGTCTGTTATAGTAAATGCAACATCTTTTGTGTATAACCTCCTGAATAATTAAGAATCAAATGAAAACTGTGTGCTCTCATTCATCAGCTGCGTCACTGCACAGTCTGACACTGCCAGCACTGATTGGACGGTGAGCAAGGACACACCCCCATCTGGAAATACCCACTTGTCAGTTTATTCATAAATTTCCGGTAGGAATAATAGAGGAACGGCATATTGCACAGTTGTAAGAAAAGATCGCTGATCTGTTCTCATACAGAATACAATGGCTTACTAAAAGCAGACATGACAAGAGAGAGGACAGATTATATTTAAGTGTTAGCTATGCAGTGTCTGGAAATGATACAGCATGATGTTGACTCATTTTACATCTTTGCAGTGGTGTGTGGTGTTTATTCATTTTTTTTTTTTACTGAGAGCTTCACATGTTAAAGATCTGACCCTTTTCTATCTCTTGCAGGAAACAGACCCAGATTTCGACCACTGCGCTGTCTGTATAGAGAGCTACAGGCAGAATGACATTGTGCGCGTCCTGCCATGCAAGTAAGTGTGCGGGAGGGATTTTGCTTGGTCAAATACTAAAGGGATTTCGGACTACAGGTCTTGGTAAAGTCCTATCTGTCAACCCGTTAAAAGGGTCCTATCTGTCAACCAGTTTGCTGCTGGCATAACTTTCTCACCACTGAATCCAGAAGAGAAAATATGCTATATCCACTTTGCTCTATATATTTTTTCTTTATAGATTTGAACCATCAACATGTTTTTCCTAATCTGCAGTGTGTCAATTCTTTCAGCATTTTTGCATCGTTTTTCACTCATTCAAATATAAGGAAAAAAACATCCAAAACTGCATTTTCCTCAGTGTTTTTCCTGCCCATACTCTGTTTTTTTGTGCGCAAAATCTGTGGCAAATACTCAGTGTGCACATAGCCTAATATGATTTTGCAACAAAAAGTAATGTTTTGTAAAAAAAAAAAAAAATAAATAATGCATTAAAAAATAATGTTTATGGCTAAAAGGCTGATTAAGGCGATGTTCATAGGCAGCATTTTAGCAGTATTTTTTTTCTGCAGTACATGTTTTATTTTATAGCGTTTTATTCAGCAAAAATAGCAGCGAAACCTGTTGGCTGTGTTTTTTCAACGTTTTTGCACATGCTCATTGCTTTCTATAAGTGAAAAAATGCTGAAAAAAATGACATGCTGCAGATTTCAAGAACACTGCAGTTCTCAAATTACTCAGGAAAACCAAACAAGCTTGTGCTTGAGATTTCAGACATTTTATAGCTTTTACTGGTACTGTAAAATGCGGCTTCTTATTTCCTTAAACTCTGCATGTGAACATAGCCTAAGTCTGAGACGCACATTTTTAAGTAAAAGCTCAGGCAGTGCATAGTTTATACTTATCACTTATGTTTATGTCTACATTTACATATTCAGAAGAATTAATGGAGCTATCTGGCCTTAGGATACAAGTCTGCAGTCACTGTGTATGACTGCAGCCTTGTGAATCTTCACATCGCGTGCACTGCTCGATGTGTGCATTCTCTAGTGCCAAGAGCCGGCGTACATCCTGCCACATTCCAACTAGAGTCAGCACTGCAAGTCGGCATGTGACCGCATGTATTCAAAGCACATATTTGTGCCTGCCGCTCCCAATACCGAGAATCCTTACAGTGCACACGATGTGAGGATTTGCAGGTCTGCAGTGACTGCAGACTGGCAGCCCAAGGCCGGACAACCCCTTTAAATCTAGATATCTGCTACGCAAGCAAACAAATTGGTCCCTTCGCGGGTAGTTGCTGGGAGCTCATATTGCTATTCAAGAGAAATGGTAAAAGACAAAATGTGACAATCAAACGTTCATGCCTATTGATTGGTAAGGGGTGATAATGTGAGAAAAGGTCACTTTCCCCCCTAACCTTTGGTCATCAGAAGCTGTACACAGATGTACGTACCAAGTGTCTTCTAAGATGGATTGCCCTACCCAATCTATGCATACACGGAACCAAAAAATACAATTTTAATGTTTCTCCCTGAATGTTGTAGCTTCACCATTGATCATTATCATTTGAATACTATTAGGCTTTATTATCATACCAAGATCTAGTCCTTGTATTCTACACCCGTCCTTGTCACTATCATGGAAAATAACTTTCTTGGGGGAAGCTTTCCAGCCTTGGTTGTTTTTTAATACTATACAATGCCGGCACTTCATGTTCCCGGTGGTTGTCCTCCACGTTCTTCATCATTGTTCCCATTAAAGTCAATTTTAGCACGCAGTTGTTGGTAGCTTTCACAGTTAAGATAATCATAGAGGATACACCAGAAATGGTCAAAAATTCAGACCTTCTCTAGGTTACACGTCCTTCCCGTTAGAAGAATAAAACACTTTTTAATTTGAGGTCATTAGTGAAAAGCACAGCAACTACTAAGAGAATAACCTTAATCATCAGTGTAGTGCAAAAGCAGAAAAAGAGGGAAAAAAACATTTGTGTATTCATCTGTTGAAGTAGAAGGACAAAAAGAAAAACATCAGAATGAACACCATAAGAGACGTTTTAATTCAGATCATAGATTGTGAATGCCAGTGGGTACAGAATTGCGATTGATGCCAATCCATGTACATGCCGTGGAATATGTCAGTGCTGAATAAATTGGGGAATTAAAGGGGTTTTCAAAGCCCAAAAATAAACAATTTGGCTGTCCCTGCAATGCGTCCCCAAATCCTCCAGTTACCTTTTATAATTCATTTTTTAGATCCGCAGTTTTTTTGGTCTTTTTTTGGGACCACTTACAAAAATCCTGTTAAGGATCCACATTGTTAAATTTAGACTGGAGCTACACTGCACAACAGAGGTCGCGTCACCAAAGTTCCCTGTGTGTAACTACTGTATCATTGTGCCATACAAATAATGGTGTTGCATTGCAATGTCTACCGTACTGCGACCCCAAGAACCTCCCTACATACAGAATACTGGCCACCACAGCCCCATTACATACATTTTGAAGGCCCCTACAGCCTTCCCTCATACAGAACTAATTCCATCACAGCCCCCATATGTACACAATATGATGGCCCCACAGCTCTCTTACATGCCAAATAGAGGCCCCCAGCAACCCCTACATAAACAGAATGATAGCCCCACCACCTCCCTACATACAGAATTATGACCCTACCTTTCATACAGTTTGATAGGCCCCACAGCCCCCCTACATACTGAATGATGTCACGCACAGTGTGGGAAAGACAAAGTGCAACACAAAGGGATGAGGGGAAGGGAGCCCAACACTAGGGCAGTGGGGACCCTAGGTTGATCTAAAGGCACTCTGTCTGCACTAAACGTCCCTATATTGGTTCTGCACCTATCGCCGAGCAGGAACCTAATCCCTGCCTGACCCTGGCAATAAGCCCTGCTTAGGGAAGGACGGGTTGAGCATTAGTCAATCCCCACTAAAACTAAAGACACATGGGATAGACAAACAAGGGGGAACACTTATCTTGAGTAGACTCCGAGAGATAACACAGACGTCTTCAAATAGCACCAAAGAGGAAGATAGTCAACTGCTATAGCTCTAAGCCTCAACAGGGGGAAATGGAAATATCACTGGTGATTCCCAGCAGCAGGCTGAGAGTCTATAAACACCCAGATCCAGGTGTGTCAATTAGAGCTGGTGAAAGGTTGCCACTGGGTCAAAGAGAACAGTTAAGAAGGTGTCTGCAAGGCCAAAAGCAGAGACCTTCTGCAGCTAGATGCAGTGTCAGCAGCTTCTGAATTACCTGTGACAGATGGCTCCATAGCGTCCCTACATACATAATGAATGCCACTACTGCATCCCTACACAGAATTATGGCCTCACATCCTTCTTATGTACAGAATAATGGCCATCACAGCACCCTTTCATACAGTATGATGGCCCACCAGCTCCCCTACATACAAAATGATGGCGACCACAGCCTCCCTACATATAGAATGATGGCCACTACTGCTTCTTTACATACAGAATGATGGTCACCAACATCCTTCCTACATATAGAATGATGGTGGTCAGAGCTCCCTTATATACAGAATGATGGCCACCACAGCTTCCCTACATAAATGATGGCCACCACAGCCTCCTTATATAGAGAATGATGGCTACTACAGTCTCCCTACATATGAAATGATGGTCCTACATTCCCCTACAAACAGTATCATGGCCCCACAGCTTCACTGTAGACAACATAATTTCCCCAGTATCCCTTACCCTCTGCTGTGTGTCTTGCCTCCCATTCAGCCCTGTTTATTGAGAATCCTCTCTAGTGGGTACAGACGTTGCCAGACGCGCTGTGTGAATCATGACACGACCGCACACAACTTTTTGGGCGGCTGCGTCTGTTTTTTCTGTGATGCGGCTGGGACAACCCGGCAATTTCAAGACACGGTGCCGGCCTAGATGATAGCGGTCCTCTGCTGGACCAGCCTTCAAAATATTGCCTCGGTGAACACATGTTTAAGACACATCATCTTGAGACTTATACAGTCTCAAGATGGATAATTTGCTGCCCATAATTTCTTTCTTAACACTCCTCCCACTTCACCTAGTATGTGCTATCTGGAGACTATACTGCAATCAGTGATGTTACATGTGCTGACAGCGGCTCATTCGCTGTACTGTAGGGAGCAATGAGTCCGTAGTGATAGAAATCTCTCTATTCTGATCCTATATTGTATTGGTAAATGATCAATTTAGACAGATGATCTGTATGCACCCGGACTAGGCTACCCTCTACATTTCATGAAATCCTATCACAAGCATGAGTTCAGATACCAATAATGTGGAAGCAAAACCCGAAATATCCCTTCATGCGGCTGTAGGGCTCATACGCTCCACAGTAATGATTTTATGTCTGCTTGTATTAAATTATCCGTGAATGCTAACGCTCCGAGACATCGGCTCTGCTCATATGGATGTCAATGATAAATGCAGTGTCTGGGCCTTTCTATCATTTCCTCCGGTCTCCGAGCCCAATACCTAGTAATTACCAGCATCCACATTCCATCCTTAATTTCTTCCTTTCGTTCTATGAACCACGATCACAGTGATCATTGTATACTTGGTGGAGTCGCTCTGCAGGGACTGTTGACTAGTCTGGAATTACGGACAGTGGGACCGATGAGATTTTGTCTTGAGAAATGTATTTAGGAAGCCAAGTTAGTGCTGAATTTGGAGAGAACATTTTATATCCTGGCTCATGGTATCTCTTCAGGATCTATAATGATGTTTGGGGGTAAAAAGGGGTAAAATATGGACTGAAGGCTTCTGTAGAGAAGCTCTGTTAGATGCCTGGTTAATTAAAGAAAGGAAGAGCAAGATTTCTTCTGAGAAGCGGGATGGCTGCTTGATTGATCTCCACTCGTTGCTTGGCTTCAAGTGTAGAAAGAGAACGGGTGGAATGATTGCTGTAAAGAAAGGTTCTGCGTGCGGTCGCTGTGCATAGTCACTTCTTTTGATCACTTGTCTCATGTATTTCTCATTACGTGTGACATCCTGTATCTGTAATATAAACTACTGCACCGTGAAGACTCTTTTTCTGCGTCCTACATTTGTTCTGCCGGGAAAAATTGTCATCAAGATTCCTGTCGTGTTTAGAAGATGGAGTGCAAAGTTTTGTCTCATTTTTAAGTGAAACTCTCCAAAGATGGAATGATAAAATTGAGCAAACAGCTATTGTTCGATTTTTTATTTTTTTCACCCCATGTCTGAGGGAGTTTAGTTTGGGGTCAGCAAACCATTCTACGATTTGTGGCCAGCTCTTTATATTTGGTGATTGCTTTTGGTTGTCCTCTTGACAAGTATTTTTGAGCAGACTGAAATCTGTTTTTTCTATCCTTACCACATTTATAAAGGGAGTTTGCCAGCACAAAATGGCTGATCAAACCAAGCTCCGGTGATCGGTGTAACCATGGCATGGCCGAGCAGTCGAGAGCACCTTCCTACCTATTTAGTTTCCATCTATCTCCACTTCTTCTTCTTTGATTGACCACTCTGGCTTTATGAGCGCCAAAGGAGGGTGGAGACAAATGGGGAAACAAGGAGGTGAGAAGGTACCCCAAAATGTTTGGTCTCACCAAAGGTGTACCAAGTGCCTGCGATAGAGAATCACTAACGTAAGGGATTAGAAAATATGCATGTGACCAGTGTTTACATTGGGGACGAGATTTTCCCCTAAGAAAAGAATCTCAATGATCTATAGCTCTGTAGCAATCAACATCTTGATGAAAAGAAAGATGAGTAACCTAAAAGTTCAGAAGCCTTATTCCACATGAAGACCACAATCGGCGTGTTCTCTGTGCTGAGGACATTAGAATGATCGATGGTGGTTTTCATTAGAAAAAGGGCATCTACACCATGATTACTCATTTAGTAGAAACTTTTCTTGAACTAATCAGCAAAATTTCAGATTGTTTTACAAAAATAATAGTCTAAAGACAGCTTTATTTGCTTAAATTTTTTTTTTTGCCACTTGAGAACATCCAGTGTAATGAAGTAATGTAAGGATGGAGTTGTCGGCAACACAGAAAGGACGGTTGTCAAAATACTTTATTAGCCTGGCCATAAATAGGACATTCAACTCCATCAGTATTCACAAAAAAAAATATTATCAAGATGTTGTGGTTACAAAAGGCTGGTTACATACGGTAAGTCTGATATTC
The DNA here is from genome assembly GCA_033576555.1 of Oophaga sylvatica. Classification (NCBI taxonomy): domain Eukaryota; kingdom Metazoa; phylum Chordata; class Amphibia; order Anura; family Dendrobatidae; genus Oophaga; species Oophaga sylvatica. Next base: position 28,210,800 of record JARQOD010000004.1, read on the forward strand.
ACGGTCCAAGTATAGACTGTGATGCCGATCAGGCTGTTGAGTCGGGTCAAAAGCTCCACGGCCGGTTCTGACATTACGTACTTGGACCGTGAATGTTGGACGTGTGACTCAGACAGTATGTTCAGCATATATGCTACTCCTTTTCTGTATAATGGCCTCTGATCCTGTGATGTCCTTCAAAGACGCTCGGGAATTGAAATGCGCCTGCGCTAACTTTTTAGTGCGCAGGTGGGGTGGAGATGAGTATATTATGCAACGCTTTCATCTGGACATCTGGATTTGCACACTGGGAAACTAGCGGTTTGCCTTGTGTCAGAGGGAGGGGATGGAAGGGTTGTGTTGGATGTTCTTCTAATAGTGGCCATTTTTAGGATGGGAGCAATGGTGCAGTCAGGAGACTTGGATGCAAAAGGTGTACAGCTTCAGAAACAAAAGAAAAGGGGGTACAACTTTATTAGTAAGTTGCCCAACCCCTAATAAAACTGATTGAAGAATACAGTGAACTCTGTATTCTAGACTGAGTATGGATCACAGAGAATAGCCTAAATTGTAGAACATCTTTGAAAAGTTTGAGGTTAATTTTTGACCTCTGATTATAAACAGATACTTGCATCCTATGGCAGCAACTGGAGGTTTTGGAAAGGGCATGTAATAAAAACACAAATTACAGTCAACCCCTTTAAATGTAGAAAAAAATGAAATACTGGACACTATGTGAGGCTTTTAGCCAAGCTTATTTTTTTAGAGAAGTCTTTGAGTTGTGACTGGTCTTATGGTAGAAGACTTTGCATCCTACTGACACAGAAAGGAGTTTCCCACGACTGAAGTCCGGCTTCATTGGCAAGCTTGTTAAAAAGGAACCGCAAAATCCACAGCAGCGTGGACAACAAGCTGAGTTAATCTTGTCTCTCACAAAGAAAATAGTTTTCTAAGATTAAACACACTGATATAGAAGGGTCTGTATTAGAAACTGTTTAGAGCGACGGAGCGCTGGGTAGTCAATGGGAAGCCGAGCCTGGTCGCACTCTAAGTCGATAATATCTAAAAGTCATTATGTCTGAAAGCCATTTATAGATCTCCCGATTATAAACTTGGTGAAATAAAAGGGAGGTGGATCTGTTCATGCAGTAAATGGCAAAATGTCAGCTTAGTTTCATCTAAGTTTCTATTAGTCTCTTGCGCAGCATCCAATTCCTCGGCTTCTACAGAGCCGCAGGCGTATGACGGCGATCATTATTTGTTAGCATGAAGTTTGTTAAAAACAGTGTTGAGGTCTTTCATGTCAGCGCTTCTCCAGACAAACTAAGTATGTCTTCTATTCTACTCATTATTGAAATTAAAGAGGTTTTCCATAGCTTTACATTATTGAAAATCACCCTAAATAGAATAAAATATTAATGGAAGAGATGCTCACGTTAACCGATCCAACACCATTCCCTCTCCAAAGCTGCTGAGGTCCTCTGCCAGTCTGTGTGCCACTTGCTACATGTAAAAGTTTGGACACTTCTGGTCAAAATTACTGTTATTGTGAACAGTTAAGCAAGTTGAAGATGAAATGATCTCTAAAATGCTTAAAGTTAAAGATGACACATTTCCTATATTCACATTTTACATTTTAAAAGTTATGAAAAGTTATGAAAAGGAAAATGGTCAGATGCAAAAGGTTGCATGGTTAATACCTGGTAGCACCCCCCTTTTGAAAGTATCACAGCTTGTAAACGCTTTTTGTAGCCAGACAAGAGTCTTTCAATTTTCTCTTGAGGGATTTTCATCCATTCTTCCTTGGAAAATTCTTAGTTATGGTTAGAATCAGTGATTGGCTGCAGCAGGACATGTAGGTCATAGGAAGCTGAATAAAATGATACCTTGACTTCTGCGATCCGATGTATTTTTCAGAGAAATGCACTTTTTAAAAAAAAATATATATATGTAAATGAGCTGTTAAGATCTATGGGCCGGACATAGATCTCCCTCAGACTGTCTACAGAGCTTATTGGAAATGAAAGGGAGAGTTACCAGTGTGACACATGTAGATCAGGAGAGCAGACTGTCAGTGTCACACTTTTAACATCTCCTATTTATAATAAGCTATGGAGGCAGATTCTCAGGGAGATCTATGTCCGGCCCATAGATCTTAACAGCTCAGTGGATGGATGATAAGTTGTGACTATTGGATTACCTGGTTTACAAAACCCATTTTCATTAGTCTATTAATCATTTCATTTAAAGAGGACCTGGCACTTGCTATAAATATTTCTTTCCTGGTGTGAATGCCTCTGTTCTTCTAATTCTGGCATATTGGCGTTCTCGGTGCCTTCTTTCCTGAGAAATGGCTCCCACTTCCCCATAAGTAAAGCTAGCCTTTTTATCCAAGACGATGTGGTTCTCGGCTCTTTTCTTTGGGTGCCTTCTTAAGGACCGCTCCAGTGATGCCTTTCTGCTGTTGCCCCTGGTCTCGATGTCTGCATTACCGCTGCAGCCGGTCACTGGGCTCGGCAGTCTTGTGCTTTCTACTTCATTACCCTCCCTAAATTATGACCTCTTTATTATGGCCCCATGCAATAAGGTCAAGATGGTCGATTGCTTTATCAGAAAATTTCAACCAGGATTTCTTATCTTTATTTTTCTAGGCATGTATTCCACAAAGTGTGCGTGGATCCGTGGCTCAGCGAGCACTGCACTTGTCCTATGTGCAAGTTGAATATATTGAAGGCCTTGGGAATAGTGGTAAGTCGTGTGATAAGAAATGGCGAAGCCTCTTATGTCTCGCATTTCTCCTATGGTTCTTCACCGTACTATGCAGCTGATTTTCTGACAGTTTGTCACACCAGTACAAGCCTATAAGGCTGTTTGATCTCTGTCTGAAATATCTGAATAAAAAACGATTAAAAAATGTTATGTACCCCAAAATGGTACAAAAAAAATCTTAAACTCGTCCTGCAAAAAAAAATAAGCCATCCTACAGCTCTGTTCACCAAAAAATAAAAGCGTGCCAGCTTTCAGAATATAGCGACAAAAAACTTTTTTTTTAATTAAAAATAAAAAAGCTTTTTTAGCGTGTGATAGCTGAAAAATATATAAAAAAAATATATAAATCGGATATCAGAGCGGACCATGGGCAGGTTTTTCCTTGGTTTCTCAGGCCTTGAGCACCAAGATAAGACTCTACTTACTGTCACACCCCGGCGCAGAAAATCAATTCAGACGCTGCCTATACAAGGGCAGACAGTGTTCGTGTAAGCGCGCGATCGTATCGCACATGCGCGGGATTACAGTGCCGACCAGGTCAGTATGACACTAATGGGAGGGGGGTGATAGTATAATGAAGTGAGGAGGCAGTGATTTCTTCCATGCACCGCACGCCCCGCAGCCTGGAAGAAATCATTAACCTAAAAGATTATAAATCAGTTTCTTAATGTCTACAGCACAGCTATGAGGCATACAGCTAAGACTGGTTTAACCATTCAATTACCTGCATGCCCATAGTAATAGGTAAAAATTGTCCGGGGGTGACAGATTCCCTTTAAAGTGACACGGGTCAGATTTCAAAAATTTGGCTTGGTCATTAAGGTCAAAATTGGTTCTGTCACTAAGAGGTTAACGGAGTGTTCATTTACCGTATATACTTGAGTATAAGCCGACCAGAGTCTAAGCAGAGGCTCCTAATTTTGCCACAAAAACTGGGAAAACTTATTGACTCGAGTATAAGCCTAGGGTGGGAAATGCAGCAGCTACTGGTAAATTTAAAAAATAAAAATAGATACCAATAAAAGTAAAATTAAATGAGACATCAGTAGGATAATTGTTTTTGAATATCCATATCGAATCAGGAGCCCCATATAATACTCCATACAGTTCATGATGGGCCCCATAAGATGCTCCATATTAAAATATGTCCCATATAATGCTCCATAAAGGTCGATGATGGCCCCATAAGTTGCTCCATAATAAAATATGCCCCATGTAATTCTCCATAAAGATTGATGATGGCCCCATAAGATGCTCCATATTAAAATATGCCCCATATAATGCTCCATAAAGGTTATTGATGGCTCCATAAGATGCATATTAAAATATGCCCCCTATAATGCTCCATAAAGGCTGATGGCCCCATAAGATGCTCCATAATAAAATGCTCCATAAAGGTTGATGGCCCGATAAGATGCGCCATAATAAAATATGCCCCATATAATGCTCCATAAAGGTTGATGGCCCGATAAGATGCGCCATAATAAAATATGCCCCATATAATGCTACTGCGATTAAAAAAAAAAATGACATACTCACCTCTCGTCACTGGGGGCCAGGTGCCGTTATCCTGAGCAGACGGGGACACCGGCACGCTATGAGGGCCAGGTGCCGGTGTCGCCGCTGGCTCAGGCCCCCGGATATTAACCTGTCCCCGTTCCACCGCCGCGCGCCGCTCTGTCTTCTGGCTCTCTGCAGTGACTGTACGGGCAGAGGGCGCACACACAGCACGTCATCACGCCCTCTGACCTGAACGTCCCTGCAGAGAGCCGGAAGACAGAGCGGCGGTGGAACGGGGACAGGTGAATATCGCAAGTGCCAGGGGCCTAAGCCAGTGGCGACACCGGCACCAGGCCTGCATAGGGCGCCGGTGTCCCCACCTGCTCAGGACACCGGCACCTGGCCCCCAGTGACGAGAGGTGAGTATGTCATTTTTTTTTTAATCGCAGGGACCGTGACTCGTGTATAAGTCGAGGGGGGTCTTTTTCAGCCAAAAAAGGGGGCTGAAAACTCGGCTTATACACGAGTATATACGGTAATTTGTACCCTTTAATGAATATAGGCCTACCTTGTATAAGCGTGGGTGTTCTTACATGTTCGTAAATAGCGGCATACAATGCATTGTGTCAAATATAACGTGGACCCCATGTCTTTGGCGGAACGCCTTTGTGTGTATACAAAGCCCCAGTGTTCTTTCTATGACGGGCACTATAATGTAATTTTAATTCTTCAGTCTGTTGCTGACATTGGCAGTGAAGCAGATGACGCCATCCAGGGCACATTTAACTATACAGTCCCTTGTACGTTGTTTCCTACATATCATGTGGCCAGCGGTGAATGTTGATCTGACTAACGAAGCATAAGAGGAAGAAAACAGGTGGAGAGCTGGACAGACAGAGAGGCCTTTAGAAATCCAATATTGACACCGATCGAGCCACAAAGGCCCTTCAGTGCCGTGAAGTACGCCTGAGACCTGTTGAGACATAGTGCTTAAGAGCAAAATTATACAGCACTTCTTCATAAGAGGCAAGAGGACAAGCTGTTTCCTGCAAAGATTAGCAGCCATCTACATGTGCCCTGAAGGATTTCTGTGATGTGCAAGCGTGGAAGAAGAAGACCAAACGCCAAGTGAGGAGCTTTACAACCTCCCCTAACAAAGTGTGCAGAGCAGGGGTAAAAGGTTGGAGATGAATGACAAGTACAACAGCAGGATAGATTCTGTGAACGCGGAGATGATCCATTGTCAGAAATGACTGTCTCTGCTGGGTGTTTCCTTCCCATGGTTGATTGTACTCATCTGCCATTTTTATCTTCCCTTTAGTTTACTCCCCTCAAATAGGGTCAGTGAATCCGTGTGTCCATCCCACACAGTTTTGCAAATCCAATTTTGCTAACTGATGTGCCGCTGCCAGGCAGTGGGCAAAGTGCATTGTGGATGGAATGTAAATTTAATCAAAAAAAAGCATCTGGAGCTCCATAATGCTGTGCTCCATTCTGTGTGCGCTGTGTTGTTTTTCCAAGCGGCGCAATATTTATGAGGTGGTGTAATCTAGCAACAATGGTTTTAGGGGAGAAAATCATGGCAATACGAATCTGATTAATAGATTCTCATGGTGCTTTGGTCACTGTAAATGGAAAGGTGGCACACTTGTTCAATAGTGTTTCAAAATCCTATATAAGAATTCAAGATGGCCATGGATGTACAGCTACCTCGTCGTTTACTGCAGCCATGGCATCACGCAGAAATTGGAAGGGGGAGCACAACATACTTGATATAGGTGGATATGAGATCCATAGCAATCATGTCCTGTACTAAGTACCTATGCTAAGTACTGTTAATGTGTAAGATGACAATACCCCTTTCAATGGGTATTTCTATGTTGTAAAGTTATGACACAGCCTAAAAATAAAGGTCCCATTCACTTGAATGGAGCGGTGCTATAGTTCCCCTGCACAGGTGCCATTGTAGAAGCTATGAAATAGTGCCCTAGCCCCTTCACTCTCCGGATGGATGGGGATCCCATAGGTGGCCCTCCTCCCCCGCCAATAGTGATAGTATAACCTGCCGTTATGTGGCCAACTGCGGGCATTTTTAGCCCCAACATTGCAGCCATGCCTTCTAGCCATATCGTTAACAAGCATTTTCCTCTGAAATGGTCTACGTAAATCTATATCGTCATCGACCGTGAATTTGTTAAAAAGTTCTATTCAGCCGTTTAAGTTAAATTTTCCAATGTGAAAGCTGGGTGGTAACCAATATCTGACATTACAGCACTCTACATGGGTAGTCACTAGGCTTCCCTAAGGTCTAATATTGCAAATGTCGTATGTAAGCTGCTATACAAACCCATATTGTCAGTATAGTGACAATAGAGGCGCAGCAGCACATACGTGACTCCGCCAGTCTGGGCAGACTTCAGTCATTGCTCCTCAATGAATTCTGCTGTCATCTCTCCCGGTGACCTTGGGCATGTTGCTTTACAGTTTTTGCCTCAGGCAGTTCCCTTCTCCTGAGACTTGACAGATCCTGTGTACTGAGCTGAATCACTAACCATAGCTATGTAGGAAACAGGAGCTGATTTTCAGTTTTTTTTCCAGCCTTTATAACATACATTTGGGTACAATATGAAGGTAACTTCCCCAACACTCTGAAGAAAATACATCTACTCCAAGTTACCTCCACATGTGGGTTCTGTTTAGCATTCTATTCTCATCACTGCCAAACAGGGTTTATTTCGTGTTGCGTAAACAGCATTAACTTTACCCATCGAGACATGGACCTCACGAGACCTCTAAAGGTGTCCTGCAGTATCTGGCACCATGGTATGAGCAGCGACCGGAACATTGCGAGGTGGGCTGAGGTCAGCACAGACACTTTGACCAGTTTGTTGAGATCTTTCTAGGATAGCCAGCGTTATTCTATTTTTTATTTTTTTTTTTAGCAATTTGTGTTACGCTAAGATCACAACAGACCCGAATAGCCATTGCCCCCACACACATCAATGAGTCTTTAGTGCCAATAACAGGGTTACTGGTTCACCAGTTGATCTTCAAGGACTATTTTTGGCTCTTATCACTGCAGACCAGGAGCACCCCACAAAACAAGATGCTGTGACTCTGTCGTTATTGCAGTCTCGCCCATGATTGTCGTTTAGATCCTTATGCTTCCAACACATCAAGTTCAATCCTTGATATGTGCCATAGTCACTTTACACCAATCCATCAAAGAAGTTAATCTGCTGAGTTAGAAGTTGCATCGAGTAGCTGTGAAGTGGCCATGGTCATGTTCTGGACCGGCTCTAGGTTTATTCAGGCCATTGGACAACATAGACGCAGTGGGCCCCTCTACCTTTTTCGATTTTTCCTCATCACCATCCAAGGACATCATTTAAAGGACATCATTCATTTGATCATATAATGTACTGAAAAAAAAGGAAAACTATTCCATCATGACTATTATGAGTTTTGATTCCTTAAAAATTAAATGTAAACTTATTGGATGCCAAATATATAGAGTGTGTTTTTTTCTTCTATATTTTATTGATTCGGACACTCATACATGCGACAAAGATGTACATTTTTTAAATTCTATTTACTTTCCAGGAAAAGGAGTACTTGAAATTTTATAAATACAGTGTGTGTGTGTAATGTGTGTAATATCTATCTATCTAGATATATATACCGTATTAATCTGTTTTTTGTTTTTTTACTGGTCCCTTTAGTATAATGCAGCCCACCCCCCCCAAGAGTATTATGCAGCCCCCTTCCCCCCACAGGAGTATAATGTAGCCCACCACCCCCAAGAGTATTATGCAGCCCCTTTCCCCCACAGGAGTCTAATGCAGCCCACCACCCCCAAGAGTATTATGCAGGCCCCCCTTCCCCCCACAGAAGTATAATGCAGCCCCCCCTTCCACAGGAGTGTAATGCAGCCCCCCATAGAAGTATAATGCAGCCCCATAGGAGTATAATGCAGGCCCTATATTCCTCTAGTATTATGGCCACCACATTCTCACCGATTTAAAAAATAACAGCCATACTTGCCTTTCCTCATTTCTTGCTGCAATGCGTCTCCTCACCTCAGCAGCTCCACAGCCCGGCACAGCGTGGTGCACGATGATGTCATCGCACCCACTGCGACAGAGGGGGATGATGGGAGAGGGAGCGTCACGTGACACTCTCTCCTCCATCATTGCTTTCAACTGTATCGGCATCGATAATGCCGATATAGTTGAATGCGCGATGCAAGGGGGAGGGGCTCTGGCAGGGGGTCCCCCTGACTCACTGGCCCCATAGCGGTAGCATAGTCTGCTGCTATTAGTTAGTGGCCTGCCACTGGCTTAGGGCCCCTGGGTTAGATGCCTAGTTAGGTGCCTAGTCTACCTACCGCTAATGCCGTCCCTGCTTGGATGTACAAACATGGCAGACATGAGGGGTCTTCAGGAGGTTTTTGGCTGGTGTGACAATGCATTCGGCACCCACACTAGCATTGCGTGGAAGGAAGCGATTGTCTTTGGAAGACAATTTCATTTCAGAGTTATGGTGCAATATTCCTGTATGGATAGTAGTTCTAGTGACATATTCATGTACTGATGGTGGTTCTGGTCTTGTATTCCTGTACTTATGGTGGTTATGGTGACATCTTCATGTAGAGATGATTGTTCTAGTGCTGCGGTCATGTACTATCGATAGTTCTGGTTATGTATTAACGTAGTGATGATGGTTCTTGTGCTGTATTCATCACCAGAACCATCATCAGAATAAGAATCCATCACCATAGCCATCATCAACACATAGAAACTGCATCACAACCATCATCAGTAAATTAAAGGTCACTAGAACCACCATCACATAGTGATGATGGTTCTTGTGCTGTATTCATCACCAAAACCAACCTCAGTACATGAATACATCACAAGAACCACTGTCAGTAAATAAATGCAACACCAGTACCATCATCAGTACATGAATACGTCAGTACATGAATACATCACCAGAATCACTATGCGTTCATGAATACATCACCAAGCTTAGTACAGCAATCAATTGCAATGTCAAGTCAGGCCCACATAAATTTCTATCTCATGAACTTATAACTCCCAGTATGTCCGTGACAATATTAAGGAGATCGGAGTTGTTGTTAAAGGAACCACAGTACTGATGGGACGTAGTCCGTATCAGTAAGTAAACATTTACATTTCTTTTTGTCTCATTCTTCACATCCACAGCTCTTCTCGGTAGACTTCCCTCTTCTCTGGTCTTCTGCAGCTTATCCTGACACAGTGCCTTTAAAAATAATTGTTATTAAAATACCCTCTGCATAAAAATATCTATCCATTGTACGACCTAAATAAGCCTCCTTTTGTATATGGCCTCCACACTGCCTGCCCTTATGAGTTACACCCGCCACTCTGTCCGCTCACTGGGTAAGCCAGCTCCTCTTGGGATGTCCCCATAGCCCCCCCCTTATGTCCCCATAGACAGCCCCTTTTGTGATGTCTCTACTGCCCCTCTTATGTCCCTGTACTCGGCCCCTCTTGGTATGTCCCCACAGGCCCTAGGTACAGTATAATAGCCACTATTCATTGGGAAAATAGAATAGAATATAAAAGCTTACTCTCCTAATCCAGGCTCCCTGTCCAGCTAAACTCCGTCTCCTTTTCCATCTGGTGACGCAGTGGCCACTGCACGGCGCAATGATGTCACTGCATCCCGATGTCTGATGTACTTTTTTTTGTGTATGACAGAGTTCCCAGCAGAACGGTAGCTCATTACAGCTCCTGTGCTCCTGTCGTGGATGGCGCCAACATAAATTGTATTCGCATCTTACAGACGCAAACAGAATTGAGTGCGGGGAAGTGACAGCCGGGACACAGGCAGAGAGAGGGGTGAGCAGTGTCAGTGACTGACACTGCCCCCTGTGTGCCATGACTGTGCTGAATGCCTGCAGCCAGAGGAAGGGGACGGGCGACCGCAAGCATTCAGCAATGTCGAGGGGAGGGGTTCTCAGAAATGATTCCCCCTGGATAGACACGAGGTAGCACTCTAGGCAACTTCCTACACCTCGTCACGGCCCTGATGGCCGTCAAGGCAGATGTTGCCAGTCGAAATGCGGTCCCTGGGTTACAGCACTTTCCCATTCGCTTAATGCTGGCTATGGTCCTGATGTCAATCACAAGCACAGTGATAGTGCCGATGCAGTCAGAACATCAAAAATGTGACACTGGTCCTCTTAGAGCTACTCCCTGCACAGTACTATACTATAACAGTGTGAGCCATTTAGGAGTTTTCTCACTAAAGAAAAGCTTTATTCATATTCCCTGTTAGGGCATCTAAAAATTATTAAAAGACTTCCACTCGAGATTATCATGTGTAGGCCAGTGCAAAAGTGTGCTGGCGTCATTTGATATAAGTTCATTTTCTCAACTTTTTGCCACCTAACTCTTCATACGACAACACTTGTACAGTGGCCACATAGGAGTTGTGCAAAGGAAGCCCAGTGACAGCTAGAAGGGGCATACATCCTATCAATGGCTGACTGCACATAAATCATCACTATGCCAATCTGCTGCTGTTGTCCCTGATATCAGTACTTGCAATCAACTTTCTATAGCTGATATTTTAGAAATTTAAAGGGAACCTCTCAGCAGGTTTTCACCTCCCCTTCTCAATACTATTGATATGCTCATGTAGCTCTTTCAAATCTAGCAATACATTTATGTGGCCCAAGTGTGAAAATGTGGGATCCGTCAGAAAAGTTAAAAAACGGATGCAAAACTGGTCAGTTTTCTGACGGATCTGCCAAGGAGAGAGAGAGAGAGAGAGAGGAAGTGTTTTCTGCATTTAGAATGGTTTTCTATAGAGTCGACGGATCCGCCATTGTCCGCCATTTTGGCGGACAAAGAAAACGTTGCATTGGACGTTTTTTTGTAATGACGGCCGCCAATTTTTTGGCAGATCCGTCAAAAAACGGACCTAACGGACGACCATCCGTCAAAATCCGTCACTAATGCTAGTCAATGGGAAAAAACGGATCCGCCAAAAAAAAATGGCGGATCCGTTTTTTTTTTTCACATTTTGACTGACGTCGCACGACTGAAGTGTGAAAAAGGCCTTGCTGAGAAATTAGCATTTGAATCTATATATGAAAATGAGACTGTCGATCTGACGCCTCCAGCTTTATTCTCCGCCCATCGCCACCTTTCCCCTCCTGATTGACAGCCTGTAAGCTGTGTGACTTCAGGCAAAGGAGGCAGCAGTGAGTGGGGAATAGAGTTGGAGTGACGGAGGGCCTCATTTACATATATATTCAAATGCTAATTTCTCAGTAATGGAGGAATGGACTGGCCATGTAAAGGTATTGCTAGACTTGTCTTTGAAAGAGCTACATGCACACATAATTAGTTTGGTGAGTGAAATCCTGCTGACGGATTCCCTTTAAGAGTATATACAATGAAACCATACAAAAATGAGTAACTTTGTAGATGATCTTACTCTGACACCTATAATATAGCCATGGCTGCATTCACAATTCTAAAGACTTCAGATCTGAATTCCTCCAGAATTGCTTGCTGGCATAGTGTGTATACGCCTTGTCGTGTGCTTGTGTGATACATTGCGTCAGTGGATAATACGTATTTGCGCTGAGCTGGCACGTATGTTCTATCTGTGATTTAATAGGACCGTAGTACAGATATAATAAAAAAAGATGTGAAAATATATCCCTTTGTTTCTTGCTGTGATGGTTGCACCAGGCCCGGCCGTCATGTGTCTATGGCTGGGAGGTCTTAATGCCCACTCCAGTCTTTTCTTCTCCCCATAAGACCAGTCTGTGGCTTGCTAAAAGCAATTCTATTTTAAGAGCTTCTCGGATGAGCTTGCAGAGGATAAGAGTACTTAAACTATCTCGCACACATCAAAGCCGTGGAAGGCAGCAGGAATATATTAATACCTGAGCGCCACACTGAGGTGGCACGCAGGGCACATCCTGGAAGAGGGGAAGCAGATGCAATGAGTAACCTAATTGCAAAGTTGAAGCTGGCTGGATCCGCTGAGTGTTCCTAGCCCTATATTTCCAACATATACGACCAAAGCTTCCAATCCATAAAATGTTTTACAGTTTTAAAAAGTCACTACTGATAAAAACACAAATAATTTGTGGTGGTTGGTATCTACCGACAGCAAAAATAAAATATTAATAACTTTCACTGGCGGAAGTTGGGTCTTGTGATCTCAAGCTTGACAACCAGTCCAGTACTGGCGCTAATGTTTACACAAGATGTCACTGTGAACTACAAGATGACCTCCGTTATCAAATCTCTCCCTCCCCGTTTGCTTGTGTTTCCTCCAATGCATCCAAAGATATGTGAAGACTCATGAAACTTTCTTAGAAAGATAAAATCCCATCTTTTCTGTTCATAGCAACAAAAGAGAAACTTTTATTTTGTATTCTGCTCTCCAAAAATTAAATCTGCACTGTGATTGCTTTTCCCATTTTATAAGTTTGACTTATTTCTGCTTTATATAAGGGGCAGAGATATATTATGTAAGACTTCTGATGTGAGATGTCTGAGGCTGGATCATAGGATACACTGAGATTGCTGTATACGTCACATAGATACACAGAGACTCTGCTGTATACATCACAAAGGATACACTGAGATTGTACTATATGCTTAACATTGGATACACTGGTACTGCTGTATATACATCACAGCGGAGACACTGGCACTGCTGTATATACATCACATAGGATACACTGAGATTGCTGTATATTTCTCATAGGATACACTAAAACTACTATATATACATCATATAGGAGACACTGAGACTCCTGCTGTATATACATCACATAGGATACACTGAGATTGTACTATATGCTTAACATTGGATACACTGGTACTGCTGTATATACATCACAGCGGAGACACTGGCACTGCTGTATATACATCACATAGGATACACTGAGATTGCTGTATACTTCTCATAGGATACACTAAAACTACTATATATACATCATATAGGAGACACTGAGACTCCTGTATATACATCACATAGGATACACTGAGATTGCTGTATACATCACATAAATACACAAAGACTCTGCTGTATACTTCACATAAATACATAGACTCTGATGTATACTTCACATAGAATACACCAAGACTACTACAGTATATACACATCTCTAGGAGATACTGGGACTCCACTACCTCTAGGAAACACTGGGCATTTGTGGGTATCCCTAATGGAGCAATTTTTTTCCGACTGTTGGTAAGTTTGTTATTACAAAGCACAAAACTATACCTGTAAGAAATACAGATTTGGTTTTGCATATGTCTTACATGTCCCATTTTTATTTGCTGTTTACAATTTATTTGTGTCCTTTTTTATATTTGTGATGTGCTATTCTGAAACAAAAAATTCATTTTCATCTTTTTTTTCCCCCCCAGACTAATGTGCCATGCAGCGATAATGTAGCATTTGATGTAGAGCGACTCACCAGGAGTCAGCCAAGTTCACGGGGAACTGCACCAAGTGACCCAGTCGATGATGGATCCCTGATTCTGGAGTCCCTACGTTCTTCTGCAATATCACAGCTCCCACATGAGGGGGAGATCACTCCAAGGACAGGAGAAATTAACATTGCTGTCACAAGTAAGTCAGTACTAGACCTGTCTGCAATTACTTCTATTAACATACTTTCTGCCGTATTTGGTATTGAGTCCTCAGGAGAGGACTATCAAGAATCCATTAGTGACCATATTGTGGTATGAATACGCTTAGTAGGAGGTATTTCTACTTTAGAAGAAGTAAAACTCATGTACAGAAGACAGGTAGGTCTTCATCCGAAACTCAGGAAATTAATTTATCAATTTATGATCATGGGAGTTCGACCCCTAGGACCACATCCGATCCTAGGAATGAAGGAACTACAGTACTGGCGTAGTGCTATGTCCGACCTCTGGGACCTCCACCATTCCTGTGAATGAAGGAGTGTCATCACTTTCGTAGTGTTACATCCAACCTCTGGGATATCAAATATTCCTGAGAATGAAGGCGCTCCGGTACTGGTGTAGTTCTACATCTGTCTTTTGGGACCTCCACCGTTCCTGAAAATGAAGGTGCTCCAGCACTGGCGTAGTGCTATGTCCCTTAATTTTTTCCTGTGCATCAGCACCCTGACCGTTTTTCTGTGCAAATAACCTCAATATAACCTGATCACAAAGTGTATTCCTGCTGGGATCTGTAGTAGTGTTTAATTTCACTGCCACGTCACCAAATGGGGAATCAAACATTACACATTGTCCAACTTAAATCAACAGGTGTGTAATGCAGGACAAGACGGGTCCTCCGGAGCAAAAGACCCTTGTTGGAACTCTGGCCAAGAAATGAGGATCCGTTATGTCCATTCAGAATTCCATAATAGATCATATGATAATGGGTTTTCTTGAAATTGCTGTGTAGTCCATGGGCAGCATTTTACAGTGGTGTAGTTCTGTTTAAAAATAGTGCTGACATTTCTTGGCTATTGGATAAAATAGAATAACCTAGCAAGGACAGCTACTGCCATAATCTTCTTTGTTATTTTCATGCATAGCAGTTCCTTGTCTAATTGCTAAAATGAATTTTATAAATGTATTTTTAACCCCTAACCACTTTTAATTTGCTTTATTTTAAAATACCCTACTCTTCTTATACAGATGTGCTTTTTTACGTTACTTTGTTTGACCTTTTGTTTTGAGGGAGTCTCAAATGAGACATTATCCAGAGAATCTGGCCCTGCACTTCTTCCTTCTATCACCCTTCCAGGAGCAAGACATCATGATGGGGCAGTGCGGCGGTCAATTAGCACCGTTCCCCTTTCATTGCAGCCCTCTGATGACTTCCGGAATCAATCACAGTGAGAGAGGCGAGCACAGCGCCGGCCTGCATCTTGTTCATGATGATTCGTTTAAGATCAGTGATAGAAGCAGGGTGAGTGACAACAATACCTCCACACGTCTTCTATCATTGCCTAAAACAAATAGTCATCAGATGTCAACGCTGACGCTGGTGTCACTGGCCCTGCTGCTATCTTTGCTGCCTGATGATGTCCTGTTGCAGAGAAACAAGCTGTGTGCTGGAGGTGTCAGAAGAAGGTTGCTGGCGCTGCGCTCACCTCTCCCACAGCTTCTAAAACTGTGATTGATTCCAAATGTCATCAGAGGGTGGCGATGAAAGAAATGGTGGTAAGTAACCGCAGCGTCTCTCCCTGATGATGTTGTATTTCAGTCAGGGTGATAGAAGGGCATCACTTTTGAGACTCCCCTCAAAGAAAATGTCACAGTAATGGTAGGGAATTTTATAATAAGACAAATTACAACAGTGGTTAAGGGTTAAAGATTTATACTGTACAGGGCATCGGACAATCCCTTTATGCCTACTAAGATCATAACCCGCTGATATCGACTTGCTAATGTGTGTGTGGGGGCTGCGGACCATTGATTGTTAGGTGATTTAAAGGGGTTTTTCGGTACTTAAAAATTGATGGCCTATCCTTAGGATAGGTCATCAATGTTTGATCAATGGGAGTGAGACGGTGTGAGTCGTGTGTACTTGAGAGCCGGCGGACAAGACTGCTAGCTGAACCATCGTTCGTTCAACAGCCATCTAATGTGTATGATGTGCTTTCGTAGCCCAGTTTACAGATTTTAGGGGTTTTGCCACAAATAGTTAATTTTAATCAATATATCTTGGAATAATAATAATTTTCACAATTGGATGTGTTTAAAAAAAATGTTCCTGTGCTGAGATAATCTCATAAATGTGCCCCTGCTGTGTACTGTGTAATGTCTGTGTCTGACCATACAGGGACATGGTCTGATCATACCACAGCTGATGGGCAGTGGAGTAATCGAAAGATTATACAGACAGTACACCATGTGATCACAGACAATTCTTTTTGTGAGGTAAAACATTCCCTGCCTGGTTTTAAAAAATGTTTTACCTCAAAGAACCATTTGTAATCCCATTCTGTCCTGTCTGTATACTCTCTTTTGCTTCCTCTGCCCAGGAGCTGTGATCAGACCATGTCCCTGTATGGTCAGACACAGCCATCACACAGTACACAGCAGGGGCACATTTATAAGATTATCTCAGCACAGGAACATTTTTTTAAACACATCCAATTGTGGAAATTATTATTATTCCAAGATCTATTGATTAAAAAGGACTTTGTTTGTGGGAAACCCCCTTTAAGGATAAAATGTGCTGCCAGTAATCACCGCAAGTATTTGTGTCTACTTCTCATTGATCTGTAGACAGATAAGTTGGTCCAGTGACCCAGATAAGTGTCTTCTGCGCTGTCCTGGTACAAAATTTACTAAAGAAGTATTCCAGTGTGTAATGGGACCTGTATTGGGACTGGCTTTGTCGTGCGCTAAAACAATGGATTTAAATACAGTTAATGCCAAGTAAACATTAATTCTGTACTGGGAAGTTAGGATCTGAGTTAGATATAGTTTTCAGGTTTGCGCTATGGAGTCAGTGAAATGTAATCTCTATTATATACCGAATGTAATCTCCTATCTACACAACCCGGTGCGTGAAAAGCCATCATAACGTCATTACATTACATTAGCCATACACCGCAGACATACATAACTGGTCTGATTAATTGTCATATTTGGCATTATTTTGCCACAGTCTGTAATTCACAAAGGATGTTATATGCTTTCATACAAGGTGCATGGATCCAAAGACTGCAGCCTTTGGTGAAGGGTTGTACATGCCCCATGGATGTCCTGCGCTTCAGGAATTAATGACTAAATTCCATCAATGCAAAATCCCGTACAGCAATATGTGTAATTATCAGATGCTTTCTGATAACTGGAGATGATTTTACACGTCTGCATAAGTCAACCAGCAGCCCTGATGTATTTTTCTTTAAAATTGTGTTGTGGTGTTCCTCTGTTATTTCTACTGGAAATCAATGAAAAAAATCAACAACTGGGTATTATTTTTCTTTTTGTCAATAGGGTGTGCCACAGTGTAGGGTGTGCCGCAGTGTAGGGTGTGCCGCAGTGTAGGTGTGTCGCAGTGTAGGGTGTGCCGCAGTATAGGGTGTGCCGCAGTATAGGGTGTACCGCAGTGTAGGCTGCGCCGCAATATAGGGTGTGCCGCAGTGCAGGCTGTGCCGCTGTATAGGGTGTGCCGCAGTGCATTCTGTGCCGCCGTATAGGGGATGCCGCAGTGTAGGGTGTGCCGCCGTGTAGAGTGTGCCGCAGTGTAGGTTGTACCGCAGTGTAGGCTGTGCCGCAGTTCAGGCTGTGCCGCAGTTCAGGCTGTGCCGCACTATAGGCTGTGCCGCAGTGCAGGCTGTGCCACAGTATCAGACCACATAGTGACACAAACCCTTAATAAGGGGAGGGCTTACCTACATTTGGCAATTTATTCATACATTTCCAGGAGGTAGTAAGGAAGTAATGTAAACATTTCCTACAACAGACATGTCATTAAAGGGGTATTCCCATCTCCAAGATCCTATCCCAATATATAGTAGATGTAATAATAATATTAGCATATACCTCCAATTAGAAACGTATAGTTTTTCTGATTTGCTAAATCTCTTTCCTCATGTGCAGAGCATTGCAAGACCTTAGGTATCCATGGTTACGACCAATAGCAGCAACTAGCTGTCACTATCAGTGGTCGTAACTATGGATACCTAAGGTCCTGCAATACCTACACATGAGGAAAGAGCCATTGCCAATCAGAAAAACTATACGTTTCTAATTGGAGGTATATGCTAATATTATTATTACATCTACTATATATTGGGATTGGGTCTTGAGGATGGAAATACACTTTTAAAGTTTGAAGGTTCTCTTTAAGTATTTAGTTTGGATTAATTCTGCTGGGTATATAGAAAATACCCGTGCGACCTCTTAAGACCCTAATTTAGCCAAATCCGAAATTGTCCTTATGAACTTCTTAAAGGAGTTTTCCACTCTGCTGACAAGGCTGGTTACAGCTTATCGGTGGAGCTGCCGGGTGTCAGACCCCCATCCGTCTGATTTTAATAATCTACCCTAGGAATATCCTAGTAAAGGAAAAAACCCTTTAAAACCTGCTTTCTGCTCTAGAAGAAGCTCCTGTCAGCATGGCAGACCCATCCCTCCTGTGACTGCACGGCACATCTACTTACTGTCACTGCAATAAATGGGAACCATCAACCGAGGCGATGAGAAAGTAGATTTATTATGATGTGTGTAAATGTTCGACACATCATAGACTAAATTATTTCCAAGTTCCTAACTCTAATTTTTATATGGTTGAGAAATTGAAATCGCTTTTAACACTAGTAGGAGAAAATGATGGCACTGCGGAGCTTCCATTGTGCAAATTAGAGATGATTTATGTGCTAATGAGAATGATTATCGTCAAAGATCTATCCTGCCTCAAATCCAAAAATGGAAGATACATCATGTTTTATATTGTGAGATGCCTTATAGCAGAAATGGTCTGAAGAGCATTCTCCATCCTGGGGCTATAAAGCTTTGCAAAACTCAGTTTGTCGGGTCATGCTAGGCATTGCTACTGTGCTATAGATTGAAGGGAACCCATACGGTACTTATCGTTTTATTATTTCCTCCGCAGTATATCCACTAAAGGTTCTGCCAATCGTTCGTCCGGCGGCCATCTCCATCGGCTCTCCCATAAGAAGGGAGCACTCATTCTGCCGAGCACTCCTGTGTCCTCTGATGGAGCCACTGACAGTCTCCTCTATCTCAGAGAACAAAAGGATCGGTGGTCCTAAATCAGACGTGCCAGCTCCTTATCTCCCCCAACAGTCATCTGTCGGGGGTCTGCATACATATTAAGAGGGTTGGCCAAACTCATCAATATATAGAGGTTCTGCCGACTTGTGTGTAAGGGGGCCTTAAGCCTTCCCCAGCCATAACAGTGGATTTCAGGGTCTTAGAGAAATCGGACAAAGACCATTTTATGAAATCTCTGCTTAAGAATCCAGTGGGCATCAAAGTGTGTCGTCTCCTTTTCTTGCATTTTAACATTTTGGGATTTTTTTTTTATATATACTTAGAGACATTTGCACTTTTCTGCTGTCTCTGCCATTTTTTGCAAAAGTGATCACAAACCGCAGCCATATTTGTTGTCCCCATTGAATGAACTGCTCAGTTTAGAGAGAGAGAGAGAGACGGACGCCAATTTTTTGGCGGATTCGTCCAAAAACGGACCTAACGGACGACCATCCGTCAAAATCCGTCACTAATGCAAGTCTATGGGAAAAAAACCGGATCCGCTAAAAAAAAAATGGCGGATCCGTTTTTTTCACATTTTGACGGATTTTGACTGACGTCGCACGACTGAAGTGTGAAAGAGGCCTAAGTCACTGGTTAAACTTGGCAACTAATTTCCTGCTGCCCTGCTTGCAAAAGTGCCGCAGAAAAACATAAAAACGTTGAGAATTTAATAATTATCTAGGTGCGGATTCTACAAATACGTTTTGTTTTTTTTGTTCAAACGCCCTAATATTTCGCATCTGATGAAAGTAAATGGAATATTTGATGCCCGATTCACTTGTCCTGGAACCAAAAAATCTGTGTGTGTCTGTGTGTATATGTATATATATGTATGGATTGCCCTCCTTAGAAACAATAGTGGCGGCATTGTAGATTTTATTTTATTTTGTCCATGACCTGTCCTTTCTAAAAAAAAAACCTCATCGAGCGTGTTCTGAAAAGTTTGAGATGCACCCTCATCAACCATCCACTGCCATTGTCATCAGCACTGGTCCTATCAGCGGGAAATGAAAGGAGGGTTTCAGACTTTTTGGGAATGCTCTTCTTGATACTGAGACGGACATTTTGACATTTTGAAAAGAAACGGTCAATGGACTGAAATTCTACAACTATGGTACCACTGTACCTAAGTAGGACACTAGGACATTACATTTATGTGTATCATCAGTGTTCATTGTAAACTGCAGGGGTAGTTAAAAGTAAAACAGTCACCAGGTTTTTACTATGATGTTATCTGAGAGCAGTATAATATAGGGGCTGAGACCCTGATTCCAGCATTGCTACTTGTTGGTCCGCATCATTTTGTTACAATCACTGTTTTCTCTTTTGCAGGGCTAGCAGTGCTCAGAATGCTGAGCCTTCTATAACCCCAGTCACACCACTGATTAGCAGCTTTCTGTGTACACTGTATATTGACAGCTGCCAGTGGTGTGGGCGAGGTTGGACCAGAAGGCACAAGGCAGCTTGTCCTTTATTGATCTGGTGCTGATAAAACACTGATTTTATTGAAACAGCAACACACAGCCCAGTAAGTGACACATTGCTGGAATTAGGCTGGTAGCCCCTGCATTATGCTGCTCTCAGATTACATAGCAATCTTCTGCTGACGGATTCCTTTTAAGTATCCTGTGTATATGGGATACTATATCCAGAGTCTCTTTCCTCATGTCTACTTCCCATTTGATAAGATACAGAAATGTGTTTGATTTTTTCATTAAATGGAATAACCTGGTGTCTACTAAGAAAAGATAATGTCGGCCCGTGTTCTGTGCACTGTTACCTGCTCGTCTCCACACTCGCCATTGCTCCATCTATCCTGGCTCTTACTGTTGTCCTTTCTGCGTATAATTTCTGCTAATTGTCCTTTTTTCTTTCTCCTACAAGTAACTTTACTAATCTCCGCTTTCCATCCTTGCCAGTCGGCTCAGTCCTACGGCGTGGCCCCCAAAAGCCGCCCCTTCTTCTTTTTCCCCATCAGCCTTTGGGCATGGGAGTGATGTGTTGGCCTTGCGGCTGCTGCTGAAATTGCTGTCGAGAGTGACTCCCTCCCATTTCCTTTGTCAACAGAAGAATGGTTCATTATTGCCAGTTTTGGCCTCCTCAGCGCCCTTACACTGTGCTACATGATCATCAAAGCCACCGCCAACTTGTACGCCACAGAGTAAGTAACAATGTCTTTCTGTCTTATAAGCATGCTGTGTATTGCAAGGACGCCTCTGTTCATTTACAAAGCCGCCACGATCGCACAGTGTCGCCGTTCACACCATCCTGCTTCTAGTTCTCTTTATTTTGTTATCAGTCTAGGTGGTAAGCGCCAGTCACACTAAGCGAGATCGCTCAAGGGTCACCGATTTTGTGACGCAGCAGCGACCTAGCCAGCGATCTCGCTTAGTGTGACACGCAGCGACGATCAGCCCCCCTGCTGGGTATCGCTGATTGTCATTGAATGGCCTGGACCATTTTTTCATCGTTGGTCTCCCGCTGGCCAGCGCGCATCTCTGCGTGTGGCAGCGGGAGACCAACGATCAGCGACCTCCCAGCACGTACAACAGAAGCTGGGAGCTGGTATCCAGGCTAAACATCGGGTAACTCTAAGCACCGCGCGGTGCTTAGTTACCCGATGTTTACCCTGGATACCAGCGTGCTCGCTGGTCCTGATCGCTGGTGAGTCTGCCCATGTGACAGCTCACCAGCGATCAGATAACGATGTCCCAGCGAACCCATCCACGTCGGATCGTTGGTGGGATCGCTGGGACATTGAAGAGTGTGACGGGGCCCTAACATGGGTCATCTGCAAGGAAAGGACTACCGTAGATTCCAAGGTTGGTCTTCCCTAACCAATGTCACTGGTCCTTTGAAGAAAAGCCGGTGTTTGAATGACAATCAAGAGAGGCGTTTCCTTTCTTGCGTTCCTGAACTTCTACCGTGGTCGATGAGGCCCATTCACATTGTGAGATTATGGTGAACAAGCGTTTCATGATGATTATGCACTCTCTAAACGTTTCATCGGGAGAAATGATCATTCAGTTTGCATAAAACATCATCCCTCTCAATGTCCGTTGTAGACGAGATTGAGAAAAGTGGCCGTCTGTGTCGCTGAAGATGGGCCGGCCTGTGTAACTAGGCTACGAAGTAACCGAACCAGCAACCGTCACGTATCGCGCAGTGTGAATGGACCCTTACAGCACCCCTCTGTCAAGAGTCCGGTATCCCTTCCATTGCACTGGATGATGAGAACATTACACAGTGTACTCGTGCATAAATTTACATGTGCACAATTTAATATTAAATGGTTAATTCACATTGGGAAAAATAGGAAAAACTGAAAGAGAACTAGACATAGGGAGTCTAATATAGTATAATAAGATGTCAGGGAGGTAAGGGTCAGGCATGTGGATTTCAATATGCCCCATCCCTATCATCTGAGGTGAGCTGCCGCCAGAGATATCTGACAGCGTCCTATTCCCCTCTCCCATCTCACAACACACACATACTCAATCAAGACCATTGTATGGGTCCGAGGGGCAATATGGAAATGTGTATAATCAGTCTGAGGGCTCGTCCGCACGAAAAATTGGATATTACTCGTCTGATTTATTTGCTCATCGGATAGCGCACTGACCCAAATTATTCCATCAGGCAGTGCAGATGACTGATTTTATGTCACTGACAATATCTGTCTGCGAAAAAAATGGCAGCATTCTGTGATATCGCTCTAAAATTGGATGAGACTCACTTCTCCAAGTCTATGGGTGTAAGAACTTTCCTGGATGAAAATTGGACCAATCCTTTTTTTTAAAAAAAAAAAATTCTGTTCTGTGACCCTAATCTAACAGAGGCCTAACAAACTACAAGGGAAGAATATTCCTCAGAACTTCTGCAAAAATAAGAATACTGGGCAAAAAACCATCAAAGTTTTTCCTCTTAATATATATATATATAGCACTGTGTACTTACAATTGCTCATTTTGCTTTTCTGCCCAGCTAATTCTTCCCTTTTCTCTAGAAACAGGAAGTCACTTGTCCCTGCGGAAATCATTCAGCTCTTTAAAGGGGTTATCCACCACTAGGACAACCCTTTCTCGATGAAAATATTTGCCCCCCATAAAATTATAAAGCTTATACTCATCTTCTGTGCCAGCGTCGTTCCTGCGGTGTCGGCAATTGCTCTCGTGCGGTGTTGTGACGCCGGCGCCCAATCAGCGCTGGCGTCACTGTCTCAGCCTTCGGACAAATCAAACACGAAGAGGAAGTCAGAGATCAACTGCAGCCCGCAAAGCAACTGCCAGCGTCGCGGGAGCAGCGCCGACACGGGAGGTGAGCATAAGTTTTATTATTTTCTCGGGGACAAACGAGGGGTATGACAAGAAGTTGTCCAAGTAGTAGACAACTTCTTTAACTCCTGTCCCTTGCCATTTACTTTTGTAGTGATGACTCATGAGTCATACAGGGGAATTTGACCTGTTTTTACATAGAGCTTAGAAGGATTTAGCTAGTTAGGTTTTAATCACATGATGTCTTAGATCTCATGGGAAACAGAAGGATTAAGTGGGTAGAAAGGTAAAATGAGCAATTGTAAGTACTCAGTGCTGTATAATATGATGACTGCAGTATATTAAGAGGATAAAAATTTTCATGGGAGGAAGAGGAGGAGGGCTTCTTTAAAACAAGTTGCCTTGCATAGCAGAACCAAAAACCGCAAGGTTTTTTGTCTTGATGTTAGGTAAGTGAAAGGAAGTTATATATGTTGAGATCATGAAAGGAACCCAGATATACTTTAAAAGGGTTCTCCACTTTTGGCAAACCGTAAAAAATATCCTGGACAATAAGTTTATTACAAAATGTCCCCTACCAGGAACCCTAGGGAGTATACCTTGGGGTAAGTGTTCAGATTTCCTATAGCTCCACCACAGGGAATATTAGGCATTCGGCAGTGAATGCAGGACAGGACCTGTCCTCAGAGGAGAGACTCTTTGTAACTGCTCTCCACACATGTAAAGAAATTAGGGTCCTGAACAGAGGAACCCCACAATTATCTGGGTTTCCTAGGAGAATTTTTGAAAATGGGTTTTCTTAACCAGACCACCCTTTTTAATGTAGACACATAGGGCCCGATTTATCAAGACTGGCGTGGTTCACACTGGTCTTGGTGAGGAGATGTGCTGGATTCAGATGCCCCTGATGGAGCCGTGTGCCTCTTCATGAATCAGGAGCGCTGGATGAGTGGCATACACAGCAATGTGTGCCTCGCCACGAATCCTACTCCTGTCCCGTTTATGGTGTTCCGAATGCCCTTCATGAATTTAACAAGCGTTGGTCGCCACGCCGCCTGTTGTTGGAGCTGGGAGAAAATGGATTAAAACTCCAAAAAGACAACACGCCAAAAAGACAACATTTTAGCACAGCATCAAGTGGCAGCCAAATTATTCAGCTTTTTACCCCAGAATATTGGCGTAACAGCATTGATGAATTGGGCCCATAATCTCCAACCCAAAGATTTAAGAGCTTATATGTGGCCAGTCCCCCCGACCCCCAAACAGTAAAATGGAACCTGATCTCCTCTAATCTTTTGAGACTGAAGACCATGCAAGAATCAATGACAATTTCTATCCTCCGCAAGGGAAATCTTATTCATCTAGGCTCTTACGAGTCTCAGCCAGATCTCTGGAATGGTGCCACCACAATGTTGTAGGGGGCTTCTTATGACCACACAAAACCCCCGCTGGGTTTTTTGGTTTTACATCCCACCAGCTAATAAAGAAGGGGCATTCCGGCCATGAATATTTATAATTATCTACATTATTTTAGATTGGTGGGCGCTTGGCCATACCATAGAGAACATGTATGGTAACAAGCCATCGTTGGGGTCTCAGTGATGACGCCTAGCCAATCTAACCTGCCATGTGGTTGGGCAATGCGTGTTCGTGGCTGGATTACCAAGTACAGAATGGGAATTGGTTTAGTCTGGCTCCTTTTGGCACAGCCTCACCCCTTCATATGCCTGGCATGTTATTTGCCCTTGTTTTCTTATCCAAAGCAGAATATACAACAAGTATTCAACATTTACAGAGCTAATAGGGTCATAAATCCCATTATATTACCTTACATTTTCTATTCATTCCTATAAATGCTGGCAGGAAATATTGCCGCTACTTAAAATCCATTTTTCTGGAACCCGCCTGCTACATGACTGCGATCCTGCATTCAGGGCACTAAGCATGTTCTCATGGAGGATTTTAATGAATGCATGTACGATTTCTGTATTAATGCCCCCTCCCTTGTGGCATCTCTATGTCTTCATTTTCCTCAGTGTCTGTCAGTTCTGAGTTATGATCCTTGCTGGCCTGCGAGTCCATCAGACCTATTATATTGAAGGATCAATACTTTGCACTGAATAAGATCTCTTTGTGAGTGCCTGCACTGTAATGAAATGAGCTGTCCATACGGATAAGAGCCACGCTGTCAGGACCGCCGTCTTAGTGTATCACTAGCGTTAAATATGCCAGAGAGTGGTTTTATTTTTCTTAATTGCCTGCAGGAAACTATGATCATTTTTAAGGTGCACCTGACATGCAGACACATTCTGACATGGTCTGATTTTTAATGGACGCCAAATAAAATGTCCACCTCCTCTTTAAGCCGATTGCAAATTCAAGCATCATTGTGGAAAGTGGCATTTAGATCACAGCCACAGAAAACAAATCCATTTGGTACGGATCCATAATACAGCACCTCAGCCTCCTATAAGCCCAGGCTCTACACTTACGTGCCACTGATTTTATGGAGAAGTGGAATGTGGCGCTTCAAGGGCACAGGAGGAGCCTAGAGGTGTCCCCAATACTGCAGGAGTACCACGTGCAACGCTGCAGAGTCCTTACACAATGCATTGGCATGAAACTCATAGTTCCTTAATATAATTTTTACTAGTACGTCTACCTTTTACATTTAGGAACATTCTGAAAATTATCCTAAAGGGCCACGTGATCATTAATAGGGGTTGTCCACCTCTCAAATAAACCCCTAAAATATATAATAAAGTATACTAACTTTACTGATTTCCTGACACTTCGTTCCCATCACTGCCCTCTGCCAGTGTGTGTACATCCTGTTCTAGACGGACAGATGTGATCACTGCAGCCAATCCACCACTGCCCTCTGCCAGTGTGTGTACATCCTGTTCTAGACGGACAGATGTGATCACTGCAGCCAATCCACCGCTGGCACGCCTGTGTACATCCTGTCCTAGATGGATAGATGTGATCGCTGCAGCCAATCCACCACTGGCAGATGTGTACATCCTGTTCTAGATGGATAGACACGTGATCGCTGCAGCCAATCCACCACTGCCCGCGTGTGTGTACATCCTGCTCTAGAGGACAGACGTGATCGCTCCAGCCAATCCACCACTGCCCTCTACCAGTGTGTGTACATCTTGTTCTAGACAGACAGACATAATCGCTGCAGCTAATCCACCTCTGCCAGTGTGTGTACATCCTGTTCTAGACGGACAGACTGTGATCGCTGCAGCCAATCCATCACTGCCCTCTGCCAGCGTGTGTATATCCTGTTCTAGACGGACAGATGTGATTGCTGCAGACAATCCACCATTGCCCTCTGCCACTGTGTGTACTCTTGTTCTAGACGGACAGACATGATCGCTGCAGCCAATCCACCACTGCCTCTGCTGCATGTGTACATCCTGTTCTAGACGGACAGATGTGATCGCTGCAACCAATCCATCACTGCCAGCATGTGTACATCCAGTTCTAGTAGGACAGACACGTGATCGTTGCAGCCAATCACTGGCTATATTGGTGACATGTTGGTCATCGATGCACTTTCTTTCCAGTGCAGCCAGGGCAGGAAGCACCGAGACTGGTGGAGGAACTCTGCAGCAATGGAAGAAGAGCTTTAAGGGAATCTGTCACCAGATTTTTGCTATGTAATCTGAGAGCAGCTTGATGTAGGGGTAGAGACCCTGATTACTACAATGTCACTTACTGGGCTGTGTTTTGCTGTTTTCAATAAAATCATTCTTTTTCAGCAGCATATCATCACTGCAGCACTAGGTGTCTCGTGCCTCCTCGTCCAACCCCCTCCCTCATCACTGATTAGCAGCTCTCTGACAGTATATAATGTGCGCAGAAAGCAGCAGAACAGTGTTGTGAGCGGGGCTATACAAGGCTCAGCATTCAGAGCTCTGCTAGATCTACAGCAGAGAAAACTGAGATTCAGTCATACCAGCTTCACCCAGTAAACTAACTGCACCCTGAGGACACTGATACTGTTAACAGCATAGCAGACAATGCGACCCACGACTGGACCAGCCCATCTGGCATTTGCCAGAATTGCCAGATGGCCAGTCCGGCCCTGGTCATGGCCCAATCCAACAGTACGAATTGATTGACAGCCAAAAACAAAGGCGTGTGGCTACTAAGAAAATATTGTGAAATGCCTGAATTTATGCCCTATTTAATAGGTAAACGTAAACTTTACCGTGACTCGCTTGCATACAGCGTAGATATCGGTACCAAAATAATAAATATGTATACACACATAAGTGTATATATATATAATATATATATATATATATATATAATATAATATATATATATATATATATATATATACACACACACATATATGAGAAAGGAATGGCGAGGTTTATTCTCTTTATTTAGGTTAATTCTCTGAATTTTAGTCTTTAGTGTAAATTATGAATTTTTATTCCCATGAATTGCCCCTTCTATTTCTTACACCTTTTTCCTGTGTTTGTTTTCCAGAGTTGAATGGTCATGAAGTGACAATTTCTGAAGAGGACAAGAAAAGTATTATGTTTTTTTTTTATTTTGTTTTTATCACACATCAGTTAACAAGCTGCAGATGAAATTCCTTTTTAATAAGACATTATTTTTTTTTTTCTTATGATGCCTTTTTAGTGCCAAATCTTCATTAAGCCTGTAAATTGATAATTAAAGAATTATGTTAAAGTCTATACGAGTTTGAGTTTTATTTTACTTATACTAAGTAATTCTGGAAAATGTACCAAGTTGTAGCAGTCGATATATTAAAGAATGTATATCATAAAAGAAAATTAATTTTGTATTTAGACAAACTCAACCTGCACTATGCTGTTGACTGGTATCTGTGGTGCTTCATTTATAGTTTCTGCTTTCCTTGATATTTATAATTTTGATGCTGCAAGTTCAGAGCTTAGTGGGCTTTCTCTTTAAAGCAAGCAGTCATTCTTTCCTCTTCTTTTTTTTCATTTTTCTAGCCTGTTTATATGTGTTTAACGGAAGCAAAGAGGCATCTCAGGGGATCCAGCGTTGGGCCCCTACTGATCAGATATTTGTATAAATGCTTTAATCAAGTTTTCCATCAATTGCATTTTGACAGGAAATGACATAAATGTTGGACCACATGGAACGTGTAGGCAGAAAATATATATATATAATATATAAATATATAAATATATATATATATATATATATATATACAGTACAGACCAAAAGTTTGGACACACCTTCTCATTCAAAGATTTTTCTGTATTTTCATGACTATGAAAATTGTAGAATCACACTGAAGGCATCAAAACTATGAATTAACACATGTGGAATTATACATTACACTTTACAAAAAAGTGTGAAACAACTGAAAATATGTCTTATATTCTAGGTGCTTCAAAGTAGCCACCTTTTGCTTTGATTACTGCTTTGCATGCAGAAAAGGTGAACGGATGGACTCTACATGCCTGGTTCCCACCGTGAAGCATGGAGGAGGTGGTGTGATGGTGTGGGGGTGCTTTGCTGGTGACACTGTTGGGGATTATTCAAAATTGAAGCGGTGAGCGGTTCAGCTCACCCCAAACCATCTCGATTGGGTTCAGGTCTGGTGACTGTGGAGGCCAGGTCATCTGGCATAGCACCCCATCACTCTCCTTCTTGGTCAAATAGCCCTTACACAGCCCGGAGGTGTGTTTGGGGTCATTGTCCTGTTGAAAAATAAATGATGGTCCAACTGAATGCAAACCAGATGGAATAGCATGCCGCTGCAAGATGCTGTGGTAGCCATGCTGGTTCACTATGCCTTCAATTTTGAATAAATCCCCAACAGTGTCACCAGCAAAGCACCATCACACCATCACACCACCTCCTCCATGCTTCACGGTGGGAACCAGGCATGTAGAGTCCATCCGTTCACCTTTTCTGCGTGCAAAGCAGTAATCAAAGCAAAAGGTGGCTACTTTGAAGAACCTAGAATATAAGACATATTTTCAGTTGTTTCACACTTTTTTGTAAAGTGTAATGTATAATTCCACATGTGTTAATTCATAGTTTTGATGCCTTCAGTGTGATTCTACAATTTTCATAGCCATGAAAATACAGAAAAATCTTTGAATGAGAAGGTGTGTCCAAACTTTTGGTCTGTACTGTGTTATATATATATATATATATATATATATATATATATATAATGAGACAGTGACTGGCATTATTGTAAATGACCGGTATGTGTCGCAGGGGAGGAGATCCTCTGCGCTGTAAGCCAGAAATGTTGCTCTGGGACCTGTAGTTCTACGAGCCTTGTTTTCATTTATAAGGGGGGCTTACAGGGTTAGCCGGAGAGCTGGGCTGGATAGGCTAACCATGCACACCTCCCACCTATGGGGGTGGTTACAGCTACATAATGTGACTGTGGTTTGGTCACATGGTCTGAGTTGTAAGGGCTGTGTTGTAAGGTCCTGAATGAGGACAGGTCTCTGTGTTGGAAGGTCCTGCGAGTGGACTGGATTCCTGAATAGGACATGGTGAGGCCATGGACCTGGATGGTCACTTTGTTGAAAGGTCCTGCAAGAGGACGGACTTCCTGAAGAGCACAGGGTGAGACCATGTATCTGCAGAGTCTGTGACGGCACTGCGTTGGGTAAGCTACCGTCCTTCTGAGGGTCTGGAACTTTCGGGTTTGGCCTGTGGAGCAAGTCGTCGTCCGGGACAGTGATCCCAGTTAGGCTGCTTCCCCGGGAACCTTGGACTGACAAGAAGTCAGCGTGTGGAGCAGAGCTCCTGGAAGGAAACCCAGAGTATGGGGGCGACTGTGTGCACTCACGAGGGTCAGTTAATGAACTGTGCGGTCACCCACGGTAACTGGACGAAGTGAGGTCCAGCGTGTTTAGAGACTGCAATCTAATGTGTGTCATGGAGTAAAGCTGTGAAAGAGACATTGGCATGGCATGCGGTCGTCCACGGTAACTGGACAAAGAGAAGTCCGGCGTGTTTAGTGACTGCGAGCTAAAGCCGTGTACTATGAAGTGCTATGAACTATGTGTTAGGTCTGTGATGTGTAACAAGGCCTTCAGTGGTTTATGTTGAGTCTAAATAAACCAAATGCACTGTTGAAGCGAGAAAACGTTCCTGTGTGCCCTCATCCCGTTGCCAAGCGAGTGTCCCCCAACACATTTAGTAAGTGCTATGGTAGGTTTGTAGTGTGGCATAGCCAAACTCTGCTGTGCTGCACCTTCCCCCACACTGACTGCCAGCATCTTATCTGAAAGGTGATAGTCATCTGTGCTTTCTTTCCAACACTTTCTAATCATGCATGATGTCAGACCAGGAGATCAGAGCTGTATGTCATACATCTCAGCGACTGACAAACCTGCTCTAAGCCATGATTGGGGGTGTACTTATTTGTTTTTGAGCCGTGCTGCCGCTTTATGATTTGTCAACATCATGTATGGGAAAGAAATACATGCGCCTAGTGAAAACTATCTGATAGCTTTTCTTAAGTTCAAGTGTGCCAATATGCTTTAATTACTAATATCTCCATAACAGAGAGGCAAAATTAAAAAAAAAAAAAAAAAAACATTTTATTCTGTTCTGCAGCCACTAGATCATGTGTCCAGTGCAATGTGAAAAAATGGTGAATGGTCTTCTTTAAAGACCTTAAAAGGGTGTTCCAAAGCAACTATAAACAACGAACAACTATTGATTTTCATTCTAAATATCTGTCTATTGTAGTAATCTAATAGCTTTTCTAATATGCTCTAATAAAAAAGTGCCTACCACTCCCTCTCTAATCAATCTGTTTTTTTACCTGCTTCCATTTTCATGACATTTGTTTGAAAATACTCAGTGCATTCTGAGATACTCAAACAGGACATCATCAGAGTGTCACTGCCCAGCCTTTATCCGCACCCTGAAACAAAGCGTCATTTCAGGGGCTGAGCTAGTCCCTACTCTGAGCATGCATCAGGTGTTAATTCATATGCTCATGATAAGCTGCATGGTTACTGTGCAATATTCTTTTTAGTGCACAGAGACAGTGTGCTACTTGCCGGCTCTGATGAGAAGGGCTGAGCCTATAATAGAGAGTGCACTGTCAGTGTTGATTCAAATATTTAGAATTGAGAGTCCTCAGTGGTTGATACCTTTTAATGGCTAACTGAAAAGATGGTAACAAGTTGCAAGCTTTCGAGACTACGCAGGTCTCTTCATCAGGCAAAGACTAATAAAACATCTGAAGAATCACATATTTATACATAACAGGACACAGGAATAGTGCAATGGATAAGACAAGTGACGTAAAGCAGAACTATCCATATGGGAGAGGGATGAATAATTGTGGCAATAAATATTGGACCAGTTCATAGATAAGGAGTGTGAAAGTTTTATTGCCCTCTGATTGGGGTCTGGTAATGTTTTGTGATGTTCCCACAGGGTCCTGGGAGCAAATTCCTTAACCCCTTACTGCCATCGGACGTACTATCCCGTCCATGGTACCTGGGCCCGTATGACCATGGACGGGATAGTACGTCTCGTGCGATCGGACGCGCTCCCGGGGGGAGCGCAGCCGATCGCGGCCGGGTGTCAGCTGATTATCACAGCTGACACCCATGACTGTGTGTCAGGAGCGGTCACGGACCGCTCCCGGCACATTAACCCCTTGCACACCGCGATCAACATGATCGCGGTGTACTGGGGGCACAGGGGAGGATCGCGCAGGGTGGGGGCTCCCTGCGCGCCCCCCTGAGACCCTCAGAGCAGCGCGATGTGATCGCACTGTTCTGAGGGCTTCCTCCCTCCCAGGACCCGGATCCAAGATGGCGCCGGGGTCCTGGAGGGAGGCGGCTACCTCAGTGCCTGCCGAGAGCAGGCACTGAGAAGCCTGCTGCACTGCCTGAGCGATCGCTGGTGTGACAGAGTGCTGTGCACACTGTCACACCAGCGATCTGACAAAATACAGTGATGTCCCACCCTGGGACAAAGTAAAAAAGTTAAAAAAATAAAAATAAACATGTTTAAAAAAAAATCCAAAATAAATAAAAAAAAAAATATTCCCCAATAAATTCACTTCTTCCTGTAAATAAAAAAAAACAAAGCAATAAAAGTACACATATTGGTATCGCCGCGTCCGTAACGACCCCCCCATAAAATTGTCCCACTAGTTAACCCCTTTAGTGAACCCCTTAAAAAAAAAAAAAACGAAGCAAAAAATCAATGCTTTATCATCATACCGCCGAACAAAAAGTGGAATAACACGCGATCAAAAAGACCGATATAAAAAAACATGGTACCGCTGAAAACGTCATCTTGTCCCGCAAAAAACGAGCCGCCATACAGCATCATCAGCGAAAAAAATAAAAAAGTTATAGCTCGCAGAATAAAGCGATGCAAAAATAATTATTTTTTATATAAAATTGTTTTTATTCTATAAAAGCGCCAAAACATGAAAAAATGATATACATGAGGTATCGCCATAATCGTACTGACCCGAAGAATAAAACTGCTTTATCAATTTTACCACATGCGGAACGGTATAAACGCCTCCCCCAAAAGAAATTCATGAATTGCTGATTTTTGTTCATTCTAACCTCCCAAAAATCGAAATAAAAAGCGATAAAAAAACGTCACGTGCTCAAAAATGGTACCAATAAAAACGTCAACTCGTCCCGCAAAAAATAAGACCTCACATGACTCTGTGGGCCAAAATATGCAAAAATTATAGCTCTCAAAATGTGATGATGCAAAAACTATTTTTGCAATAAAAAGCGTCTTTTCGCATGACAGCTGCCAATCATAAAAACCCGCTATAAATAGTAAATCAAACCCCCCTTTATCACCCCCTTAGTAAGGGAAAAATAATAAAATTAAAAAAAAGTATTTCCATTTTCCCATTAGGGTTAGGGTTGCGGCTAAAGTTAGGGTTAGGGTTGGCGCTAAAGTTAGGATTAGGGTTAGGGTTGGGATTAGGGGTGTGTTAGGGTTAGGTTTGTGGTTAGGGTTGGGACTAGGGTTAGGGGTGTGTTGGGGTTAGGTTTGGAGTTAGAATTGGGGGGTTTCCGCTGTTTAGGCACATCAGGGGCTCTCCAAATGTGACATGGCGTCTGATCTCAATTCCAGCCAATTCTGCGTTGAAAAAGTCAAACGGTGCTCCTTCACTTCTCAGCTCTGCCATGCGTCCAAACAGTAGTTTATCCCCACATATGGGGTATCAGCGTACTCTGGATCCCAAGAGTTATTGTGCAATTTGTCCTATTTCTTCTGTTACCCTTGGGAAAATAAAAAACTGGGGGCGAAAATATCATTTTTGTACAAAAAAAATTTTTTTTTGTTTTTACGGCTGTACATTATAAACTTCTGTGAAGCACTTGGGGCTTCATAGCGCTCACCACACATCTAGATAAGTTCCTTGTGGGGTCTATTTTCCAAAATGGGGTCACTTGTTGGGGATTTCCACTGTTTAGGCGCATCAGGGGCTCTCCAAATGCGACATGACGCCCCAGACCATTCCATCAAAGTCTGCAATCCAGAACGTCACTACTTCCCTTCCGAGCCCCAACGTGTACCCATACAGTAGTTTTCTCCCACATATTGGATATCAGCGTACTCAGGACAAATTGGACAACAACTTTTGGGGTCCAATTTCTCCTGTTACCC
>JARQOD010000004.1:28244887-28314820 GCA_033576555.1 Oophaga sylvatica
AAATCAATGTTTTATCTCTACCCCGAAAAAATGGAATAACCCATCAAAAAACCGATATAAAAAAACATGGACCCGCTGAAAACGTCATCGTCCCGCAAAAAAACAGGCCTACGCTCCACGAAAAAAATAAAAAAGTTATACTCGCAGAATAAAGCGTGCAAAAAAATTTTTTTTTATATAAAATTTGTTTTTAACTATAAAAGCGCCAAAACATGAAAAAATGTAACAGGAGGTTCGCCAAAACCCAAATAAAAAAAGGAAGAATAAAACTGCTTTATCAATTTTACCACATGCGGAACGGATAAACCCTCCCCCAAAAGAAATTCATGAATTGCTGATTTTTGTTATTCAACCCCCAAAAAATCGAAATAAAAAGCGATAAAAAAACGTCACGTCTCAAAAAATGGTACCAATAAAAACGCAACTCGCCCGCAAAAAAATAACCCCACATGCTCTGTGGGCCAAAATATGAAAAAAATTATGCTCCAAAAGTATAGCAAAAATATTTTTGCAAAAAAAGCGTCTTTTCGCTGACCGCTGCCAATCATAAAACCCCTATAAATAGTAAATCAAACCCCCCTTTTCACCCCCTTAGAAGGAAAAAAAATAAAATTAAAAAAAAATTTCTTTTCCCTTTTGGTTGGGTTGCGGCTAAAAGGGTTAGGGTTGGCGCTAAAGTTAGGATTGGGTTAGGGTTGGGATTAAGGGGGTGTTTGGGTTAGGTTTGTGGTTAGGTTGGGACTAGGGTTTGGGGTGTGTTGGGGTTAGGTTTGGATTAAATTGGGGGTTTCCGCTGTTTAGCACATCAGGGGCTCTCCAAATGTGCAGGCGTCGATCTCAATTCCGCCAATTCTGCGTTGAAAAAGTCAAACGGGCTCCTTCACTTCTCACTTCCATGCGTCCAAACGTATTTATCCCCACAAAGGGGTACACGTATCTGGACCCAATTATGTGCAATTTGTCCTATTTTCTTTGTTACCTTGGGAAAATAAAAAACGGGGGGCGAAAATATCATTTTTGTAAAAAAAATTATTTTTTTGTTTTTACGGCTGTAATTATAAACTTCTGTGAACACTTGGGGCTTCATACGCCACCACCATCTAGATAAGTTCCTTGTGGGGTCTTTTTTCCCCAAAATGGGGTACTTGTTGGGGATTTCCACGTTTAGGCGCATAGGGGCTCTCAAATGCGACTGACCCCCCAGACCTTCCTCAAAGCTGCAATCCAGAACGTATACTTCCCTTCCGGCCCCAACGGTACCCATACATAGTTTTTCCAAAATATTGGATACACTATCAGGACAAATGGAAAAACAACTTTTTGGGGTCCAATTTCTCCTGTTAACCCTTGTAAAAAAAATTTGGGGCAAAAAAATCTTTTTGCAAAAAAAAAAAGGATTTTTTATTTTAAGGCTGTGCTTATAAACTTCTGTAACCTTGGGGTTCAAAGTGCTCACCACAAATCTAGACAAGTTTCTTGGGGCTATTTAAATGGGTCCTTGTGGGGGGTTTCCACTGTTTAGGCGCATCAGGGGCCTCCAAATGCCATAGCCCCCAGACCATTCCATCAAACGCAACCAAAACTCACATTCCCTTCCGAGCCCTGACGTGCCCCATACAGTTTTTTTCTTCCCCACAATTGGGTAACAGCGTACCAGGAAAATTGGACAACAACTTTTGGGGTCCAATTTTCCTGTTACCCTTGTGAAAATAAAATATTGGGGCGAAAAAATCATTTTGTAAAAAAAAAAAGGTTTTTTATTTTTTACGGCGTACTTATAAATTCTGGGAAGCACTTCGGGGTTCAAAGTGCTCACCACACATCTTAAGTTCCCGTGGGGTCTATTGCCAAATGGGTCACTTGTGGGGGGTTTCCACTGAAGGGGGTGCTCAGGGGCTCCCAAATTGCAGCCCCCCAGACCTTCCATCAAAGTCTGCAATCCAAAACGTCCATTCCCTTCCGACCGATGCCCCATACGTAGTTTTTTTCCTCCCAATATTGGGGACCGGTATCAGGACAAAATTGGACAACAACTTTTGGTTCCAATTTTCTTCTGTTACCCTGGAAAAATAAAAATAGGGGCGAAAAAACATTTTTGAAAAAAAAAAAGATTTTTTATTTTACGGCTGCGTTATAAATTTATGAAAACCGGGGTTAAAAATTCTCACCACCATTAGATAAGTTCCCTTGGGGTTATTTTCCAAAAGGGTCATTTAGGGGGTTTCCCCTGTTTAAGGCAGATCAGGACTCCCCAAACACGACATGGGTCCACCAATTCGGCGTTGAAAAAGTCAGACGGCGCTCCTTCCCTCCAACCTGCCAACCCAAACAGTGGTTTACCCCCACATATGGGGATCAGCGCCCAACAAATTGCACTAACTTTTGGAGTCTGTTACCCTGGGGAAAAAAAAAAAATTGGGTGAAAAGATCATTTTTGTGGAAAAAATAGATTTTTAAATTTTGGCCTACATTATAAACTTGTGTTGAAGCACTGGGGGTTCAAATTTTCCACCAAAGATCAGAAAAGTTCCTTAGGGGGTCTGTTTCCCAAATGGGGTCATTTGCGGGGGGGGTTTCCACTGTTTTGGCAATCAGGGGCTCTCCAAAGCAACATGGCACCCAATTCAATTCCACCAATTTTGGTTGGAAAAAGAAAGGTGCTCTTCCCATTCCGAGCTCTGCCGTGAGCCCAAACAGTGTTCCCCCCCAATGGTGACACTACCAGGACAAATTGACAACAACTTACGTGGTCCAATTTCTCCTTTACCCTTGGGGGAAAAAAAAAAAATTATGACAAAAGATAATTTTTGTGGGAAAAAAATAGGATTTTTATTTTCATGCCCGGGCTTATAAACTTGTGTGAAGACTTGGGGGTTCAAAGGCTCACCAAAGATCTGTAAGTTCCTTATTAGATAAGTACCTTGGGGTTAGTTTCCCCAAAAAGGTGTCACTTTGGGGGTTTCCACTGTTTAGGCCTCAGGGGCTCTCAAACACGAATGGGTCCAATCCAATTCAGCCAATTTTTTGAAAAGTCAAACGGCGCCCCTTTTCCCTTACGGCCTGCCGGTGGCCCCAAAAGGGTTTTCCCCCACATTTGGGTTGGCGTACTCGGAAAATGCATAACAACCTTATCTGTCCATTTTTCTCCTTTTACCCTTGTCAAAAAAAAAAAAAAGTTGTAAAAGATCTTTTTGTGGCTAAAAAGTTAAATATTCATTTTTTTCCTCCCACGTTTGCTTTATTCCTTGAAGCACCTAAGGTTAAAACTTCTTGAATGTGGTTTTGAGTACCTTGGGGGGTGCAGTTTTTGGAATGTGTCATTTTGGGATTTTCGCCATAAAAAACCCCTCAAAGTGACCTCAAATTGAGGTGGTCCCTAAAAAAAAATGGCTTTTAAATTTTGTTGTAAAAATTTTAAAAAAAAATCGCTGGGTCAACTTTTAACCCTTAAACTTCCCAACAAAAAAAAAATTTTGGTTTCCCAAAATTTGCGAGTAAAGTAGCATGTGGGAAAGTTATTTTTAACTATTTTATTGACATATTTCCTTTTTAGGAATAAAAATTAAAGTTTGAAAATTGCAAAATTTTAAAATTTTCGCCATATTTGCGTTTTTTTTTCAAAAATAAACCAAGTTATATTGAAGAAATTTTACTTCTAAGTGAAGTACAATTTGTCCCTAGAAAACAATTCAGAATCGCAAGATCCGTTGAAGCTTCCAGAGTAATAACCTCATAAAGAGACAGGGTCAAATTGTAAAAATTCCCCCGGTCTTAACGTCAAACCCCCTTGGGGGTGAAGGGTTAAAATTGATGTAAAAAGTATAAATCCTGTGATAGGTTTCATTCCAGCTTTGAGAGTGTCAAAGGTCCATCATCATTTGTTTCACAAACCCCGACTTAGTGTATTGTTTTAAAGGGAAATTTCACATCCAAACACAGGAGAGTTTTGTGAAAACAAACTGATGATCCTTTGCCTCTCAATGCTGGAATGAACCTATCACATGGATTTATGACTTTTCTCAATTAGGAATTTGCTCCCAGGACCCGTGGAATATCAAAAAAATTACCAGACCCCAATAGAGGGCAATAAAACTTTCAGCAGAGATAAGGAAGGGAGACACACTATCATTTATGGGTAGGCGGAGCCCACTAGGATAGAACCCTCAGTTTAAAAAAAAGTGTTGACCGGCCCCTCCAGCAATAGGGCTCCTCCTACCACTCTCCATCTAAAATTGAGGTCACGAGGATAGTCGCTGCTGGAGCAGCTCCTCAGAAGATTTTTTTTTTTTAGTGGGGACGAGCTTGGACCGCCAGTGGGCTAGGGGGTTCAGGGGTCTCAGCGCTGCTGGACCCCCACTTCCCTTGGCGGATCTGTATTTACCCTGAAGGTGGTCCCTGCAGAACCCACGGACATCTCGCTTCTGACACACAGACCTCGACGGCATCAAGCGCAGCGGTCGGAGGTGTCGTGTGCTAAATGGGGCCCCATCGTTCTATTAAAGGCCTTTCTGACCTCTAGGTTTTGGTGTCAGCTAATCCTCTCATGGTAGGAAGCGACACAGGCCGTGCCTTCTTCCCCCGCTTAGCGACTCGGAGAATTTCGGGCATGGAGGGTTCCCCTTCAAGCTCGGATGGGGAGGTGTCCGATTCGGATAAGGAGGATTGGCAGGGACATCTGCTCTCTTTTGAGCGTACAGAGACTTTTATTGGAGCATGAGGGAGGCTGTTGTGAATGGGTTTGAGATGAGTTCTGAGCAGAGGCTCCCTCTGGTGGTTACAAGCGGTGCTAGTGAAGATTGTGAGGACTGGGAATCATGTTACTGACTGGTCTTATATAAGGGTCATTTTCCCATCAGGGTTGCCGGTGATCAATTGTTTCTGGTCTGAATCCTTCTTTCCAGTTTCCCTTGTAGCCTGCTGTGTCGTGTCTGCATCTCCCTGCTGTCAGATAAACATTTCTTCTTTTGTGTTTGTGCTATATTTTTTGCATTTGTCCTGCACTTCTGTGGGGCCTTTAGGTCCCCTCCGGGGGCTTTTGCCCTCTCAGTTTGGTTCAGCACTGAGTTTTTGTGCTTTTGCTTTTTCCAGTTTTTCAGTGCTGCTGTTTTGATTTTGTTACACCAGAGAACTAATTTAGGGTAGAGGTCGTGTGATCTCAGGTGATTTTGAAATTAGTGGAGTTGGTGCTTTTCAGGGTTTTCTGGGATTGCAGTAAGTACCCTTCCTATCCTTTTCTATTTAGATAGTTTGGGCCCAGCGTTTGCTCAACATTTTCTTTCTGTGTCAGTATTTTCCTCTTGTCTAACCGCATTACATGTTTGGGGGCTTTCTATTTATCTTTGGGGTTC
This sequence comes from Oophaga sylvatica, assembly GCA_033576555.1. Taxonomy (NCBI): domain Eukaryota; kingdom Metazoa; phylum Chordata; class Amphibia; order Anura; family Dendrobatidae; genus Oophaga; species Oophaga sylvatica. The sequence goes on from JARQOD010000004.1 coordinate 28,250,236, forward strand.
TGCCCGGGCAGATAGCTTTCCTATTTCTATCTTTAGGTGTAGTTAGTTTCTCAGGCTGTGACGAGGCTCTAGGACCAACGTAGGAACGCTCCACGGCTGCCTCTAGTTGCGGTGGTTATCAGGGTACTGCAATCTCATAGATTCCAACTGCTCTGTGTATTGCCTTTTTTGCCTGCTCCCTCAGCTTACCGAAACAAACAGTATCACCGGCCAAAAATTGAAAATTGTATGGTACTCACAGAAGGGAAAAAAATATTGGAAAGAAAAAAGGTTGTCAGAGTTGCAGAGATATTTTTCTGTTTGTTGCATTTTTTTTCCCTCTGTATCTCTGGGTGCTGGGAGGATTTTTCTCTCAATGAGTTTGCACGGTGTCTGCGCGTGTGGATAAGCTTGCCACTGAGGTTCAGAGTATTGCTGCATATCTTGCTAGGTTGCCTGTTGGGAACCTAGGATCCCCATCAGATTTGTTTTTAGGGGATCGAGCTAAGTTTCAGAATTTCAAAAATAATTGAAATTGTTTTTTTGCCTTAAAATCTAAGTCCTCAGGAAACGCAGCGCAGCAGGTTCAAATTATCATCTCTCTCCTGCGCGGGGGATCCTCAGGATTGGGCTTTTTTCCCTGATACCTGGGATCCTGTTTTGAGTGATGTTGATGCATTTTTTCAGGCTTTGGGTTATTGTCACGATGAGCCTAATGTCACTGATCAAGCTGAAAAAGCCTTGTTGGCTTAAATCAGGGGCTTGATGACGCTGAGTTATACTGTCAGAGATCGTAGGTGGCAGTCCTGACCAATGGAATGAAGAGCCTTTGGCGGCCCTTTTCCGGAAGGGTCTGTCAGATAATGTAAAGGGATGTTATGTGGGATTCCCTGTCCCCTCTGGTCTCAAGATTCTATGTCATTAGCGATTCAAAATTGACAGACGTTTGCGTGAGCGAAGTATGCGGAATGGTGTTGCCTTGTGAACCAGCTTCTGAACCCATGCAGTGTGATAGAGTGGTGTCTGGGGCACAGCGTCATGAGTTTCGAAAGCGCAATGGGTTATGTTTCTACTGTGGTGATGCCTCTCATGCTATTTCCGTCTGCCCTAAGCGGGGAAGACGTTTTGCACGCTCAGTTGTCTTGGGTAGTGTTCAGACTAAGTTTTTATTAACTGTCACTCTGATATGCTCTCTGTCCTCATTTTCTGCTCAGGCTTTCGTTGATTCTGGAGCAGCTATTAACCTGATGGATTATGATTTTGCTAAACGTTGTGGGTTTCCCTTGATACCCCTACAGAAGTCTATTCCCCTACTGGGGATCGATTCTACCCCTTTGGCTGAGAATAAACCCCAGTTTTCTACTCAGGTGATAATGAGGGTTGAACCTGATCACCAGGAGTGCTGCAAATTTTTGGTTCTATATAATCTGCATGACATTATCGTGCTGGGTTTCCCTTGTTTACAGTCTCATAATCCTGTTTTGGATTGGAAATCTGTGTCTGTAACCAGTTGGGGCTGCCAATATGTTAATACCAACACTCCTGTTTTTTCTGCCTCCCCCCAGGCTCAGGATGTTCCTGACTTTTTGATTGATTTTTCTGATGTGTTTAGCGAAAGTAAATCTGCATCCTTGCCTCCCCATAGGAGCTATGACTGCGCTATTGAATTAGTGCCGGGTAGTAAATTCCCTAAAGGTCGCCTTTTTAACTTGTCTGTACCTGAACATGACGCTATGCGGTCTTATATCAAGGAATCATTGGAGAAGGTCATATCAGACCATCCTCTTCACCCTTAGGTGCCGGTTTTTTCTTTGTGGCCAAAAAAGATGGTTCATTAAGGCCGTGTATTGATTATCGTCTCTTGAACAATATTACTGTGAAATATCAATACCCGTTACCCTTGATTTCTGACCTGTTTTCCAGGGTGAAAAACGCTACTTGGTTTACCAAGCTTGACCTCAGGGGGGCGTATAACCTTATTCGCATTAAGCACGGGATGAATGGAAGACGGCATTCAATACCCCTGAAGGGCATTTTGAGTACCTAGTGATGCCCTTTGGGCTCACTAATGCTCCTTCCGTCTTCCAGTCCTTCATGAATGACATTTTCAGGGATTTTGTGGACAAATTTCTGATTGTTTATTTGGATGATATCTTGATTTTTTCTAATGACTGGGACTCTCATGTGAAACATGTTCGAACTGTATTCCAGATTTTGAGAGAGAATGCTCTGTATGTGAAGGGATCAAAGTGTCTTTTTGGCGTACAGAGGATCTCATTTCTGGGATTCATTTTGTCCCCATCTGTTATTGAAATGGACCCGGTCAAGGTTCAGGCCATCTGTGATTGGGTCCAACCTACTTCATTAAAGGCTCTTCAGAGATTTTTGGGTTTTGCCAATTTTTATCGTAAATTTATTGGTAATTTCTCGGTTATTGTTAAACCATTAACTGATTTGACCAGAAAGGGTTCTGATGTGGTGAATTGGCCTCCTGAGGCAGTCTCTGCATTTCAGGAACTTAAGCAGAGATTCACTTCTGCTCCTGTTCTACGGCAGCCTGATGTTTCTCTGCCATTTCAGGTGGAGGTTGATGCCTCTGAAATTGGGGCAGGTGCCGTTTTGTCCCAAAAAGATCCAGAGACCTCTAAAAGTAACCCTTGTGCCTTTTTCTCTCGAAAATTTTCTCCTACTGAACGTAATTATGATGTGGGTAATCGGGAGTTATTGGCCATGAAGTGGGCTTTTGAAGAGTGGAGACATTGGCTGGAGGGAGCCAAACATCAGGTGGTGGTCCTTACGGACCATAAGAATCTGGTCTATCTGGAATCTGCCAAGCGACTCAATCCTAGACAGGCCAGGTGGGCCTTGTTTTTCACACGTTTTAATTTTGTGGTTTCCTTTCTTCCTGGCACTAAGAATGTTAAGGCGGATGCCCTCTCGAGGAGTTTCCTTGCGGACTCTCCTGAGTTATCTGATCCTTCTGTTATTTTGAAAGAGGGTGTAGTTCTTTCCGCCATCTCGCCCAATTTGAGACTTGCTCTGGAGGGGTGTCAGGAGGATAGGCCCGAGCGCTGCCCTGTTGGAAAATTGTTTGTCCCGGACCAATGGAAAAAGAGTGTGATGTCTGAGATTCATTGTTCCGCATTGGCTGGGCATCCCGGAATTTTTGGTACCAGAGACTTGGTTAGTCGGTCCTTTTGGTGGCCTACCTTGTCTCGTGATGTCAGGGAATTTGTGCAGTCCTGCGGGACTTGCTCTCGCTCCAAGCCTTGCTCTCGCTCTAGTGGTTTGTTGATGCCATTGCCTGTGCCCAAGAGACCATGGACCCATATCTCTATGGATTTCATTTCCGATCTTCCTGTTTCTCAGAGAATGACCACCATCTGGGTAATTTGTGATAGGTTTTCCAAAATGATACATCTTGTGCCATTACCTAAGTTGCCTTCCTCCTCTGAATTGGTGCCGTTGTTCCTTCAGCACGTGGTTCGTTTACACGGCATTCCTGAGAACATTGTGTCTGACAGAGGAGTCCAGTTTGTTTCCAGATTTTGGAGGACTTTTTGTTCTAAACTGGGTGTTCAATTGTCTTTCTCCTCGGCATTTCATCCTCAGACCAATGGTCAAACTGAGAGAACAAACCAGACATTGGAGACTTATCTAAGATGCTTTGTGTCTGCTGATCAGGATGAATGGGTCTCTTTTTTGCCTTTGGCTGAGTTTGCTCTTAATAATAGGGCTAGCTCTGCCACTTTGATGTCTCCGTTTTTCTGTAATTCTGGGTTTCACCCTCGATTTTCTTCAGGACAGACGGAGGCTTCTGTCTGTCCAGGTGTTGACTCTGTTGTGGAGCGTATGCAACAGATTTGGGACCAGGTAGTGGAGAGGTTGTCCCTCTCTCAGGAGAAGGCCCAGCGGTTTGCTAACCGGCATAGGACTGATGGTCCTCGGTTTAAAGTGGGGGACTTGGTCTGGTTGTCCTCAATGAATATTCCTATGAGTAGCATCTCCTAAATTTAAGCCTAGGTTCATTGGACCTTATAAGATCATGGAGATTATTAATCCTGTTTCTTTTCGTTTGCTTCTTCCAGGGACATTTAAGATCCATAACGTGTTCCACAAGTCCTTGTTGAAGAGGTTTGTTGAGCCAGTGGTTCCTGCTGCTGTGCCTCCTGACCCTGTTTTGGTTGAGGGCAATCTGGAGTATGTGGTTGAGAAAATATTGGATTCTCGTTTTTCTAGACGGAAACTCCAGTATTTGGTTAAATGGAGAGGTTATGGTCAGGAAGACAATTCTTGGGTGTTTGCTTCGGACATCCATGCTAGGAGACTTATCCGTGCGTATCATAGAACTCATCCTGACCGACCTGGTTGCTCAAATGAGGGTTCGGTGACCCCTCCTCAAGGGGGGGGTACTGTTGTGAATGGGTTTGAGATGAGTTCTGAGCAGAGGCTCCCTCTGGTGGTTACAAGCGGTGCTAGTGAAGATTGTGAGGACTGGGAATCAGGTGTTACTGACTGGTCTTATATAAGGGAGTCATTTTCCCATCAGGGTTGCCGGTGATCAATTGTTCTGGTCTGAATCCTTCTTTCCAGTTTCCCTTGTAGCCTGCTGTGTCGTGTCTGCATCTCCTGCTGTCAGATAAGACATTTTCTTCTTTTGTGTTTGTGCTATATTTTTGCATTTTGTCCTGCACTTCTGTGGGGCCTTTAGGGTCCCCTCCGGGGGCTTTTGCCCTCTCAGTTTGGTTCAGCCACTGAGTTTTGTGCTTTTGCTTTTTCCAGTTTTTTCAGTGGCTGCTGTTTTGATTTTGTTACACCAGAGAACTAATTTAGGTGGTAGAGGTCGTGTGATCTCAGGTGATTTTGAAATTAGTGGAGTTGGTGCTTTTCAGGTTTTCTGGGATTGCAGTAAGTACCCTTCTTATCCTTTTCTATTTAGATAGTTTGGGCCCCAGCGTTTGCTCATACTATTTTCTTTCTGTGTCAGTATTTCCTCTTGTCTAACCGCCATTACATGTTTGGGGGCTTTCTATTATCTTTGGGGTTCTGCTCCGGGGCAGATAGCTTTCCTATTTCTATCTTTAGGTGTAGTTAGTTTCTCAGGCTGTGACGAGGCGTCTAGGACCAACGTAGGAACGCTCCACGGCTGCCTCTAGTTGCGGTGGTTAGTCAGGGTACTGCAATCTCATAGATTCCAACTGCTCTGGTGTATTGCCTTTTTTGCCTGCACTCCTCAGCTACCGAAACATAACAGGAGGCGTTACAGTTACCGGAGGAGGTAACTAGACGTCCTGGTAAGTCGGCCCGGATGTTTCAGGAGTCGCATAGGTCGTGATCAGCCTTACCATCTCTGGACGAGCTTAATGAGGCACTGGAGAAGGAACGCCTGTGTCCAGATAAACGTTTTCAGGGGACACGGTTTTTTGAGACGCTATATCCGTGTACGACGGAGTTGATTGATAATTGGATTCCTTCTCCTGAAGTGGATGTCCCTTTATCCCAGCTTAGCAAATCCTCATTGCTTCCTGTTAAAGGGAAGGCGAGTCTGCAGGATCCGCTGGACAGAAAAACGGAGATGGCAGCGAAATCCATCTACGAGGCCGCGGGTCATGGATTCAGAGCAGTGCTAGGATCCATGTGTGCTTGTAAAGCTTCCCTGAGCTGGTTAGACCGTCTACGGACGGCGTGGCAAGATGGATCCCCACTATCCTAGGTAGAGGGGCTTTTCAAGTCATTGGAGGATGCAGCACGATATGGCAGTGATGCAGGTTTGGATACTGCCTCACTGCTGTCCAGGGCACAATCCTCGGCGATCACAGTCAGGATAGCTCTGTGGCTTAGACAGTGGACCGGAGACGCGGTTTCCAAGCAAGGTTTGCTTTCTTTAGCTTACAAGGGTGGTCAGCTATTTGGATCTGACCTCACGGAGCTGATTGCCAAGGCAAAGGCAAAAGAAACGGCTTTACCGCAGCGAAGAGCTGTGTCTTCTACGGCTGGCAGGCATAGTGCCGGTACTAGTCGGCGGTCCTTTCGGTCCAGGGGATGGTTCGGTCAGCCCTCTTGGGGATCGGGGCGTCCCTCTTTTTCGGGAAAAAAGAACGTTCAGAAATCCCGCACTTCCTGGAAACAGAGCTTCCGCCAAGACAAGCGGGAAGCTGACAAAAAGCCCGCTAAGGCGGACTGACGCCAGGGCCTCACTCGAGGTCTCTCGAGTGGGAGGTCGCCTGCTCCAATTCAAACCGATTTGGGCTTCCCGCGTGTCGGACGTCTGGGTGACACGGGTTGTGTCGGCAGGCTATTTCATAGAGTTTCTTTCTCGACCCCCAGACAGTTTTTGCCAATCCCGCATTCCGTCAGAGCCCGAGCTATATGCCGCTCTACTGCGGGAGGTCGATTCCCTTCTACAGAAGGGTGTGGTGGTACCAGTTCCACCGGAGGACCGGGGAAGAGGGTTTTATTCCAACCTCTTTGTGGTCCCCAAAAAGGAGGACAAATTTCGCCCCGTTCTAGATCTCAAAAGATTGAATCGGCATGTCCGCTCCCGGAAATTCCGCATGGAGTCACTTCGCTCCGTTGTGGCGCCTTGTCGCAGAACGATTTTTTGGTGTCAATCGACATTCGCGACGCTTATTTGCATGTCCCTATCGGAAGGGCCCACCAACGCTTTCTTCGTTTTGCCATAGGCCAGGACCATTACCAGTTTGTGGCTCTGCCATTCGGGTTGGCCTCAGCACCCAGAGTTTTTACAAAAATTCTGGCTCCTCTTATGGCTATTCTGCGAAGACAGGGGGTTACGATTCTTCCCTATCTGGACGACCTTTTGATTGTGGCGTCCTCAAAGGAGGAGGCGGTGACGGCTCGCAATCTATCCCTTCAGCTCCTGGAGGACTTCGGGTGGCTGGTCAATTGGGAGAAGTCGTCTCTGGAACCGTCGCAGTCAATCCTGTTTTTGGGAATGCATTTCGACACGATACGAGCAGTGGTGTCTCTGCCTCCAGACAAGCAAGCGAGTCTTCTTCGTCATGTACAGGTTATGAAGTCTGCGACAGCAATGTCCCTTCGAAGGTGTATCGCCTTCTGGGTTTGATGGTGGCGTCAATGGAAGCAATTCCGTTTGCCCAATTTCATTCCAGGGCTCTCCAAATGTTCATCTTGAACCGTTGGGATCGATCGCAGTTTTCACTGGATTGCAGTGTCATCATCTCCCACAGGGTGAGAGAGTCTCTAGAATGGTGGTTACGTCCGGAAGCGTTATCCCCGGGAAGTCCTTCCTTCCTCCGAGGTGGTCGATCATAACCACCGATGCCAGCCTGACGGGCTGGGGGGTGTCTGGAACGATCTCTGGATTCAGGGAGTATGGTCGTTGGAAGAATCTGTCCTGCCGATCAACATCCTGGAATTGAGGGCAGTTTTCCTTTGCCTCCAACACTGGACGGTCCTTTTAAGCGGTCTACCAGTCCGAGTGCAGACAGACAACGCTACGGCGGTTGCGTATATCAACCATCAAGGTGGAACGAGGAGCTTCAGGCTCATGATGGAAGTGTCTCGAATTCTGGTATGGGCCGAGGCAGAGTGCCAGCCATCTCTGCGATTCACATTCCAAGAGTTCAGAATATCACAGCGGACTTCCTCAGTCGCGAAAAGATGGATCCCGGAGAATGGAGTCTTCATCCGGAAATTTTTGCACTGCTGTGCTCCCGTTGGGGAACTCCCCAAGTGGATTTGATGGCATCCAGGTTCAATGCCAAGTTACCGACGTTCATGTCCAGGTACAAGGACTCGAACGCTGTGGCAGTGGATCCTCTGGTGGCTCCTTAGGACCAATTCAAGCTAATCTATGTGTTTCCGCCGATATCCTTACTTCCTCTGGTGTTTTGTCGATCAGACTGGAGAGATTCCCGGCTATGTTGATAGCCCCAGATTGGCCGAGGAGGACGTGGTTCTCGACACTGGTGTCGCTTCTTGCAGCGCCTCCACTTCCACTTCCTCTTCGCCCGACCTGTTAACCCAAGGGCCCGTTCGTCACCCGGACCTGAAGTCTCTGCGTTTGACGGCGTGGCTCTTGAGACCGAAATCTTGACTCGTCAAAGTTTTTCAGCCGAAGTCATTGCCACTCTGCGAGCTGCCAGAGGTCCGGCTACTACTAGGATTTATCACAAGACTTGGGAAGCCTCTTCTCTGGTGTTCGGGTTCTTCTAGGAACCCGAGGATTTTTTCCATTCCCAATTTGTTGGCCTTTTTGCAGTACGGGCTGGACAAGGGTTTGGCAGTTAGCACTCTGAAAAGACAGGTTTCTGCTCTGTCCTTGCTGTTTCGGAAGACTATCGCCTCGCGTAGGGACGTACGTTCCTTTTTTAGCGGGGTAACCCGTCAATTTCCGCGGCGGAAGGCGCCTGTGTCTCCTTGGCGGCTCAATCTTGTCTTGGAGGCTGTTGTGAATAGGCTGGAAATGAGTTCTGAGCAGAAGCTCCCTCTGGTGGTTACAAACGGTACTGGACTGTCCAGTGAAGATTGTGAGGATTGGGAATCAGGTGTTACTGACTGGTCTTATATAAGGGAGTCACCTTCCCATCAGGGTTGCCGGTGATCAATTGTTCTGGTCTCAATCCTTGATTCCTGTTTCCTTGGTAGCCTGCTGTGTCGTGTCTGAATCTCCTGCTAACAGATAAGACATTTTCTTCTTTTTGTTTTTGTGCTTGATTTTTGCATTTTGTCCTGCACTTCTGTGGGGGCCTTCAGGGTCCCCTCTGGGGGCTTTTGCCTCTCAGTTCAGTTCAGCCACTGATGTTTGTACATTTGCTTTTTCCAGTTTTTTCAGTGGCTGCTGTTTTGTTTTTGGTTACACCAGAGAACTAATTTAGGTGGTAGAGGTCGTGTGATCTCAGGTGTTTTTGAAATTAGTAGAGTTGGTGCTTTTCAGGGTTTTTTTGGGATTGCAGTAAGTGCCCTTCCTATCCTTTTCTATTTAGTAAGTTTGGGCCCCAACGTTTGCTCATACTATTTTCTGTCTGTGTCAGTATTTCTTCTTGTCTAACCGCCATTACATGTTTGGGGGCTTTCTATGTTCTTTGGGGATCTGCTCCGGGGCAGATAGCTTTCCTCTTTCTATCTTTAGGTGTAGTTAGTTTTTCAGGCTGTGACGAGGCGTCTAGGACCAACGTAGGAACGCTCCACGGCTGCCTCTAGTTGTGGTGGTTAGTCAGGGTACTGCAATCTCATAGTTTCCAACTGCTCTGGTGTATTTCCTTTTTTGCCTGCTCTCCTCAGCTACCAAATCATAACAGTATCACGGCCTAAACTGAAAATTATATGGTACTCACAGAAGGGAAAAATATTGTGAAAGAAACAAGTTGTCAGAGTTGTCAGAGATTTTTTTTTTTCTGTTTGTTGCATTTTTTTTTTTTCCATCTGTATCTCTGGGTGCTGAGGAGGATTTTTTTTTCTTCAATGGAGTTTGCACAGTTGTCTGGCCGTGTGGATCAGCTTGCCACTGAAGTTCGGAGTATTGCTACCTATCTTGCTAGGTTGCCTGTTGTGGAACCTAGGATTCCCATGCCAGATTTGTTTTTAGGGGATCGAGCTAAGTTTCTGAATTTCAAAAATAACTGTAAATTGTTTTTTGCCTTAAAATCTAAGTCCTCAGGGAACGCAGCGCAGCAGGTTCAAATTGTCATCTCTCTCCTGCGCGGCGACCCTCAGGATTGGGCTTTTTCCCTGACACCTGGGGATCCTGTTTTGAGTGATGTTGATGCGTTTTTTCAGGCTTTGGGGTTATTGTACGATGAGCCTAATGTCACTGATCAAGCTGAAAAAACTTTGTTGGCATTAAGTCAGGGGCTTGAGGACGCTGAGTTATACTGTCAGAGATTCCGTAGGTGGGCAGTCCTGACCAAATGGAATGACGACGCTTTGGCAGCTCTTTTTCGGAAGGGACTGTCAGATAATGTAAAGGATGTTATGGTGGGATTCCTGTTCCCTCTGGTCTCAATGATTCTATGTCATTAGCGATTCAAATTGACAGACGTTTGCGTGAGCGGAAAGGTATGCGTGGAATAATGTTGCCTTGTGAACCTGCTTCTGAATCCATGCAGTGTGATAGAGTGGTTTCTGGGGCACAGCGTCATGAATTTCGAAAGCGCAATGGGTTATGTTTCTACTGTGGTGATGCCTCTCATGCTATTTCCGTCTGCCCTAAGCGGGGAAGACGTTTTGCTCGCTCAGTTGTCTTGGGTAGTGTTCAGACTAAGTTTTTGTTAACTGTTACCCTGATATGCTCTCTGTCCTCATTTTCTGCTCAGGCTTTTGTTGATTCTGGAGCAGCTATTAACCTGATGGATTTTGATTTTGCTAAACGTTGTGGGTTTCCCTTGATACCCCTACGGAAGTCTATTCCCCTACTGGGGATCGATTCTACCCCTTTGACTGAGAATAAACCTCAGTTCTCTACTCAGGTGATAATGAGGGTAGAACCTGATCATCAGGAGAGTTGCAAATTTTTGGTTCTGTATAATCTGCATGACATTATCGTACTGGGTTTCCCTTGGTTACAGTCTCATAATCCTGTTTTGGATTGGAAATCTGTGTCTGTTACCAGTTGGGGCTGTCAACGTGTTAATACCAACACTCCTGTTTTTTCTGCCTCCCCCCAGGCTCAGGATGTTCCTGACTTTTTGATTGATTTTTCTGATGTGTTTAGCGAAAGTAAATCTGCATCCTTACCTCCCCATAGGAGCTATGACTGCGCTATTGAATTAGTGCCTGGTAGTAAATTCCCTAAAGGTCGCCTTTTAACTTGTCTGTACCTGAACATGACGCTATGCGGTCTTATATCAAGGAGTCATTGGAGAAGGGTCATATCAGACCATCCTCTTCACCCTTAGGTGCCGGTTTTTTCTTTGTGGCCAAAAAGGATGGTTCATTAAGGCCGTGTATTGATTATCGTCTCTTGAACAATATTACTGTGAAATATCAATATCCGTTACCCTTGATCTCTGATCTGTTTTCCAGGGTGAAAAACGCTACTTGGTTTACCAAGCTTGACCTCAGGGGGGCATATAACCTTATTCGCATTAAGCACGGGGATGAATGGAAGACGGCATTTAATACCCCTGAAGGGCATTTTGAGTACCTTGTGATGCCCTTTGGGCTCACTAATGCTCCTTCTGTCTTCCAGTCCTTCATGAATGACATTTTCAGGGATTTTGTGGATAAATTTCTGATTGTTTATTTGGATGATATCTTGATTTTTTCCAATGACTGGACTCTCATGTAAAACATGTTCGGACTGTGTTCCAGATTTTGAGAGAGAATGCTCTGTATGTGAAGGGATCAAAGTGTCTTTTTGGCGTTCAGAGGATCTCATTTCTGGGTTTCATTTTGTCCCCATCTGTTATTGAAATGGACCCGGTCAAAGTTCAGGCTATCTGTGATTGGGTCCAACTACTTCTTTAAAGGCTCTTCAAAGATTCTTGGGTTTTGCCAATTTTTATCGTAAATTTATTGGTAATTTCTCTGTTATTGTTAAACCATTAACTGATTTGACCAAGAAGGGTTCTGATGTGGTGAATTGGCCTCCTGAGGCAGTCTCTGCATTTCAGGAACTTAAGCAGAGATTCACTTCTGCTCCTGTTCTACGGCAGCCTGATGTTTCTCTACCATTTCAGGTGGAGGTTGATGCCTCTGAAATTGGGGCAGGTGCCGTTTTGTCCCAAAGAGATCCAGAGACCTCTAAAAGTAACCCTTGTGCCTTTTTCTCTCGAAAATTTTCTCCCACTGAACGTAATTATGACGTGGGTAATCGGGAGTTATTAGCCATGAAGTGGGCTTTTGAAGAGTGGAGACATTGGCTGGAGGGAGCCAAACATCAGGTGGTGGTCCTTACTGACCATAAGAATCTAGTTTATCTGGAATCTGCCAAGCGACTTAATCCTAGACAGGCCAGGTGGGCCTTGTTTTTCACACGTTTTAATTTTGTGGTTTCATTTCTTCCTGGCACTAAAAATGTTAAGGCGGATGCCCTCTCGAGGAGTTTCCTGGCGGACTCTCCTGAGTTATCTGATCCTTCTGTTATTTTGAAAGAGGGTGTAGTTCTTTCCGCCATCTCGCCCAATTTGAGACTGGCTCTGGAGGGGTGCCAGGAGGATAAGCCCGAGCGCTGCCCTGTTGGGAAATTGTTTGTCCCGGACCAGTGGAAAAAGAGTGTAATGTCTGAGATTCATTGTTCCGCGTTGGCCGGTCATCCGGAATTTTTGGTACCAGGGACTTGGTTGGTCAGTCCTTTTGGTGGCCTACCTTGTCTCGTGATGTCAGGGAGTTTGTGCAGTCCTGCGGGACTTGCTCTCGCTCCAAGCCTTGCTCTCGTTCTAGTGGTTTGTTGATGCCATTACCGGTGCCCAAGAGACTATGGACCCATATCTCTATGGATTTCATTTCCGACCTCCCTGTTTCTCAGAGAATGACCGTCATCTGGGTGATTTGCGATAGGTTTTCCAAGATGATACATCTTGTGCCATTACCTAAGTTGCCTTCCTCCTCTGAATTGGTGCCTTTGTTCCTTCAGCACGTGGTTCGTTTACACGGCATTCCTGAGAACATTGTGTCTGACAGAGGAGTCCAGTTTGTTTCCAGATTTTGGAGGACCTTTTGTTCTAAAATTGGTGTTCAATTGTCTTTCTCCTCGGCGTTTCATCCTCAGACCAATGGTCAAACTGAGAGAACAAACCAGACATTGGAGACTTATCTAAGATGCTTTGTGTCTGCTGATCAGGATGACTGGGTCTCTTTTTTGCCTTTGGCTGAGTTTGCTCTTAATAATAGGGCTAGCTCTGCCACTTTGATGTCTCCATTTTTCTGTAATTCTGGGTTTCACCCTCGATTTTCTTCTGGACAGACGGAGGCTTCTGTCTGCCCAGGTGTTGACTCTGTTGTGGAGCGTATGCAACAGATTTGGGACCAGGTAGTGGAGAGGTTGTCCCTCTCTCAGGAGAGGGCCCAGCGGTTTGCTAACCGGCATAGGACTGATGGTCCTCGGTTTAAAGTGGGGGACTTGGTCTGGTTGTCCTCAAAGAATATTCCTATGAGAGTAGCATCTCCTAAATTTAAGCCTAGGTTCATTGGACGTTATAAGATCATGGAGATTCTTAACCCTGTTTCTTTTCGTTTGCTTCTTCCAGGCACATTTAAGATCCATAACGTGTTCCACAAGTCCTTGTTGAAGAGGTTTGTTGAGCCAGTGGTTCCTACTACTGTGCCTCCTGACCCTGTTTTGGTTGAGGGCAATCTGGAGTATGTGGTTGAGAAAATATTGAATTCTCGTTTTTCTAGACGGAAACTCCAGTATTTGGTTAAATGGAGAGGTTATGGTCAGGAAGACAATTCTTGGGTATTTGCTTCGGACATCCATGCTAGGAGACTCATCCGTGCGTATCATAGAACTCATCCTGACCGACCTGGTTGCTCAAATGAGGGTTCGGTGACCCCTCCTCAAGGGGGGGGGGTACTGTTGTGAATTGGCTGGAAATGAGTTCTGAGCAGAAGCTCCCTCTGGTGGTTACAAACGGTACTGGACTGTCCAGTGAAGATTGTGAGGATTGGGAATCAGGTGTTACTGACTGGTCTTATATAAGGGAGTCACCTTCCCATCAGGGTTGCCTGTGATCAATTTATTCTGGTCTCAATCCTTGATTCCTGTTTCCTTGGTAGCCTGCTGTGTCGTGTCTGAATCTCCTGCTAACAGATAAGACATTTTCTTCTTTTTGTTTTTGTGCTTGATTTTTGCATTTTGTCCTGCACTTCTCTGGGGGCTTTTGCCTCTCAGTTCAGTTCAGCCACTGATGTTTGTACATTTGCTTTTTCCAGTTTTTTCAGTGGCTGCTGTTTTGTTTTTGGTTACACCAGAGAACTAATTTAGGTGGTAGAGGTCGTGTGATCTCAGGTGTTTTTGAAATTAGTAGAGTTGGTGCTTTTCAGGGTTTTTTGGGATTGCAGTAAGTGCCCTTCCTATCCTTTTCTATTTAGTAAGTTTGGGCCCCAACGTTTGCTCATACTATTTTCTGTCTGTGTCAGTATTTCTCTTGTCTAACCGCCATTACATGTTTGGGGGCTTTCTATGTTCTTTGGGGATCTGCTCCGGGGCAGATAGCTTTCCTCTTTCTATCTTTAGGTGTAGTTAGTTTCTCAGGCTGTGACGAGGCGTCTAGGACCAACGTAGGAACGCTCCACGGCTGCCTCTAGTTGTGGTGGTTAGTCAGGGTACTGCAATCTCATAGTTTCAACTGCTCTGGTGTATTTCCTTTTTGCCTGCTCTCCTCAGCTACCAAATCATACACACTCTTGCTGGACCTGTTAACCCAAGGCCCGTTCGTCACCGGACCTGAAGTCTCTGCGTTGACGGCGTGGCTTTTGAGACCGAAATCTTGACCTTAAGGTTTTTCAGCCGAAGTCATTGCCACTCTGCGAGCTGCCAGAGGTCCGGCTACTACTAGATTTATCACAAGACTTGGGAAGCCTTCTTTTTGTGGTGTTCGGGTTCTTCTAGGAACCCGAGGATTTTTTCCATTCCCATTTGTTGGCCTTTTTGCAGTACGGGCTGGACAAGGTTTGCGTTAGCACTCTGAAAGGACAGGTTTCTGCTCTGTCCTTGCTGTTTCGGAAGACTATCGCCTCGCGTAGGAAGTACGTTCCTTTTTTCGCGGGGTAACCGTCAATTTCCGCCGCGGAAGGCGCCTGTGTCTCCTTGGCGACTCAATCTTGTCTTGGAGGCTCTTCAACATGGGCCTTTTGAGCCTATGGACTCTGTTATCTTCCTTTCTCTCTTGGAAGGTTGCCTTCCTAGTGGCGGTCACTCTTTGAGAAGGGTTTCGAGTTGGCGCTCTTTCTTGCTCGCCTCCTTTTCTGGAGTTTCACCCAGATCGCGTAGTGCTTCGCACACGGGCGACTTTCTACCTAAAGTGGTGTCACAGTTTCATGTTAACCAGGATATTGTGTTGCCCTCGCTTTGTCCGGAGCCAAGGAATGCGAAGGAACGGGCCTTGCACACATTGGATTTGGTGCGGGCTTTGAAGTTCTATTTGTCTATTACTCAAAGTTTTCGGAAGTCGGATTCTCTGTTTGTGATTCCAGCAGGTCGTCAACGTGGGCAATGAGCTTCCAAGGATTCTATAGCTCGTTGGATTCGGTCGGCCATTTTAGAGGCTTACCGACTTAAGGGCGAACCTTGCCCGATTAAGATTCGAGCTCACTCCACAAGGGCTGTGGGTTCATCGTGGGCTTTCCATCAAGGAGCCTCGGCAGCTCAGCTCTGCCGGGTGGCGACCTAGCGCTCCGTCCACACATTTACAAAATTTTATAAGGTGGACGTCAGTGCTTCCGCTGATGCGCCTTAGGACGTAGGGTCCTGCAGGCGGCTGTAGTTTAAAGTTCTTGTGAACTTGTAGTTAGCGCTAGTTGCGCATTTATTTAGGTTGTTGGGTATCTGTTGGGTATCTGCCTCTGTTGGTTTTTTTTTTTGCCCACCCTTATTTTTGGACTGCTTTGGGACGTCCCACTAGTAATGACTAGTGTGTCTCCCTTCCTTCATCTGCTGCTGAAACACGGATTTTGGTAAGAACTTACCTGTAAAATCCTTTTCAGCGAAGAAGGAAGGGAGGCACACATCCCTCCCATGGCAGAAGTGTGTTGTTGTGTTTTCAGATGCGGCGTGACCCTTCTCTGATAGCGATTATCTGGGCTGAGGTCGGCGCGCTAAGGCTCTGTTCCAGCATTGCCAGCTCATCGCAGTGGTCAGGTTCAGTGAGTAGTACCTGAAGACTGTGTGGTTTTTTCTGTTATATGCATAACCTGTCTCCTTGTTTTTCTCTCTGAAATCCTTCAGAAGGGGTTATGTTGCTCCGCTGGTGATATTTCCTCTTCCTTAGCTTGGGTACGACTGGAGAGCTGGAGTACGAGGAGCCCTATATGCTGGAGGGGCCGGTCAACACTTTTTTAATCTGAGGTGTTTCTATCCTATGTGGGCTCCGCCTACCCACTAGTAATGACTAGTGTGTCTCCCTTCCTTCTTCGCTGAAAAGGATTTTACAGGTAAGTTCTTACCAAAATCCGTGTTTCACACTCCTTATCTATGAACTGGTCCAATATTTATTGCCACAATTATGCATCCCTCTCCCATATGGTTAGTTCTGCTTAGCGTCACTTGTCTTATCCATTGCACTATTCCTGTGTCCTGTTATGTATAAATATGTGATTCTTCACATGTTGTATTAGTCTTTGCCTGATGAAGCAACCTGAGTAGTCTCGAAAGCTTGCAACTTGTTACCATCTTCTTAGTTAGCCATTAAAAGGTATCAACCACTGAGGACTCTCAATTCTAAATATTTTTCTGCAAAGTGACATCAGTTTTGGAAGTGGGGCTGGTTCCTGCTCACCATGTTCTTTCCTTACAATGCACATTGACAGTGCGCTCCATTGTCATTCGTTACTTCTAATCAGAGTCAGTGAGGGAGCGGACTGTCACTGTGCACTGAAAAGAATATCGCACACTGACAAGGGAGCATATGTTGGAATTTTCAAATGAAAGGGAAGTCGGTATAAAAAATAAAAGCAGTTAAATTGATTACAGAGGGGATAATAGGGACTTTTTAATTAAAGCATATTAGAAAAGCTGTTTGATTACTACAATAAATAGACATTTAGGATGAAAATCAATGTTTGTTTCGGACAACTTTAAGCGTCTTCTCATTTTTATTTCTCAGGTTTTCTTTGTTGTTTTATTATGATATGGAGATATGCGAGGAATGTCTTTTCACAGAGGTTAATGACTAGTCAAAGGAGCTCTTTATCCTTTTATAGTGATGTGAATCGAAAAAGTAAACAACTCCTAAATTCTATGACTTTCCTTATCAGGCCACATCTGTCATTTCAAAACCTAAAATTAAATAAATGTACTCTCATGTGACAAATAAAACAAAACCGGATTCACATTCATTATTTACTCAACAAAAGGCGAACGGGAGGAAGCAATGTGTGGATTTACTTATTAAATCAGGAAATTCTACCACGTTTAGATAAAAGCAGAACCGGGGCCAGTTCTATCCACAGTATGCAGGTTAATGACACCTCCTTGCCAGAAGGAAAGATTGATGTTTAGTGATCCCACACATGTGATTGTTACGGGTGTCATTCTAAAATTAGAAAGATATACTAACTCGGGGCTTAAAAATCCCACCATAACAGATTTGCAAAACAAATTACGGTAACTAAACGATTACCCAAGTATTGATAGTATTTTATTTTCAACTCATTCAAGAACCTTTTCATAAACAACATTTTTGGTTTTTCCTTCCGGTGCAAAGATGAACAGCTGAGTGAGTTTCTGGGGCCATTTACATGTCCAATTTTTTTCCTTGGACCAAAGAAATAAAATCGTAATAATGCACAACATGTCTACAAGAATCAGATGTCACTCTCCCATTCAAGTCTATGGGTCCATGGGAAAAAATAGAGTGCGCTCAGATAACATCCGAGTGTGGTCCGATTTTCATGGACTGACCTAATGGAGAGGTGGAGAATTTTTTTCTCTGCACCTCCGAGAAAATCGGATCACACTCTGACCAAACTCTGTGATTAGTAATCGGACCGATTTTCTCAGATGGAAAAAACTGCCTGCTCCTGCCTTAATATTAACACTTAAAGGAGTTGTCTGCTACTTGGATATCGATGGCCTGTACATAAGATAGGTCATCAATATCAGATCGTTGGGGGCCCGGCACTGCCTTTCCCCCCACCACCATGTATACACTGTGTTCCAAATTATTATGCAAATAATATTTTCTCAGATTTTCCCAAATTACCTATATGAATTGCAGTCATTGTAATTTTCCAGTCAAATAACTATTAGAGTACAATTGAAAGGTTTTTGTACAAACTGCCTATGATAACAGTGTATTTTTTAAAAAATAAAACTCAAAATGCACTCAAAATGCATGTTCCAAATTATTATGCACAGCAGAGTTTTCAACCTTTTCATTTTAATAAAGAACAAAAAAATTGTCTTTTTTGAAATTATAAGCATTAGCAGGTTCTTACAAACTGAAATCAAACAGTTTTCAACTCAAAACTTTATTCTAAGTGATGTTACATTTGCACATAGGACCCCTTGTTCGAAAGGAGCTTCTGAACTCTATCGTCCATTGAATTTGTCAGGTTTGGGATGGTTTCTGCTTCAATTGTTTTGCATGAGGACAGAATACCCTCCCAGAGCTGTTGCATAGATGTGAACTGACTCCCGCCATCATAGACACTCCTTTTGATGATGCTCCAGAGGTTCTCAATGGGGTTGAGGTCAGGGGAGCATGAGGGCCACACCATAAGTTTGTCCCCTTTTATGCACATAACAGCCAGAGATGCAGATGTGTTATGTGCAGCATGAGACGGTGCATTATCATGCATGAAAATGATCTTGCTGCGGAATGCACGGTCC
Organism: Oophaga sylvatica; assembly: GCA_033576555.1. Classification (NCBI taxonomy): domain Eukaryota; kingdom Metazoa; phylum Chordata; class Amphibia; order Anura; family Dendrobatidae; genus Oophaga; species Oophaga sylvatica. Next base: position 28,268,690 of record JARQOD010000004.1, read on the forward strand.
TTCTTGAACCATGGCAGGAAGTGCTGTTTGAGAAACTCAACATACACTATGGAGTTCATCTTTACCCCTTCAGTGATCCTAAAGGGGCCGACAATCTCTCTCCCCATGATTCCAGCCCAAAACATTACTCTACCTCCTCCTTGTTGGTGCCATAGCCATGTTTGCATGGGGTGTCCATCAACCAGCCATCCTCCACTCCATCCATCTGGACCATCGAGCATTGCACGGCACTCATCCGTGAACAAAGCAGTTTTGAAGTCAGTCTTCATGTATTGTTTGGCCCACTGGAGCCGTTTCTGCTTGTGTGCAGTGGATAGAGGAGGTCGACGGGATGGCTTGACGCACAGCTGCAAACCTCTGAAGGACCCTGCATCTTGTTGTTCGGGGAACTTTGGAGGCACCAGCAGCTTCAAAAACTTGTCTGCTGCTATGACAAGGCTTTTTTGCCGCTGCTCTTTTAACCTGACGTAATTGCCTGTAGGAAAGAGTCCTCAATTTTCCCTTATCAGCACGCACACGTGTGTACTGTGAATCAGCTACATACAGTGCCTACAAGTAGTATTCAACCCCCTGCAGATTTAGCTGGTTGACACATGCGGAATTAACTTGGCATTGTGACATTTGTACTGTAGATCAGCCTGGAAGTGGAAATGCACTGCAGCAAAAATTTTTGTTTTCATTTTTTTTTTTTTTTTTAAAAAACGTTAAAAGTTAATTCAGAGTGTCATTTATTATTCAACCCCTCAAACCACAAGAATTCTGTTTGGTCCCCCTAAAGTATTAAGAAGTAGTTCAGGCACCAAGAATAATGAGCTTCACATGTGTGGATTAATGATCTCTTTTGCCAGCCTTTTCTGACTATTTAAGACCCTCCCCAAACTTGTGAACAGCACTCATACATGGTCAACATGGGAAAGACAAAGAAGCATTCCAAGGCCATCAGAGACAAGATCGTGGAGGGTCACAAGGCTGGCAAGGGGTACAAAACCCTTTCCAAGGAGTTGGCCCTACCTGTCTCCACTGTTGGGAGCATCATCCGTAAGTGGAAGGCTTATGGAACTACTGTTAGCCTTCCACGGCCTGGACAGCCTTTGAAAGTTTCCTCCCGTGCCGAGGCCAGGCTTGTCCGAAGAGTCAAGGCTAACCCAAGGACAACAAGGAAGGAGCTCCGGGAAGATCTCATGGCAGTGGGGACATTGGTTTCAGTCAATACCATAAGTAACGTACTCCACCGCAATGGTCTCCGTTCCAGACGAGCCCGTAAGGTACCTTTACTTTCAAAGCGTCATGTCAAGGCTCGTCTACAGTTTGCTCATGATCACTTGGAGGACTCTGAGACAGACTGGTTCAAGGTTCTATGGTCTGATGAGACCAAGATCGAGATCTTTGGTGCCAACCACACACGTGACGTTTGGAGACTGGATGGCACTGCATACGACCCCAAGAATACCATCCCTACAGTCAAGCATGGTGGTGGCAGCATCGTGCTGTGGGCTGTTTCTCAGCCAAGGGGCCTGGCCATCTGGTCCGCATCCATGGGAGGATGGATAGCACGGCCTACCTGGAGATTTTGGCCAAGAACCTCCGCTCCTCCATCAAGGATCTTAAGATGGGTCGTAATTTCATCTTCCAACAAGACAACGACCCAAAGCACACAGCCAAGAAAACCAAGGCCTGGTTCAAGAGGGAAAAAGTCAAGGTGTTGGAGTGGCCTAGTCAGTCTCCTGACCTTAACCCAATTGAAAACTTGTGAAAGGAGCTCAAGATTAAAGTCCACATGAGACACCCAAAGAACCTAGATAACTTGGAGAAGATCTGCATGGAGGAGTGGGCCAAGATAACTCCACAGACCTGTGCCGGCCTGATCAGGTCTTATAAAAGACGATTATTAGCTGTAATTGCAAACAAGGGTTATTCCACGAAATATTAAACATAGGGGTTGTATAATAATTGACCAACACTTTTATGTTTAAAATTTATTAAAATTCAACTAAGCAACATAACTTTTTGTTTTGTAAAATTTATGCTTCTGTTAATAAATCCTACTCTCGTTTGCAGTTTGAAGGCTCTAAGTTATTTGCATCTTATCAAACCAGCTAAATCTGCAGGGGGTTGAATACTACTTGTAGGCACTGTACTTCTTGATTGTGCGATGATCACGATGAAGTGTCTTGGCAATGTTGATTGTAGTCATGCCTTGACCTAAACACTCCACAATTTGCTGCTTCTCAGCAGCCGACACATCCTTTTTCTTTCCCATTTTGGCAGAAAATGTAGCTGCTTAATAATGTGGGACAGCCTTCTTAAGTAGTCTTGCCTTTCATTGGACACACCTGCCAAACTAATTAGCACAGGTGTCTGCAATTGCTTACAGTGATATAAAGAGCCCTGACACACATCACCATCAATGAGTTTAACTGACAAACAAAAAAATTCTTACCTTATCACTCCTAAACAATTTTTGCATAATAATTTGGAACACAGTGTATAGTGTACGGAGCCAAAACAGCACAGCACCAAACAATCCGTAGTGGCCGTTGTCCAGTTCTGCAGCTCAGCTCTATAGAAGTGAATAGGAGTGGACCTGCAATATTTGAGAATGGCCACTACACAGTATTTTGGGGCGTGTCGGACCCCCACTAATCTGACGATTGGTCTGCAATATCTAAACAATGGACAAACCTGTTAAGTGTATTGCTGCCTTCCGGTTGAATAGGGATGAGCACCACTGGGGAGGGTTAGGGGGAGCGATGCAATTAGTATTTTACGTGGAGGACAAATGCTGTAATTTGTGATGATGCTACGTAAGGTAAACGGTTATTGCGGAAGCGAGCACTCCTGGCACGATTAAGTGGCATGTAGCTAAAGTGCATTGATTTTTTTTTTCTCCACCAAGAAAACTACAATAAGTTTCTCACAAAGCCTTTACTGTGCATCATCTCCACATAACGGCATGTTTCCAACCTCTCCGGAGGGAGCCGCGCCGCGCTGCTAGACGCTACCGTTTTTATAAGAAATAGTAATTTTCTTGGCATGGTTTATACGCTGTGCAGTTACCAATGCTCTAATACCTCAGTCCTGTTCAATGTGCAAACTGTTATGGCCGACGACATAAGTCCATGTATGAGCTATTTTCAGGTGATCTTTAACTGTTTCTTGTTTAGATCTTTCTAAATAAATAAGTAAATTAAATAATCTGTATAACTTGACAACTTAGACTAGCTAAACCTTGAATCATTTTTTCTATATTTTGTTTTGCACCTTCCATGTCTGCAGGTTGCTGGGGGTCTTAAGTGCACTCACTTAGTGGAGTACCGATACTAATGAATGCCAATGACTTTCTATTGTTTCCATACTCTTCTCTGTGCGCTCCTACATAGTTTTCAGCTATCTTTTGAGCAATCAGTGGGGGTCTTAAGCCGGGGTGTGGAGTCGTTGAGTCGGAGTCCGAGCGCATTTTGGTGGAGTCAGAGTCGGTGTCATGGAAATTGAGGAGTCGGAGGTTTGGCTTACCGACTCCACAGCCCTGGTCTTAAGGATTTGACACCTACCAATTTGAAAAAAATAGAAAGTGCCTACAAAAAATAAAAGTTTAGTTACACTTTAAAGAGAATGTGACATATTGAAAATGCAGTGCAATCTGATTGACTGATATATAGGTGAATAATGATTGACTTTTGTGGGAAAACATTTATTAAAGCTACAGTAATAATCAAAACCTCAATTCATTCTGCACTTAAATGTCCAATGTGTGGTCTTACTAAACTGTTTCTGTAAGCACACTCCTACAGAAAATGTCAATCACAGGGTAGCGCCCCCCACTGGACTCTTAAACAGAATGAGCAGTCATTTACATTAGTAAAAATACAAGTTGTATTGAATCTTCCTCCGAAACTACTGTATGCATCAATCTACCCATCTCCTGTTCTCTTCATTGCTGCTCACAGCTCATTAGGATTGCATGTTTAATGGAGCCGGCTTCATTTCAAGGATTGCTTGTAGTCTATAACGATAAAGGCACATTGGTCTACGTTGGAGCGGACAATTTGTGCATGTGTCAACGTACTGCACTTTTTCCCCTGCTTTAGAGGTTGCTCTACTGGACACAGCCAAGAATGGTGCTGTTTCTGGAAGAAAGTATCCATGTTTTCCCTTCACCCATGACACCACCCGTATATTGAGGTGCGCTGTCATGGGTTCTGGAAAAACTGGCTACCGGTAAGTAACCTTGGTGTTTTCTAATCCCATGGAACTATACTGTTTTTATTTGCTCATCTGTGATTTTGACTGCAACAGGAATATATAGCAATTGTCAATGGACTTCATGTAAACAAATATAAACTTAAAGGCTACCTATCTTTATCAAGAACTTTTGATATGTCAAAAGTTGTATATGATGGGATCTGGGAGCTAAGACCCCCATTTATTGCTAAATTGAACTGGTTGAAGAACCCACCTGAGCACCTTGATTTGTGATCAGTGCTGCTCTGTATATCTCGGAGAGTTGGGTGTCCTTGTATAGAGCCATAGAACGATGGTTTGTTCATCAACATACCACTAGCGCTGCTGTTACATAGTTTGATAGGTACGGTTTAAGGCTACAACTCTCTTTTTTTTGGAGATCCCCTTCAAGAGCAAGATAACGAGATACCTGAAAATCATTGCAGTTTGTAATGGCAGGATCACTAGGCTTGTACTTCTAATAGTATTTCCTACAATGACTGCTGCTTCAGTAGTAAAGATCGTGTGAATCAATCTGCATGACCCGGTCAATTAGCCAGGTCAGTGTTCTGTGGCCGTTGGTCGGGAACCCTTAGAACCACTTCCTACCTCCCAGCATGCGCACCTCTTCTTTTAATTAGCCCGCATGACGGGACGTCACGTGTGTCACTCCACAATGATGAGACAGGCCAACCAATGAAAAGAGGAGTCGGAAATGCCATCAGAGGCGGTTCAAACTGCTTCTATTCGATAGCCACAGATTACTGACCTTGTAGTTGGACCAGGTCCTTCGAATCGATTCACACCATCTCCAGCCTTGGTAGTTCTTTTATCCCCCTTGGCAAAACATTACATAAGTGTAAGAATCGTATGGCAAAGTTTATTTAGGTGGAGAGGCCATTTAGAAAAAATACAGCAAAAAGGCAGAGATGCTCACCTGCCCAGGCCTTCAAACAAATGCACTATCAGGATGCAGTGGACCCACATCTTTAAGATGACGGCAACACAGATGCAACAATACCGATGAGACAACCGCTCACAACCTACCAATCCATGGAGGGGGTGGCTGCTTGGTATATTGATGCACAATGAAGACTTGTATGCAGCGCTGTTCACACTATGGTAATGCAAAGCATCCAGTTAAACAGCCTAGTATTTACACCCTTCTATTAGATCAGACGGGCTGCCCAGCGCTATTAAAATGCATCCCATTGGAACAGACAACACAGTTTACAACACCAAATGTGCCCACCTGCACCCTGTAAAATAAAGTGCAAAAAACACATAAAAAAATGTGAGGTATTAGTTGGTATTTTGGCCAAAGTATGTAAGCTTGTAATCCACTTCGCGCAGCCGCCCCCTCCATGGATTGGTAGGTTGTGAGCGGTTGTCTCATCGGTATTCTTGCACCTGTGTTGTCGTCATCTTAAAGACGTGGGTCCACTGCATCCTGAGTGCATTTGTTTGAAGGCCTGGGCAGGTGAGCATCTCTGACTTTTTGCTGTATTTTTTGGAGGATTTTTAAGTCCTCTTTTTGTGCTATTGCTGTTTAGTGTAGTTACTTGTAAGCGTGAGGATCCGTGAAGTGGATTACAAGCTTACGTACTTTGGCCAAAATACCAACTAATACCTCACATTTTTTTTGTGTTTTTTGCACTTTATTTTACAGGGTGCAGGTGGGCCCATTTGGTCTTGTAAACTGTGGTGTCTGTTCACATGGGATGCATTTTAATAGCGCTGGGCAGCCCGCCTGATCTAATAGAAGGGTGTAAATACTAGGCTGTTTAACTGGATGCTGTGCATTGCCATAGTGTGAACAGCACTGCATACAAGTCATCATTGTGCATCAATATACTGAGCAGCCGCCCCCTCCATGGATTGGTAGGTTGTGAGCGGTTGTCTCATTGGTATTCTTGCACCTGTGTTGCCGTCATCTTAAAGACGTGAGTCCACTGCATCCTGAGTGCATTTGTTTGAAGGCCGGGGCAGGTGAGCATCTCTGCCTTTTTGCTGTATTTTTTGAATTTTTGGAGGATTTTTAAGTCCTCTTTTTGTGCTATTGCTGTTTAGTGGAGAGGCCATTTAGAATCATATATTTATAAGTATTGGTTCTTCCGATTCCCCAGGGTTATCTTTGTTTTCTGGCACAAGGAATCCTGGATACTTATGACTTTTCCCACTCTGACTTACCCTACTAGAATTGGCACAAGTGAAAAAGGATAATTATATACAGTATATACTGTGTATATGTATTCCCAGAAACCACCGGTCTACGCACTTGGAGCTTAATGTTTTAGTTCTTAAGTTCTTCTTATTAACCGATTGTTTAATGGGAAATTAATGGTACGATGTAACAAGCTGCACTTGAATGTTTGGAACGGCAAACCAAAGAGCTGTATTAAGACTCTGATCAAATAAGCGCTGATGGAACAGTAACATAATCCCCTTAATCCTTGTTCATTGCAACTGGAGACCCCCAGTGGGATGAAAGGCCCACTCATTACAGCCTGATATGCTATATCCTGCCTTGATGGTTGATAGGCCTGCTCTTCTGCCTGCTTTATATTACAAACATTTAACATTGCTTGTTTCATTGTTGTAGAGGGAATTGAAGGCAGATGTGCATTTATCTGTTAGCAATTAAAGGGGAACTTCGATTCATAATATATGTCTTATCAAAGTCATAGAATGGCTGCCTTTTGGTTTATTTTGGCTTTATGTGTAGAACTTACAATACCATTTACCAACAAATGCTATATATCAACCAGTTGACTCTGCCAGAACAAGAACTGCTACTTGTTAGTGGCTCTCTGCACTATCTACTATATACGGGTCCGGATCGAGGGCTACTTATAGGATGATGGCTTCAGCGTGATTCCAAACAGTTAATCATCCAATTTTTATTCAAATTTAACTTGCTTCGAGCCCTGACACTTCTTATGATTTAAAACTCTGAAAAAGGGTTTAAAAGAGACAACTCTCTGAGGATAATCTAGAATTTTGAGTTTTTTCAAAATAAATGAATAAAAATTAAATGTTTTAAATTTTTGGGACTCGTGCTGAATCGATAAAAAGCAGCCACAATGGCTGACAAGCGGTAGTGTTCCAGGCTCCTCATATAAGGGGTTGTCCTGTGAAAACAAGTCCAACCAAAAGGATAGGTGATAACTTTTTGATCAGTTAGGGTCCAGAATGGGGAACTTTTTTCCCTGTTAGAATGTAGCGGCCAGGCACATACTTGAAAGGCGCTCCATTAACTCTCTGTGGTGCTACCGAGCGCCTCCCTAGCTTCTTTTCTGAAGCCCCATAGACAATGAATGAATTGTCAGAGTGTGCCCCTTTCAGGGATAAAAATTCCCCATTTTTTATGATTGTTCAATCTCTTAGACCCCCTAGACTTGTTTTAACCTGGCAACCCCTTTTAACCCTGCGTCAAGCGCATCTCCGATGCACGAGAGTTTGGGCGCAATGCACATCACAGGCCCAGGTAAGAAAATCGCCTATTATTATTATTCATTTTTATAGCACCATTTATTCCATGGCGCTTTACATGTGAGAGGGGGCGAATATAGGCAAGTACAATAAATATGAGCAATACAGGACACAAAAGTGCAGAAGGAGAGAGGACCCTGCCCGCGAAGGCTCAAAATCTACAGGGGATGGGTGAGGATACACTAGGAGAGGGTAGAACTGGTCGTGCGGCGGTTCAGTAGACTGAGGATCACTGCTGTTTGTAGGCTTGTTGGAAGATGTAGGTCTTCAGGTTCTTTTTCAAGATTTCCATGGTAGGTGAGAGTCTGATCTGTTGGGGTAGAGAATTCCAGAGTATAGGGGAGGCACGGGAGAAGTCTTGTATGCGGTTGTGGGAAGAAGAGATAAGGGGAGAGTAGAGAAGGAGATCTTGAGAGGATCGAAGGTTGCTCGAGGGTAAGTAGCGTGAGACCATGTCACAGATGTATGGAGGAGACAGGTTGTGGGTGGCTTTGTATGTCATAGTTAGGGTTTTGAACTGGTGCCTCTGGATGAGAGGAAGCCAATGAAGGGCTTGGCATAGCGGAGAGGCTTGGGAATAACGGGGAGACAGGTGGATTAGTCAGGCAGCAGAATGTAGGATGGATCGGAGTGATGCCAGAGTGCTAGAGGGGAGGCCAGAGAGCAGGAGGTTGCAGCAGTCAAGGCGGGAGATGATAAGGGCATGCACTAGTGTTTTTGTGGTGTCCTGGTCAAGGAATGCACGGATCCGGGAAATATTTTTAAGTTTGAGACGGCAGGAGGAGGCTAGGGTTTGGATATGTGGCTTGAAAGAAAGGGCAGAGTTGAGAATCACCCCGAGGCACTGAACATGCGGGACCGGGGAAAGTGAGCAGATGTTAACATTGAGGGATAGGTCTGGTGCAGGGGTAGAGTGAGATGGGGGGGAAGATGATGAATTCTGTTTTGTCCATGTTCAGTTTTAGAAAGCGAGCAGAAAAGAAAGCTGAAATAGCGGACAGACAGTGTGGGATTTTTGTCAGTAAGGAGGTGAGGTCAGGTCCAGATAGGTAGATCTGCGTGTCATCGGCATAGAGATTTGCAAGAAACAGACTTGATAAACGAGGAGGAGGTGTTGCATTGTATGTTAGAAAAGCGTATATCTGCACAGAGATTGACGCTTCAGAGACTGGGAGTTCTGTGGAAACTGTTTGGGTAAGAATACAAGGACAGAACAATGGAAAGGACACCATTGTAGGCATTTACTACAGGCCGCCTGTGCAAGCTGAAGATATGGATGAACTCTTTATGCATCAAATGGCCAAGTTCTCCAAAAAATATGACATGGTGGTCATGGGAGATTTCAACTATCCAGACATTTGTTGGGAATATCTCTCAGGCAAAACTAACAGGTCCAGGAAATTCTTATCCTCTCTTGCTGACAACTTTATCTTCCAAAAGGTAATGGAGAAAACAAGGGGATCTGCTACCTTGGATCTAATCCTCATAAACAGGGAGGAAATGGTGGAGGAGGTAAGAGTGGCTGGGACTCTAGGAGGTAGTGACCATGCTATTTTAGAATTTTGGATAACAAGAGGAGGAAGACCTGTGAAGACTCAGACGTCAAGGTTAGATTTCAGAAAGGCAGATTTTAAGGAACTCAGAAAGAGAATTGGAGGGATCCAATGGCTGGATATCCTTAAGGACAAAAATGTCCAGGAAGGATGGAAAGTCTTGAAAAATGAGATTCTCAAAGCACAATCGTTAACAATTCCAAAAAGAGGGAAGAATGGGAAGCATTTAAGGAAACCAGGATGGATGAACATAGAACTTAAACACATGCTGAAAAGGAAGAAAGAAATGTTTATCAAATGGAAAGAGGGAGGCATATCCAAAGAAGAATATAATGCCGTCTGCAGAACCTGCAGGGCACAAATCAGATTATCTAAAGCTGACAATGAATTAAGGCTTGCAAGTGACGTCAAAAGCAACAAAAAAGGATTTTGGGGATACGTCAAAAGTAAAAGAAAAGTCAAAGATGCTATAGGATTTTTACAGGATGAAAATGATGAAATGGTAAGTCAGGATGTTGAGAAGGCTGAACTTTTAAATTCCTATTTTGCATCTGTTTTCTCTCAGAAAGGAAATGTAACATCAACTGATCTTCACTGTCCTATTAAAGGAATAGAAGAATCCAGGATATCTATAAACAGAAAGACAGTGAGGAAACACTTAGCTAACATAAATGAATTCAAGTCTCCAGGTCCAGATGAATTACACCCCAGGGTACTGAAGGAGATAGCAGAAGAAATTCTTGAACCACTGTCCATAATCTTTGAAAATTCTTGGAGAACAGGAGAAGTCCCAGAAGACTGGAGAAGAGCAAATGTTGTTCCTATCTTCAAAAAGGGGAAGAAGGTGGACCCAGGGAACTACAGGCCGGTGAGTCTGACTTCTATACCAGGAAAGATCTTTGAACAAATTATTAAAGAACATGTATGCAAGTACCTGGATAAGAATGAAGTGATTAAACAGAGTCAGCATGGGTTTGTAACTAATAAGTCATGTCAGACTAACTTAATTTCCTTCTATGACAGAATCACTGACTGGGTGGATCAGGGAAATGCTGTAGATATAGTATATCTTGACTTCAGCAAAGTATTTGACAAAGTATCTCACACAATCCTTATTGAAAAAATGACTAAGTATGGAATGGACAAGGCAACTGTTAGGTGGATTCATAACTGGCTTAGTGATCGGACCCAAAGAGTGGTTGTAAATGGCTGCACATCCAGTTGGAAGAATGTCTCAAGTGGGGTACCACAAGGCTCTGTTTTGGGCCCTGTATTGTTCAACATCTTTATCAATGATTTAGATGAAGGAATTGAGGGTAAACTGATCAAATTTGCTGATGACACAAAGCTAGGAGGGGTAGCTAATACTAGAGAAGAGAGAGAGAGGATCCAAAAAGATATACATAAACTGGAGCAGTGGGCAGCAACTAACAGAATGGATTTTAACAGGAAAAAATGCAAAGTACTACATCTGGGCAATAAAAATGAAAAAAGCATATACAAAATGGGAGGAATAGGGCTAAGTAACAGCACATGTGAAAAAGACTTGGGTATACTAATTGATCACAGACTTAACATGAGTCAACAGTGTGATGCAGCAGCAAAAAAGGCAAATGCAATTCTAGGATGTATCAACAGAAGCATACAGTCTAGATCACGTGAGGTCATTATTGCCCTCTACTCCTCTTTGGTCAGACCTCATCTGGAATACTGTGTCCAGTTTTGGGCACCACATTTTAAAAAAGACATCAACAAACTGGAGCAAGTTCAGAGAAGAGCCACCAGAATGGTGACCGGTCTGCAAACCATGTCCTATGAGGAACGGTTGCAGGATTTGGGAATGTTTAGCTTGCAAAAAAGAAGACTGAGAGGAGACTTAATAGCTGTCTACAAATATCTCAAGGGCTGTCACATTGTAGAAGGATCATCTTTATTCTCATTTGCACAAGGAAAGACTAGAAGCAATGGGATGAAACTGAATGGGAGGAGACACAGATTAGATATTAGAAAAAACTTTTTGACAGTGAGGCTAAGTTCACACGTTGCGGAATTGCCGCGGAAATTTCCGCGGCAATCCCGCACTTCTCCCGCAGGAAATACTCACGTTTTTTTTATGCTGATTCCCGCCAGAATAATAGCGTTTTGCAAGCGTAATTAGCTTGCAGAATGCTAGCGTTTTCCTAGCGATCTGTAGCATCGCTTGGAAAACTGATTGACAGGTTGGTCACACGAGTCACACATAGTGTTTGACACGTGTGACCAACTTTTTACTATTGATGCCGCCTATGTCGCATCAATAGTAAAAAGATCTAATGTAAAAATAATAAAAAAAATAATAAATAATGATATTCTCACCTTCCGGCGGCCCCCGCAGCCTTCCCGCCTCTCAGTGACGCTCCCGGCAACTCCGGTCCCAGGAGTGCTTTGCGACAAATCACACCGATGACGTACATCTCGCGAGACCGCTATGCCATCTGGGTGATTCTCGCAAAGCACTCCTGGGACCGGAAGTTGCCGGGAGCATCGCTGAAGGCGGGAAGGCTGCGGGGGCCGCGGGAAGGCTGCGGGGGCCGCCGGAAGGTGAGAATATCATTATTTTTTATTTTAATTATTGTTTTACCAGGGATATGGTACCCAGGGCCTGGAGGAGAGTCTCCTCTCCTCCAGACCCTGGGTACCACCGCACATGAACCGCTTACATTCCGCAAAATTAATGAACATGTTGCTATTTTTTCCGCGAAGCGTTTTTTTCGCGGAAAAAAACGCAACATGTGGCCAAAACATGCGGAATCAATTAACATGTATAGGATGCTTAATGCTTGCGTTTTTATCGCGTTTTTACCGCGGAAAACCGCGGAAAAACCGCGAAAAAAACGCAATTATTCCTGATCGTGTGCACTTAGCCTTAGGGTGATCAATGAGTGGAACAGGCTGCCACAAGAGGTGGTGAGTTCTCCTTCAATGGAAGTCTTCAAACAGAGGCTGGATAGACATCTGTCTGGGATGATTTAGAGAATCCTGCTTTGATCAGGGGGTTGGACCAGAAGGCCCAGGAGGTCCCTTCCAACTCTACCATTCTATGATTCTATGATACTGCAAACCGTGGGATTCTATGAGCTGTCCCAGGCCAAAGGTGTAGATGGAGAAGAGTAGGGGTCCTAGAACTGAGCCTTGAGGAACACCGACAGAGAGGGGGCTAGGTGAGGAGGTGGTGTGGGAGAGGGAGACACTGAATGTTCGATCTGTTAGATATGATGAGATCCAGGATAGAGCCAAGCCTGTGATCCCCAGAGATGAGAGAATCTGGAGCAGGAGGGAGTGGTCCACAGTGTCGAAGGCAGAAGACAGGTCCAGGAGGAGGACAGAGTAGTGTCGCTTGCTCTTGGTGGTTAGTAGTTCGTTGGTGACTTTAGTTAGGGCAGTTTCAGTTGAGTGATGCAGTCGGAAGCCTGATTGCAAGCGGGCAAAGAGGGAGCAAGAGGAAAGGTGGGAGGACAGTTCAAGATGGACATGCTGTTCCAGTAGTTTTGAGGCATAAGGGAGAAGAGATATCGGGCAATAGCTAGACGCAGAGGATGGGTCAAGGGAGGACTTTTTGAGGATGGGTGTGATTGAGGCATGTTTGAAGGATGAGGGGAACACACCATTTGTAAGTTAGAGGTGAGGTGTGATCTTGAAAGGAGGGTGGAGAGCTGATCTGTCATGGTGGAGAAGTTGGTTTTGGAGGAACAGGGCTGAGCAGCTAAGAGGGGCAGTGAGGGCTGTGGGCCAAAGCTTTCCCTGATCGTATCATCTTCTGCTTGAAAAAGGAGGCAAAATCTTCAGCAGTAATGAGATGAGAGGGGCGAGGTGGTGGGGGACGGAGTAGAGAATTGAAAGTGTTGAAGAGCTGTTTAGGGTTGTAAGACAGGGAGGATATGAGAGATGAGAAGTAAGTTTGCTTTGCGGCAGTGAGTATGGACTTGAAGCTGGTGAGGGACTGCTTGTATGCGGTTAAGTGCTCAGCAGAGCGGGATTTCTTCCATCTCCGCTCAGCAACCCTGGAAGCCCGTCTCAGTTCTTTGGTGAGGCTGGTCAGCCAGGGCTGCCTGTTGATTGTGCGAGTTTTGCTATGTGCGAGGGGGCGGCCGAATCAAGTGCTGTTGTTATTGTGGTGTTATAAAAGGTGGCAGCAGTATCTGTGTCATGAAGTGAGGCTATGTCTGTAAGAGGGAGGAGGGACTCAGAGAGCGATTGTAAGTTGAGGTGTTTGAGATTTCTGCGAGGATGAGTGAGTTTGTGGAGCAGGGGTTGCGCACTAGGAGAGGAGAGGGAAGTAAATGTCAGTAGGTTGTGGTCAGACAGGGGTAGGGGTGAGTTAGTGAGATTAGTAAGGGAGCAGAGACGGGTGAAGATAAGGTACAGTCTGTGACCATCTTTGTGAGTGGCCGCAGAGGACCATTGAGTGAGGCCAAAGGAGGCAGTGAGCAATAAAAGTTTGGAGGCAGCAGAGGTGGAAGTGTCAATGGGGATGTTAAAGTCACCCATGATGATAGTGGGGATGTCAGCAGAGAGGAAATGAAGCAGCCAGGTGGTGAAGTGATCGAGAAAGGTGGAGATGGCTAGTTCTGGGGGACGGTAGATGACAGCTAGCTGGAGGTTGGAAGGGGAGTAGATGTAGACGGAGTTCACCTCAAACGAGGGAAAAGTAGCGGAGGGTGGGAGAGGAAGTGGGGTGAAGGAGCAGGAATTGGAGATGAGCAAGCCAACTCCTCCACCACGTTTCTTGCAGGGGCGGGGGTTGTGAGAGAGATGGAATCCGCCATAAGAGAGTGCAGCTAGAGAGGCTGTGTCAGAGGGGGTGAGCCAGGTTTCATTGATAGCAAGGAAGGAGAGTTTGTTGGTGATGAAGAGGTCGTGGATAAATGACAGTTTATTGCAGACTGAGCATGCGTTCCATAGTGCTCCAGGTAGGGGGACTGTGGGAGTAGGGGCTGGATGGATGGGTATGAGGTTATCATGGTTGCAGAAACGTGTAGAGGATCATGGCAGGGTGTTAGAAATGAGTGTGGGGATGTGCTGAGGAGGACCAGGATTTGGGCATACGTCGCCAGCAATGAGGAGTAACAGACAGAGTGTTAGAAGGTGGGAGCAGGATAAGCCATGGTGTGGCCGTGTGTGTCTGGACAGAGAGGCTTGTATGTAGAGGAACAGTTCTGAGGAGAAGGTGAGGTGGCTGGGGAGGATGGAGGGAGAAATGAATAGTTCCTTACTAGGTGGGGGGATTAATGGAGAGCGGGCAAAATAGAGAAGTATGGGGGTGAAAGTGAGAAGTCGAAACATTGTTGTGGGGTTATAGTCTGTTACCTTACAGTCAAATTCCAGTCCAATTCTAGTCTAATTAAGAGTGTTGTAATTAGAAATCTGTAATTTGAAATATGGGATTTGAAATCATCCTGTGCAGACTACGTCTGTGCAGACGCATGGCCATGAATATTTCTGGAACTGAGGTGGATCAGCTGTGAGAGGGGATGTGGGCGTGATTAGCTGCACCACTTGTTCAGAGTTACCCAAAGGTGAGAAAAAGGGGGGGTGGACTGCACATTCAGAGATAGGCATGGAAGACGCAGTACGAATGGAGTACATTATGGATGGAAGAGGTAGGGTAAGCAATGCATGCCAAGGAGAGCTAAAGCAGTTCACAAAATACATTCAGGAGTTGGGAAAAGTTGGGGAAATTCAGTGCATACCATGCAGAGTTAATGCAGTTCACAAAATACATTCAGGAGTTGGGAAAAGCTGGGGAAATTTGGTGCATACCATGCAGAGTTAATGCAGTTCACAAAATACATTCAGGAGTTGGGAAAAGCTGGGGAAATTTGGTGCATACCATGCAGAGTTAATGCAGTTCACAAAATACATTCAGGAGTTGGGAAAAGCTGGGGAAATTCGGTGCATACCATGCAGAGTTAATGCAGTTCACAAAATACATTCAGGAGTTGGGAAAAGCTGGGGAAATTCGGTGCATACCTGTGGGAAGAGGAGAAACAGCTTGATTAGAGTGGTACAGATGATATTGCAGGAGCGATGAGTGGCCAAATGCATTCTAGAATTCTAGTCTAATTCAGAGTGTTGTATAATAATATCTAGTTATCTCAATTTTAGGGCCCTAAAAGTAATCAGTGACCTTCATAGGGATGTACTAAAATAGATTACCGTATATGAAATCAGATGCAAAACTTATTTAATAATAAGCTCTCACGAGCAGGGTCGTCTTATTTTGCTTTAATTATTGTATTGTTAACGTTGTTACTTATGACTTGTGTTTTGAAACTGTTAAACTGTAAAGCGCTGCGGAATATGATGGCGCTATATATATAAAGATTATTATTATTATTATTAATCGTTAAAGTAATAAAACAAAAAGTACTCAAATTTTGCAACCACCGCCAAATAGTTTCCAGTTTTCAGAACATAACTATTACTAAATATTAATAGTTGGTAAAAAACATAATTGTAAGGCACTTAGATGGTACTAAGGTCAAATTCACTCAGATTCAGAAATTAAAAGCTCAGCAGAAGAAAGATATTGGCAGAGAAAAAAGCAAGGTTGGCAGATCATATCGGAGATTATTATTACGTGTTCAGGTGCAATGTGCCTGAGAGTCCAACCCTCTTATTTCTAAGAAAGCAATAAACAATTGTCATAAAAAAAACCTCTGTTTACTGTACATAAAAGCCCCGAGCCCCATTCTTCGCATAGGTGCCCGTCCCACAAGTGGAACTTGTAGCTGTCAGATTACTTATGGCATATCCTATGGATAATGATAGCCGTGATCATATTTTGTCACAGAGCATATTAAAACATTTTTCTCAGTCCTCCAGAAATTTCTCTCTCCATCGCTATGACGTGCTTTTCCATTTTGAGCTTCAAGGGCACATGTAAAAGTGCTTTTGGGATATGTGCACAGAGAGGTTTTTGTCAAGGATCTTGAAGTACACGCACTCCAAAATCAATAACAAAAACGGCCAAAAAAAATTCTCATAATTAAAAAAAAAATAAAAAAATACTCCATGTAAGACTCCAAGCAGATTTCATGAGGTTGGGGTTTCAGAATTGAATATGAAAACATCATTATAATCATATTGGAATAATTATTCATTGGTCAGACTATCTGTATGTGGGTTTTAATCCGGTTACTTTTTGTTGTTCTTACCAATGGAATGTAAAGTGCAAAAGTTTTGATAATGGTTCCGTTCTTTCTTTATCGCTGTTTGCCCCCTGAGCCAGGTCAGGGAGGATAAGAGCTCATTTATAGCTCATTATGGAACAATGAAGAATTTAGCATTGTGCTGTTTTTATCCAGTACAGTTTCATGTTGTTTTTATTGTTTCATAATCCACATAATAGCATTTAGATATCAAGTGGCCAACAGAGAGGATAAAACTAGAAATAGAATTAAATCACTCTAACAGATGGCAGAGCTCGGGCTCGGGCTAACTTTACTGACATTCTATTTTCAAATAGAAAGTTGAAATAAAAAAAACTACTATAGTGCGTGTCTATATGTGTGTGTGTATATATATATATATATATATATATATATAATATATCAGTGGGTTAAATAAGTATTTAAAACACTGCTGGTTTTGGAATATTTCCCACCTACAAAGAGTCGAGAGATCTGTAATTTTTAGCGTATGTACACTTCAACTGTGAGAGACCAAATCTTAAAACAAAAATCCAGAAAAATCACATTGCATGATTTTTACATATTTCATGCAATAAAATGCTAATTAAGTATTTGATCATCTACCATCCAGCAAAAATTCTGTCTCTCACAGATCTGATAGTTTTTTCTTTAAGAAGTCCTCCTACTCTGCACTCATTACCTGTATTCATAGAATCATAGAATGTTAGAATTGAAAGGGACCTCCAGGGTCATCATGTCTAACAATGCAAGATTCACTAAACCATCTCAGACAGATATCTGTCCAGCATCTGTTGGGCAACTTCCATTGAAGGAGAACTCACCACCTCTTGTGGCAGCCTGTTCCCCTCATTGATCACCCTCACCCCTATTAATTGCACCTTTTTTTAACTTGTTACCTGCATTAAAAAGACACCTGTCCACACAATCACACTCAAACCTCTCCACCATGGCCAAGACCAAAAAGCTGTCTAAGGACACTGGGAATAAAACTGTACACCTGCACAAGCCTGAGATGGGCTACAGTACAATAGGCAAGCAGCTTGGTAAGAAATACTTTTCCCACTGTATGGACAAATGCATTGGGATACACCTCTTAATCATCGAATTTACTCAATTCAACAGTGATAATACAACATCACGGTTGCAACAAGCCGGTTTGATGAAACTTTTTTCCTCTTAAATTTTCCAAGATAACCTATGACTGGTTTTATTTAAAGTAGAAGAGTGTAGGGACCACAGTAAACTAGCCATTAAGTAGAGATTACATAAAGGTTATGGTTTCTGATTCATCAAGACCGGTAATCTTCATGCTGGTATTGCTGAGGGTTCGAGAAGGAGCGCGAGGCAATTCTTTAAGAGGCATACGTCTCTTTATAGGAACATCTGACGAGTGGCATGCAACCCTGTGTGCACCTAGCCATAAATATTGCTCCTGGAGTAAGATTTGTGGTTAGCGAATCCTTCTAGTCCCAGCTGTGCTCACTTTGTTGGAGCTGAATATACTGTAGAATACTGTAAAAGCTTTAATGAATAAAGCTCACAAAGCGAGGTCACCAAGTGCTGAGGAGCAAGCGGGCTTATAAGTCAACGCTCTACAGACTGCATGACTGAACAGTATAAACCTCCTCTAGCGTTAATATGCTCACAAACCGGTGACAAGAGTTTCCATGGCTGAGCAACTGCATGCAAGTCTTATATCACCTAGCACAATGCCAAATGTCAGACGGAGTGGTGTGAAGCACACTGCAACCTGACTCTGGAGCTGTGGAAACGTGTTCTGTGGATTAACATTTCTCTATCTGGCAGTCTTTTAGACAAATCTGGGTTTGGCAAATGCCACAACGTTGCCTTCCCTTTTCTGGAATGTGCCAAGTGTGCAAAGCAAGGTGCATAAAGCCAAGAGTTTCATGTGGAAGAACATAACTGACCCACACTGAACCAACACCTTGGTATGAACTAGATTGGAGATTGTGAGCCTGGCCATCTCATCCAACATCAGTGTCTGACCTCATAAATGTTCTTCTTGATGAATGGGCAAAAATTCCCATGGACACCTCCAAAGTCTTGTAGAAATCCTTCCAATAAGAGTGGGAGCTGTTATATTTGCAAAGTTGTAGGGACAAATATCATTATAACATCAATGGATTTAGAATAACATGTCAAAAAATCTCCTCTAAGTGTACTGTGGAGGTGTTCCAGTATTTTACTCCTTATAGTGTATATTGTGTAACTCCGAGTCTGAATGCTGTTTCACTTAAGTTGGCATCCAGACCTTTTGGGTGGGGAAAACATGGGATTATTGAATGTTTCCCCCTTCCAATAGGGCTATACTGCAGATTTCTCTGGTCAGTTTCCTCTGGGCTCTGATTGTTTTGCCCTAGATATTATTGTTTGGTTCACTATTGAACCAGTTATTAGACTGTCGTGAGGGAGGACGATACTTCTCCGGTGTCAGCTTATGATTGACAAGGCTATACAGTAAAAAACTTTGGGCAGACTTAAGTATTTATTACACCAATGCTCTGACCTTTCGCTTGGTTCATCAGTCACCCCTACCTTTTTTTTTTTAAGAGTGTTATGCCTGGGCCCCCCACAGCTTGGGTGACACATGGTTGCACAGACCCCTTTATATGGTCTTGTATAGATATGCTGGTCCCACCCTTTTCTCCCCATTTTTGCATTGGTACCTTTATATGTGTTCTGGTTACTTACTGTATCATGTCAGCTGTGGAAACACGTGAAAGTTCATTCTGTTTTAATCTTCCTGGCACCGCGGTTCTTTTCTCTGATGGTGATTTGCCAGCCTGAAAAAAGCGGGAGGATTTCCTGCTATCTAATCCATGTCTGTGGCGTCAGCTCTTAGTCACCACAAGGACAAGTGAAGAAGCAGAATGGAGAGCCTCATGGAGAAGATGCTTTGGCGAGGAGAAGTGTGGCTTAAAAGATGCGTAGAAGCTCCTATCCAAGTGTCAGCATCAGAAGAAAGAAGGATCCCAGATGCAGAGGAGGAACAGCACAAAAGAGGTCTAATAACCTGAAAAGGAAAAGAAGATGAAGCGCATACTTGCCTCCACCACCCATACATACCCAAACCAGGAGAAAGTTGAGCTGATTTATCAAGGATTTAGTGTAGGTTTTTAGTACCTGAGTTCAGGGGTCATGGCTGTTGTTGGATAGAGAATTTGGCATCAGTTAAGTTGTATAAAAAGGTTTTGAAGGACAAAATTGTTAAAGAATTGAGTGTATATAGGATTTCAGGTCTGTTTAGCACCCCATTTAAACATTTCAGAATTTCACTGTTAGGCATTATTACTTAAAAAAAGAGTCAGGTTCTTTTAGATTAATTCACCACCTTTCTTGTCCAGGGGGCATTTTTGAACAACAAAGTTGACAAAACAAAGGCGTCGGTCAAATACTCAATTGATCAAGCTGTAGACTTCCTTAGGCGCTACGAACAAAATTTAGCAAAGACTGATATGAAATCAGCATTTAGATGACTCCCTGTCAATCCTGAAGGCTTCAATTCCTTAGGATTTCAGTTTGAGGATGAATACTACTTTGATAAATGGTTGCCCATAGGCTTTTCTTTATCATGCTATTTTTTTTAGGCATTTTCATCCTTTATATAATGAGTAGTTCAAACTGCAAATATTAACGGAGGAGTGCTACGCTATTTAGATGATTTTTTGTTTGTTCAGTTTAGGGAGTTAGCTAATTGGTTTACCGTTAGCACAAGAAAAGACAGTATATCCGTGCTGTTTTTCAGAATTTTTAGAAATTGTGTTACATTCTGTAAAAATGGAATGTAGGTTTCTGTTACAAAATTAGTCAAGCGTAGAAAAGCTCTGGTCGCAATGTTAACCAAAGATAAAACAACGCTAAAAGAATTACAATCGGTATTAGGTTTACTGAACTTTATCCTGCGATAAATAATTTCAATAGGTAAAGTATTTTCAAGGAAGTTGTATGACGCTATAAAAGGCTTAGTCTCTCCAAGGGCTCGCATTCGGTTGAATAGAAATACTAAAGAAGATCTTGCGATGTGGTTGGAATTTTTGAGCAGCTTTAACAGTTACAGCGGCTGGCAGAACGATTTTGTCTCTTCAGAATGTTTGCAATTATTTACGGCCCAGGAGGCGGTGTCGGGTATGGTTCAGTTTATAGAGGTAAATGGTTAGCGGAACAATCGCTTAATTCATGGATTGAAATTAAAGTGATTAAAAACATAGCGGTCTTAGAATTTTTCCTAGTATTAGTGGCTATTTGTATTGTTTCGGTAGCTGAGGAGGACAGGAACAACAGCAGGGCAGCCGAACACCTGAGATGTTGGTAACTGATGGGTTGCAGATTCCTAAACTAACGACACAACTAGAGGTAGCCGTGGAGCGTTCCTACGTTGATCCTAGACACCTCGTCACAGCCTGAGAGATAACTACACCTAAAGGCAGAAAGATGAAAGCTATCTGCCCCGGAGCAGATCCCCAAAGAAAATAGGAAGCCCCCAAACATATAATGGCGGTTAGACAAGATGAAAACACAAACATAGGCAGAAAATAGACTGAACAAACGCTGGGGCCACAAGCTGACTAAATAGGATAGGACAGGAGAGATTACTTTCTGCAACCCAGAAAACCCTACAAAAATCCAACAATTCTGATTACAAAAAGCAAAAAGCAAGCACAAAAAGAAAAGCAAAAAATATCTTATCTGAAAGCAGGAGATGCAGACAGGACTCCAGCGAACTTCCAAATGAACCAGGAACCACAATTGAGACAAGAACAATTGATCACCGGCAACCATCATGGGAGGGAACCTCCCTTATATCAGACCAGTCCGTGATTCCAGATTGCCACTCCTCGCTGAAAGGTTCAGTACTGTCTGTAACCACCAGAGGGAGCCTCTGCTCAGAAACCATCTCTAGCACATTCATAACAGCTATTGTCATTTGGGGTTCAGAGCTAAGAAACTGAAGGATTCTGCTCCATTCGGACAACCAAGGGGGGTAGTTTTTGCAACCAATACCTTATTTTCCAAATGCAATGGGACGGTTGAACTATTAAGACATTTAGTTTTATACTGTATTAAAAGGAATATATGGTTAAAAGCTAGTTACATTTACGCTAAAAGGAATTGTTTAGCTGACGCTCTCTCTCATGGGCAGTGGGAAAAGTTTTGTGCACTGGCTCCAGACGCCAAATTGGAAGGGATGCCATGCCCGCCCCATCTTTGGTATCTATTATGGGATTAATCCAATTTTATATAGCGAGATCTTTAGCTGTAAGAACATGGGCTGATTACTCGGTTGCATGGAAAGATTATTTAGAAAGCATTTTGCGGAACATAAAAAAGCAGATTTGGATGACGCTTTCCGTTTTTTTTTTAAATTTCATTCTAAAAAAAGTTATCATTCTCTTCTATATCACAAATTCTGGCTGTTCTGTCATTTTTCCTAAAACTTGCAGGCAAACCTGCCTTAAATATCTTTTTTCCTATGAAGCAAGTACTAAGAGGATGCAAAAAAAAAATCAGTTGCTAGACCAGACGATATTCGCCCATTATCAATCAACCTTCTACAAAATGGTCGGTATTATCAGATGTGTGTAGGCATGATTACGAAGTATGGCTTCTTTACAACAGCCTTTGTCTTAGTATTTTTTGCAGCTATGAGGATAAGCGAGCTGATATCGGCAAACAAGTCTGTGTGTACGGGATTATTGCTTGAAAAGGTTAGCCTGAAAAAGTCTTCTGTATCAATACATATTAGACTGATCAGTCTGGGAGAGGTTGTTATATAAAATTGAATAAATATTAAAGTCACTAAAAAAGGAGCAAATTACTAATGAAAACTGTAGCAACAGCAATGATGAATCTGGGGCTTTGTGCGTTAGGTAATACCATGAAGGTGGCCATTTTGTATAACTATACAAGTAGACAACAATCCAATTAGTCTTGAGTGGAGCTTGCAGATTCAGAAATCATGCTGTTTGCTATGACAAAACACGGATTTTGGTAAGAACTTACCTGTAAAATCCTTTTCAGCGAAGGAAGGAAGAGAGACACAGTAATTCATTACTGATGGGTAGGCGGAGCCCCAGATCAGGATGACACCTCAGATCAAAAGCGTGTTGACTGGCTGGCTCCTCCAGCTCGGGCTCCTCCTACTCAGCTCCTTCAGTCGTACCAAAGCTTTAGGGAAGAACCAAGATCACCAGCGGAGCAACAGAACCCTTTCTGAAGAAACTTCAGAGAAAACACAAGAATACAGGTTATGCATGCAAAGTAAGCCAAAAAACCACAGAGTCCCAGGTACTACTCACTGAACCTGACTACTGCGATGAGCTGGCGATGCTGGAACAGAGCCTTAGCGCGCTGACCTCAGCCCAGATATCGCAATCAGATAAGGGTCGCGCTGCATCTGAAAACATCAACACACTTCTGCCTTGGGAGGGTGCTGTGTCTCTCTTCCTTCCTTCGCTGAAAAGGATTTTACAGGTAAGTTCTTACCAAAATCCGTGTTTCAGCTGCAGATGGAAGGAAGAGAGCCACAGTAATTCATTACTGATGGGACGTCCCAAAGCAGTTCAAAAATAAGGGTGGGAAAAAACCAACAAAGGCAGAAACCCAACAACCTTAACAAAAAAGCGCAACCAGCGCTAAACATAAGTTCATCTAGAACTTTAAACTACAGCTGCCTGCAGGACCCTACGTCCGAGGGCTGCATCAGCGGAAGCACTGACGTCCACTTTATAAAACTTTGTAAACGTGTGGACAGAGCGCCAAGTTGCCGCCCGGCAGAGCTGCACTGCCGAGGCACCTTGATGAAAAGCCCACGATGAAGCCACAGCTCTCGTGGAATGGGCTCGAATCTTAATCGGGCAAGATTCACCCCCAAGACGGTAAGCTTCCAGAATAGCTGACCAGATCCAACGAGCTATAGAATCCTTGGAGGCTCGTTGACCACGCCGACGACCTGCTGGAACCACAAACAGGGAGTCCGTCTTATGAAAACCTTGAGTAATAGATAGATAAAACTTCAAGGCCCGTACTAAATCCAATGTGTGTAAAGCTCGCTCTTTCGCATTCTTCGGATCCGGACAGAGTGAAGGCAACACAATATCCTGGTTAACATGAAATTGTGACACTACTTTAGGTAGAAAATCACCCCGTGTGCGAAGCACTACACGATCCGGAAAAAACTCCAGAAAAAGGAGGAGAGCAAGAAAGAGCTGCTAACTCAGAAACTCTCCTCAAAGAGGTGACCGCTACTAGGAAGGCCACCTTCCAAGAAAGTAAAGAAAGGCTAGCCGAATCCATAGGCTCAAAAGGTTTATGCTGAAGAGCGTCCAAAACAAGGTTGAGCCGCCAAGGAGACCCGGGTGCCTTCCGCGGCGGAAACTTACGAGCTATACCGCGGAAAAAGGAAAGCACGTCCCTACGCGAGGCAATAGCTCTCCGGAATAATAAGGACAGAGCAGAAACCTGACCTTTCAGAGTGCTAACTGCCAAACCCTTGTCTAACCCATGCTGCAGAAAAACCAACAGATTGGGAATGGAAAACTTTCTCGGGTTCCGTGAAGATCCCGAACACCACGAAAAGAAGGTTTCCCAAGTTTTGTGGTAAATCCTAGTAGTAGCCGGACTTCTGGCAGCTCGAAGAGTAGCAATGACCTCGGCTGAAAAACCTCTACGGGTTAACATTTCGGTCTCAAGAGCCACGCTGTCAAACGCAGAGACTTCAAGTCCGGATAACGAACGAGTCCCTGGGTTAACAGGTCCGGGCGAAGAGGAAGTGGAAATGGCGGCGCCGCCAAAAGCGACATTAGTGTCGAGAACCACGTCCTCCTTGGCCAATCTAGGGCTATCAAAATAGCCGGAATTCTCTCCAGTCTGATCCGACGCAGCACCAGAGGGAGTAAGGATATCGGCGGAAACACAGACTAGCTCGAAATGGTCCCACGGATCCACCAGAGCGTCTACCGCCACAGCCTTCGTGTCCTTGTACTTGGACATGAAGGTCGGTAGTTTGGTATTGAACTTGGACCCATCAAGTCCACTTGGTGAGTTCCCCAACGGAAGCACAGCAGTGCAAAAAATTTTCGGATGAAAACCCCATTCTCCGGGATCCATCTTCTCGCGACTGAGGAAGTCCGCCGTGGTATTCTGGACTCCTGGAATGAGAATTGCAGAGATGGCTGGAATCCTGGTCTCGGCCCAAATCAGTATCCGAGACACCTCCAGCATGGGAACTCCTCGTCCCGCCTTGGTGGTTGATATACGCGACCGCCGTCGCGTTGTCTGTCCGCACTCGGACTGGCAGACCGCTCAAGGAGACCGTCCAGTGTTGGAGGCAAAGAAAAAATTTTTTCCCTCAATTCCAGGATGTTGATCGGTAGAACCGACTCTTCCGATGACCATACTCCCTGGATCCGAAGATCGTTCCAGACACCCTCCCCAGCCCGTCAGGCTGGCATTGGTGGTTATGACCGACCACTTCGGAGGGAGGAAAGACTTTCCCAGGGATAACACTCCTGGACGTAACCACCATCCTAGGGATTCTCGCACCCTGTGAGAGATGGTGACGCTGCAATCCAGTGAACCTTGCGATTGATCCCAACGACTCAGAATGAGCCTATGGAGAGCTCTGGAATGAAACTGGGCAAACGGAAGTGCTCCATGGACGCCACCATCAAACCCAGAAGGCGCATACCTTCCGAAGGGACATTGCTGTCGCAGACTTCATAATCTGTACATGTTGGAGCAGACATGCCTGCTTGTCTGGAGGTAGGGACAACACCGCCCGTACCGTGTCGAAATGCATCCTCAAAAACAGGATTGCCTGCGACGATTCCAGAGACGACCTCTCCTTTGAGGCCACAATCGAAAGGTCGTCCAAATAGGGACGAATCGTAAGTCCCGTCTTCGAAGAATTGCCATGAGATTTAGGCGCCAGAATCGTTGTAAAAATTCTGGGCGTTAAGGCCAAGCCGAATGGCCGAGCCACAACCTGGTAATGGTTGATTCTATGGTAAAAAACGAAGGAAGCGCTGGTGAGCTCTTCCGACGGGAACATGCCAATAAGCGTCGCGAATGTCGATTGACCAAAAAGTCGTTCTGCGACAGGGCTGCCATAACGGAGCGAAGCGACTCCATGCTCGGCTCTGACAGAATGTCAGATGTCAGTCCGCCTTAGCGGATTTTTTTTTTTTTTGCCAGCTTCTGCCTTAACAGAAGTTCTGTTTCCAGGGTATGCGGAATTTCTGAGAATTCCCCCCTCTTTTTTTTTTTTTTAAAAAAAAAGAGAGAGACGACGCAAACCCCCAGAGGGTTGGCCAGATCATCCCTTGAACCGAAAAGGACTGCCGATAACTATCGGCACTAGTCCTGCAGGACGCAGAAGTCACAGCTCTGCGCAGCGGTAAAGCTGTTTCTTTTGCCTTTGCCTTGGCAATCAGCTCCGTGAGGTCAGTCAAATAGCTGACCACTTTCTAAGCTAAAGATAGCAACCCCTGTTGGAAAACCGCGTTCCATCCAAGTCACAGTGCTCTTCTGACTGTAACTGCCGAGGATTGCGCCCTGGATAGCAGTGACGCATTATCCTTCAACTAGAAAAGCCCATCTACCTCGATAGAGGGATCCATCTTGCCACGCCGTCCTTAGACGGTCCAACCGGCTCAGGGGAACTTAACAAGTACACCTAGATCCTTAATACCGAATCTATGATCCACGGCCTCGCAGATGGAAATTGTTGCCATCTCCGTTTCTGTCCAGCGTGTCCTGCAGACTCGCCTTCCCTTTTACCAGGAAGATTTGCTAAGCTGGGATAAAGGGACATTCACTTCAGGAGAAGGGGTCCAATTAACAAAACAACTCCGTAGAAAAAAAAAAACGGATACAGTTTGTAAGGTCGTCGCGACCCATGCGACTCTTGAAACATCCGGGCCGACTTACCAGGACGACTAGTTACCTCCTCCGGTAACTGTAACGTCTTCATGGCTCCCACAGAAATTTTAGTACGGCCCATGAGAGAGGCAGGGTGTCCCTGCCGATCCTCCTTGTCCGAATCGGACTTCTTCGCTAAGCGAGAAGGAAGGCACCGATTTGTGTCACTTCCTTGAGAGGATCTAACTGACACTCCATAACCTAAAAGGTCAGACAGGCCATCAATAGAAACTAGTGAAGGCCTCCATTTTGACACCACTGGAACCTCCGACCGTGCATGAGTCGAGGTCTGCGTGTCAGATACGCGAGGCTGATCCGTAGCGGATCTGGGAGAGGGTCTCTGACATGCCCTTGCATAGTACATGGCAGGATAAACCTGTCAGTAACCAGAACAGTTCTTAAATAAAAAACAAACGCTGAAGGGTTAAAGCTCTAAAAGAGAGAACTACCCCAGCTGTCTCCCATTAAGAGTTAACCGCCTAAGAAGGGGTTAAAGTAGCAGACTCCCCACAACCTTGATAATGAAAAGGGTGTGCGAATCTCAGGCGCCTCTTATAAGGTCGCAGCTGCAGGACAGCTTTTTATGCCACACTAAACAGAAAACGTTCCACAAGATCGCTAAAAAATTGCGCTGTTTTGTATAACGCAATGACCGCCAAAGTTGTCAAGGAGATCGCTAACCGCTTATGCGATGTTAATGAGATTGCCCAGATTGGCAGCTACTAGCGACATTAAAAATGAACACACAAACGATCGCATTATTATGCGTCGTTATCAGGATCGTTAGCGGAAACGTATAGTGGCAGTATTAATGTCGCAGACTCCCCACAACCTCTTTATTATTATTGAAAAGAGTGTGCGAGCCCCTTATGCGAAACAGCCGCAGGACAGCGCAATCTGCCACTCATTAGTGCCCCAGACGGCGCCCGCGCTGTGGGGGTGAAGGGTTAAGCTTCTGCCTGCGGGCTAGAAGCGACTCACCCAGCTGGTAACAGTGTAATATCTTGCCGGGAGGGAGGAGGGAGAAGAGCCAGAAGAAGCTTTCAGCCTGCTTCTTTAACCCCTTCACCCCCAAGGGTGGTTTGCACGTTAATGACCGGGCCAATTTTTACAATTCTGACCACTGTCTCTTTATGAGGTTATAACTCTGGAACGCTTCAACGGATCTTCGCGATTCTGAGATTGTTTCTCGTGACATATTGTACTTCACGTTAGAAGTAAAATTTCTTCGATATAACTTGCGTTTATTTTTGAAAAAAACGCAAATATGGCGAAAATTTTTAAAATTTTGCAATTTTCAAACTTTGAATTTTTATTCCCTTAAAACAGAGAAATATGTCACATAAAATAGTTAAGAAATAACATTTCCCACATGTCTACTTTACATCAGCACAATTTTGGAACCAAAATTTTTTTTTGTTAGGAAGTTATAAGGGTTAAAAGCTGACCAGCGATTTCTCATTTTTACAACAAAATTTACAAAGCCATTTTTTTTAGGGACCACCTCTCATTTGAAGTCACTTTGAGGGGTCTATATGGCAGAAAATACCCAAAAGTGACACCATTCTAAAAACTGCACCCCTCAAGGTACTCAAAACCACATTCAAGAAGATTATTAACCCTTCAGGTGCTTCACAGGAACTAAAGCAACGTGGAAGGAAAAAATGAATATTTAACTTTTTAGCCACAAAAATGATCTTTTACAAACTTTTTTTTTATTTTCACAAGGGTAAAAGGAGAAAATGGGCCGATAAGGTTGTTATGCAATTTCTCCTGAGTACGCCAATACCCAATATGTGGGGGAAAACCACTGTTTGGGCACACGGCAGAGCTCGTAAGGGAAGGAGCGCCGTTTGACTTTTTCAAACTAAAATTGGCTGGAATTGAGATTGGACGCCATGTCGTGTTTGGAGAGCCCCTGATGCGCCTAAACAGTGGAAACCCCCACAAGTGACACCATTTTGGAAACTAGACCCCCTAAGGTACTTATCTAGATCTGTTGTGAGCACTTTGAACTCCCAAGTGTTTCACAAAAGCTTATAATGCCTGGGTGTGAAAAAAAAAAAAAACAATTTTCCACAAAAATGATTTTTTAGTCCCAAATTTTTGAATTTTCCCAAGGAAATTGGACCCCAAAAGTTGTTGTCCAATTTGTCCTGAGTACGCTGATACCCCATATGTGGGGGGGGGAACTGTTTGGGTGCACGGCAGGGCTTGGAAAGGAAGTAGTAACGTTTTGGAATGCAGACGTTGATGGGGGTCATGTTCCGTTTGCAGTGCCCCAGATGAGCCTAAACAGTGGAAACCCCCCACAAGTGACCCCATTTTGGAAACTATACCCCCTAAGGAACTTATCTAGATCTTTGGTGAGCACTTTGAACCCCCAAGTGCTTCACACAAGTTTATAATGCCCGGGCATGAAAATAAAAAATCCTATTTTTTTCCCACAAAAATTATATTTTAGTCACTAATTTTTTATTTTCTCAAGGGTAACAGGAGAAATTGGACCACATAAGTTGTTGTCCAATTTGTCCTGAGTACGCTGATACCCCATATGTGGGTGGGAACCACTGTTTGGGCGCACGGCAGAGCTCGGAATGGAAGGAGCACCATTTGACTTTTTCCAACCAAAATTGGCTGGAATTGAGATTGGATGCCATGTTGCATTTGGAGAGCCCCTGATGTGCCTAAACAGTGGAAACCCCCCACAAATGACCCCGTTTTGGAAACTAGACCCCCTAAGGAACTTTTCTAGATCTTTGGTGAGCAATTTGAACCCCCAAGTGCTTCACACAAGTTTATAACGTAGAGCCGTAAAATTTAAAAATCATATTTTTTCCACAAAAATGATCTTTCCACCCCAATTTTTATTTTTCCAAGGGTAACAAGACTCCAAAAGTTATTGTGCAATTTGTCCTGAGTGCGCTGATACCCCATATGTGGGGGTAAACCACTGTTTGGGTGCATGGCAGAGTTTGGAAGGGAAGGAGCGCCGTCTGACTTTTTCAACGCAGAATTGGCTGGACGCCATGTCGTGTTTGGAGAGCTCCTGATCTGCCTAAACAGTGGAAACCCCCATAAATGACGCCATTTTGGAAACTAGACCCCTCAAGGAACTTATCTAGATGTGTGGTGAGAACTTTTAACCCCCAGGTGTTTCACTAAAGTTTATAACGTACAGCCGTAAAATAAAAAATCTTTTTTTTTTTTTACAAAAATGATTTTTTCTTCCCCAATATTTTATTTTCACAAGGGTAACAGAAGAAATTGGAACCCAAAAGTTGTTGTCCAATTTGTCCTGAGTACGCTGATACCCAATATGTGGGAGAAAACTACTGTATGGGCGCACGTCAGGGCTCGGAAGGGAAGTAGTGACGTTTTGGATTGCAGACTTTGATGGAATGGTCTGGGGGCGTCATGTCACATTTGGAGAGCCCCTGATGCACCTATACAGTGGAAACCCCCCACAAGTGACCCCATTTTGGCAAATAGACCCCACAAGGAACTTGTCTAGATGTGTGGTGAGCACTTTGAACCCCGAAGTGCTTCACAGAAGTTTATAACGCACAGCCGTAAAAATAAAAAATCCTTTTTTTTTTTGCAAAAATGATTTTTTTGCCCCAATATTTTATTTTTACAAGGGTAACAGGAGAAATTGGACCCCAAAAGTTGTTGTCCAATTTGTCCTGAGTACGCTGATATCCAATATGTGGGAGAAAACTACTGTATGGGTACACGTCGGGGCTCGGAAGGGAAGTAGTGACGTTTTGGATTGCAGACTTTGATGGAATGGTCTGGGGCGTCATGTCGCATTTGGAGAGCCCCTGATGCGCCTAAACAGTGGAAATCCCCAACAAGTGACCCCATTTTGGAAAATAGACCCCACAAGGAACTTATCTAGATGTGTGGTGAGCGCTATGAAGCCCCAAGTGCTTCACAGAAGTTTATAATGTACAGCCGTAAAAACAAAAAAATATTTTTTTTTGTACAAAAATGATATTTTCGCCCCCAGTTTTTTATTTTCCCAAGGGTAGCAGAAGAAATAGGACAAATTGCACAATAACTCTTGGGTCCAGAGTACGCTGATACCCCATATGTGGGGATAAACTACTGTTTGGACGCATGGCAGAGCTGAGAAGTGAAGGAGCACCGTTTGACTTTTTCAACGCAGAATTGGCTGGAATTGAGA
Organism: Oophaga sylvatica; assembly: GCA_033576555.1. Classification (NCBI taxonomy): domain Eukaryota; kingdom Metazoa; phylum Chordata; class Amphibia; order Anura; family Dendrobatidae; genus Oophaga; species Oophaga sylvatica. The sequence goes on from JARQOD010000004.1 coordinate 28,299,277, forward strand.
TCAGACGCCATGTCACATTTGGAGAGCCCCTGATGTGCCTAAACAGCGGAAACCCCCCAATTCTAACTCCAACCCTAACCCCAACACACCCCTAACCCTAGTCCCAACCCTAATCACAAACCTAACCCTAACACACCCCTAATCCCAACCCTAACCCTAATCCTAACTTTAGCGCCAACCCTAACCCTAACTTTAGCCGCAACCCTAACCCTAATGGGAAAATGGAAATAAATACTTTTTTTAATTTTATTATTTTTCCCTTACTAAGGGGGTGATAAAGGGGGGTTTGATTTACTATTTATAGCGGGTTTTTATGATTGGCAGCTGTCACGCTAAAAGACGCTTTTTATTGCAAAAATAGTTTTTGCATCATCACATTTTGAGAGCTATAATTTTTGCATATTTTGGCCCACAGAGTCATGTGAGGTCTTATTTTTGCGGGACGAGTTGACGTTTTTATTGGTACCATTTTTGAGCACGTGACGTTTTTTGATCGCTTTTTATTTCGATTTTTGGGAGGTTAGAATGAACAAAAATCAGCAATTCATGAATTTCTTTTGGGGGAGGCGTTTATACCGTTCCGCGTGTGGTAAAATTGATAAAGCAGTTTTATTCTTCGGGTCAGTACGATTATGGCGATACCTCATTTATATCATTTTTTCATGTTTTGGTGCTTTTATAGAATAAAAACAATTTTATATAAAAAATAATTATTTTTGCATCGCTTTATTCTGCGAGCTATAACTTTTTTATTTTTTCGCTGATGATGCTTTATGACGGCTCGTTTTTTTGCGGGACAAGATGACGTTTTCAGCGGTACCATGTTTTTTTTATATCGGTCTTTTTGATCGCGCGTTATTCCACTTTTTGTTCGGCGGTATGATGATAAAGCATTGATTTTTTTGCTTCGTTTTTTTTTTTTTTTTTTTTAAGGGTTCACTAAAGGGGTTAACTAGTGGGACAATTTTATAGGGGGGGTCGTTACGGACGCGGCGATACCAAATATGTGTACTTTTATTGTTTTTTTTTTTTTATTTACAGGAAGAAGTGAATTTATTGGGGAATATTTTTTTTTTATTTATTTATTTTGGATTTTTTTTTTACACATGTTTATTTTTACTTTTTTAACTTTTTTACTTTGTCCCAGGGTGGGACATCACAGTATTTTATCAGATCGCTGGTGTGACAGTGTGCACAGCACTCTGTCACACCAGCGATCGCACAGGCATAGATGCAGGCTTCTCAGTGCCTGCTCTCGGCAGGCACTGAGGTAGCCGCCTCCCTCCAGGACCCCGGCGCCATCTTGGATCCGGGTCCTGGGAGGGAGGAAGCCCTCAGAACAGCGCAATCACATCGCGCTGCTCTGAGGGTCTCAGGGGGGCGCGCAGGGAGCCCCCACCCTGCGCGATCCTCCCCTGTGCCCCCAGTACACCGCGATCATGTTTGATCGCGGTGTGCAAGGGGTTAATGTGCCGGGAGCGGTCCGTGACCGCTCCTGACACACAGTCATGGGTGTCAGCTGTGATAATCAGCTGACACCCGGCGGCGATTAGCTGCGCTCCCCTCAGGAGCGCAGCTGATCGCCTATGACGTACTATCCCGTCCCGGTCATACGGGCCCAGGTACCATGGACGGGATAGTACGTCCGATGGCAGTAAGGGGTTAATGGCCGCCGCGCTGTGCCTCCGTGTGCTCCATGAGGGAAGCCGGAAATGGAGACAGCAGTAAAGCGCGCGCTCAGAGTGGCGCGAAAATTCAAATAAAAAGGCGCGCACTCCTCTCCTATGTCCTGCAGGCATCCACCTGCGGACAAAAGACACCAGTCACCGACATGTACTGTACAGCGGCTGCCGCAGCCGTCGCTTAAACACTCACACACACATTAATAAAAAATGTGAGGTACTCACCAGCCGAAACGCCACAGGGACCCCCAGGGGTTTCTGGCGCTATGCCCATGCTTCTCCCCAGGGCGGGAAGCGCAGTGACCCCAGTGTGCGGTTTGCGCCCCCCCAGGGAAGCTCTCCTCATCCCCCAGGGCCGGCAAGATTCTGCAGGGACCATTATGTAGTTACAGATCCGCCAAGGGAGAGGTTGGGGTACAGCAGCGCTGAAGCATACTGATAACCATGTAGCTTGAAATACAGTGTTAATATGTAATAGCGCTGCACCGCAGCGCTGGAAAAAAACACTGATAAACATGTAATAGCGCTGCCACCGCAGACGCTAAAGCACTCACACATTATTATAAAAATTTTGTGGAGTACTCACCAGCTTTGCGCCACAGGGACCCCTCAGGATTTGTGGCGCTTGTGCCCATGCTTCCCCCCAGGGCGAGGAACGCAGTGACCGCACGTGTGGTTTGCGTCCCCGCCAGGGAAGCCATCCTCATCCCCCAGGGCCGGCAAGATTCTGCAGGGACCATAATGTAAATACAGATCCGCCAAGGGAGAGGTTGGGGTACAGCAGCGCTGGTACCCCTGAGACCTCTAGACCAACTGGTGATCCAAGTCTCTTGTCCGAAATAAAATAATAAAATCTGAGGAGCTGCATTAGCAGCGACCATCCTCTGAGACCTCAAATCTTAGACTGGAGCTGAGTAGGAGGAGCCCGAGCTGGAGGGGTCAGCCAGTCAACACGCTTTTGATCTGAGGTGTCATCCTGATCTGGGGCTCCGCCTACCCATCAGTAATGAATTACTGTGGCTCCCTCCCTTCCATCTGCAGCTGAAATGCCTAATTAGATGTATAGAGGTGACTTTCAGTCAGAAATGTCTGCAACAAGATTGCCACATGTGAATATGTCCTAACTGCATGAGTTCCATTATAAACGGAAACCACAACACTAATCTGTCTCAAAATGGACACAATAACAGGTAGCACCCTGGTCTATGGTTTTGACACAAAAATAAAGTGATTATAGCCTTATCCTAAATTCTGATCCTAAGATTTTTACATTGAATATCGCAAATATAGATTTATGAAAGATAAGCTGAGCTCTGAATAGTTGCTATGGGCAACGAGGTCTGTTTTTCCTGTCAGCTTTAATATTTTAGGCCTACTAGGCCCAAGCTGCCCATATATTCAAGGATATATGCTTTTCAGTTTAATCATTTCGGCAGCAGGATTTGTCTTTGTTCTGCGTCATGTATGTCTCCTGTAAAATAAAGTGGAGGCTAATTCACTATTCGATGTAAACAGGATCCTGTGTGCTGTGAGCCAAGGAAAGAAAATGGAGTCTGTACATGCACGACACCTAGTGTCAGGAGAGCAGCACGGGATTCCTACTGCTGCTGTGCCATCTGCAGTGTACAAATTTCATGCATATAATGAGTTCACCAAATTAACATTTATTAATGGGATTGCAGTATACTAATATGTTAATAGGGTTTCTAATCGTGAATGAGTCTAAGGATATAACTTTTGCTATAATAATAAATCATATATTAAAGTGATAATATAAAATAATAAATCAAATATTAACATTACACACACACATATATATATATATATATATATACACATACAGGTGCTTATCACAAAATTAGAATATCATCAAAAAGCTAATTTATTTCAGTTCTTCAATACAAAAAGTGAAACTCATATATTATATGGAGTCATTACACACAAAGTGATCTATGTCAAGTGTTTATTTCTGTTAATGTTGATGATTATGGCTACAGCCAATGAAAACCCAAAATTCATTATCTCAGTAAATTAGAATACTTTATAACACCAGCTTGAAAAAATGATTTTAAAATCTGAAATGTTGGCTTACTGAAAAGTATATTCAGTAAATGCACTCAATACTTGGTCGGGACTCCTTTTGCATCAATTACTGCATCAATGCAGCATGGCATGAAGGCGATCACACAGCTGTAAATATGTATTTATACCATCATGGCCAAAAATGTTGGCACCCTTGAAATTGATCCAGAAAATTATAGCAAAACTCTAAAAATAGGCTGGACAAAATTGCTGGCACCCTCAACTTAATATTTGTTTGCACGTCCATTGGAATAAATACCTGCTAATACCGTGTTTCCCCGAAAGTAAGACAGTGTCTTACTTTCTTTTTATCCCCAAAAGCCCCACTATGTCTTACTTTCGGGGTATGTCTTATATTGAAAAAAAAATTACCTGTATCTAACCCAGTGTGATACAGTACCACCTGCTGTATTTAATCCAGTGTGACACCTGCTGATACCCACTGGGTTACATACAGCAGATGATACCCCAGTATGCCAGTGTATATGTTTTACTGATGTATGATTAATACTGTGTATACGTCGCCGCGTCTGCCATCTACCACCAGAAAAACTCACCTGAGTTTTTCTGCAGCCGCCTTCCGCCACGGGCTCCGGCTCCCTGCAGCCGCTGGTCCCGCCGTCCTCCGTCGCTCCGTTCGCCCGCAATCCCGGGCTGAAGTTCTCGCGGCTTATTTAAATTTCTTCTTCGGTCCCGAAACGTCATCACGTTGGTCACTCACGTGACCGGAGGCCACAGTGATAGACAGTTCTCTCCAGCCTCCGGTCACGTGAGTGACCAACGTGATGACGTTTCGGGACCGAAGAAGAAATTTAAATAGAGCGCGCGAGAACTTCAGCCCGGGACTGCGGGCGAACGGAGCGACGGAGGACGGCGGGACCAGCGGCTGCAGGGAGCCGGAGCCCGTGGTGGAAGGCGGCTGCAGAAAAACTCAGGTGAGTTTTTCTGGTGGTAGATGACAGACGCGGCGACATATGGAGAGGGGGACGGTGCGGACGTGGGCAGGAAGCGGCGCGCAGCTAGATGAGAGGGAGGCGTGTTTCCCCGAAAGTAAGACATATGTCTTACTTTCGGGGTACGGCTTATATTAGCCGACCCCTCTGAAACTCCCGATACGTCTTACAATCGGGGGTGTCTTACTATCGGGGAAACACGGTATCAATCGCTTCCTATAACCATTATCAAGCTTCTTACACCTCTCAACTGGAATTTTGAACCACTCTTCTTTTGCAAACTGCTCCAGGTCTCTCATATTTGAAGGGTGCCTTCTCCCAACAGCAATTTTAACCCTTTTGCGCCACAGCCTGTTTTTGCCTTCGTGATTGGGCCAATTTTTACAATTCTGACCACTGTTTCTTTATGAGGTTACAATGCTTCAAGTATCCCACTGATTCTGAGATTGTTTTTCGTGACCTATTGTGCTTCATGATTGTGGTAAAATTGGTTCAATATGACTTGCGTTTATTTCTGGAAATTTTACGAAACTTTTGAAAATGTCAAAAATTTTCAATTTGTTTTATCTTTATGACCTTAAACCAGAGAGTTATGTCACACAAAGTAGTTAATAAATAACATTTCCCACATGTCTACTTTACATCAGCACAATTTTTGAAACGTAATTTTTTTTGTTAGAAAGTTATAAGGGTTAAAAGTTGATCAGCGATTTCTCATTTGGTCATTTTCTGTGAATTGACATGGATGTTATTATACATCATGAATGTTATTATACATCATGAAATGTTTTTATCTTTGTGGATTGGCGTAGATACCACAATACACATAATATTGTAAATGATTTAACGTTTCCCGGCAGTTGACCTATGCTAGAGTTAGTTCATTGGCATCCACATACGAGATTAGCACTTCTTTTCATAATTTCATGGAAGCAATCCATTAAACTAGCTTTTAATGAGTAACAAGTTAAAAAAATTCTTAAAAAAGCAAAAATGTAAAACAAGGGACGCTGGTGTAGCCACATGAAATAGTTTGCAAAACATACATGTTCGTGAGAAAACCCTTTTAAATATCCATAATGTGCACCTATTTATTTACCCCACTAAATAATAATAACCACTCTATATCACCTATGGCAATTTTACATTGCGCAGTGCTGGGCTATGTTCGGCAGCCCGTAGACAATAAATCATGTAGAGGTAGAGTATCCACCATCTGCTTTTTTTCACAACAGGGTTCTGCTGGGTTCGGATCCCAGTGGTCGTACTCCCGGCGTTCTTTCATTTTTATTTGATCTGGTTTTCACTCACAATGTAAAAGTTTTTGTACACAGAGAAGTTGTAATTGATTTCTGGATTTGCACTTGCGTTTGTTTGCTTTCTGGCTCTCCTGTTTGTTTTCTAAGCAGACAACTAATACTGTAAGTGGATATATGTGCTTATGCAAATGCTGCTCTGGCTTCTGCTGTGCTGAGCAGTTCTGCATCTTTAGATGTCTCGGAACAGAATTGGAACGCTAATAGGAAAGCGGAATAGTTCAATTTTCTCAACGTGTAGCTAAATGTTTGAATACATTCTGTAGATCAGGGTCCTGAGACCCCTACCAATTGTTCAAAAGACTGTGCTGCTGCGGGATGAGAGCACACACTGCACTATGCAGTCCATAGACTTTTTACCGCTCACAGATTTGCGCGCGCTCCAGTATATTCAGCAATTGGTTTTTGTCTTAGGTCTCATTTGATAGCTTAGTAACGCCTTAGTATACACTGATTTTGCTCCTCGTAGCCTGAGGATGTGATGGGCTTTGTATGGCTGAGATGGCTGAGCACTTCTATAACATGGTCAATGAGGTTTTTCATCAATGCAGGAAATTTCCTTGCGCTGACCTAATCCTTCCTAACTCTCAGAAAATGGGAACAATAAGCCGACACGGCATGAAAACAATTCTCAGCAGATTTTGAAGCGAAATGGTAACACTCAATGGATTCATACATTTCTAGGAAGAATAACATAAAAAATTCAACTCGTAGTTCTAAGAATCCATCATTCTAAATTAGATTTACTAAAACAAACATGTCAAAACTCAAAAGGGATGGTAGGTGCTTTTAATGCTTTATTTCTCTGGCGATTTTTTTTTTTTTTAGACTTTTTGCAAACACAGGTTTTCTTTCATTTTTGCTGCATTTTTTGCTGCATTTTTGGTGCTTTTTTTTTTACTGTGTTTTTGTCAGGGTACACTTGTCTCTTGTGCACGCTGATGAAGTTTAGTGCATAAAAAAAAATCAGATTCAACTTCATCAGGCTTTTGCACTAAGAACACAGGGAAACTTGATGCCTACGTTTTTGCAGCATTTTTTGCACTACCCATTGCTTTCAATAGGTGAAAAACGCTGAAAGCAGTGACATGCTGCATTTTGCAAAAAAAGGTGTGTGCATGAAATTTCTGAAATCTCATAGACTTTGCTGATACTGTGAAATGCAACAAAGTAGCATGGATGATACAGCTTCCCACACACTGTATGATAGCCCCCACAGCTCCATACATACCATGTGATATTCCCCCAGTCTTCCACACAGTATTATGGACATCACAACTCCCCACACAGTGTGATGTTCCAGTATCTACTATGATAGCCAAACTGTCCCCCAGAGTATGCTGTCCTCCACAACTCCCTACACACTGTATCATGTCTTCCACTTCTCCCTACACACTGTAGGATGTCCTCCACAGCTCCCTACACATTGCATGCTGTCCTCCACAGCTCCCTACACATTGCATGCTGTCCTCCACAGCTCCCTACACATTTCATGCTGTCCTCCATAATTCCTTACACACTATATCATATCCTCCACAGCTCCCCTACACACTGTGTGCTATCATCCACATCTCCCTACACACTGTAGGATGTCCTCCACAACTCCCTACATACTGTATCATGTCCTCCACAACTCCCTACACACTGTATGCTGTCCTCCACAACTCCCTACATACTGTATCATGTCCTCCACAACTCCCTACATACTGTATCATGTCCTCCACAACTCCCTACATACTGTATCATGTCCTCCACAACTCCCTACATACTGTATCTGTTAGAACCCTCTTGTTAGCTTTTGTTTCAGTTTGCTGGTCACGTGACCTTTTTACCCTATTTAGTCTGGCTCCGCCCTTCTGGCTTTGCTGGACTTCATTGTATTATCTACTCTTAAGCTAGCCGGGTGCTCAGGTGCCTTACTCTGTCAGTTTTGCTTGATCTTAGGATCTCTTAGTATTTGTTTTCTGTTTTATTTTCCCTGCTACACTTTCTGTTAGGAGGTGTCCACCTTTTCACCCAGTCCCTAGATCTTGTAGGGATTCCTCCCTCGCAACTATAGGTCTTCGTTCAGACTAGCTGAGGACTTTAGCGGGTCTGGTCGCAGGATCAGGTTCCCCGTTACATCGTAGAGATCCAGCTCAGTCCTATTGTAGGGACAGAATTCCCACCTTTCCTTAGTGCTTGTAGCAGATCATAACAGTATCATGTCCTCAACAACTCCCTACACACTGTATGCTGTCCTTCACAGCTCCCTACACACTGTATGTTGTCCTTCACAGCTCCCTACACACTGTATGCTGTCCTTCACAGCTCCCTACACACTGTATGCTGTCCTCCACAGCTCCCTACACATTGTATGCTGTCCTGCACAACTCCATACACACCGTATGCTCTCCTCCACAGCTCCCTACACACTGTCCTTCACAGCTCCCTACACACTGTAGGCTGTCCTTCACAGCTCCCTACACACTGTATGCTGTCCTCCACAGCTCCCTACACATTGTATGCTGTCCTTCACAGCTCCCTACACACTGTATGCTGTCCTCCACAGCTCCCTACACACTGTATGCTGTCCTTCTCAGCTCCCTACACACTGTATGCTGTCCTCCACAGCTCCCTACACATTGCATGCTGTTTTGCACAACTCCATACACACTTATGCTCTCCTCCACAGCTCCCTACACACTGTATGCTGTCCTTCACAGCTCCCTACACACTGTAGGATGTCCTCCATAGCTCCCTACACACGGTATGCTGTCCTTCACAGCTCACTACACACTATTGCTCACCTCCTCAGCTCCCTACACACTGTAGGATGTCCTCCACAGCTCCCTACACTCTGTATACTGTCCTCCACAGCTCCCTACACATTGTATGCTGTCCTTCACAGCTCCCTACACACTGTATGCTGTCCTTCACAGCTCCCTACACACTGTAGGCTGTCCTTCTCAGCTCCCTACACACTGTATGCTGTCCTCCACAGCTCCCTACACATTGCATGCTGTTTTGCACAACTCCATACACACTGTATGCTCTCCTCCACAGCTCCCTACACACTGTATGCTGTCCTTCACAGCTCCCTACACACTGTAGGATGTCCTCCATAGCTCCCTACACACGGTATGCTGTCCTTCACAGCTCACTACACACTATTGCTCACCTCCTCAGCTCCCTACACACTGTAGGATGTCCTCCACAGCTCCCTACACTCTGTATACTGTCCCCACAGCTCCCTACACATGGTATGCTGTCCTTCACAGCTCTCTACACACTGTATGCTCACCTCCACAGCTCCCTACACAATGTAGGATGTCCTCCACAGTTCTGTACACAGGATATGATATCCTTCACAGCTAACTATACACTGTAGAAAGGCCTCCACAGCTCTGAGACTCAAGACACATAGGATGAATGGTGGAGGAGAGAGCGAACAAATAAAAATACCAATGTGATTGAGATGCCTGGCAGAGGGAGGGGGGCCTCGTGGTGCAGTGTGCCACTGTTTCTCGCCCTTTAACCTTTACAGTCCCCGTGCCGGACAAGGACAGCCAATTGGCCGGATGTGTCCCGTGAGCTTCTCTTTAATAATAATAATCTTTATTTATATAGCGCCAACATATTCCGCAGCGCTTTACAGTTTAACAGTTTCAAAACATAAGTCATAAATAACAACATTAACAATACAATAATTAAAGCAAAATAAGATGACCCTGCTCGTGAGAGCTTACAATCTACAATGAGGTGGGGGAGATACAAAGTACAGGTGTGTATATACAATGGTGTATTTACAATGATGTTCCAGCCATCTTGAGGGAGTGAGGGATGGATGTAGATAGTGAATGGGCTACACAAGCACACTTACACATAGAATGACTTTGATTATTGAACGTGATTATCCGCTCTGAACAATTGTGTTTTGAGAGAGCGCCTGAATCTATGCAAATTGTGGATAGTCCTAATTTCTTGGGGTAGAGCATTCCAGAGGATTGGCGCAGCACGGGAGAAGTCTTGGAGTGGGAGTGGGAGGTACGGATTAGTGTAGAGGTTAGTTGAGAGTCGTTTGCAGAACGCAGCAGTCGGTTAGGCCGATAGACAGAAATGAGGGTGGAGATATAGGGGGGTGCTGCACTGTGGAGAGCTTTTTGGGTGAGAACAAGTACTTTGAATTGGATCCTATAATGAATGGGCAGCCAATGTAAGGACTGGCGAAGAGCGGACGCGTCCTAGTACCGATTAGCCAGATGGATGACCCTGGCTGCTGCATTAAGGATGGACTGGAGAGGGGATAGTCGAGTAACGGGGAGGCCAAGTAATAGAGCGTTGCAGTAGTCCAGGTGCAAGTGGCTCAATGCTGCAGTGAGGGTTTTTGTTTCCATGGTGAGAAAAGGGCGGATTCTAGAGATGTTCTTTAGGTGTAGGCGGCAAGAGCGGGCAAGAGATTGTATATGGGAGGTGAAGGAGAGATTGGTGTCAAACATAACACCCAGACAGCACGACTGCTGCCCGGGTGTTATTATGGTGCTGCCCACGGAGAGGGAAATGTCAGATTTAGGGAGGTTAGTAGACGGCGGGAGCAGAAGAAGTTCAGTTTTGGAGAGGTTGAGTTTCAGATAGAGAGCGGACATGATGTTGGAGACTGCGGACAGACAGACACTGGCGTTCTGTAGTACATCGGGGTAAAGTCGGGGATGACGTGTATAGTTGTGTGTCATCAGCATAAAGATGGTACTACTGAAAGCCAAATCTGATGATGGTCTGTCCAATTGGGACGGTGTAGAGAGAGAAGAGAAGGGGGCCAAGGACTGAGCCCTGAGGTACCCCGACAGGGAGAGGAAGAGGAGATGACGTAGAGCCAGAGAACAAAACACTGAAGGAGTGGTCAGAAAGATAGGAAGAGAACCAGGAAAGAGCAGTGTCCTTAATGCCTAGTGACTCGAGCCTAGAGAGTAGGAGACAGTGGTCAACCGTGTCGAAAGTTACAGAAAGGTCGAGAAGAATGAGCAGAGAGTAGTCACCGTTACGTTTTGCTGTCAGAAGGTCGTTGGTCACTTTGATGAGTGCAGTTTCAGTCGAATGTAGGGGGCGGAAGCCGGACTGTGAAGGGTCTAGGAGGGAGTGAGGGGAGAGGTAACGGGTAAAGCGGGAGTAGACAAGGCGCTCCAAAAGTTTAGAGATGAAGGGAAGATTGGAGACTGGTCTGTAGTTGTTTGTGCAGGATGCGTCCAGAGCGGGTTCCTTTAGTAATGGAGTAACGATGGAGTGTTTGAAGGAGGGTGGGAAAATGCCCGAGGAGAGGGAGAGATTAAAGATTGTAGTTAGGTGAGTTGTGACAACTGGAGAGAGAGACTGGAGGAGATGTGAGGGAATGGGGTCGGTAGTGCATGTAATCGGACGAGAGGAGTCTGGAGACTTCTTCTTCTGTGATGGGATCAAATGTGGAGAGTGAGCCATGGGAAATGCAGGGAGGGATGGGAGTCACAGCACTTGCTGGTTGGAAGCAGATTTCCTGACGGATATTATCTATTTTTTCTATAAAGTGGGAGGCCAGATCATCAGCACAAATGTCTGTGATAGGGGCTTGTGCTTTTGGCCTGAGGAGGGAGTAAAAAGTTTCTCGGGGTTGTTGGCTAGTGAGGAGATCAGGGTGTGAAGTAGGTCTGTTTGGCGAGGTGAAGGGCAGCGTTATAGGTTCTTAACATAAATTTGAAGTGGATGAAGTCTTCTGGTGTGCGGGTTTTTCTCAATAGGCGTTCAGCACTCCTTGAGCGTCGCTGGAGAATTGAGTTTGTGATGTGAGCCAGGGCTGTTTTACTCTGTGTTTGGAAGTTCTGAGGGTGAGGGGCGCTACTTGGTCAAGGGTGCTTCTAAGAGTGTCGTTGTAGCGATGAACTGAGCCTGAGTCTGTTTTAGTTGCATGGTTCATCACATTCACCAGTGGTAAAGATACCAAAAATGTCCCTAATCCAGATTTTAGTAAACATGATGCCATGTTTTTGTGTTTGCTGATATTTTGCCTATTGAAGGCTTACCAGGAGGAATATGCTGTAACTAAGCTAATGAGGATCTATCCAGCTTCCCTAATTTACATTTAATCATCTTGTCTTCATATATATAGCTGTTGTCATGCTATCGTAGACTGTTCTTCTTAGAATAGTCCTCCTTCCTCTATTATAATTGTTCAGTTTAACAATATATAGTATTATATAAATCGACAAAGTGACAGAACGTATCAAAATTAACCTGATTTATTTTATTTATTTCTCCAGGTGGTCTCTTTTTTCACCGAAACTCCCTGTCACCACGAAGCTTGGGTTACGAAACAGAGCTATCCACCATTGAGCCATCTCTCGACATCTATGACGAAAATAAGACATGAGCCATTTTCATCATCGGGCATTCTGTCTGCTGCCCCTCTACCTCTTCCTATACTCCGAGACTCCCTCTCCATCCACCCCATTGTACGTTAACAACTTGTGCTGCCCATTTTGTGTTGTGTCTCAAGTGACGAACCGAAAAACGAAGCACATGAACCCGTACCCTACAACCAAACCTGTGGCAGCAACAACATAGACAGGGGATACTCAGGTCTCTTGCTAATATGGTGCGTGATGAAGCACAAAAATAGGAGACAGACTGTTACGTTCCCACTTTTACATATTCTGCCTAATTATCAGTATCGGTTGTTACAAAAAAAAAATCCGAACACCCTTGGAATAATAATTTTTCTTTGTCAAAATATACAAGAAACTAATGACTTTCTGCCACCAACAGACCATGATCGAGTGCATTTCTGGTTTCTTCATTGTCAATGGAAAAAAAAAAAAAAACATTTCTACAGCTGTTTTTCTGCTGCTCAAGGGCTGATCCTCAATTGCCTTTGGATTGTTTCTGAATGGTGGGAACAGAGAACTTTTCAATGCTTGCTCCTGGTCACAATCTTTTTTTTCTCATCTTGGTGGTACGGTGGTTGTAGCCATTCATTGAACATGAGAGATGTCGGGGCAGGGGTCTTAATATTTACTGGGTTCATAAATATGCTTTTCTGGTTGTCTCTTTAGTGGCAAACATTCTAAGCACCGGATTAAAGAAATCAAGGAACAAAGTTACAGCTCCAGCTTCATTCAATGTAGATGAAGCCACCAAAAATGTATGCGGTGGTCATCACAACCTCTCTAGATGTTTGTTTTGCTTATGGCAATGTGTTTCAACGTTGACTTAAAGTAAAAAATTATCTGTTAGAATCTCATGAGCCGAAACATTGTACAATAAAGACTGTTGAACAAACCATAGACTGTTGGGTTGGACACTTCTGGTTGGATTGTGATTAGTAGACCTGTAGTGATTGACCACTATACTTAGGCTTTTGACCCGTTGCTTAGTTCAATAAAGCACACTCTTCAGGTCTTCTGTAACTTACTAACAAGTGTTCAGCTGTTCATATTAAAAAAACGTAATGGTCAGAATAAAAAAAGATCATAAAACATCAGCAAAATATTCTCTTCCATCCTGTTATTTTGCGATTTTGTCGACATCCAAATTGGCATCACCATTTAGGCAATGTGGCACATTCTGAGGACTTCGAGCATAAGGGGCACCTACCTATTTCCACCTAGACAGTGAACAATATATTTTTGACAAGTCAGGGCAAAATCCTTTTACAGACCATCTATCACCAGGATTTTCCTGCCTCATCTGTACGAAGATACACATCTTTCCTATATCATCTGAGAAAAGCATTTAGTGGGGAAAGAGACCCTCACTCTTATGCTCAGTCAGTGTAAGGATGCTTAAATATGTTGCGCGTTTTGACATTTCACAACATTTTTGCCCAGCTCCGACAAAGTGGGTGGGCCCTGCTCGTCAAATTCATGACAAGCGGTGATGTTACTCACGTCACAAATCTTTCCCAATTAAGAGGTGTGTGCCTGGCCTGATTTATTAAGTGGCTTGAACCTCTTCATGAATCAGGCGCCTCACAATCCACCTCGCCCCTATTATCAAGACCAACTTAAAATTACCTGTCTTGGTAAATTGTGGCCTGTGTCTGCTGCAGCTTTGCTAGTCCTCTCAATTATGAATTTCTGTTGTGTAGTCCTTAATATTCATGAGGTTTGACTATCCCCACCCTCCACCATAGATTTACTGCTTTCTTCCTATGCATAGTGTAGGCAGAAAGCTGTCGATGACATGTGTGTGTAAGGTTCTATGTATATATTCCTGAAACTCAGTTTGTTCGTCAGCCATTTTACTTTCTGTCTTGCTGCAGCTATCTTGCCCTCAGTCAAAATGGAGTTTCCAGCTTGCATGTTCCCGCCCTGATTCTCTCCTTTGCTTCTTAAGCAGCCACAGCTGAGCAATCAGTGCTTCAGAATCTAGCCTGCAGTGAACCTGTGACTTGACTCCTGTAAGCCTTGGACCTTGTACTCCAGCTATTCCTACTGAGGAACTCTGAAGCACTTGTGGACTCTGAACCCTGCTCTTTAAAAGACCCACGTTTGCATGGACTTACGGTAACAGAGAAGAAGATCCTGAATCTGTATTGGAGAGTGATTGCTGAGCTTGGATTACTCTGGCCTGCTGTGTCTCCTGTTTCTGTGTCTGCAAACTGTGTGACTATTTCTGCCAACTTGTATGAAGTAATACAGGACTTTTCTATATCAAACCTGTGACTCCTGTGTTTTCATCGCACCCAAGCACAAGACGCTATATGAACTGTACTACCTACATTACAAGATTCTGAAGCCAAAACGTTAGTGTCTGCTGGGTCTGGAAGGCTGTGTCTGCTGTACTGTGGATATCAGACGTCCGGTTGTACTTTCTGTGATGACAGTGGTTGTGACTTCTCACAACCATTCCAGGTGAGCAATTCCCTTAAGTTTTTTCTTTTTGCAGTGTTACCACAGGTAAACACTATTGTTTTTTTTTTTTCCTTTCTTTTCTCTTTTTGTCTGCTGTAACTTGGATATCAGATGTCTGGGTTGAAACTTTCTGTGATGATAGTGGTTGTGACTTCTCACAACCATTCCAGGTGAGCAGTTCCCTTAATTTTTTTTTTCTCTCTGCAGTGTTGCCACAGGTGAACACTATTGTTTTTTTTTTTTTTCTCTCCTCTTCTTCCAGTAATCCTGTCTTAAAAGATCTGGAAAATGGAGGCCCGCATAAAGGAACTTTGCGGAGTGACTGATAATATCCTTGCAGATTTGCAGAATATAAAGACCCGTTTTACAAATCTACAGGACCTCAATAATCACAATTTGCAAGTGGTTGGACAGACTACCCAGGATTTGCGAGCCAGGATTGAGGTTCTAGAGGGGCGAGTCCAGGCTCCTGCCGTAGCCCCGAGTGCTGGGATTCCCAAGTTGCCCCCTTTACGTTTTGGCGGTGAACGTGAGAAATTCAGGGGATTTATTAATCAATGCAATCTTTTTTTTTCTGCACATGCTTCACAATTTCCCACTGAACGATCTAAGGTGCTTACTATAATTATGTTGCTTACCAACAAGGCTTTAAT
>JARQOD010000004.1:28314920-28341855 GCA_033576555.1 Oophaga sylvatica
CGATATAAGACGGCCCGAGGATAGGCCGATATAAGAGGCCGAGGATGGCCGATATAAGACGGCCCGAGGATAGGCCGATATAAGATGGCCCGAGGATAGGCCGATATAAGAAGGCCCGAGGATGGGCCGCTATAAGAGCCCGAGGATAAGCCGATATAAGAAGACCCGAGGATGGGCCGCTATAAGATGACCCGAGGAGGGCCGCTATAAGACGGCCCGATGGTGGGCCGATATAATACAGCCCGAGGATGGGCCGATATAATACAGCCCGAGGATGGGCCGATATAATACAGCCTGAGGATGGGCCGATACAATACAGCCTGAGGATG
The DNA here is from genome assembly GCA_033576555.1 of Oophaga sylvatica. Classification (NCBI taxonomy): domain Eukaryota; kingdom Metazoa; phylum Chordata; class Amphibia; order Anura; family Dendrobatidae; genus Oophaga; species Oophaga sylvatica. The sequence goes on from JARQOD010000004.1 coordinate 28,315,250, forward strand.
GGCCGATATAATACAGCATGAGGATGGGCCGATATAAGACAGCCCGAGGATAGGCCGATATAAGACGGCCCGAAGATAGGCCGATATAAGACGGTCTGAGGATAGGCCGATATAAGATGGCCCGAAAATAGGCTGATATAAGACGGCCCGAGGATAGGCTGACAGCAATGATGCAACGGATGTGATTATTTACTACTAGATAACAATACATAATTTATGCAGGTTCCGTTACAGACCTTACAGTTTAATATTTCAAAAGACACAGCTGTTGTTACGCCCTTACCGACAACCCGGGTGTTGTAATAATCTGGAAGCATCCGCTCACACAAAGACACCAGCAGCCAAAATGCCTCTTCCTCATTGCAGTACAGTAGTAGGACAGAAGTCACTATATTCATCGCCTGGTGAAGGAAATGACTATAGTTAGCTGCTGGCTTCCTGAGTATATGATCACACATAACCCATATGGTACAGAGAAATAAATGTCTGCGCCTCCGTCACACTGAAGCTGGCATTGCAGTCCTACCTGGCAGTACCCAATATTAGGGTTGCGAAAGGCATATGCGGTCAGCACGCGGCGTAGCGCAGCTATTCCTAGCTCATTCTGGAATGCAGGGTGCTCGGGCATAGAACGATGGAGGTCACGTTCTATCTCATCTGTTGCAAGGTTACATTTTCCAGTGGATTTCTCTACTAGGTCGGCATAATAACCAGGGTGTGTTGCCATCTCATTTAAGGCACCTATGCATACAGCACAAGGAAAGAAAAAAAGACAGATTGCAATTTTTTTTCCCCAATAAGATGCATTTTAATAAAAAGAACAAACACAAGGTTTATAGCTGACCTGAGAACAAGAGCCATAGCTCTCCTCGCAAGTTCTCGGGGATGCCTTTCAGCACCAGTTCACGTGTCTTAGATGTCCGATACATGCACATCCCACGACCATACTCAAAGAAGTGAATGTTCCAGGACTCTTCCTTCATTTTTTCTTTAGCCTACAAAAAAAAATTATACTTTATTTGCCTTACTAACAAAATATAAAAGCAAAATGCAAACATTTCTGTACTCGCTCTGTATTTTATATAACAATCTCAACTACTGCTGCAATAAGGGCTTATCTGAAACACAGCGGCAGGTTTATTATCACGGTTTGGTCATGTGTAGTGCACTTCGTTACCTCTGTCAGTATGCTGTTTGTGTAAGGCTGCATTCACACATCCGTGTGACCCATCTGTCTGCTGCCAGTTCTCTCAGACAGTACACCTACACATAGAATTTCACTGATATGTTTCAAAAAAGGATCTACGAGACTCAGAGGACATATGATATTCTCAACCGTTCTGTGGATCAGACTCTGCCATTAAAGTCTATGAAGGTTGGTATAAAACAAATGAAACACAAAAGACAATACATACTGTGTACTTCAAGGTTTACATCCGAGTGTCATCTGTTATTAAATTAATCCATTACTAATTATCAATGGATATACAAACTTCAGTGAAAAAAAAAATTACAGATACAATTAGGTTGACTTGGAAAAAACAAACAAAAAGGTGCATTATATATAGATAGATAAATATCTATCTATATATAATGCACCTTTTTGTTTGTTTTTTCCAAGTCAGCCTAGTTGTATCTGTAATTTTTTTTATCTACATACATATGTGTAAAACTGTAAAGAAAGGAGGTCCTTTATAGCTCAATAACAGAGCAAGTATCCATTACCCATTTTGAACCTAGTTCTCCAGTGGCTTCTCTGGGGAAGAGTTTCAGGAGGCCATGACAGGCTGTAGGAGCGTCTGTACTATTAGTCTTCTGAGGATTTCCACGTCCATCATCAGTTGGGCTACTGGGAACAAGCTTTGGCACCTAATAGAAAAACATGTTAAAAATAATTAATAGAGAATTCTTGATTCATATACCTTGATAAATGTCTGGTCGAGCACCATCTCCGATCTGGAGACTATCAGTTATAGGACAAATCGCTGCATTTCCAGCACTATAGTCGCTCATTTATGTACATTAGATCCTTCACGTGTTCCTCATTCTCCTCATTGCAGCATAACATTGTGCGATTTAGTTTCAATAGTAAAAAGCAGCAGAGATTTCTGCACCTCACATGCGCCATTCCCGCTGCTTCCTTTCCGCATGGCGGTCCACTGCTCCCCACTGCTGTCTCCTCCCGCCCTTTGCAGTGATGTCTTCTGCAGGAAATCTGAGATGCGCTGAACCAGAAAGTTCCTGTCTTTAAGGTTGGCGAACAGAAAAGTCATTTTCCCTTTAGTACTGATGGACAATGGCCTGGGAAGCACGTTGGAACTATCAGCCTTCTCCACTATGGTGACCTGCGATTCAGACAAACAGCTCATTAGAAGCACTACTTTTGAGATGGTGGTATTTTCATTATAACTGGACCTTTATAAAAAAAAAATAAATATAAATACTACCCGTCATAGAAAATATTAAGATCCGTAACACACTCCAGTGAGGGGGCGTTCACCTCTCTCTTCTCTAGCACAAAATTGCAAGGAGAAAGAGCTTACACTTCTTAAGTAGAATAACAGTTTAACATATGGGAAGTGAGGAAACTATGTATGTCTGAGAAGTGACAAAACTAATTAAGATTCCCTACAGAGTACAGGACTGGAAAGATCTTTTTCCAAGGTGCAGATAAAGGAACATGTGTTTACACATCCATGGAAAAGTGCAGAAGTCTCTTTTGTCCCCAGGAAGCACATCCTGAGTTGAGAAGAAACCTTACATCTGCAGCCAGGTAGTTCATTGCCTATGGGAAGTTATGAATATTGGGGTTTGTGTAGATCCAATATTGATGAGACATACATTTTCAACTTCAGGACTAATCAAGAAAGAATATGCCAAATCAATACATTCATGTCATGCTTCATATCTATGTAAAGGTAAAATCCCAGTAAAAAATTGGGTGGAGTTATAAAACTCCTGCGATGGTTAGGAGTGAAGATATCGTGAATGTTGGGAATATCATAATTTTTGAAAACTAAAGCCATATCCCATGACCAACCCTGTTGTTTTTCATCAAATGAGGGGTATGTGAGTGCGTGTAACTCAGTGCTGATAAAAGGACAAGGCGAATTATGATCTGTGTTCCAGCAGAGAGCTACATATCAGTGTATGCATGATTCCCATCCACTGGACGTTTCCAATCGAAGTGCTCTGTTTCGCTAAGCTAAAACCATCTCTGCGACCAACGTAGTAAGTTTCTTTTGTTTCTTCTTTTATTTTATGTAATTGTATATGCTGTATGCCTGTATTGTTTGTCCACTTTGAAAATCTTTTGTATATTCTTTATAAATACTGCCTATCGTTCTGGATTAAATATAAAATGTAACAGTTCTGGTCCTTTTGTTCTGCAAACCACATTCCTGAAAGCCATACGCTACCAGAAACCAGGAGTCCGATTGGTCTCCAAAAAACGACCAGTGTTGGTATCGAGTAGTTCTTGGGTTATTGTGGAGTTAGCAGGGACCGTACCAGGGTATATATATATTCCAGGAGTTGGAATTGGAAGTGTATATACCATACGCTCATTGTTAGTTTCCCAATAACTGGCTTTAGTGCAAAAACAGTAATTGCGTACTTTTCCTGACGATAAGGGGCAGTAGAGGGCTGTTCGTGACAAAGAGATAACAGCGTGGTGTTCTTAGCACGATCCCCTTGACTGCAATCTTTGAGAAATTTGTGGCAGCGGTGGGATCTCTCAGGTGTCATCTTTGACACTACCGTTTTATGTATACAGCTTCTATGAAGATCTATGTGCAACAGGTTGATGCAGCTGCAACTCCATGGTTAAAAGCTGCAAGCAAAACTGTTGTTTTGTTTGGTCTGATCCTGCAGCCATGCATCATTCACATACATCAAGTTATCAATCCCCAAAGAAACAGGAACATGATCATGGGGGTGCCAAACAGCAACAATTGCACCTCGACTTCTCCATGACTGCCTTCATTTACAGCGTTCAAAACATTAAAATCGAAGTCAACATTACCCTGCTGAAAATCCTTAACACGTATTAGCATATGGGAATAATCCACATCTAGCATAATGCACATGCTGTGATACGGCTTAAAAATAATGCACACAGTAATGTCTGAGTACAGGAATTATTAACGCTGCAAAGCAAAGATGGAAGAATCATGCAAATAGCGACATCAGATTAGTACAGAGACAAGTTTTGCCAGAGATGTCAGAAGAGAAAAAAATGCGCACACAGTGATATCATAGCAAAGGAAAACAGCTATACAGAGGTGTCGGTTAGCTGTCGACCAAACAACACATCTAAAACCAACCCCTCAAGACAGGACCCCATACCCTCGTGCTCACCTCCCGGAGGGGTATTATTAGGCGACAAGCCTCCTCTTCCTTACTGGCAAAGCAGATGTAGTTATTGGAAACAAACATTTGACCAGGGATATGCATCTTGGCAAATGGTGTCCACAGCGTGCAGTCTGTGTGTCCATCCAGCCTCTCGTCCTTAGGAAGGCGAAACGTGGCGCGATACTGCTCATTCTTTGCTCTAGCATCAAGGTCTCTAAAAAGAGAAGGGGTTACATGCAAGATATGTGGAAAAAAGGCATCTGCACAGAGGTAATTTCTATACACAGCACCCAATCACAGAACACACACACCTCTTCAGAGCAGAGATGTTTTTGAGAGGCCGTGTAGGTTTCGGCAGGTTCCGATCCTCCAGGAAGCCCTCGTTGTCCAGAAGCTGTCTCATAGCGATGTTGGCGAGCTGTTCCATCAGCTTGAAAGTCTCGCTGATGTTGAGGAACATGGAGAAAAAATATTCATTGTCCCGGGTGCTGACCTTGATGCATTCGGGGAACAGGAGAGTTGCGTTCTTCTCTAGCTGAGTCACGTCAAGCCACTGGATGACCAAAGTCACTACAAAGAGTAAAGGATGCGGAAAAGAACAAATTACTAGAACTTCCTAGTCTTCAATAATGGTCTAGAGATCATCAGAACTAAGGTTATTGGGACAGAGAGGTCTGCTAGCTGCCATCTTCCTCAACTAACCTGCTCTTTGGGCCATTTGAGCTATTATCTTTGTTTTTTTTGTTTTGTTTTCAATTTATGCGAATTCTGCAGGACAGAATCTGAGGGCGCAGCAGAGACCTTAAAGTTTTGCAAGAATAGAAACACATGGCTGCTTTATTCCAGAAGCAATGCCACCCTCATCGAATGGCTTTCTGGTGCTGAAGTTACCCTGCAGAGAAGTAATAAGTATAACATAATAACCCCTTCCCCACTTGTAAAGTACATGTATGTCACACGCTGGGTGCAGGTGTATGGAGCGGGCTCGGGAGCGGAGACCGCACCATACAAGGTAGATGCCAGCTGTATTACACGGCTGAAATCTGCACGCTCCAATTGACGCTTTTAACCCCTTAAATGCTGCTATCGATGAACAGTCTGGTTGCTACTAGTTCCTGCTGGAGGTCCCCACGGCTGCAATGTCAGCATTTTTTTGAAGCCCAGAGCCAGGAGTCTAATACAGTGATTTTGCCTATATAATACAGTGATTTTGCCTATATTCTGCACTACAGCTGTATTGCATTTATAGAAAAAGCGACAAAATAATCGCAGGTTCAAGACCCCTGCGGCACTTAAAAAAAAATAACCAAACTTTTTAAAATATAGCCAAAAATGTAAAAATTCAAACAGAAAATTAACATATTTGGTAACGCTAGGTCCATAAAAGTCAAACCTAGCAAAATGTAAGTGTTTAATCTGTTCAACAAATGTTATAGAAAAAAAAAAGCACCAGAATTGAAGCTTTTCAGTTGTTGCACCTCTGCTGATAAAAAAAAAATAAAAGATATAAACATTGTATGTACCCTACAATGATATCAATAAATATGACAGCTTGCCACATGAAAAGCAAACCCTCATAAGGCTGCAGTGATAAAAAAAAAATATTACAGATCTCAAAAAAATTGGTGACATAAACCAGAATATAATTTGTTTTTACCATTAAAATAATGAAAACTATCAATTATTTTGTGGAATCTTTCAATAGAGTTTAGAAAAAAAAAAATAATGAAAACTATATGAGTTTGGTATTGTGGTAAACATAGTGACCGGGAGAATCATTATGCCAGGTCATGTTTGCTGCACAAGAAAAGCAGTAAAAACAAAACCCGAAACATGTTCACATGGAGCTCAGCACTCTGAGCTCTGCAACAGAGAAAACTAATTCTGCACCCAGTAAACTAAGTGACACATCATTGGAATTAGGGTCTCTGTCCCTACATCATGGTGCTCTCAGATTTCATAGCAAAAAGCTCCTGATAAATTCCCTTTAAACTTATTTTTCTATTTTCCAGCACATCGTATGGCAAAGTGAATGGTGTCATTCAAAACTACAACTCATCCTACAAAAAACAAGCCCACATATGGCAGCTGATGACAAAAATAAGAGTTATGACTCTTGGAAGAAGGGGAGGAAAAAAAAAAAAAAAGGACGTGCAAAAATGAACAATGGCTGTAAGGAGAATGAATGTGATATGTTCAGACCCTCGGAGAACAAGCAACTCAGTAAGTTAGCCGAAACTGTATGACAAGTGATGGACATCTCACCTTCTTTGCCCAATAGAAACGAATAGAAGCAGAGATGATTGACAGTCAGGTAGAGCCATCCTTGTCTGGGGACCCGGCCCTTCCAGTAGCTGCAGGAGTAATAATTTACCAGCTTCTCCACCTCGGGCATCCCAAACTGCTTCCGCATTTTCAGCTCGGCTTCTTTGAACTTCCCTGGGTCCTCTTCATCCTTAGGCAGAAGGCTTTTATTCTCCTCAGCAATGATGCCCTGTCAGATAAAATAAAGAACCATTAAAGTCTGAACAGTTACCACCAGAGTTGGTGTGCAATGTAGGTCTTTAGTAGGTCCTGTCTGAAATGTAACAGTCACACCCCAGACCAGACTGCTAAAAGGGGTTCTCCATTACTTGGACAACCCTGTCTCAATCCCAATATTTCTCCCATGTAAAATATTTACAGCCTGTACTCACCTCTGTCACCAGCAACATTCCTGCGATGTCGGTGCTGGGTATCCCAGGGCTCACGTGACGTTGATATGTCATGAGAGCCCTGCAGCCAATCAAATGGTCCTTCGAACAAAACTGACATCTGGAGGATGTTTCACTTTTTTCTATATTACAGTTTTGACTTAAGAAAGTGAGAGTGAAGCAGCTGCTGATTGGCTGCAAGGCTTGCATGAAAAAATGTCAAGCGTACCCTGCTGATATTATTATACAAGGGGGAAACACAGTGACTTAGAAGGGGGTGGTCTGAGTAGTGGACAACCCCTTTAAATGCTCCGGTCAGAGATTGACAGTGGAATTGAAGGGAATCTGTAAGCAGGTTTTTGCTATGTAATCTTAAGACAGAATAAGGTTGGGGTTAAAAAACAGAATTCAGAGATGTGTCACTTATCAGGATGTGTGCGTTTTACTTACAATGAAGGTTTTATAGAACAGCCACGAGACATGCAGTTGCGGGGACTCGAATGTTTTACGAGCACGCCGAAGACACTCTGCTAGCACTCGAGCATGCTCAGCATTACTGCTGACAGATTCCCTTTAAGTGGCTAAATAACAGCTGTCACCTGTCATGTAAGTAACGAACGAGCGCCGCTCCTGACCCGACTCCGTACACCTGAACACTACCTGTGACGAATATATACCAGGATATATTATAGGTCATTAATAGGATAAGGGTATATTAATCTTTTATTTAACTTATTGTGATCATATTCTACCAGTGAGTTCTCTATATTCCGGGCTAATGACAGATTCTAGCTGTACACAATGTATTTTTTTCACTTGAATGCATTTCTTGATTTCAAGATTACTAAACTCTGGAAAATCAGATTCACCGGTAAACCACAGCCCCAGAGGGAGATCAGTCTCGATAGCTGTGGTTTCCTACATCTCCTCCCTGTGATATCCCTAATATAAAGAAACAGAAAATGAACTAGAAGCAGTAACACTACAAGAAGCCCCCCGCACGTTGTATTCATGCAGCCGGAGAGGAAACGGCGAGGAAATACGGATTTTTGTGTTACTCACCGTAAAATCCTTTTCTCCGAGACGCTCATTGGGGGACACAGGACTGTGGGTGTATGCTACTGCCACTAGGAGGCTGACACTAAGTAAACATAAAAAAGGTTAGCTCCTCCTCCGCCGTATACACCTCAGCACTGGCCGCAGGCAAATCCAGTTTAGTGCAAAAAGCAGTAGGAGGCTAAAATAAATCAGAGTTAACACAGATACAGCATATCCAGAAGAAAAAAACTGCTGATACAGATTAATCAGAGAATATAGTTAACTCAAAACAAAGCCATCCGGCTATTAGGGAGGGTGCTGTGTCCCCCAATGAGCGTCTCGGAGAAAAGGATTTTACGGTGAGTAACACAAAAATCCGTATTTCTCCTTCGTCTCATTGGGAGACACAGGACTGTGGGACGTCCCAAAGCAGTCCCTTGGGTGGGAAACGACTCCACAGTGTAATTTAAAATTAAGCATTACTTATAGGTGCGCAACCGCACCCTGAAGAATCCTTCTACCCAGACTGGCATCCGCAGAAACCTGGGTATGGATATTATAATGCTTAGAAAAGGTATGCAGACTGGACCAGGTTGCTGCCTTACAAACCTGTTCCACCGAAGCCTGATGCCGAAGGGCCCAGGAGGCACCCACCGCTCTGGTGGAGTGAGCCTTGATCCCTGCGGGAACCACCGCGCCTCTGATGCGGTAAGCTTCCTGAATGACTAACCGAATCCACCTAGCCAAGGTAGATTTAGAGGCAGCGAGTCCCTTCCTGCGACCTTCAGGGAGGACAAACAGCGTGTCCGTCTGTCGAAAAGATGCCGTCCGAGATACATATCTCCTGAGAGCTCTCACCAGATCCAGCGTATGGAGAGCCTTCTCCAGTCGGTGCGTCGGAGCTGGGCAAAAAGAGGGCAAGACAATGTCCTCATTAATATGAAAGGAGGACACGACTTTAGGCAAAAAAGGAGGTGTTGGTCTGATCACCACCTTATCCTGATGGAAAAGCAAGTACGGAGCTCGACAAGACAGTGCGGCCAGCTCCGAAACCCGCCTTATGGAAGTTATGGCTACCAAAAACACCACCTTCCAGGAAAGAAATGACAGGGAAACCTCCTGCAAAGGTTCAAAAGGAGACTCCTGCAGGACTCCCAAGACTAGATTGAGATCCCAAACGTCTAAGGGAGCCTTGTAGGGGGGAACTAAATGTACAACCCCCTGAATAAAGGTCCTAACCTGAAAATTAGACGCAATCCTTCGCTGAAAAAGCACTGATAAGGCTGATATCTGCCGTCTAAGCGTACTTGGCGCTAGACCTGAATCTAGGCCTGCCTGGAGAAATGACAGAATGTTCGGAATTGAAAACCGAAGCGGGGAACAACCATGTTCCCTGCACCAAGCAAAAAAGACCTTCCAAGTCCCATGGTAGATGCGAGCCGAGACAGGCTTTCGGGCGCTAGCCATCGTTGCGGCAACTTTTTTAGAGAATCCAGCCCTGGTCAGGATCCAAGATTCAACGGCCAAGCCGTCAAACACAGGACCGCTGAGTTCTGGTGGTAAACTGGGCCTTGAGAGAGAAGGTCCGCGCGCTCTGGCAGTCGCCAGGGTGCGTCGGCGAGCAATTGTACCAGCTCCGCATACCATGAGCGACGTGGCCAATCTGGAGCGATTAATATCACTGGGACCCCTTCTAACCTGACCTTCCTGATCACCCTTGGGAGCAGAGCTATTGGTGGAAACAAGTATGGAAGATGAAACTGATTCCATGGTAGAACCAGGGCATCCACTGCTATTGCCTGCGGATCCCGGTACCGGGAAACAAAGTTGGGCACCTTGGCATTTATCCTGGAAGCCATCAGGTCCACATCTGGGGTTCCCCAGCGTCGGCATATCTGCTGAAAAATCTCGGGATGTAGAGACCACTCCCCTGACGCTATGCCGTGACGGCTGAGAAAATCTGCTGCCCAGTTTTCCTCGCCTGGTATGTGGACTGCTGAAATCACAGAGTGATTTACCTCTGCCCAGGTCAGAATCTGTTTTACCTCGTGCATGGCCGCCCTGCTGCGGGTACCTCCCTGATGGTTTATGTATGCCACCGCCGTGGCATTGTCCGATTGTATTCTGACTGGGTGGCCCGCCAGATGCTGGTGAAAATGCCTCAGAGCCAGCCAAACCGCTCGGATCTCTAAAACATTGATCGGAAGGCTCGATTCTTGCTGAGACCAAATTCCCTGAGCTGTGTGGTGACGAAACACTGCTCCCATCCGAGCAGGCTGGCGTCCGTTGTGACTACCAACCAAAAATTTGGAGGAAACAAACGACCCTGTCGAAGAGTGGTGTCCCTCGACCACCACATAAGAGTTTGTCTGACCTGCAGGGACAGACGACACCGCAGATTGAGGGAGTAAGGGCTCCCGTCCCACACTGCCAAGAGTGCATGCTGAAGGGGGCGAAGATGAAACTGGGCAAACGGAATAGCCTCGATTGCCGCCACCATCCTTCCTAGGACCCTCATGCAAAACCGGATGGTGTGAGGAATTGGTTGGCGAAGGATCCGTACCTCTTGGCGGAGAACTAAGGCCTTGTCCTGAGGAAGAATTATCAACCCCTGAGCGGTGTCGAAATTCATCCCTAAAAAGGTGATCTTCCGAGATGGCACGGGAGATGACTTCTTCATATTTACCAGCCACCCCAAACGAGCAAGGGTGTCTAACGTAATGTTGACACTTTCCTCGCAGGTCTGAAAAGACGGACCCTTGATGAGGAGGTCGTCTAAGTAAGGCAGGATGACTATCCCCCTGGAGTGCAGAATGGACACAACAGCAGCCATGACTTTTGTGAACACCCTGGGGGCTGTGGCTAGGCCGAATGGCAGGGCTGCGAACTGAAGATGAAGTTTGCCGATGGCAAACCGAAGAAACCTTTGATGAGGGGGAAATATGGGGATGTGAAGATAGGCATCCTGAATGTCTATTGATGCTAGAAATTCCCCTTTTTCCATGCTTGCAATGACCGAACGGAGAGATTCCATTCGGAAATGCCGAATTTTGACAAACCGGTTCAATCGCTTTAGATCTAGAATGGGCCTTACGGTACCATCCTTCTTGGGTACAATGAACAGGTTGGAATAAAATCCCTGACCTCTTTCGACCTCCGGTACAGGTACGACAACCCCGCTGTGCCGAAGAGACTCGACTGCCCTGAATAAGGCACGAATCCGAGACTCCTCCTTGGGAAGGCGCGAGGGAAAAAAGCGATTTGGGGGAAGGCTGGAAAATTCTATTTTGTACCCCGTGGAGACTAACTCCCTGACCCACTCGTCGTGAGTCACTGATAGCCAAGTGGGACGAAACCAGAGTAAGCGGCCGCCTACCCTGGAAAAATTGACCGGATTCGGCCTCCAGTCATTTGTCCGAATATCTTTGGGGTTTGGACCCTCTGGATCTTGGCTGATAAGATCTCCCTCTTCCCAGAGGATTAGTCCTGTAGGTGACCTGGCGATCTCTGGCCTGATTAGGCCGACCTGAGCCGCTGGAGGTGGCTGGCATGGCCCAGCCTGGATTACGAAAGGCCCTAAAACGAGGCTGAGGTTGTCGACGAAAAGGTTGTCTAATCCTTTGCTGAGGAAGGAAATTGCTCTTCCCTCCCGTTGCATCAGATATGAGCTGATCCAGTCTCTCGCCAAATAACCGACCACTCTGGTATGGTAAAGATGTAAGCGACTTTTTTGAGGTTGAATCTGCTCGCCAGGTTCTTAGCCACAAGGATCTTCTAATGGCAATTGCATTAGCAGCGGCTAATGCTGCGCAATTTGCCGCATCCATGGATGCATTAATTAAGAAGTCTCCAGCAAGAGCTATTTGATTAGAAATTTGGGTTACCTCAGACGGCACCTCTATGCCGTGAAGAGCTTTATTTAAAGACTCCGACCAGGATATTATGGCCTTGGCAACCCAAGTCGCTGCAAAAGAAGGAGAAAGAGCAGAACCTGATGCCTCAAATACCGAACGGGCCAAACTCTCAATTAGATGATCCGTTGGCTCCTTAATAGAGGAACCGCTGGGAATGGAGAGGAGCGTTTTAGATGCCAAACGCGAAACAGGAGGATCAACCGAAGGAGATTCTGTCCACTTCTTAAGGAGCTCAGGAGCAAAAGGATATCTAGTATTGAGAGCCTTTTGTCCAGCAAAGCGCTTGTCCGGTTTCTCCCGGTGGCGCTGCACTAATTCCTCAAACTCAGGATGAGCACCAAAAACCTTATGGGCTTGCCTGGCTCGTTTAAAGGACACCTTGTGACCAGAGGTCAAGGTGGACTCATCGTCTATCCCCAGAGTTTGATTGATAGCTTCAATCAAACTGTCAATTGTTTCTTGACTAAACTGTGCCTCTAGATTAAGTGATTCTTCCAAATCGGAATCCGAATATTGATCACTTGCCAAGGGAGAGGGAGAGCGGGAGACGGAACTAACGGATGCCGAAGCTCCAGACGGCATGGGCGACACAGTGTGGGTTCGTTTCCCCTGTGTCTGCCTGGTGAGAGCGCGGCCCCTGCAGGCCTGAGGTTCCTGATATGTAGCCAAGACAGGTGAACCACTGTCCCTGCTCCTATCGGGAGCTTGAAGGGACTCGACCGCTCTGGTCAATGACGCCACAGATTGAGCCAGGGAAAGGGCCCACTCAGGGGGCTTGACGCACTAGGCTCGGCTATAGGAGCGGGTTCCTGAGCCCGTTCAGAGTCACAGGCTTCGCAGACCCGAGAAGTCTGGGCGTGCGGAAAAGGAGACCTACAAGCAATGCATGCGGTATAAAGTATCGTATGAGTCTTGGTTCTTTTGACATTCTGAATCCGTCACAGTACACAATAAACTGTATGTGTCAGTCAGCGGAAGGGGCGCAAAAGTGCGCAATAATTAGGCTGGAGGTAGTAACACTTACCCCAGTCCTGTATCCCCTTTCGTGTATCGAGCAGAAAAAAATAGGAAATCCGAGCTCCAATCTTTCAAAAAAGAGCGCTTCTTTGTCAGAGAGGAAGTGCTCATGTAGCCGAGCCTCAGGAGGGAGGGTCAAGAGGCGCGGCCTAGACGTCAGGGCTTCCGTCCCACCAACTTCCGGCCGCGGCCTATCTCCGGCAAAAGCCGGGGACTAAATTTGAAGCTGCGGCCTAGCAGCCACAGAAGCCGCGGTCTAAATTTCCAGCGGAGGCGGCCCCAAAGTCGGAGGGCGGGTCCGCCGGAAGAAGACGCCGCCGGGGGCGGAGCCCACCCCCGCGACCGCTCCCCTCTAGCTGACGCCGGCGTTGCATACCTCCGACCGCGGCCTATCCCCGGCAAAAGCCGGGGACTAGATTTGAAGCCGCGGCCTAGCGCCATCTGAAGCCGCGGCCTAGATTTTCCGGCGGCGGCCACCCCAAAGTCGGAGAGCGGCCCCGCCGGAAGAAACGCCAGGGAGCGGTCCCCATACTCACGACCGCGGCTCCCCCTCCGGCCGACGCCGGCTACCATATTCCAGTCCGCGGCCTAGTCCAAGGTAAAAGCCGGGGACTAAATTTCCCGGAGCGCTGCTGTATCCTTGGCGCCGTCCTGATCTTGAAGGTGAGATTCCTCTTGCAGCGCATTAAAGGGGGACTCTTCGTAAAAAAGGAAAAAAGGACGGTGCAGGAACCCTAACTCCTTCACCCCTTCAGGGGATGAGGAGAGGGACCGTCCGCCTCCTTGCAGCACCGCAGTCTGGCATTGGTGGTGCAGTGGGGGCCGCACGGACTAACTCCTGCCTCTGTACAGCCTAGGGTTTCAATACCTTAGGGTGGTCAGGGCTGAGTCCGGCATTCATGTCCCACGTTGCGGGAGAGGATACGTTGGAGGCTTTACTCCACGTGCTCGCCCGTTGATGGTTTGGGGAGATCGGACCCTTTCAATAGGATCCGTCGCCCCTATCACATCTTCGTGGGGAAAAAAAAAAAAATGGTCTGGAAAAAGAACCAGACGTGTGCCTCCATCAGACACTAAGCAATAACTGGATTTGCCTGCGGCCAGTGCTGAGGTGTATACGGCGGAGGAGGAGCTAACCTTTTTTATGTTTACTTAGTGTCAGCCTCCTAGTGGCAGTAGCATACACCCACAGTCCTGTGTCCCCCAATGAGACGAAGGAGAAAACGCAGCTTTAGCTACTAAGGAAGCACAATGATCGGGGGTGAAGCTGGCAGGACTTAAACATCCATTGCAGTTTTAACCTCTGGCATCGCGGAGCTCAGTGTGAACCATGCCCAGCAGATGCCAGCTGTGTTATACAGCCAGCATCGCCTGTTACATGATCCAAACACTGCGGTTAACCCAGTAAAACCTGCTGTCAATCCAAGTTGCACACAGTTCAGTTCCATGTACCCATTAGCACACCTTGGGTTGCGGATTGGTTGCGAAAGAAGCATGGGCCCTTACTGAAGACCCCATGATATGCCTGTGAAGCCTACTAATGGGTTGGGATTCATAGAAAACCATAGCTATATTCTAACATAGTCTAGAATTGCGGAATATACGGTACTCGTATAACAAGTAATCACATAATAGCAGGTTGAAAAAAAAAAAAAATATATATATATATATATATATATATCTATATATATTACACATATATATATACACACACACATATATATATATATATATATATAATATCACACACACACACACATACATATATATATATATATTTATATATATATATATATATATTTCTTAATGTAGAAAAAAAGAACAAAAACGAACCATAGTTTCCTCCTTAAAACGTGGACGCAAAAAAATAAAATGTATTGAAACGTCTATGAATGTTTGACCTATTAAAAATATAAAACAAATTGGTCTCCCCTTCCCATAAATTGCAATAATAAGCGATCAAAATATCAATAAAACATCAGCTAAAAAAAATGCAGCTTTATCAGCAAAAATATTTAAACATTAATGGGTCTTAGAAAAAAGGGTCACAAACCAATTTTTGACTTTTTTTCCCACTGTTTAAATTAAATAATTTATAAGCAAACACCCTCTAATATTGCCACTATTCGGACAACCCCTTCTCAATCACTATATTTTCCTCCCAAGTTAAATAATAGCAACTATACTCCTTTTACTTGGGGACAAAGTGCTTGAGAACAGGTTGTCTGAGTAGTGGACATTCTCTATAAGTCATCCATGACTCCATGCCCTGCCTTGTGCCCCATAGATGCAGACATTACACATATTACTGCCGTTATTACATGGATTTTCCCTTTGACGAAGGTTGTGATGTCATCCTCGTTTTCAAAGATGGAGAGAGTCTCCAGCAGATTGCTCTCCAGCCACTCCCAGTGTTCAGTGATTTCTTTTCGGGATGATCCTGGAATGAGAAAAGTATTGGCGGTCATCAGGATACGATTTTCTTTTATGGACTCTATCACAGAGTACAATCAAGGGGAGCCATAAAAACACAAATGAAGCAGCATAACATGCAGTACAGATAAGATGCTGATTTATGAACCATCAGAGAGAACGGTTAAAAAAGATACTTCTAATATTTACACAGTCATTTATTCTGTATCACTACCCTGGGGGTCCGGCAGATTGTTGCCACCTTATGTTTATAATTTTAAGAGATACAATTTGAAACAAAAAAAATAGACAAATAGTAAACGAGCCCCAATGTATTTAGGAAAGCAGTTCACAGAGGCACAGGACACAATTCACTAAAACAGAGGTGGAAAAAAAAAAAAAAAAAAAAATCGAGCACTATTACAGCCACAGCAAACATACAGTTTAGGGGGTTTTATTATTATTTTAGTGGGTTAAAGAAAGAACAACCTGAATTTTGTATTTTAAGAGAAAAAATTGGCTTTGGCCGTCATTCTCTGAAACCTGTAACTTTCTTGCTTATCCGTTGATAGACCTTTGATTGGGATACTGTTTTGTGCGCCAAAATGTAGTTGTTATTGGTACCAATTTGAGATACATAGAAAAAAATAAATTTATATTTTTTTTTCTTACAACTTTTAGTTTACAGGTTGTCCCACAAACAAAGTCCTTTTTAATCAATAGATCTTGGAATAATAATAATTTGCACAATTGGATGTCTTAAAAAAATGTTCCTGTGCTGAGATAATCTGATAAATGTGCCCCTGCTGTGTACTGTGTAATGGCCGTGTCTGACCGTACAGGGACATGGTCTGATCATACCACACCTCCTGGGCAGGGGAGGAAGCAAAAGAGAGGATACAGACAGGACAGCAGGGGATTACAGATGACTCTTTCTGTGAGGTCAAACATTTCCCTGCCTATTTAAAAACAATGTTTTACCTCACAGAAAGAATCCTCTGTGATCCGTGCTGTCCTGTCTGTATACTCTATTTTGCTTCCTCCCCTGCCCAGGAGATGTGGTATGTGCCGACCATGAACTGGAGCAGCTCTGCTTGGTCAGACACAGCCATCACACAGTACACAGCAGGGACACATTTATAAGATTATCTCAGCACAGGAACTTTTTCTTTTAAGACATTGAATTGTGGTACTTATTATTACTGCAGGATCTAGTAATTAAAAATATTATTTAAGTAATGTGTATTTTAATATGTAATTTGTGGGGAAAACCCCTTTAATTTTGCATTTTGGTAGAATAAATTTTTACAAATGCAGCAATCCCAAATATACTTCTATTTTATTCTATATATATATATATATACACACATACATACACATACACTTTTCCCTTCATTTTTTTAGTTGCTCTATGGAAATTGGACCAGTGATCAAAGATACTAAAACACTTCAGTAAATGAGGATCTAGTAAAAGTTATGGTCTCCTCTTTAGAGCAGCCAGCTGCTGGATTCACAGGAGCAACAAGATAAGAACTACATGGGTGTCCAGCAGGCCCTGGGCTACCTCCGTGACCCATCTGTACCCCACAATCGCATCAAGTAAAGAGGTGGTGGGCAATGAGCGCTTAAATAGACATCACCAGGAGTGAGATATTTACATGGTGCTGTCACAAATTGACAGTGGCATAAAGTGGCAGCGATTATGGCTAGCTCAGGTCTCTGCTGTAAGAAGCCGGTACCGTCTGTATAACAGCTGGCAGATTGCAATGCGTGGAGAAGGCTCAACTCTGGAGCCAGCTCCATATACCCACGGAAGGATTAGGTGAGTTTCCACGGTCAGGAAACGTCGTGTTTGGCCTGTGCGCTGGCGCACCCAAACACGCAGGTCCGTTTCAGCATAGTGGAGGGGATTCATAGGAATCCCGTCTCCCCTGCGTAACAATACGCAGGTGGCAAACTGGTAAGGACTGCGGCGGTCTTTTCAGACCGCAGCATGTCCTCGGTATTGCGGCGACGGTGCGTCGCCGCAACATAATTAACACAGGCTATGTAGCCTGCGCTCTTTCCCGAGGTGTTCGGAGGGGTCTGAACACCTCCGAAAGATCGGCGTCAGAAAGGGCGGGGCTTAGACGGGCGGAATTTCCGCTCGTCTAACGCTTGGTTCCGGGCCGGGAACCATAGCCTTAAAAGGATTGTGCAGGAATTTTCATTGATGGCCATCTCAGATGGAGGTGCGACACTTGCACCCTCTGGCTGTCATAAGGATAGGCCATCCATGTAAAGTCCTGGGTCACCACTTTACTATGGCGAGTGCTCTATCGGTTGGGTGCACAATGTCGGCCATTTGAACAAGCCTTAGTTCAGATCTCGTCGCTTACCCGAGCCATGTCCAATGATTTGTGATTCTGGTCTGGTGCATATTCGATAAGGCGCAACGCAGCGCTCGAGTCCAGACAAATCCAGCGTCCCACGAGTAACCCTGGAGGAGAGAGAACGGTGAGACAGCAGACATGGCCTCTCGCACATGACAGCATTGTGAACGTGTGCATGTGACTGCTCACGTTTGGCTGAAACAATACACAGAAATGGACTCACAAAGGTCACACATTCAGCTGCGCACCATACATGCACCCAGCACACACCCAGGTAATACAGCTCTAGGGCGCCCTCACGTTGCGTTCAGGCATCTGCTCTTTGGTCCTGTCCTGGCTTACCTCCCGTCTCCCCAAAATGAGATTCGGGGCTATAGACTGCGTCTGGGTGTCCATCTTCAGTAGGCGTACAGAGATGATGCAGACAGAGCACACGTTCGCTCACTCGGCACCATTAAAGGTTATGGCCCCGTCGGCACATACGCCCGAATCCTGTATGTACCCTTACAAGCAAGTCGGAAAAGTAATTCATTTCTCTGCCAATGTAGACATTAAAGGGAATCTGTCACCAGGTTTGGGCCCCCTTAATCTGTGAGCAGCATAATGTAGGGGCAGAGATCCTGATTCCAGTGGTATATCACTTACTGGATTGCTTTCTGCAGTTTCGAAAAAATCACTGTTTTGTCATGTGTTAGCCAAACACGGTGCTAACACGGTACGAAGATACACATCTTTCCTATATCAGAATGTTTTGTCATGGGGAGATTATCACTAGAAGACTAGTAAACCTGCTGCCATGTAGTCCCCATATTCCTGGACTCTCTATAAACCACCCACAACACAGCAGTCTATACAGGGGCGGCGCTTAATACAGCAATGTATTAATACAGTAGTGAATACAGGGGCAGCATATGCCAAAGTAGTGTATACAGTATATACAGGGCGCTAAACATTACAGTGGTATACAGTATATACAGGGCAGTAGATATTGCAGCGGTAAATAGGGGCACTGTATACAGGGGCAGGTTATAAAGGCAGGAAATATTGCAGCTGTATACAGGAACGGTGTACATTACAGCGGTATACACGGGTGCAGTATACATACAGGGGCAGTGTACATTACAGCTATATACAGAGCAGGCAGTATACATTACAGCAATATATGGGGGCAGTGTACATTACAGCAGTATACGGGGGCAGTATATATACAGGGGCAGTGTACATTACAGTGCATTACACAGGGGGCAGTATATGGCAGTGTACATTACAGCAATATATGGGGGCAGTGTACATTACAGCAGTATACGGGGGCAGTATACATACAGGGGTGGTGTACATTACAGCAGTATACGAGGGGCAGTGTACATTACAGCAGTATACGAGGGGCAGTGTACATTACAGCAGTATACGGGGCAGTGTACATTACAGCAGTATATGGGGGGGCAGTATACATACAGGGGCGGTGTACATTACAGCAGTATATGGGGGGCAGTATACATACAGAGGCGGTGTACATTACAGAAGTATACGGGGGCAGTATACATACAGGGGCGGTGTACATTACAGCAGTATACGGGGGGCAGTGTACATACAGGGGCGGTGTATAGTACAGCGGTATACATGGGGGGCAGGGTAAATTACAGCGGTATACGGGGTGGGGTGAGGCAGTATACATACATATACTCCAGCAGTATACACGGGGCGGTATACATACATATACTCCAGCGGTATACACGGGGCGGTATACATACATATACTCCAGCGGTATACATATACTCCAGCGGTATACATGGGGCGGTATACATACATATACTCTAGCGGTATATGTGGGGTGGGGGGAGGCAGTATACATACATATACTCCAGCGGTATACACGGGGCGGTATACATACATATACTCCAGCGGTATACATACATATACTCCAGCGGTATACATACATATACTCCAGCGGTATACATACATATACTCCAGCGGTATACATATACTCCACGGTATACATACATATACTCCAGCGGTATACATACATATACTCCAGCGGTATACATACATATACTCCAGCGGTATACATACATATACTCCAGGTATACACGGGGCGGTAAACATACATATACTCTAGCGGTATACACGGGGCGGTATACATACATATACTCCAGGGTATACACGGGCGGTAAACATACATATACTCCAGCGGTATACATACATATACTCCAGCGGTATACATACATATACTCCAGCGGTATACATACATATACTCCAGCGGTATACACGGGGCGGTAAACATACATATACTCTAGCGGTATACACGGGGCGGTATACATACATATACTCCAGCGGTATACACGGGGCGGTATACATACATATACTCCAGCGGTATACACGGGGCGGTATACATACATATACTCCAGCGGTATACACGGGGCGGTATACATACATATACTCCAGCGGTATACACCGGCGTCACGGCGGTATACACGCATAACATAATATACTCAGCGGTATACATACATATACTCCAGCGGTATACAGGTTACATCATATACTCCAGCGGTATACATACATATACTCCAGCGGTATACACGGGGCGGTAAACATACATATACTCTAGCGGTATACACGGGGCGGTATACATACATATACTCCAGCGGTATACACGGGGCGGTATACATACATATACTCCAGCGGTATACACGGGGCGGTATACATACATATACTCCAGCGGTATACACGGGGCGGTATACATACATATACTCCAGCGGTATACATACATATACTCCAGCGGTATACACGGGCGGTAACATATACTCCAGCGGTATACACGCGGTATACATATATACTCCAGCGGTATAATACATATCCCAGCGGTATACATACATATACTCAGCGGTATACATAATATACTCCAGCGGTTACACGGGCGGTAAACATACATATACTCTAGCGGTATACACGGGGCGGTATACATACATATACTCCAGCGGTATACACGGGGCGGTATACATACATATACTCCAGCGGTATACACGGGGCGGTATACATACATATACTCCAGCGGTATACACGGGGCGGTATTACTATACTCCAGCGGTATACATACATATACTCCAGCGGTATACATACATATACTCCAGCGGTATACATACATATACTCCAGCGGTATACATACATATACTCCAGCGGTATACACGGGGCGGTAACATACATATACTCAGCGGTATACACGGGGCGGTATACATATATATACTCCAGCGGTATACACGGGGCGGTATACATACATATACTCCAGCGGTATACACGGGGCGGTATACATACATATACTCCAGCGGTATACACGGGGCGGTTATACATACATATACTCCAGCGGTATACATACATATACTCCAGCGGTATACATGGGGCGGTATATATACATATACTCCAGCGGTATACACAGGGCGGTATACATATACTCCAGCGGTATACACACATATACTCCAGCGGTATACACGGGCAGTGGACACACCACTGTACAGATGATGATGGGGGTTGTCTCCTTGTTTACACCGCGGTGTAGGAGTCTCCATGATGGAGGTGCAGTTGTATAAGTGACACACGGCTGCTGGCCGCACGTTCCCCGGTCCTCCCCGGGACCCCCGCCGTCTGCCCCCGCTGTCACCTGTCAGGCCTCCGCCTTTGCCGTGTCCCCGCCGCCGCTGCAAGATAAAGAACGGGTTTGCTCTCTCGGTCACCCATAGCGCGTTGGCCAGCAGCACCTCCTCCGGGTCCAGCCACATCCTGAGCCGCTGGGGAGCAGCCAGTCACCCCGGCCCGGTGCAGTCCTCAGTGCCGTCCTCGGTGCCGGTGTGGTCGGTGCTGAGCGCTGGACTGTCGGTCCCGGCCTCCCGAGCTGCTCCTGGCTGTACAGTCCTGGGCTCAGGCCGTGGAGGCCGCTGACTGCTGTCTCCCCCTGGTGGACAGAGCGCAGGATGACAGGCCCGTGGTCTTGTTATTGAGGTGGAGGCGCATCATCACTGCAGCCATCACTTCGCGGTTCCTTTTTTATTTTTTGTTTCCCTTCTTTAGCGCTACCAAGGGCCAGTGTACCATATGTGACTACTATGGGGCCCCGGGAGTAAGGGTCCCACCAAGGTAGTAACTAGTGTGGGTGCAGGGTTGCAGTCATATCCACGCCTTGGGGTCTAGGGGGTCCCAAAAGTTCACTTTGGCCTCAGTGGAAATGTTTGCCTTGGTCACATAATATCCTTGGGGCTCGCTGGCGTCACTTAATGTCCTTGGGGCCGCTGCGTCACTTAATGTCCTTGGGGCCCGCTGGCGTCACTTAATGTCCTTGGGGCTCGCTGGCGTCACTTAATGTCCTTGGGGCCCGCTGGCGTCACTTAATGTCCTTGGGGCCCGCTGGCGTCACTTAATGTCCTTGGGGCCCGCTGGCGTCACTTAATGTCCTTGGGGCCCGTTGGCGTCACTTAATGTCCTTGGGCGCTGGCGTCACTTATGTCCTTGGGGCCGCTGGGTCACTTAATGTCCTTGGGGCTCGCTGGCGTCACTTAATGTCCTTGGGGCCCGCTGGCGTCACTTAATGTCCTTGGGGCCCGCTGGCGTCACTAATGTCTTGGGCCGTGCGTCACTATGTCCTTGGCTCGCTGGCGTCACTTATCCTTGGGCGCTGGCGTCACTTAATGTCCTTGGGGCCCGCTGGCGTCACTTAATGTCCTTGGGGCCCGCTGGCGTCACTTAATGTCCTTGGGGCCCGCTGGCGTCACTTAATGTCCTTGGGGCCCGCTGGGTACTTAATGTCTTGGCCAGTTTGGTGTCTCCTATTATTTTTGCTATTCCCCAGAAGCACCCAGGAGGCCGCTGACCACAGGACGGTGCTGACCACCGGACAGGTACCCCTCCGGATTCACAGAAGCCCCCATAAAGGGAGCGATACTCCAGAAATCTCATGTGTACACGCTGCTTAATTTTTCTTTGTTGATTTGAACCATTAAAACTTTTTTTTGTCAAATCTGCAGCATGTCGGGTCTTTTAGCGTTTTTCACCCATTCAGATCAATCGGAAAAAACGTATAAAAAACGCATGTATTATACACATCATTTTTCTGCTAACAGAAAAATCTGCTGTAAATACTCAATGTGTGCACATAGCCTAATAATTTACAAGTATGGCGCCAATATACAGTGGGGAAAATAAGTGTTTGATGCACTGCCGAGTTTGCACGTTTTCCCACCTACAAAGAATGGAGAGGTCTGTAATTTTTATCGTCGGTACACTTCACCTGTGAGAGAATCTAAAAATAAAAACCATACAATTTGTTGTGCAAAGTCACCTGAATATGCAGATACACCATATGTGGGGGAAAACTACTGTTTGGGCGCACGGCAGGGCTAAGAAAGGAAGTAGTGACGTTTGGAATGCAGACTTTGATGGAATGGTCTGCCGGCGTCATTTCGTGTTTGGAGAGCCCCTGATGTGCCTAAACAGTGGAAACCCCCCCCACACACAAGTGACCCCATTTTGGAAAATAGACCCCTCAAGGAATTTGTCTAGATGTGTATTCAGCACCTTGAACTCCCAGGTATTTTTTGCCCACAAAAATGTTGTTTTAGCGCCAATTGTTTTCATTTTCACAAGGATAGTAGGAAAAAATAGATCCCAATATTTGTTGTGCAATTTCTGGTGAGTACACCGATTCCCCATATGTGGTCGAAAACTACTTTTGAGGCACTGTGCAAAGCTCAGAAGGGAAGAAGTGCCATATTGGAGTTCAGATTTTGGTGGAATAGTTTGAGGGTTCTATGTCCCATTGGCAGAGCCCCTGAGGTCCCAGAACAGCAGAAACCCCCTATATGTGAACTCATTTTACAAACTACACCCCCAATGAATTTATCTAGAGGTTCAGTGATCATATTGACACCACATGTGCCTCACAGAATTTTATACCATTGGGTGGAGAAAAAGGAATAATTACATTTTTACCACTAAAATGTTTATTTTAGCCCCAAGTTTTTAACTTTTCTAAGGATTAATAGAAAAAAAAAGTACCTCAGTTTGTTGTAAAAAATTTGCCTCAGTGTCCCAATACCTGACATGTAATCAGGAACTACTTTTCAGGCACAGTGCAAAGCTCAGAATGGAAGGAGCGCCATATTATAGTGCAAATTTTACTGTTATGGTTTGCGGGTGCTATGACCCACTGGGAGAGCCCCTGAGGTGCCAGAACAGCAGAACCCCTCATTAGTGACCCCATTTTACAAACTACACCTCTCAATGAATTCATCTAGGGGTGCAGTGATCATATTGACACCACAGATGTGTCACAGAATTTTATACCAAAAAATAATTACATTATTCCCACCAAAATTTTGTTTTAGCCCAAAATTTTACATTTTCACACAAGTAGGTAAAAATGGCACCAAAATTTGGCCCACAATTTCTGCTGAAAGTGGCAATACCCCATACTGTATGTGGCTGTGCGGTAATGTTTAGCCATACGGCGAGATTCAGGAAGGATGCAGGGCTATTTGCCTCCTGGAGTGCAGATTTTCATAGAATAGTTTGTGGACTCCATATGCAGAACCCCTAATTGCTAGAAGAGCAGAATACCCCCTCAAGTGGAAATTATACCCCATTGGAAAATTTATGTACAGACGTAGTGACGATTTTGACTCCAAGGGCGTTTTCCAGAAACAAGCAGCAGGAGATGTTGCTGAGTGAAAATTGCAAACTGCCATTGTGGTGCCCAGTGCGTTGTGGTGACCAGTATTTTGTAGTCCCCAGAGCGTTGTAGTGACCAGTACGTTGTGGTGACCAGTATTTTGTAGTCCCCAGAGCGTTGTAGTGACCAGTACGTTGTGGTGACCAGTATTTTGTAGTCCCCAGAGCGTTTAGTGACCAGTACGTTGTGGTGACCAGTATTTGTAGTCCCAGTGCGTTGTAGTGACGTACGTGTGGTGACCAGTATTTTGTAGTCCCCAGTACGTTGTAGTGACCAGTACGTTGTAGTCCCTAGTACGTTGTAGTGACCAGTTCGTGCTTCAGGAGACACGCACCCTTAAATTAAGCCGGCTCTCATAGCTACAGAAAAGCCAAACGTGGACGCTAAATGTGGTTTAGGCACACTGGGGCTCAGAAGCGAGGGCTATTTAGATTTGGAAGCTCAGAATTTACTCAATTTCTTTTTGGGGGGCCATGGGCAATTTAGCTTTTTCAGAGCCTTTGTGCTACCAGTAACAAGGAAGTCCCCTATATTTCCATTGACAGATGACGGATCTGAGTGGTGACTTGTTTTTTTTGTGGATTGAGTTGAAACTTTTATTGGAAACATTTAACATAACGTTTAGGATCATATTTATCCTGCGCTCTACACTGAGTACTTACATCAGGGTTTCCTGACGTGATTCAGATGAAACCCCCGAGGGAGCCATTCACTGATGAGGCAGCAGAGTTACTCTGTACTCTGTCTGGCCTCTGTTCAGTACTGTCTTTTTTCTTAAGTGCACAAAACTGTGGCCGTCTGCACTTTTATGCACATCTAAAAATACAGACACCGCTAGGTCATAGGCCAGATGGTGTCCACAGTGCCTACTTCTGCCTCATTGTAGGGAATCTTCCACCGGGGTTCAGTGTGAATCACGTATTTCAGAGATTTTCATGAAAACCCCAGTGTAAGTGCTCAGCGCAGAGCGCAGGATAAATATACGATGTACCCCAAGTCTTACTGTGATTTTTGGGAGGCAGAATAAACAAAGTAACAACAGGAGAAGAATTGGTTTTATTTATTTTTTATGCCATTCCTTGTGCAGTATAAGTGATTAGACAACTTTATTCTTTGGGTTAGTGCGATTACAGCGATACCAGATTTATATAGTTTTTTTTGTGTGTCTGCTGTCACACACTAAAAGATGCTCTTTTTTTGCAATAGCCATACTTTGATAACTATAATTTTTCCATATTTCTGCCTACACAGTCATGTGAGGGCTTGTTTTTTGCCGAACGAGTTGACATTTTTATTGGTACCATTTTTTGCCATATGACATTTTTTGATCACTTTCTATTCCGGTTTTTGGGAGGCAGAATGTACAAAAACCAGCAACTAAGTAATTTGTTTTCTTTTTATGCTGGTCCACGTGTGGTAAAATTGATGAGGCAGCTTTATTATTCAGGTCGGTACGATTGCAGCGATACCATATTTATATATTTTTTTGATGTTTTGGTGCTTTTACACAATAAAAATAATTCTACTAGTGTGACATTTTTATAGGTCGGGTTGTTCCGGACGTGGCGATATCAAATATGTGTACTTTTTTTGTTTATTTTTTTTTCATAAAAATGTTTATTTAGGGGTACAATATATTTTCATTATTTTGTGATTTAAAGAAAATATATTTTTACAACTTTTTTTAACTTTTTTTTTTTTTGTTTACCTAGTCCCACTTTGGGACTTTGATTTTCAGCACTCGGAAAGCCTAGCAATGCAGGAGTATTGTTATGCTTTGTAGTTGTCAGTGCTGCACTGATACAAGTCAGTTAGATCATGCACTGCACATGATGTAATTAACTTGCTGGAGCCTGAGGCTAGGTGCAGACGGTGCGGAGTGTGCTGCTGAATTGTCTGCGCAGATTTTGGTAAATCAGGTAAAATGACCTGCTTTTTAACTGCGGATTTACTGCGGATTTGATGCGGATTTGCCGCGTTTTTTGTGCGGATTTCCCCAGCGGTTTCAGACCTGCGGATTTCTATTTAGAGCAGGTCTGACAACGCTGCAGAACTGCACAAAAGAAGTGACATGCTGCGGATTTAATTCCGCACC
>JARQOD010000004.1:28341955-28374350 GCA_033576555.1 Oophaga sylvatica
AACCCATACATAAAAATCCGCGGATAAAAACGGGGCGGGAAAAACAAAACTCAGCGGAACACGGGGGGGGGATACAACATATACCCGGGGATACACGGGCGAAAAAAAAAAATAAACCCACTTTTAAAATAAAATAAAACCCCTAAAAAATAAACCCAGCGTTTTAAAAACGGGGGGGAAACCCCTACATATTCCCAAACGGTTCACGGGGCGGTATACATACATATACCCAGCGGTATACACGGGGGATACTTATACTCCAGCAGTAAATACATAACTCCAGGGTATACATACATAAATAGCGGGGTTTCACGGGGCGGTATACAAAACTCCACAGTAAACAACATATACCAGCGGTATAAAACATACTCCGCGGATCAAATATACCCGCGGGTATACATATATACTCCACGGTAACATCATTACTCCACGGTATACACGGGCGTAAAAACATATACTCCAGCGGTAACATACAATACTCCAGCGGTAAAAAATACAAATCCCAGCGGTATAACGGGGCGGTAAACATACATATACCTAGCGGTATAACACGGGCGGTATACAACTATACTCCAGCGGTATCCGGGCGTATAATACAAAATACTCCAGCGGTTCACGGGGCGGTAACATACTTTTACTCCAGCGGTTTAAACGGGGCGGATAATACATATAATCCACGGTAACACGGGCGGTAAACATACTATACTCCGCGGTATACATACATATACTCCAGCGGTTATAAAATACAATACTCCAGCGGTATACATAATATACTCCACGGTTACACGGGGCGGTAAAATAATATATCTAGCGTTAAAAACGGGGAATACATATAAAACCCACGGTATACACGGGCGGTTATTACAAACTCCGCGGTATACCGGCGGTATAAAATACAAATAACCCAGCGGAAACACGGGGCCGGTATACTTACATATATCCAGCGGTAACATACATTACCCAGCGGGATAAAAAACATAACTCCAGCGGTAACAACATATACTCCACGGAAATAACGGGGGGTAAAAAACATATCCTAGGGTATACACGGCGGATACATACATATACTCCAGCGGTATACACGGGCGGGATACATACATATACCCCGCGAAATACACGGGGCGGTATACATACTATACCCAGCGGTTATACACGGGCCCCGGTATCATACAAAAATCCACGGTAACACGGGGCGGTATAACATACATAAACTCCAGCGGTATACAAACATATCCCCAGCGGTAACTACATATACCCAGCGGTATAAAAACTTACCCAGCGGGATACACGGGGCTAAACATACATATACTCTGGTATAAACGGGCGGTAAAATTAATACCCAGCGGTATCCGGGGCGGTATACATCAATATCCACTTTCAGGGGCGGTTACTACATAACCCCGGTTCAGGGGCGGTATACTACATATACTCCAGCGGTTACAACATATACCACGGTATCTGGGGGGGTTTATTACATATACTCCAGGTTTAAGGGGAAAAAAAAAAAAAAAAAAAAAAAAAAAAAAAAATATATCCAGCGGTATACACACTATACTCCAGCGGTATACAGGGCATGGACACACCCCTGACAATGATGATGGGGGTTGTCCCTGTTCACCGCGGTGTAGGAGTTCCATGATGGAGGTGCAGTTGTATAAGTGACACACGGCTGCTGGCCGCACGTTCCCCGGTCCTCCCGGGACCCCCGCCGTCTGCCCCGCTGTCACCTGTCAGGCCTCCGCCTTTGCCGTGTCCCCGCCGCCGCTGCAAGATAAAGAACGGTTTGCTCTCTCGGTCACCCATAGCGCGTTGGCCAGCAGCACCTCCTCCGGGTCCAGCCACATCCTGAGCCGCTGGGGAGCAGCCAGTCACCCCGGCCCGGTGCAGTCCTCAGTGCCGTCCTGGGTGCCGGTGTGGTCGGTGCTGAGCGCTGGACTGTCGGTCCCGGCCTCCCGAGCTGCTCCTGGCTGTACAGTCCTGGGTCAGGCCGTGGAGGCCGCTGACTGCTGTCTCCCCCTGTGGACAGAGCGCAGGATGACAGGCCCGTGGCTTGTTATTGAGGTGGAGGCGCATCATCACTGCAGCCATCACTTCGCGGTTCCTTTTTTATTTTTTGTTTCCCTCTTTAGCGCTACCAAGGCCAGTGTACCATATGTGACTATATGGGGCCCCGGGAGTAAGGGTCCCACCAAGGTATAACTAGTGTGGGTGCAGGGTTGCAGTCATATCCACGCCTTGGGGTCTAGGGGTCCCAAAAGTTCACTTTGGCCTCAGTGGAAATGTTTGCCTTGGTCACATAATATCCTTGGGGCTCGCTGGCGTCACTTAATGTCCTTGGGGCCCGCTGGCGTCACTTAATGTCCTTGGGGCCCGCTGGCGTCACTTAATGTCCTTGGGGCTCGCTGGCGTCACTTAATGTCCTTGGGGCCCGCTGGCGTCACTTAATGTCCTTGGGGCCCGCTGGCGTCACTTAATGTCCTTGGGCCCGCTGGCGTCACTTAATGTCCTTGGGGCCCGTTGGCGTCACTTAATGTCCTTGGGGCCCGCTGGCGTCACTTAATGTCCTTGGGGCCCGCTGGCGTCACTTAATGTCCTTGGGGCTCGCTGTGCGTCACTTAATGTCCTTGGGGCCCGCTGGCGTCACTTAATGTCCTTGGGGCCCGCTGGCGTCACTTAATGTCCTTGGGGCCCGCTGGCGTCACTTAATGTCCTTGGGGCTCGCTGGCGTCACTTAATGTCCTTGGGCCCGCTGGCGTCACTTAATGTCCTTGGGGCCCGCTGGCGTCACTTAATGTCCTTGGGGCCCGCTGGCGTCACTTAATGTCCTTGGGGCCCGCTGGCGTCACTTAATGTCCTTGGGGCCCGCTGGCGTCACTTAATGTCCTTGGGGCCCAGTTTCTGGTGTCTCCTATTATTTTTGCTATTCCCCAGAAGCACCCAGGAGGCCGCTGACCACAGGACGGTGCTGACCACCGGACAGTACCCCTCCGGATTCACAGAAGCCCCCATAAAGGGAGCGATACTCCAGAAATCTCATGTGTACACGCTGCTTAATTTTTCTTTGTTGATTTGAACCATTAAAACTTTTTTTTGTCAAATCTGCAGCATGTCGGGGTCTTTTAGCGTTTTTCACCCATTCAGATCAATCGAAAAAACGTATAAAAAACGCATGTATTATACACATCATTTTTCCTGCTAACAGAAAAATCTGCTGTAAATACTCAATGTGTGCACATAGCCTAATAATTTACAAGTATGGCGCCAATATACAGTGGGGAAAATAAGTGTTTGATGCACTGCCGAGTTTGCACGTTTTCCACCTACAAAGAATGGAGAGGTCTGTAATTTTTATCGTCGGTACACTTCACCTGTGAGAGAATCTAAAAATAAAAACCATACAATTTGTTGTGCAAAGTCACCTGAATATGCAGATACACCATATGTGGGGGAAAACTACTGTTTGGGCGCACGGCAGGGCTAAGAAAGGAAGTAGTGACTTTGGAATGCAGACTTTGATGGAATGGTTCTGCGGCGTCATTTCGTGTTTGGAGAGCCCCTGATGTGCCTAAACAGTGGAAACCCCCCCCACACACAAGTGACCCCCATTTTGGAAAATAGACCCCTCAAGGAATTTGTCTAGATGTGTATTCAGCACCTTGAACTCCCAGGTATTTTTTGCCCACAAAAATGTTGTTTTAGCGCCAATTGTTTTCATTTTCACAAGGATAGTAGGAAAAAATAGATCCCAAATTTGTTGTGCAATTTCTGGTGAGTACACCGATTCCCCATATGTGGTCGAAAACTACTTTTGAGGCACGTGCAAAGCTCAGAAGGGAAGAAGTGCCATATTGGAGTTCAGATTTTGGTGGAATAGTTTGAGGGTTCTATGTCCCATTGGCAGAGCCCCTGAGGTGCCAGAACAGCAGAAACCCCCTATATGTGAACTCATTTTACAAACTACACCCCAATGAATTTATCTAGAGGTTCAGTGATCATATTGACACCACATGTGCCTCACAGAATTTTATACCATTGGGTGGAGAAAAAGGAATAATTACATTTTTACCACTAAAATGTTATTTTAGCCCCAAGTTTTTAACTTTTCTAAGGATAATAGAAAAAAAAATGTACCTCAGTTTGTTGTAAAAAATTTGCCTCAGTGTCCCAATACCCGACATGTAATCAGGAACTACTTTTCAGGCACAGTGCAAAGCTCAGAATGGAAGGAGCGCCATATTATAGTGCAAATTTTACTGTTTGGTTTGCGGGTGCTATGACCCACTGGGGAGAGCCCCTGAGGTGCCAGAACAGCAGAACCTCTCATTAGTGACCCCATTTTACAAACTACACCTCTCAATGAATTCATCTAGGGGTGCAGGATCATATTGACACCACAGATGTTGTCACAGAATTTTATACCAAAAAATAATTACATTATTCCCACCAAATTTTGTTTTAGCCCAAAATTTTACATTTTCACACAAGTAGGTAAAAATGGCACCAAAATTTGGCCCACAATTTCTGCTGAAAGTGGCAATACCCATACTGTATGTGGCTGTGCGGTAATGTTTAGCCTACGCGAGATTCAGGAAGGATGCAGGCTATTTGCCTCCTGGAGTGCAGATTTTCATAGAATAGTTTGTGGACTCCATATGCAGAACCCCTAATTGCTAGAAGAGCAGAATACCCCCTCAAGTGGAAATTATACCCCATTGAAAATTTATGTACAGACGTAGTGACGATTTTGACTCCAAGGGCGTTTTTCCAGAAACAAGCAGCAGGAGATGTTGCTGAGTGAAAATTGCAAACTGCCATTGTGGTGCCCAGTGCGTTGTGGTGACCAGTATTTTGTAGTCCCCAGAGCGTTGTAGTGACCAGTACGTTGTGGTGACCAGTATTTTGTAGTCCCCAGAGCGTTGTAGTGACCAGTACGTTGTGGTGACCAGTATTTTGTAGTCCCCAGTGCGTTGTAGTGACCAGTACGTTGTGGTGACCAGTATTTTGTAGTCCCCAGTACGTTGTAGTGACCAGTACGTTGTAGTCCCTAGTACGTTGTAGTGACCAGTTCGTGCTTCAGGAGACACGCACCCTTAAATTAAGCCGGCTCTCATAGCTACAGAAAAGCCAAACGTGGACGCTAAATGTGGTTAGGCACACTGGGGCTCAGAAGCGAGGGCTATTTAGATTTGGAAGCTCAGAATTTACTCAATTTCTTTTTGGGGGGCCATGGGCAATTTAGCTTTTTCAGAGCCTTTGTGCTACCAGTAACAAGGAAGTCCCCTATATTTCCATTGACAGATGACGGATCTGAGTGGTGACTTGTTTTTTTTGTGGATTGAGTTGAAACTTTTATGGAAACATTTAACATAACGTTTAGGATCATATTTATCCTGCGCTCTACACTGAGTACTTACATCAGGGTTTCCTGACGTGATTCAGATGAAACCCCCGAGGGAGCCATTCACTGATGAGGCAGCAGAGTTACTCTGTACTCTGTCTGGCCTCTGTTCAGTACTGTCTTTTTTCTTAAGTGCACAAAACTGTGGCCGTCTGCACTTTTATGCACATCTAAAAATACAGACACCGCTAGGTCATAGGCCAGATGGTGTCCACAGTGCCTACTTCTGCCTCATTGTAGGGAATCTTCCACCGGGGTTCAGTGTGAATCACGTATTTCAGAGATTTTCATGAAAACCCCAGTGTAAGTGCTCAGCGCAGAGCGCAGGATAAATATACGATGTACCCCAAGTCTTACTGTGATTTTTGGGAGGCAGAATAAACAAAGTAACAACAGGAGAAGAATTGGTTTTATTTATTTTTTATGCCATTCCTTGTGCAGTATAAGTGATTAGACAACTTATTCTTTGGGTTAGTGCGATTACAGCGATACCAGATTTATATAGTTTTTTTTGTGTGTCTGCTGTCACACACTAAAAGATGCTCTTTTTTTGCAATAGCCATACTTTGATAACTATAATTTTTCCATATTTCTGCCTACACAGTCATGTGAGGGCTTGTTTTTTTGCCGAACGAGTTGACATTTTTATTGGTACCATTTTTTGCCATATGACATTTTTTGATCACTTTCTATTCCGGTTTTTGGGAGGCAGAATGTACAAAAACCAGCAACTAAGTAATTTGTTTTCTTTTTATGCTGGTCCACGTGTGGTAAAATTGATGAGGCAGCTTTATTATTCAGGTCGGTACGATTGCAGCGATACCATATTTTATATATTTTTTTGATGTTTTGGTGCTTTTACACAATAAAAATAATTCTACTAGTGTGACATTTTTATAGGTCGGGTTGTTCCGGACGTGGCGATATCAAATATGTGTACTTTTTTTGTTTATTTTTTTTTCATAAAAATGTTTATTTAGGGGTACAATATATTTTCATTATTTTGTGATTTAAAGAAAATATATATATTTTTACAACTTTTTTTAACTTTTTTTTTTTTTGTTTACCTAGTCCCACTTTGGGACTTTGATTTTCAGCACTCGGAAAGCCTAGCAATGCAGGAGTATTGTTATGCTTTGTAGTTGTCAGTGCTGCACTGATACAAGTCAGTTAGATCATGCACTGCACATGATGTAATTAACTTGCTGGAGCCTGAGGCTAGGTGCAGACGGTGCGGAGTGTGCTGCTGAATTGTCTGCGCAGATTTTGGTAAATCAGGTAAAATGACCTGCTTTTTAACTGCGGATTTTACTGCGGATTTGATGCGGATTTGCCGCGTTTTTGTGCGGATTTCCCAGCGGTTTCAGACCTGCGGATTTCTATTTAGAGCAGGTCTGACAACGCTGCAGAACTGCACAAAAGAAGTGACATGCTGCGGATTTAATTCCGCACCAAATCCGAGCGGAAAAATCCGCAGCATGTGCACTGCATTTTTTTTTCCCTTCAATCTTATGCTACTGTACATCACTTGCAGTTCTGCTGCAGATCTGCAGCGGAAAATCCGCTGCGGATCCGCAGCAGAATCCGCAACGTGTGCACATAGCCTAATAACCCAGATGTCGTAATGACGAAATGGAGTCACCATGGCAACGATCGGGCACCCACAAAGACATCGCAGGGGTGCCGGACAGAGGGGGCTCTGAACCCTCGGCTCGCTTTTTGACTATTCTCCTTCTTTGTGATTTTGTGCCTACATCAATCTCCTGGTTCCGACTTTTCCACCCAACTATTCCCTTAGCTCTGGTTCATTTCTCCGGATAGCAGTCCGGCGCCAATTTGTGTATGTTTCTTCTAACAAAGTGCAGCCAGGGGATATGCATAATTGAAAGGGAACAACCCCTTTAAAAAAGGTGCAAATCAAAAGAAGAATAAGACATAGATGAAAAAGACAATGAATTAAACAAAAAAAAAACATGCAAATGTAATAATGATTCAGTTCCAAAGTCTTTTATTTTATTCCACTCCTTTGAAAAAACCTTATTAAGGTGAATGGAATTGATTTTCAGTCACAGAAATGTTTCCAACAAAATCTGCAATGTGTGAATTCACTCTAATCTCTGAGCATTGAGACTAGAAGCTCCGTAGAAGATGAATTAGATGCCGTCCATTAGGGCAAACACAAGGGGAAGAGTCTGTCACGTGCTTAAGTCGGTCATAGCCGACCGGCTGGGGAATTGTCTCCATCCAATTTGTCTTTTAATTCTGGAGAAATTTTGCAGTACTCAGGATTGACTTGTCATTTTCATCGGTTTATCACCCTGAAACCAATGGTCAGACTGAGAGGACAAATCAATATTTGGAACAAATTTTAAGGTGCTTTGTGGCAGCTTGGCAAGAGGACTTGTCTTCGTTTTTACTTTTAAAGGGGTTGTCCACTACTAGGACAACCCCTTCTTAAGTTAAATATTCAGCCCCGATAAAATAATAAACCTATACCACATCCAGAGCTTCTCCTCCAAGATGAGACATTAGAAAGGCTACCTTTGCCCAATCGCTGGGGAACTGATTGATAAAACCTCGGCATTACTTCGGATCCCCGTCAAACGTGGTGGTGCAGGCAGACGATGTCTAGGACTTGAAGCAAAGATTGCCGCAGCTTGAACTGAAGCGGATGTGGCGGCTGATGTCAGAGTGTCCAGGCGGACGTTAACAGTCCGTAGATAAGATAAGATCTTGTCCTGCTGAACTCTCTGACAGAACATCTCGTAGTACAGGTCCGAGACTGGAGGAGTATGAGAGTCAGCGGGTTCCAGGGGTGCAACTAAGCGAACACCTGTTTCTTCATTAGAGCCCCTGATGGTTTGGTTAGACTTGAACACAGGTGAATGCCAGGTGCTACTCCAGGACGGACCCCAAAGCTGTGGAAGCTAACACTTAAAGTGACAGGGAAGCAGGACTGGCCATGAACTGGTTAGCAGGAGGTATGCGGCTGGTAGACAGATGTGGGATCAAGCACAAACAGGATAGGTACAGGAATATGGCCAAAGGTACGGGATCACAGGTGCAGGTTCAGAAGGGTCAGGATCAGGAGTAGGTACAGACAGGGCAGGTTTGGGTATAGCTACAGCCGGACAGACAGGATCAGGTCCAGACTCAGCGGACTAGGTCAGGTAAACGGGACGGACAGGATCAGATTCAGAGAGTACAGGTACAGGGACCTTACAACTGGGCAGCAGTAAACTCACTGGTACTAATGTTGCTAAGGCACCTCCCATTTGGGGAAGGTGCCTTAAACACCTAATATCTCACAACCATTAGCTGGGGACATTTTCAGGGAACCCGCGCACCTTGAGCATTCTCCCAGGAGGCCTGTGCGCCATGCGCAGACCCTGGGGGGGGACAGGACAGAAATAACTGGGACTGTAGCAGCATGGCAAAACCCAAAAAATAGGTCTGAAAAAATTGTTGCCACCTTTCCAAAATTGTGGGAAAATAAGTTTGTTTCAAGTATATAATGTTCATTCAAACTCACCTGTGCAAGTAACAGGTGTGGGCAATATGAAAATCACGCCTGAAACCAGATAAAAAAGGGGAGAAGTTAACTCAATCTTTGCATTGTGTGTCTGTGTGAGCCACACTAAGTCAATCTCAAAATTACAAATCTATCTCTAGAGATCTTGATATTCCTTTGTCCACGCGGCGCAACATAATCAAGAAGTCTACAACCCATAGCACTATAGCTAATCTCCTTTGACGTGGATGACAGAGAAAAATTGCTGAAAAGTTGCAACGCAGGATAGTCTGAATGGTGGATAAGCAGCCCCAATCAAGTTCCAAAGAAATTCAAGCTGTCCTGCAGACTCAGGGTGCATCAGTGTCAGCGCAAATTATCTGACAACAGTTGAATGACCCAGGAGTACTCCACTGCTGCTGGAGACATAAAAAAGTTTGCAAAATGTACGTGAGTAAGCCAAAAACCTTCTGGGAAAGCATTTTGTGCACAGATGAGACCAACATAGAGCTTTTTGGTAAAATACATCATTCTACTGTTTAACAAAAACGGAATGAGGCCTACAAAGAAAACAACACAGTACCTAAAGTCAAATATGGTGGAGGTTCAAAGATGTTTTGGGGTTGCTTTGCTGCCTCTGCCACTGGGTACCTTGACTGTGTGCAAGGCAGCATGAAATCTGAAGATTACAAAAGGAATTTGGGTTGCAATGTAGTGCCCAGAGTCAGAAAGCTGGGTTTGCATCCTAGGTCATAGATCTTCCAGCAGGACAACTACCCCACAATGTACTTCAAGAATCACCCAGAAATAAATGGAAACAAAGCACTGGAGAGTTCTGAAGTGGCCAGCAACGAGTCCAGATCTAAATCCCATTAAACACCTGTGGAGAGATCTTAAAATTGCTGTTGGGAGAATTCACCCTTCAAATATGAGAGACCTAGAGCATTTTGCAAAACGAGAGGCGTCCAAAATTCCAGTTGAGAGGTGTAAGAAGCTTGTTGATGGTTATAGGAAGCGATTGATTGCAGTTATTTATTCTAAAGGGTGTGCAACCAAATATTACGTTGAGTTTGTCAACAATTTTGTCCTACCCATTTTTGGACTTTTGTGTGAAATTATGTCCAATTTGCCTTTTTTTTCTTTGTTTTTTTGTGTTGTTCCAATACGCACAAAGGAAATAAACATGTTTATAACAAAACATGGGGAATTGCAATAATTTTCTGGGAGAAATACTTCATTTTCTGGTACAATTTCAAGGGTGCCAACATGTTTGGCCATGACTGTATATATACGCAAGAAATTTAATAACAAATGTCCGCAAAACGTGGACAACCCCTTTTGATCTATCACCACTAGAGGGTAAAATTGATCGATATATTTCATGGTCACATCGCGGTTGTATGTTTCGTCCTTTTTAATTCTGAGTAATCTGAGAGGAAAGAAAAGTTTGGATTTCTGGAAGCAGAACTGCAGAGTCACTTGACTAATGACACTGAGACAATGTAATGCTTCTGGCGTCTCCCTCCTCCGATGCTGCAGAGAAGTAACACATAATGTGATGCAGACTGATCCGCAGGAAAGCAGAGACAGTGAAGGTCACGGGGACCGTTAGCCGTACCACAACCGAAAGGGGAGTCTTGGTGCCAACATTATTGCAAGGGCATAGTTGTAGTCTACCTCTAGCATATGGGGTGCAATCAAAAGATTAAAACATTTAACATCCCTTTCTCAGTTCCTGCTTCTGCACATAGAATATACACTGCTCAAAAAATAAAGAGAACACTTAAACAACAGAATATAACTCCAAGTAAATCAAACTTCTTTGAAATCCAACTGTCCACTTAGGAAGCAACACTGATTGACAATCAATTTCACATGCTGTTGTGCAAATGGAATAGACAACAGATGGAAAATATTGGCAATTATCAAGACACCCTCAATAAAGGAGTGGTTCTGCAGGTGGGGACCATAGACCACATCTCAGTACCAATGCTTTCTGGCTGATGTTTTGGTCACTTTTGAATGTTGGTTGTGCTTTCACACTCGTGGTAGCATGAGACGGACTCTACAACCCACACAAGTGGCTCAGGTAGGGCAGCTCATCCAGGATGGCACATCAATGCGAGCTGTGGCAAGAAGGTTTGCTGTGTCTGTCAGCGTAGTGTCCAGAGGCTGGGGGCGCTACCATGAGACAGGCCAGTACACCAGGAGACGTGGAGAGGGCTGTAGGAGGGCAACAACCCAGCAGCAGGACCGCTACCTCCGCCTTTGTGCGAGGAGGAGCACTGCCAGAGCCCTGCAAAATGACCTCCAGCAGACCACAAATGTGCATGTGTCTGCACAACCGGTTAGAGACAGACTCCATGAGGATGGTCTGAGTACCCGACGTCCACAGATGGGGGTTGTGCTCACAGCCCAACACCGTGCAGGATGCTTGGCATTTGCAACAGAACACCAGGATTGGCAAATTCGCCACTGGCACCCTGTGCTCTTCACAGATGAAAGCAGGTTCACACTGAGCACATGTGACAGACGTGACTTTGTATATATACAGTACAGACCAAAAGTTTGGACACACCTTCTCATTCAAAGATTTTTCTGTATTTTCATGACTATGAAAATTGTACATTCACATTGAAGGCATCAAAACTATGAATTAACACATGTGGAAATATATACTTAACAAAAAAGTGTGAAACAACTGAAAATATGTCTTATATTCTAGGTTCTTCAAAGTAGCCACCTTTTGCCTTGATTACTGCTTTGCACACTCTTGGCATTTTCTTGATGAGCTTCAAGAGGTAGTCACCGAAAATGGTTTTCACTTCACAGGTGTGCCCTGTCAGGTTTAATAAGTGTGATTTCTGGCCTTATAAATGGGGTTGGGACCATCAGTTGTGTTGTGCAGAAGTCTGGTGGATACACAGCTGATAGTTCTATTGAATAGACTGTTAGAATGTGTATTATGGCAAGATAAAAGCAGCTAAAAGTAAAGAAAAACGAGTGGCCATCATTACTTTAAGAAATGAAGGTCAGTCAGTCCGAAAAATTGGGAAAACTTTTAAAGTGTCCCCAAGTGCAGTTGCAAAAACCATCAAGCACTACAAAGAAACTGGCTCACATGAGGACCGCCCCAGGAAAGGAAGACCAAGAGTCACCTCTGCTTCTGAGGATAAGTTTATCCGAGTCACCAGCCTCAGAAATCGCAGGTTTACAGCAGCTCAGATTAGAGACCAGGTCAATGCCACACAGAGTTCTAGCAGCAGACACATCTCTTCAACAACTGTTAAGAGGAGACTTTGTGCAGCAGGCCTTCGTGGTAAAATAGCTGCTATGAAACCAATGTTAAGGACAGGCAACAAGCAGAAGAGACTTGTTTGGGCTAAAGAACACAAGGAATGGACATTAGACCAGTGGAAATCTGTGCTTTGGTCTGATGAGTCCAAATTTGAGATCTTTGGTTCCAACCACCATGTCTTTGTTCAACGCAGAAAAGGTGAACGGATGGACTCTACATGCCTGGTTCCCACCGCGAAGCATGGAGGAGGTGTGATGGTGTGGGGGTGCTTTGCTGGTGACACTGTTGGGGATTTATTCAAAATTGAAGGCATACTGAACCAGCATGGCTACCACAGCATCTTGCAGAGGCATGCTATTCCATCCGGTTTGCGTTTAGTTGGACCATCATTTTTTTTCAACAGGACAATGACCCCAAACACACCTCCAGGCTGTTTAAGGGCTATTTGACCAAGAAAGAGAGTAATGGGGTGCTACACCAGATGACCTGGCCTCCACAGTCACCAGACCTGAACCCAATCGAGATGGTTTGGGGTGAGCTGGACCGCAGAGTGAAGGCAGAAGGGCCAACAAGTGCTAAGCATCTCTGGGAACTCCTTCAAGATTGTTGGAAGACCATTTCCGGTGACTACCTCTTGAAGCTCATCAAGAGAATGCCAAGAGTGTGCAAAGCAGTAATCAAAGCAAAAGGTGGCTACTTTGAAGAACCTAGAATATAAGACATATTTTCAGTTGTTTCACACTTTTTGTAAAGTGTAATGTATAATTCCACATGTGTTAATTCATAGTTTTTATGCCTTCAGTGTGAATGTACAATTTTCATAGTCATGAAAATACAGAAAAATCTTTGAATGATAAGGTGTGTCCAAACTTTTGGTCTGTGCTGTTTATATTTAATATAATATATATATATATATATATATATATATATATATATATATATAGATCTGGGAACTAAGCATTTAAATCAAAGAACTAATCAATTAAATCAAAGAAACTGCATAATACATGATTAAGGCCACAGGTAGCTTAGTAATAAATATATGCTACAGCAATATATATACTATTGATAAAGTGCAAGTGCATAAAGCAGTATATGAATACAATGCATACATAAATAACAATAAATACCAAATATAAGTGGAAACAATCATGAAGGTGTAGTCAATAATATGATGTATAATAGCTACCCCAAATAACACGTTGAATGTCCATGCCCTGAAGTGCGTTTCACACACCGCTTTCTCAAGGGGACACAAATTACTGCTGGCTTCACTCTCCTCTCCTTTGGACAAATCAGACATCCGGAGGAAGTGAGAGTTGCAGTTGCTATCTCACTTCTTCCGGATGTCAATTACATCCGTAGGAAAGGATAGTCGAGCCAGTGATGTTTGGCTGCAGGTATCATGTGACATAACAGTGTCACCAAGTCCCGGGAAAGCAAATGCCAACACCACTGGAGCGGCGCTAGCACCAGAGTATAGATGTTATTATTTTATAATGGGGTAACATAGGGATTATGAAGGATTTGTCCGAGTAGTGGACAACCCCTTTAATGCTAGACGGGACCCCTACCATTGGGACCCCCTGTAATGAGCTGACCACTGCCTTCTACTACAGATTCTCTCCTCCTTTGGCATCAAGGACCTCGCCCTATCCTCCATCTCCTCCTACCTTTCCAACCACACATTCAGCGTCTCCCACTCCCACACTACCTCCTCGTCCCACCCTCTCTCTGTTGGAGTCCCCCAAGGCTCTGTTCTAGGACCCCTACTCTTCTCAATCTATACACTTGGCCTAGGGCAACTCATAAAGTCCCACGGATTCCAGTACCACCTTTATGCTGATGACACTCAGATCTTCCTCTCTGGCCCAGATGTTACCTCTCTGCTGTCCAGAATCCCGGAGTGTCTATCAGCCATATCCTCCTTCTTCTCCTCCCGCTTTCTCAAACTCAATGTGGACAAATCTGAACTCATCATCTTTCCCCCATCCCACAGATCTTCCTTACCTGACCTATCTATCACAATTAACGACATCATGCTTTCCCCCGTACCAGAAGTCCGCTGCCTCGGAGTAACCCTTGACTCTGCCCTGTCCTTCAAACCGCACATCCAAGCTCTTTCTACCTCCTGTCATCTTCACCTCAAAAATATTTCAAGAATCCGTCCTTTCCTCAACCCTCAATCTACTAAAATGATTGTGCACGCCCTCATCATCTCCCACCTTGACTACTGCAACACCCTTTTCTCTGGCCTCCCTGCTAAACCCTCGCACCTCTCCAGTCCATCCTTAACTCTGCTGCCCGACTAATTCATCTCTCTCCTCACTACTCCTCCGCTTCTCCCCTCTGCAAATCTCTTCACTGGCTCCCATTCCCTCAGCGTATCCAGTTGAAATTACTAATACTGACCTACAAGGCCATCTATAACCTATCTCCTCCATATATCTCTGAACTAATCTCCCGATATCTTCCCTCACGTAATCTCCGATCCTCCCAAGACCTCCTTCTCTCCTCCACACTTATTCGCTCCTCACCCAACCGCCTCCAAGACTTCTCCCGAATATCCCCCATCCTCTGGAATTCTTTGCCCAACACGTCCGACTATCAACCACATCGGATCCTTCAGACGGAAACTGAAAACCCACCTCTTCAGGAAAGCTTACAGCCTGCAATGACCCCGCTGCCTCCTCACCACTACCGGAGATATCGCCTCAACCAACACTTGAACTGCTGAGACCCACCAACCTGCTGTCTCCTTTCCTACCATCCTGTAGAATGTAAGCCCGAAAGGGCAGGGTCCTCTCCCCTCTGTATCAGTCAGTCATTGTTAGTTTGTTTACTGTAAGTGATACCTGTAATTTGCATGTAACCCTTGTCATGTACAGCACCATGGAATCAATGAGCTGTTTTCTGTTTGGAAACATGTAAGAAAGCATTTAGGTTTCCTGCAGTGCCACCACAGGGGAAATAAAGTATTACACAGACTAATATATTGCAGCTGACATAAAAGAAAGCCTGACATGGAGAACAGCCACGTAAAAAATACTCTGCCGTCTGTTGTTTTTGTGCAGTCAGGAAGGCTTTTCCTTCCTCCTGTTTTACATTCATGTAAGAACAGGTAATAAACATGAGGGATAATTTGTCATAACTTGTCCAAAGATGTAATGAACGCCGTGTGCAAACCCCACAATTCTATCATATTCAGAGTAATCTAAAACCAGTCACAAGAATTTAGTCAATATACTCCTACAATAGCTACTCCTCCCGACATGTCTTCATTATTTTTCACAGCCCCAGGACTGGCACCGGAATTAGAGAACACTATGGGGGAGATTCATCAAAGTGTTCGCCAGAATAATGATGTAAAACACTTTTAACAGTTGAAAATCTTTGCGCAATTCGGAATTTTTCAAAACGTTAGTGATGTTTGGCATTTTCTCGCTAGTTTGAAGCCGCTTTGCCAAAATGGGCAAAGCTCGGAGAGGATCCAGGATGAGGTATGGCTCCATCCAGCTATCAAATTTCGCAAAGGCGTCAGCGTTTTGCAAGACCGGAAATTATTCTTGTATCTGACTAGAGTAACATTTCTGGCGAGCCGCCACCCCTGAGAATAGGCACCAAGATGTGCTTGCACCTCTTAGTGAATCTGGTGCATCTTATTCCTGCACAACCCAAATCTTAATGAATCGGGACCCTTGAGATCATTTCCATGAATGTACACAGATAGGAGAGTAACAGGCAGGGGTTAGTATAGTCTTTCGCTTCCTCCCTGCCCAGGAGCTGTGGTATGAACAGATCATGTCCCTGTATGGTCAGACACAGCCATTACACAG
Source organism: Oophaga sylvatica (assembly GCA_033576555.1). Classification (NCBI taxonomy): domain Eukaryota; kingdom Metazoa; phylum Chordata; class Amphibia; order Anura; family Dendrobatidae; genus Oophaga; species Oophaga sylvatica. The sequence goes on from JARQOD010000004.1 coordinate 28,357,999, forward strand.
AACACAGCAGTAACACTTTTATAAGATTATCTCAGCACAGGGACATTTTTTTTAATCACATCCAGTTGTGGAAATTATTATTATTCCAAGATTCAAATGAACTTTTATTCATCTTAAAACCTCTTTAATCTTCTTTCGCAGGGCAGGGAGCTGATTGGTCCTCCTTTACCCATGCAAATAAATATATAAAGATGGCGGTTTCTACCCCAGTCCAACAGCGGTAAGAAAAAGAGGGAGATTTATTTTTTTAATCTTCCTTCATGGTGGCGCCAGCCTAGGCAACCTTGGAACCTAGTGGCAAATACAGCCCTTACCATTGGTGGTGACACGGGCTGTACTATTTTCCAGAGTGGTTTATTTTAGTGAATCTAGATGTTAAAGGGTGCAAGACAACAAAAGAGCAGTGACTTCGGCGTGCTCGAATAATATGTTTGAGTCGAGTCCCCGCAGCTGCATGTTTCGAGGTTGTTCGACAGTCGCAACATATGCGGGTATTACCTAATATACAGACAATCCCTGCATGTGTTGTGGCTGTCGAACAGCCACGAGACATGCAGGTGCGGGGACCTGAACATATTTTTCGAGCAGCACCTGAGCACTGCTCTCAGATAACACCTTATCCCAGGACGTTCGCTCATCACTGGTAGGAACCATTTACAATGTTAAAAACGACCACAACAAGGATTGCCGGCTGGTGGCATCTATGTACTTTCTATGAGTTTCACTGACTCAGAGTTGCATTGGCGAGTTTGATCAGTGGCTTAGATTAAAAATGGATGTGTGTCAATTTTTCTCTTGCAGACAACCTGGTCTGCAAAAAAACACAAACAAGTGAAGAGCCCCATAGACTATAATGGATACGTGGAGAAACAAGGAGAGAACATGTGCAAGAAAAACGGACGTGTGAATAAGTCCTAACTAGTTGTAGTGCACAAAGCTTCCACCTTCCGTCGGTAGAGACACAAACATGTCAGAACAGCAGCAGGTTCCCGCGCTGGCCAGCACAATGTGGTTCTCTGCCAAGGACACGTCTGATTTCTCTGCTTCATTAGTGTTCCGGTATTCACACAACTCCCTATTCCTCCACTCTGCAGGGATCCATCCCAGTGGGCCTCAGTATCCAAGTCTTCCTCCATTTAGTGTAGCAGAGTAACACCCCAAACTTCTGTAGTTTCTTAAAGGGATTTTTGTGTTACATGGATTTTTTTTTTTTTTAAATCACAATCTAAATAAAAAAAAAAAAAAAAAAGAGCTCTCCCCCTTTGTCTTCCCCTCTTTCCCTTTCTCTCTTTTCAGTGATAACTGTTGTAAGGTTTATCTTGACGGCTACAAATGTGAAATAATTTTGGTAGCTGATGTATCCATTAGCAATAAGATTACAGTATGAAAATGCTGTTTGTGTTGTTTTTTTTTATGGCATCTGCTACTTTATTCTGGTCCTACACGTGACCAACTTATGCAACTATTCAATATCCTTTATTATTAACTGTTCTTATATTTGTAAAAACCTTACTTTCAATAAAATTAGATTGAATAAGAAAAAAAATGGTAATCTTGCCATTTTCATGCTGTCTGTTAGGGCATTTTTAAAATCTTAATGCCTGTCTTTCTACAAAAAGTTTTCAGAAGGCTCCTTATCATCAGAGGCAGGATTACAAAGACAGGTAACACCTCTATACACAGCTGATAACACAAGGTTCACTATACATACAGTATTAGGCAATGACACAGCTGACACTGCTTCTCCTCCCTTCACAGTAAACTTTGCACATGCTTGTTAAGCCCGGGTCTCACATAGCGATACACCAGCGATCCCGACAACGATCAGGATAGCTGGTGTATCGCTACATTATCGCTGCTGAGCTGCCAAACAGGCAGCTCAGGCAGCGATCAGTACAAGCGACACTGCGGGTAACATCGCTTAGTTACCCGCAGTGTACCTTGGATACCAGCGCCCTGGTGCCTGGAAACCCGCTGTGTACCTTGGTTACCAGCAGATCGCTGGTCTCCCGCCTGTCACACGCAGCGATGCGTGCCTGTCAGCAGGAGACCAGCGATCAAAAAAATGTCCAGGACATTCAGCGACGATCAGCGATACCCAGCAGGGGGGCAGATCGTCGCTGAATGTCACACACAGCGATATCGCTGGGGAGCTCGCTGCTGCGTCACAAAACTAGTGACTCAGCACCGATCTCGCTAGCGAGATCGCTGTGTGAGACGGGGGCTTTAGATACAATTCAGAAGATAAGGTCTGGGTCTCACCATTGCATCTAATGTAGGCGTCTTATTGCCTGAAACAATAGGAAGCAAGAGTCTGCAAAAGCCCTGGTGGCCAGTGTGAAAACTGCAAGAGTTCTTATCACGACTAGGTTGTTGGGTGTCCCAGGACCAGGGGCTCCTTCCCTGTCCCTAAGGCTAGGGGTGCCTTAACTTGCCCTGTTCCCCAGATTACCTCTGATGGTGAAGACGCTGGGGCCACATGCCTTGCCTTAGCTCCTGAATCCAATCTCTGTCTGTACCCTTCCCTAACCCAGAGAAGAGGGGAGTAGTTAGTATACCGTAATACACCAACTAGACTAACAAGGGAATATAAGCAGGGGTAATGAAAAATACCAAACATACAAATATACCGTACTCACGCAGACAACAAAGGAATGCACTGGGGAGTGGAGGATGGGGAAAAACCAAATTAGGAGAAGAAAAGGAATTATCACACACTCAAAACTTAGCAACAGTCTCAGATAAATCCATCAAACGCCTTCTCCAATAACAACCAACAACCTCCAACCATGCAGCATAAGCTAGCTCTGACAAAGTGCTAACCAGGGCCCAGATTATATAGGAGATAGGCATGGCTGAGAGCCTTAACTCGAGGAGCTCTCAAATGAGCAGATTAATCCCTGCATTGCTAAAATAAGTCTACACCGTTTAATATGAAGGTGAAATGCTACTAGTCAGTGCAAGAAAAACTAGATCTGAACTGAAAAAGTAAGTTAATGTGTATGCAAAATGTAAATGCATATTAACACATGACCATTACACAGAAAAACAGGCACAAAAAAAACAAATATCCAAAAATGAAATAAAAAATCTTTTTGCAAAAATGCATAAAGGTAGTAATAATCATAAGGGTATTTAGTAAACATAATTTTGATCAAAATAATGTACAAGCCATCCCGCCACGTCAAGGCAACCCTCTGTGGGACAGTCCTACTCTAATATTGCAAACCTTTCCACTTGTCAAGTGACTTAAATGTGAACAAGGGCAGAGGGACTGAACCCACCAGTTGAAGCTCTGGCCAGACAGGATGGATTTTCTCAACTCAGAAAACAGGGCGGTCACACCCTTATATGCACGGAATGCACTATGAACTACATAGAAAACTAGATCTGAACTGAAAAAGTAAGTTAATGTGTATGCAAAATGTAAATGCATATTAACACATGACCATTACACAGAAAAACAGGCACAAAAAAAACAAATATCCAAAAATGAAATAAAAAATCTTGACGTGGCGGGATGGCTTGTACATTATTTTGATCAAATTATGTTTACTAAATACCCTTATGATTATTACTACCTTCATGCATTTTTTGCAAAAAGATTTTTTATTTCATTTTTGGATATTTGTTTTTTTTGTGCCTGTTTTTCTGTGTAGTGGTCATGTGTTAATATGCATTTACATTTTGCATACACATTAACTTACTTTTTCAGTTCAGATCTAGTTTTCTATGTAGTTCATAGTGCATTCCGTGCATATAAGGGTGTGACCGCCCTGTTTTCTGAGTTGAGAAAATCCATCCTGTCTGGCCAGAGCTTCAACTGGTGGGTTCAGTCCCTCTGCCCTTGTTCACATTTAAGTCACTTGACAAGTGGAAAGGTTTGCAATATTAGAGTAGGACTGTCCCACAGAGGGTTGCCTTGACGTGGCGGGATGGCTTGTACATTATTTTGATCAAAATTATGTTTACTAAATACCCTTATGATTATTACTACCTTCATGCATTTTTGCAAAAAGATTTTTATTTCATTTTTGGATATTTGTTTTTTTTGTGCCTGTTTTTCTGTGTAATGGTCATGTGTTAATATGCATTTACATTTTGCATACACATTAACTTACTTTTTCAGTTCAGATCTAGTTTTCTATGTAGTTCATAGTGCATTCTGTGCATATAAGGGTGTGACCGCCCTGTTTTCTGAGTTGAGAAAATCCATCCTGTTTGGCCAGAGCTTCAACTGGTGGGTTCAGTCCCTCTGCCCTTGTTCACATTTAAGTCACTTGACAAGTGGAAAGGTTTGCAATATTAGAGTAGGACTGTCCCACAGAGGGTTGCCTTGACGTGGCGGGATGGCTTGTACATTATTTTGATCAAAATTATGTTTACTAAATACCCTTATGATTATTACTACCTTCATGCATTTTTGCAAAAAGATTTTTTATTTCATTTTTGGATATTTGTTTTTTTTGTGCCTGTTTTTCTGTGTAATGGTCATGTGTTAATATGCATTTACATTTTGCATACACATTAACTTACTTTTTCAGTTCAGATCTAGTTTTCTATGTAGTTCATAGTGCATTCCGTGCATATAAGGGTGTGACCGCCTGTTTTCTGAGTTGAGAAAAACCATCCTGTCTGGCCAGAGCTTCAACTGGTGGGTTCAGTCCCTCTGCCCTTGTTCACATTTAAGTCACTTGACAAGTGGAAAGGTTTGCAATATTAGAGTAGGACTGTCCCACAGAGGGTTGCCTTGACGTGGCGGGATGGCTTGTACATTATTTTGATCAAAATTATGTTTACTAAATACCCTTATGATTATTACTACCTTCATGCATTTTTGCAAAAAGATTTTTTATTTCATTTTTGGATATTTGTTTTTTTTGTGCCTGTTTTTCTTGTGTAATGGTCATGTGTTAATATGCATTTACATTTTGCATACACATTAACTTACTTTTTCAGTTCAGATCTAGTTTTCTATGTAGTTCATAGTGCATTCCGTGCATATAAGGGTGTGACCGCCCTGTTTTCTGAGTTGAGAAAATCCATCCTGTCTGGCCAGAGCTTCAACTGGTGGGTTCAGTCCCTCTGCCCTTGTTCACATTTAAGTCACTTGACAAGTGGAAAGGTTTGCAATATTAGAGTAGGACTGTCCCACAGAGGGTTGCCTTGACGTGGCGGGATGGCTTGTACATTATTTTGATCAAAATTATGTTTACTAAATACCCTTATGATTATTACTACCTTCATGCATTTTTGCAAAAAGATTTTTTATTTCATTTTTGGATATTTGTTTTTTTTGTGCCTGTTAGTCAGTGCAAGAGTAGAAGAAATCAGACGCTGCGGTCTTCTGGTTTCTCTCTGTCACGGTAAACCTGTGACAGTTATATTTTGTATTTTGAATTCAGATTGTGATGTAAATATAATAAAAACATTTTACATAAAAACTGTTTTAAACATTAGGTCATTCTCTGATAGCTTCCCTTTAACCCCTTACCGACATCTAACGTACGTGTACGGCGCAAGTCGGTATCAGGTGTATACCCCATAACCGGCAAGTAAGTGAGTTACAGCCAGGACCTGCCTCTATTGATTGTTAGCCTGTTAAATGCTGCTGTCAAACTCTGACATGATCGCGGGGCGCCGATGGGTTGCTATGACAGCTGGGGGTCTGTTGAAGACCTCCATGCTTGTCATTACAGAGCTCCTTGAAATCCTGTCTGTGGCTAGGAGATTGTGATATTTACTATATGCAAAAATACTGTAGAATTGCTGTATATGGTACAAATTATCAGGCGATCGCAGTTTCGCAGTATCCTAGAAGATTAACAATTACAGTGAAAAGTAAAAAAAAGGTTTAAAAAAATGTAAAAAACAGAAGTTTTGCTCACACACATTTCCCCCATTAAAATTAAAGCTATCATTAAAAAAAAAATACATGTATGTGTTATTGCCACGTTCAGAAAAGTCAGATCTATAAAAATATAAAAATAATTATCCTGATCAGTAAACAACATAAACAGAAATATATTCAAACTCTCAAAAATTGTGTTATCTGCTTGCTGCAATACCACAAAAAATGCTGTAACAAGCGATCAAAACGTCATATCTATCCCAAAATGGTATCAATAAAAAGTTATCTCTGCTTCACGTCACTTTTCTTATCTATTGCATTATTCCTGTGTCCTCTTGTGCATAAATATGTGACTCTTCAGATTTTTGTTATTCTGTGTCTGCTGAAGAGACCTGAGTTGCCTCGAAAGCTTGCAATTTGTTACCATCTTTTCAATTAGCCATTAAAAGGTATCAACCACTGAGGAAAATTTTTATATTTTTCTATCTACTGGCTAACACGGTACAAAGATATATAAATAGATATAACGTTTAGGAATGGAATGTCTGTGATCTATCAGATCCCAACTTGAATTACCTGTTTGCAGAGGAGAGGGTGAGAGGATCTCAAAGTCATATAAAGGTTAATAGAGTGGTAGCCTTGATTCAATATTCACTAAGATAACCATGAGATGACTTATAGATTTGCAGTTATTACTTCCATGTGACCCCATATGGAGACATGGGGGTCCGCGGTTGATCTAGTCTGCTAGATGAAACCGCATGGACCAGGGCTTATCCCACCAAACGCCCGCTCTTGTGGGTGTAATACTACTCAGACAACTCAGGGTGAGGATAAAACAGTCTGGCAATACTTTATTGAACTACAAAACAGGCAAATGACACTTAGAACAGCCGGCTACCTCCACATTTGGCACGCGAAAAAGGAGGTAACAACAAGCGTAGGAAGCTGACAGTCCATCTCCATGAAGCCAGGTGACCGGTGGGTCCAAATCCTGGCTTTCCCAAACGTATCGATGGGGCACAGATGACCGATGGGTCCAAATTCTGACTACCCCAAACATAGCCATGGTTTAGTGATGGTCAATGGAGCAGATCTGTATTCTTTCAGCCTGGGCCGTGGTCCCATAAGCCGGCATCCTGTAGAATGCCAAATCTGTGTACCTCGTGATGGAGCCATTATCTGGCAGCTATCTTGTAGAGTGTCCCTGGCTGTGGTTTTGTAAAGAGTATCTTGTTCTTTAAATCCCTGGATCTCTTGGTTCATCTGTTACAGAGGCGTATCCCACTTATATAGCTCACAACTGTTGTCCTTCAAGCCTGCATCCAGAGGTCAAGAGGAAGATGTGATAAGATTAACTCTCATTGTTTGACTATTTAATCAATTTGCATAGTTTTTACTACTCTGTTTTGCAAGTCAACAAGCTAGCTGGCCTGGACAATGTGTAATCAACATATCATCAAACATCATTGTTCAATTACCCTGCGTCTCTGTCATCCAGGATAACAGCACAATATGTGCAAAGAAAAATAAACCCCACTCCAGAATATGGATACCAATCCAACTCTCAGCACGGATCCAGGCAGAGCAACCAGGTAGCACAGAAAAAAAGGAGTAGGTCCAGTGTGAGTTGAAAAAGGTTATCCAGATCTTGACAAACACTCACATCGAAAAGCGTTGATCTGCGTCACCTTATCCGCATGGAGCCGTATCTGCTTTGATTTACTCCGGAAAATGTTTTTCAATTTTAAAGTTAGCAATAAACAGTGATTTTAACCTTTTTCAACTCACGATGGACCTACTTCTTTTTTTTTCTGAACAGCACAATATGTTACAACAAACGACAACTTAAAAATCAATATTACAGACTTATACGATCAAAAGTCTGTGTTTTCTTGACCAACCAAAGAACAAACACAGAAATTCAAAAGTCAACATATAGATAACAGTCTGTTCCTCTTGGCTTACTGAAAATAGACGTCTGGTTAATTAAGCTAAAGTGCTGTGTCGTCATTCCCCTCTTTTAGAGATGGCATGGGAGATTGATTTACAGATCGTCTCCTAAGCCCATCTCCCAAGCATTCCTCTGGAGGGACAGCCTGTCAGCGTTGCCATGTTCGCTACCCTTCTGGTGCTGAATGGTAAAATCATACGTCTGTAGAGCCAAGCTCCACCGCAATAGTTTACCTTTGTTGCTGGCCACTCGCTGCAGCCAGCTGAGAGGGTTGTGATTGGTCACTATGATGAAGTTGCACCCATATAGATAGGGCTGCAGCTTCCATTGTGCCCACACTATGGTGAGACACTTCTCCACATTGGCGTAGGCCACTTCCAAGGGTAAGAGCTTGCAGATGAGTAACATTTAAGGGGTGTTCAGTTCCCATTCCCAAGACTCTTTTACCAGACCAAGGGGCCCCAGACTTGTCTTACGTACAAGAGCTAGAACCCCGTTGAGGTCTGTGGTACCTCTCTGTAAGCAAACAGCAAGTGTGGGAGGTACTGCTCCCAGTTGTGACAATGGGACTCAACCAGCATCTTAAGCATATGTTTAAGGGTACCCTTGAATCGTTCACACAAAACATTGGTCTGTGAGTGATACAAACTTGATATGAGGTGCTGCACCTACATTTTCTTACAGAGGCCCTGCATTAAACGAGACATGAACTGAGTCCACTGACCTGTAAGCATCTCCCCTGGAAATCCTACTCAAGAAAGTATAGCTAAAAGGGCATCTGACACCTTATTGGCCCTAATTGAGGACAGAGCCATTGCCTCTGGGTACCGGCAGGCATAGTGTACCACAGGAAGGATGAACTGTTTCCAGAGTTGCTGGGAATGGCCAGCGGCCCATCAATGTCCACAGTAATCCTCTGGAAATGCCCCTCTATTACAGGCAAAGGGATCAGGAGAGTTTTGGGAGCAGGCCCTGACTTCCTCACTCTTTGACACGTAATACAGGAGTTGCAGTAGTAGGTAACATCTGTCCCCATTTTGGGCCAATAGAAGTGGTGGGACAGTTGGGCCTTGTTTTTGCTGACCCCCAAGTGTCGAGCAAGCTGAATCTCATGGGCAATCCACAATTCCTCCCTAAACTGAAAGGGCACAACCGGCTGTCTTTCCCTCAGCCACTTCTGTTGGAAGTTACAGGGAATAACCTCCCCAGGTCCAAGAATACCCTTTCCTTTCCCGACTCAAAGATGGGCTTCTCTACGAGGTCCCTCAAAGCCTTTAGACTGGCATCGGAGCACAGGGCCACCTGGAACTCCTGGCTAGAGGCAGCCAGAAGCGTTAAGGCCCCAACCTGACTGGAACCCTCGGACTTACTCTGGGTCTGTGACTGGCTCTGCTATTCCGCTGAATGATGAGGGTCCAGAAGGCAGCGCTTTACCTGCGTTCTGGGCACTCTGACTACTGGTGACAGCGGCTATCTAGGCTGTTTCCCCTGGGAATAACACCTTCCCCTCATCCTGACAGGCTGTAAATAACACTTTCCTGTTCTCCTCAGGAGCAGTCCTAATCATGGGGCAGCTACCACCGGCTCTGTCACTGTCCGTCGTGACATTGGTCAGCTGCACACAACCACCTTCTTTATGATTCCTGTGCCTGTCTCCATCTGTCCTTAATACTTAAGGACCAGTGCTAATAATGGAGCGGCTACCACTGGCCATGTCACAGTCTGTCATGACACTGGTCAGCTGCAGCAACCACCTTCTTCATGACCCCCATACTCGCTCCTTTTAGAGGATCCTGCGCAACCTCATGACATGGCTGATTTCTCCTGTACAATGAGACACATCATGATCATCATGCATAACATTGACATCCACATTATCATCGTCGTCAGTTGTAATGAACGTATTGAGCGACCCAGATCGGTCCCCAATTAAACATTGTGGGGAGGTTCTCAGACACCCCACTTCCCTCATCCCTCTTCCGGCACCCCAGTCTAGGAAACCCCAGGCCATCGGCAAAGGCCATGAACACCCCCAATCCTGGTGACAGTCAGGGTCATCCCAGGGATAAGTTCTTCAGGGGGCACCAATTCATGTCAGATGAAGGTTCTTCTGCACCGGTGTTCTTGAGCCCCACAGTGATGTTGTCACCCACAGTAACTGACTGCAAGTTATCACAGCCCCTCTCAACCACTCTTCCCACAAGAAAACAGCTGCATTAGACCCCTGGGGCCTTAGATGTGTGGTTCTTATGTCTTTCCGGGCAGGCGGTTCCAATATGTCCAGGTCGGTGGCAGGTAAAGCACAGGCGGGAGTCAGATGCAGGCCAGGTGAGGGAAGATGGGGCGAGACCCCCCTAGGGACCGGCTAGCAGGGACATTAGTTGTCGACTTACCCCTTTTCCAGCTGGCAACAGCTGATTTCTGCATGTCAGACATTTGGTTGGCCTCATATGTATCTGCAATCTATGTATCCTTGTTGGTCTCCTTTGGCTCCAGGTCCATCACAAACTGTTGCACCTCCACAGGGCAAAGATGAAGAAATTGGTCCTTCACTATCAGGTCGTTCAATTCCTCAAAGGTGGTAACCGATAGTCCCTGGACCCACTGCTTGATATTGGGTCTGAGCCCATTTACCACATCATCGTAGCTGTCGTGAGGTCCACATTGGAGGGTCGAGACCTTTATTCGGTTCACTTCAGGGGTCATTTGATATTTCCTTGTCAAGGACTGTTTGATGGCCATATAGATTCCATCTTGTTATCAAGGGAGAGTGTCAAACACCTCCCGAGCTTTGCCTCGTAGCCCTGGAGTTAAGCATTGAGCCCACTGGTCATCGGACAAGCGATACTGTCTGCAAGCCTTCCAAATTATCTGAAAAATGTGTCCAGAACTGCGTCATTTTCCGTGACAGGAGATGCTCAGGACATGATTTAAAGGTGTTGGCATTACTGGACTCACTCTTCAGTGGGGTAAATTAGTCCTTCTGGAGTTTGGCTAACGCCAGCTGGTGGTTATTGTCAGCTTGTTGCTCTCGTGCTGCAGTCTCTCGCTCCTGGTATTGCTAAATCAGCTTCAGTTGTTCCTCGCGATCGTCTGCTTCGAGTTGCAGTAGGGCCATCTGCAGGTGGAGGTCCAAGCTACCCTGGTTGCTGATGTGTCTTGCATCCATAGGTGGAACCCCTGCAGCAGTGCCATCCAGGCCTTGGCTCGCCTCCCCTTCATCAGGACTTGTGTGAAGGACTTGCTACACGTCCTGACCTGTTACACCAGCTCAGTGACCATGTGCTGCCTGTCTTTTGTCAGTGGGGTTAATGTGTATCATTGTACAGACAGCAGCAAGAGCCACCTTCTTCTGCTGTTTGTACCATTCTTCCCCAACTGCAGCCATGATTGCCAAACAAAAGACAGGACAGAAAAACAAGAGAGGGCGGAGGGGTATAACTGCTATACGTACAGTAGTGTCCCAGGTTCAATTAAACACTGAGTCTGATCCTCAAAGCTCTGCATAGAATCAATTCTTTCAGGGACCTTGCAAGTTTTTAGTGACCGGTATGATTGCTCAAACCAGAACACTAATGCTCTAGGTATGTGTGTTTTGTTTGTATGGCATATATATTGTATGTGTGTAACTTATATATAGTGAGTAGAGGTTATATGTCTGTAGAGTTTATATGGTGCATATGTCTGTGTGTGTGTGTGTGTGTGTGTGTGTGTGTGCGTGCGTGCGTGCGTGCGTGCGTGCGTGCGTGCGCGCGTTCGTGTAGTGTTTGTATGTTGTACACAATGCTCTACACTAAAATTGCAACACCAAGCAAGAATAGTAAATTAAATGGGAAGGAATTATAGATATCACAGGATTGACATTATGATTTACCAACTCTGTGAACAAGGAAGCTGCAAAAAACTAAGTTTGTGGTGACTGGACAAGTGCATCAGAAGGGAAGCACAGAAATACAAAAAGTAGTATAACAGGAACTAGGACAGAACAGCTGCAGCTAGGACAGAGGTGCGGACCACCAGAGGCGAGGTTACATAGGGGTTCACCAGCTTCCACTTCCATTTTGACGGTTTCATGTCCACATTTCATAAATCAAAATTACAGTTATCGTGTGAGCACTGGTTCCTGTCTCGTCATCCAAACCCCTTTAGTCACCCTTTATCCAGTATTTGGTATAGAATTGTCAGCACCATGAACTCCCCACATTACCAAAAGTCAAACTAGGAAATATTAAAAGGATTTATCTTCCTGGAAGCTGAAGTACAATGTAATAGTATGAGATCGCCACCTGGTGGCTATGACACACTACTACAATACAACATATAAAACATTTAGCAGTTCAGGTGCTATTTATCAGATCCCCTACACCACCCTTTTCTTTCAGATATCATTAATAGAAGTCTTTTCTCTTTCTAGCTTCGCTGGTAAATTATGAACATTATGTTAAAATGATGCTGATAAGTTCAATGCGGGTGGGGGCGGTGCCAGACCCCTCTTACTCATGGGCTGGGGGTCTCTGGAGGAGTTGGGGCCCTAGGCAGCTGCCTAGTCTGCCTGCCCCTAACGCTGGCCCTGAGTGGGAGGCCATACTGAGATCCCTGATGGACACTCCAGTAATGTCTGGAGCCTAGGTCACAGGCCAGGAACCAAGGAGGCGGCCTGGTCTTCTGACATCTAGAGGTCGCTGGACGTGGAACTATGTGAGGGGCAGGTGGCTTGTCCTGGGTGCACTGCCAAAGTGGACGGAGAATCTCAAGGCTGAAGGAATTAGCGGGCTTAGGGGTTGTCGAGGACAAATGAGTGGCAGGGCTGAAAAGGTACTGTCCTAAGTAAGGAAGAAACATGAAATTCTGTGCCCTATCCCTCGTGCAAAGCCGGCTCTAGGCTTTCGTAGGCCCCGTCGAAAGAATCTCAGTGGGCCCCTTTAACACATACCACGATTCATGATGCACAGATACGGCAGAGAAATATAGATACAGTACAATGCCAAAGATTTCACTTATTTCTTACATTACATGAGTGATATCTATTGTAAATTATACATACAGAATTATGGGAATCAAATAGTCCTCCATATTATGGGCACCACATAGTCCTCCATGCAGTATAATGAGCCCCATGTATTGCTCCATGCAGAATAATAGGCCCCATATAGCGCTCCATACAGAATAATGGGCCTCATATAATGCTCCATACAGAATAATAGGCCCGTATATAGCGCTCCATCCAGAATAATGGGCCTCATATAATGCTCCATACAGAATAATGGACCCCATATAGTGCTCCATACAGAATAATGGGCCTCATATAATGCTCCATACAGAATAATGGACCCCATATAGTGCTCCATACAGAATAATGGGCCTCATATAATGCTCCATACAGAATAATGGACCCATATAGTGCTCCATACAGAATAATGGGCCTCATATAATGCTCCATACAGAATAATGGGCCTCATATAATGCTCCATACAGAATAATGGACCCCATATAGTGCTCCATACAGAATAATGGGCCTCATATAATGCTCCATACAGAATAATGGACCCCATATAGTGCTCCATACAGAATAATGGGCCTCATATAATGCTCCATACAGAATAATGGGCCTCATATAATGCTCCATACAGAATAATGGGCCTCATATAATGCTCCATACAGAATAATGGGCCCTATATATTGCTCCACATGATATGCACAAAATGAAAACATGGAAAGCACATTTAAAAAAAACCCTTAGTGTATTGCGTATGAGCGCCACGTGCAGAAACACACACACTTACATGCTTTGGCTGTTATCAATAAGGTTATTAAAGGAACCCTGTGAGGTCATTTCAAGCGTCTAACAGTGGTCCTCAAACTTTTTAAACAGGGGGCCAGTTCACGGTCCCTCGGACCATTGGAGAGCAGGAATATAGTTTAAAAAAAACGATGATCAAATTCCTATGCACACTGCACATATCTTATTTTGAAGTAAAAACAAAACAAAACAGGAACAAATACAATATTTAAAATAAAGAACAAATAAAGTTAAATCAACAAACTTTACTGGTATTTCAATGGGAACTATGGGTCGGCTTTTGGCTAATGAGATGGTCAATGTTCGGTTACATATTAGTCACTGCTAGTCGTAACAAGTGAAGCAATTGTTCTCTTTCTTAATGTCATTGTTTCCTAGGGATTACAAATTGCTATTAGTAAAATACCAATATATACAGCACTACAAAAACAATATACCAGAAATAAAACTGTCCACACAGAGACATACAGACTGCCCTGCCCATCAATGCAGTCTGATCAGTGCCCATCAATGCAGCCTTGCCAGTCCATATCATTCCAGCCTCACTAGTGCCCATATTGGTGGAACTCCGCTTTTACCTCAGGCTCAGACTGGTGTAGTACGAGAGACCCTAATAGGCAGGTAAAGGTCCCCAATAGGCAGAATTGGTCCCTAATAGGCAGGTAAATATCCCAATAGGCAGCATAGGTCCCCAATAGGCAGGTAAATGTCCCCAATAGGCAGCATAGTCCCCAATAGGCAGCATAATCCCCAATAGTCAGCATAATCCCAATAGGCAGCATAGTCCCCAATAGGCAGCATAGTCCCTAATAGGCAGCATAATCTCCAATAAGCAGCATAGTCCCCAATAGGCCGGGCCCTGCGTTAAAAAAAACAAACAAACCAGTACTCACCTATGTCCCCCGCTGCTCTGAAGAGGCGCCCGCTCGACTCCGTCTTCTTCTGGCACAGGCAACGTGACGTCATCAGGCCGCGCAGGTCCTTCCTCACTGCATTGCAGTTCCGCCCGCTATTAAAGGGCCTGTCGGCATTGTAGTGACGTTCAATGTCGGACGGGCCCAGGGGCCGACGGGCCGGATAAATGTCCTCGGTAGGCCGCATGTGATCCGCGGACCGTAGTTTGAGAACCCCTGGTCTAAACTGTCACCAGGCAGTGTGCATCATTAACACGTTTTTTTTTTTAATTAAAAACTGCGCTGTAATGATGTCCAAAAAGCAGATTGCATGTTTTATTTACCTGAGGAAGGCTCTTTTACAGCAGAAACACGTTGTAATTTTAATTATTTTTCAAGGTTTTTCATGCTATTTTAATCTATTATCAGCATGAAAAAAACATCTCTGTATATGGATTTTTAAATAAATTCAATTCCACAAACAAAAGAGTGTCATCATCACTAATCTGAACATTACCCGGAGGTATGTTCTACATCTGACATTTATTTGGGATCTCCACCAGAAGACGGAAGCGCCTCTGAATTTTCTGTTCTCACATTTCCCCCCACATATGGAGTATCTCATGGGCTCTCCAAATGCGACATGGCGTCCGCTAATTATGCCAGCAAATTTTACATTCAAAAATTTAAATGGCGCTGCTTTTGGGTCTAAAGTAAAAAATTTGTGAAAAAAAGTTAAATGTTCATTTTTTTTTCCACATTCAAAAAATTCCACACCTGAAGGGTTAATAAACTTCTTGAATGTGGTTTTGAGCACCTTGAGGGTGCAGTTTTTAGACTGGTGTCACTTTTTGGATATTTTCTGTCATTTTACACCCCTCAAAGTCACTTCAAATGTGATGTGGTCCCTAAAAAAATGTTTTTTGTAAATTTTGTTGGAAAAATGAGAAATTGCTGGTCAACTTTTAACCCTTATAACTTTCTAAGAAAAAAAAATTATGTTTCAAAAATTGTGCTGATGTAAAGTAGACATGTGGAAATGTTATTTATTATCTATTTTGTGTGACTTAAGTAACTCTCTGATTTTAAAGGCATAACAATGAAAAGTTTGAAAATTCGCAAATTTTTCGCCAAATTTCCTTTTTTTCACAAATAAACGCAAGTCAAATCGAAGATATGTTACCACTATCATCAAGTACAATATGTCACGAGAAAACAAGTCAGAATCAGTGGAATCCATTGAAGTGTTCCAGAGTTAAAACTTATAAAGTGACTGTGGTCAAAGTTGTAAAATTTGGCCTGGTCATGAAGGTGCAAACAGCCTTAGGCTGGTTTTACACTTGCCGTGTTTTTTGCGGTCTGTTTTTGCGGGCCATATAGCCATAATTTCCACGCTCTTCCGCAAAAACAGGGCGCAAAAAACCTTCTCAGATCGCCGTTTTTCCCTGTTATAACAAATAACAGGGCAAAAAAAGGCGATTCGCAAATACGGTGTACCGCAAAAACAAGCTAATGTTGTTTTTGCGGTACCATTGAAATGCATTGCGGCCGTGTCCGTAAGCTGTCAAAAATATCAAGCAAGCTCGATATTTTTTCACGGCCGCAAATACGGCCCTCACGGCTTTACGGAGCACGGCCTTCCTACTAATTTTTGCGCCTCGTTTTTGCGGCCCAATAAAAAAAGCATTGGGGCTGCAAAAATGGCCAGCAAAAACACGGCAAGTGTAAAACCAGCCTTAGGGGGTAAAATGGTTAAAAAATACCAATGGAAAAAAGTGAACGTCCCTTTTAAGTAGTTCATGA
Organism: Oophaga sylvatica; assembly: GCA_033576555.1. Taxonomy (NCBI): domain Eukaryota; kingdom Metazoa; phylum Chordata; class Amphibia; order Anura; family Dendrobatidae; genus Oophaga; species Oophaga sylvatica. The sequence goes on from JARQOD010000004.1 coordinate 28,374,300, forward strand.
TGGAATATGCTCCGAACAAAGCATTGTCAAAAACTCTTCATGAAAAGAAAA
>JARQOD010000004.1:28374450-28610232 GCA_033576555.1 Oophaga sylvatica
AAACTTTGATAAGTGAACGGTCACTTATCAGAGCTCGTGCCTGCCAGTTTTTTTTTTTCCCCCCCTTTTTCCGCCACTCCCTGCGCACTCCAGCCCCGCGGAACTTTGATAATACCCCCGGTCATTTATAAGCTCGTGCCCCCAGTTTTTTTTTTCCCCCCCCTTTTCCCCGTCACTCCCGTGCGCCATCAGCACCCAGGAAAACTTTGAAAAGTGCACCGGTCCTTTTCAGAGTGGGCCCTGCCGTTTTTTTTTTCCCCCCCTTTTTCCCGTCCCCCGTGGCCACCCACAGCCAGGGAACTTTGTAAGTGACAGGTCACTTATGAGCTGTGCCTGCGGGTTTGACTTTTTTCACGGGCCTTTTTTTTTTCCCTTTCGCTTTCTTTTCTTTTAGCTTTTTTTTTTCAGCTTATTTTACACCAATCATACCCCCCCCCCACACACAACACATTTATAAAAAAATTTCACAAAAGCACCACTTCCAAAAAAAATGTCCCGCTGTCAGCTCCCCCCAACAGCGCTATTAGTGGAGGGGGGCTACGCTTTCCTTCCCCCGACAGATGCGAGGGAGAGGACCCCAATTTTCTTTATTTTTCAGAGAAATTCTTTTCCTCCTCTCTTCCCCCTGGGGCCCCTGCGGAACCGCCAGCGGGCCCCCCCAGGACAAACAGGGGCGGGCCCCCGCCCCTGAAAAAAACCAGCGCACCCCTCTTCGGCCCCCTTTGGCCCCCGGCCCCCCGAAAATTACGAGCCATGATCCGATTTTGGGGAAGAATCGGAAATCAGGTTTGCTCCCCCGGTTCCAAAAATGATTTTTTCAAAGTTTTTTTCTCTGAGGTTTTAAATTTAAACCCTCAGGTGGAGCAAACAAATTTGTACGCTAAAATTTTTTTGGCGCAAACCCCCGTTCATCTTTTTTCCAACGGGTTTCCCCTTAGACGCAGTTAAAATGATGCATTTTGGGGGCCTGTTTTCCATATGGGGATCCTGAAGAACCCAGAAATTCGGCAATATTGGAGTGTTATATTTTATACAACACTCCCGTTCCGAAGGTCAGGGGCCGGAGCGTTTTGAGGCACCCACAAATTCCTGTTTAAAATGAAAATGCACAGTGTCCCCACGAGTGACCCAATTTGACCCCCTTTTAAAAGTTCGGCGGTCTAAAACCCTTCAACAAAAAGTTGCTGAAGTGTCTGCCCCAAAGGGAATCTGCGTGGATGGCCTTTGGGGTTATTTTAAGGACGGCTCGCATTCCCCCCCGTACTCCCCGCAAGAGGGCAAGGTAGGGAAATCAAACTCAAGCGTGTGGGGTCCTCAGGGTACACACCGCTTAGGGTTTACGAAGGGAAAGGACACCAGGATTGTACCCCTGAGTCCCCCCCGCCCGGGGAGGGGGGGAAAATTTGTGTGGGATTTGGTGCCCCCAGCGTAAAGTTATCCCCTTTTTTACACGGGAAACTTTTTCCAGCATCCACTTACAACCCCTCTCGCGAGGTACCCCCAGCCTCGTCCCGTCCGCAAAAATCAGAGAGGCCCCCCAAAGACGACTTGGGCTGATGCTCGAAAGGGTGAGAGCAGGCCAAGTAGGACCACTGTTGGTGGTCAAGAACAAGGCAAAGGGATGCCTTCTCTTGACCCCATACATGGTGAGGCCGCGCCCTCAGCACTGACGGGGTACCTCTACATAGGTCCCAAACCGGACTGTGACTGGGGTAAAATAAATACATGGGGGTTTTGATCTCTCTGATCAACTCCTCCAACCGACGCTTTGAGAAAGGCCCCAAGGGTGGTAAAAGAAGCTGTCCGTGACATGCCAAATGGCAATGCTCAACGCTTTCCGCTGTCACGATGTGCACGCAACAGCGAACGACGTACCTTCTTTCGGAGGTAGGGGTTAAAGGGCCCTGATGTTTGGCGCTCAGAAACAGCGGCCCCCGTACTTCCCGGGAATGAAGGTGCTCGTTCATACCAGGGCAGCATTTTCCCGGGGGGGGTCCCCCCAACTAGAGGAAAAGGGTAAGCCCAAAAAAAGGTGGATGGTTAAAAAGGGGAAAAGCAAGGACACCACTTACCAATTCGAACCTGCTCCGAAAAACCCGGCCCCGTGTATGAAGGTTGTTTCAAATTTTACCACACCCTGCATACTAAATTTCTTACAGGGAAAAATTAGTTCCAAAGGGGGGGGACATTTTGAAAGTTCCTTGGGAGTCTACTTTTCCAAAAATTATGTCACTTGTGGTTTTTTTTTACGTTTAGGGACTCAGGGGCCTGCAAACGGAACATGACGCCCCCGACCATTCCCCCAAATCTGCTTTCCAAAACTCACAATTTCCCCTTTTGGCCCCAAATTTTGCCCGAAAATTTTTTCCCAATATGGGGTCCAGTGTCTCAGGAAAATTGAAAAACAAATTTTTGGTGTCCAAATTTTCTCCTCTTACCCGGGGAAAAAAAAAATTGGGGACAAAAAAACATCATTTTGGGGAAAAATTTTTTTTTTTTTTTTTTCACCCCTTTAAAAAATTTTGTGAACATTTGGGGTTTTTCAAAGGCTCCCCCCACCCTGAAAAGTCTTAGGGGGTCAGTTCCAAAAGGGGGTCACAGTGGGGGTTTTTTCCACTTTTTTAGGAATCAGGGGCCTCAAGGGAAACATCGCCGCGCCATTCCACAAATTGGTTAAAAAACGCCTTTTCCTTTTCCACCCTCCGGGGCCCCCAAACAGGTCCCCCCAAATATGGGGTACAGGTATCAAAAATTGGAAAACCCACTTTGGGGCCCAAATTTTCTCCTCTTACCCGGGGAAAAATAAAAATTGGGGACTAAAACTATTTTGGGGAAAAAAAAAATATTTTTTTTTCACGCCACATTAAAACTTGGAAAACACTTGGGGTAAAAGTGCTCACCACACACCTAAAAGTTCCTTAGGGGTCTATTTTCCCAAAATGGGGTACTTTTGGGGGGTTTTCCACTTTTTGGCACATCAGGGGCCTCCAAACGAACATGGCCCGCGCCATTCCAAAAATTTGTTAAAAGTCAAAATTTCCTTCACCCCTTGTGCCCAAACAGTTTTTTCCCCATAGGGGGGTACCATTTACTCGGGAAAAATGCAAAAAATTTTGGGTTCCAATTTCTCCTTTTAAAACCCGGGGAAAAAATAAAAATTTGGGGGGACTAAAACCATTTTGTGGGAAAAATGTTTTTTTTTTTTCCCCTCATTAAAATTTTTGGGAAAACCTTGGGGTTCAAAGTGCTCACCACACACCTAGATAATTTCCCTTAGGGGGTCTAGTTTCCAAAATGGGTCCCCATGTGGGGGTTTCCACTGTTTAGGCACTCAGGGGCCTCCAAACGCGACAAGGGCGTCCGTTCGCAATTCCCAGCCAATTTTGGTTTGAAAAGTCAAACGGCGCTCCTTCCCTTCAAGCCCGCCGTGCGCCAACAGTGGTTCCCCCCACTTTGGGGGTATCAGCGTACTAGGACATGTTGGACAACAACTTTTGTGGTCCAATTTCTCCTCTTACCTTGGGAAAATAAAAAATTTGGGGACTAAAACATCATGTTGTGGAAAAAAATATGATTTTTTTTTCTTCACGGCTTACTTACAAACTGCGTGAAGCATTGGGGTTCAAAGTGCTCACCACACATCTAGAAAAGTTCCTTAGGGGGTCTAGTTTCCAAAAGGGGGTCACATGTGGGGGTTTCCACTGTTTAGGCACATCAGGGGCCTCCAAACGCAACATGGCCCGTCGCATTCCACCAATTTTGTTGGAAAAGTCAAACGCGCTCCTTCCCTTCAGCCCTGCCGTGCGCCCACAACAGTGGTTCTCCCCCACATATGGGGTATCAGCGTACTCAGGACAATTGGACAACAACTTTTGTGGTCCAATTTCTCCTTTACCCTTGGGAAAAAAAAATTTGGGGACTAAAACATCATTTTGTGGAAAAAAATATATTTTTTTTTTTCACGGCTCTCATTAAAACTTGCGTGAAGCACTTGAGGGTTCAAAGTGCTCACCACACATCTAGATAAGTTCCTTAGGGGGTCTAGTTTCCAAAATGGGGTCACATGTGGGGGGTTTCCACTGTTTAGGCACATCAGGGGCCTCCAAACGCGACATGGCGTCCGTTCGCATTCCAGCCAATTTTGGTTTGGAAAATTCAAACGGCGCTCCTTCCCTTTCAGCCCTGCCGTGCGCCCAACAGTGGTTCCCCCCCACATATGGGGTATCAGCGTACTCAGGACATGTTGGACAACAACTTTTGTGGTCCAATTTCTCCTCTTACCTTGGGAAAATAAAAATTGGGGACTAAAACATCATGTTTGTGGAAAAAAATATGATTTTTTTTTCTTCACGGCTCTACATTACAAACTTGCGTGAAGCACTTGAGGGTTCAAAGTGCTCACCACACATCTAGATAAGTTCCTTAGGGGGTCTAGTTTCCAAAATGGGGTCATGTGGGGGGTTTCCACTGTTTAGGCACATCAGGGCCTCCAAACGCGACATGGCGTCCGTTCGCAATTCCAGCCAATTTTGGTTTGGAAAAGTCAAACGGCGCTCCTTCCCTTTCAAGCCCTGCCGTGCGCCCAAACAGTGGTTCCCCCCACATATGGGGTATCAGCGTACTCAGGACAAGTTGGACAACAACTTTTGTGTCAATTTCTCCTCTTACCCTTGGAAAATAAAAATTTGGGGACTAAAACATCATGCTTGTGGAAAAAATATGATTTTTTTTCTTCACGGCTCTACTTACAAACTTGCGTGAAGCACTTGAGGGTTCAAATGCTCACCACACATCTAGATAAGTTCCTTAGGGGGTCTAGTTTCCAAAATGGGGTCACATGTGGGGGGTTTCCACTGTTTAGGCACATCAGGGGCCCTCCAAACGCAACATGGCGTCCGTTCTCAATTCCAGCCAATTTTGGTTTGGAAAAGTCAAACTGCGCTCCTTCCATTCCGAGCTCTGCCGTGTGCCCAAACAGTGGTTTTCCCTCACATATGGGGTATCGGCGTACTCAGGAGAAATTGCACAACAACTTTATCAGTCCTTTTTCTCCTTTTTCCCTTGTGAAAATAAAAAAAATGTTTGTAAAAGATAATTTTTGTGACTAAAAAGTAAAATGTTAATTTTTTCCTTCCACGTTGCTTCAGCTCCTGTGAAGCACCTGAAGGGTTAATAAACTTCTTGAATGTGGTTTTGAGTACCTTGAGGGGTGTAATTTTTAGAATGGTGTCACTTTTGGGTATTTTCTGCTATATAGACCCCTCAAAGTGACTTCAAATATGAGGTGGTCCCGAAAAAAAATGGCTTTGTAAATTTTGTTGTAAAAATGAGAAATCGCTGGTCAACTTTTAACCCTTATAATTTCCTAACAAAAAAAAATGTTGCTTCCAAAATTGTGCTGATGTAAAGTAGACATGTGGGAAATGTTATTTCTTAACTATTTTGTGTGACATATTTCTCTGTTTTAAGGGAATAAAAATTCAAAGTTTGAAAATTGCAAAATTTTCAAAATTTTTGCCATATTTGCGTTTTTTTCATAAATAAATGCAAGTTATATGGAAGAAATTTTACCACTATCATGAAGTACAATATGTCACGAGAAAACATTCTCAGAATCGCGAAGATCCGTTGAAGGTTCCAGAGTTTATAACCTCATAAAGAGACAGTGGTCAGAATTGTAAAAATTGGCCTGGTCCATTAACGTGCAAACCACCCTTGGGGGTGAAGGGGTTAAAATATAGGAAAAACACTAACTTTACTGCTGTAGGGTAGAATAGAGTGGATAGAGATCTAATGTTAGTATTTCTTTGCAGCATGTATAATGTACACATGTACTTTTTGTAGCAGGCAGTTTATACGTGTTTTCTGTAGCACATACGTAATCACATCACTGCTGCATGCACAGTATATGCACACTAAGCTCTGCTATGCATACACACAGCTCTGCAACATACATACACACATTTCAGTTACACACAGCTGTCCTACATACACACACCTCTCCACCCTACACACATCTCAGCTAAAAAGAAACACACAGCTATCCTATGTTCACACCCACACTTTTCTGTATAACACTCAGCTCTCACCCGTACACATATACAGTTTCCCCACATTCACATACAGCTCTTCTACTTACACAAGCACAGCTATCCAAAAAACAAACACGGCATTGGAACATGCACACACACACATATCTGCTACATACGGTGGCACGGTGGCTCAGTGGTTAGCACTGCAGCGCTGGGGTCCTGAGATTAAATCCCACCAAGGACATCTGCAAGGAGTTTGTATGTTCTCCCCGTGTTTGCGTGGGTTTCCTCCCACATTCCAAAGACATACTGATAGGGAATTTAGATTGTGAGCCCCATCGGGGTCAGTGGCAATAATGTCTGTAAAGCGCTGTTTAATTAATGGCGCTATATAAATGTGTAACAAAATCTGCAAGGAGTTTGTATGTTCTCCCCTTGTTTGCGTGGGTTTCCACCCATATTCCAAAGACATACCAATAGGGAATTTAAATTGTGAGCCCCATCTGGGACAGTGCCAATAATGTCTGTAAAGCGCTGTGGAATTAACGGCGCTATATAAATGATTCAAATAAATACATACACTGTTTCTACACACACGCACATAGCTTTCCTCCATACACACAAAAAACTCATATATACAACATATACAGCTACCCTATATACACTCACACATACAGATATATATACTGTATATAAATTATATATAAAAGTATATACAAACACATATACATAAACACAACCACTGTTTACATTACCACATTTGAAATTCCTTTCAAGAATGGACTGATCACATGCTGTGAAAGGGCCTTCAGCTACACAGGACATGCAGTATACCTGCAGGTCCCAGTTTCATTCTCTCCAGTACAGCACCGATCAGATAGATCAGTGTGGGGCAAGAACAGAGAAAACAATTCTCTCAGTGATCAGGAAGGATGTTGTCAGCATTCTGCTCATTCAGAATCAGCTTCCTCTGGACTATAACACACATACACTTTTTAGCAAGATTTTTCTTTGCTAAACAGTGTGTCTTATTGTCTAGGTGATACAGGAGTTAAAAAGTACAATTGTTTAGAGTGCATGTTGCCATGTATGTTGTCACTAGTCAAAACCTAGAATTTTATCATTCTGGGTTCTTTTGCGGTGCCTTTACCACTGATAAGATGTCACATTCTTGCCTATATTTTTAATATTATTCCAGTTAGCTTTCTGTGCCTGACAGCCTCTTTATATGGCATATTGAGATGTACTTAAGTATTTGGGACCCATTAAATACCATTGATGGTGCCCATTTCAGGAGATGGATGGTGAAGGCCACCTTCTTATATACTAATGCCTACTAAAAAATGAACTAGTGTATGTCAGGCATAGAGAAAATGGAAGTTTTGTAAATACATATTACAACCAGTGTTTAATAGGCTGACCTCACATGTAGAGTTTCCATGATATACCTTCTAGCTACTTTATGTAAATTAGAAGCAAATTGTTTGAAGATTACTTCTACCTAAATGGCAGAAAACGCACCTATCTTGGTGATGGATAGGACAGCTAGAGGGGATATGGAGGAGGCTGTTTGTTTGATAGGTGTAATGTAAACATTTTGCTATTAATTTTTGTAAAGTTTCAAAGTTTTCTAACTATAAGACACACCTTAATTTTAAACACAACCCAGGTTTAGTTGGTAAAAATATAGGAAAAACACTTTTGCAACTAATTAAAATTTCCTGAAGATGTAAATTTGTAGGGTATTTGATAACACTAACTTTACTGCTGTAAGGTAGAATAGAGTGGATAGAGATCTAATATATACTTTCCAGCTACTTTATCTAAATTAGAAGCAAATTGTTTGAAGATTACTTCTACCTAAATGGCAGAAAATGCACCTATCTTGGTGATGGATAGGACAGCTTGAGGGGATATGGAGGAGGCTGTTTTTTGATAGGTGTAATGTAAACATTTTGCTATTAATTTAAGTAAAGTTTAAAAGTTTTCTAACTATTAGACACACCCTAATTTTAAACACCCCCCAGGTTTAGTTAGTTAAAATATAGGAAAAACACTAACTTTACTGCTGTAGGGTAGAATGAGTGGATAGAGATCTAATGTTAGTATTTCTCTGCAGCATGTATAATGTACACATGTACCTTTTGTAGCAGGCAGTTTATACGCGTTTTCTGTAGCACATACGTAATCACATCACTGCTGCAGTGCACAGTATATGCACACTAAGCTCTGCTATGCATACACACAGCTCTGCAACATACATACACACATTTCAGTTACACACAGCTGTCCTACATACACACACCTCTCCACCATAACACAGCTCAGCTAAACAGAAACACACAGCTATCCTATGTTCACACACACACTTTTCCTATATAACACTCAGCTCTCACCCGTACACATATACAGTTTCCCCACATTCACATACAGCTCTTCTACTTACACAAGCACAGCTATCCAAAAAACAAACACGGCATTGGAACATGCACACACACAACACATATCTGCTACATACGGTGGCACAGGTGAGGCTCCATGTTGGTGAGCACTCAGCGCTGGGGTGACCTGGGTTTAAATCCCACCAAGGACATCTGCAAGGAGTTTGTATGTTCTCCCCGTGTTTGCGTGGGTTTCCTCCCACATTCCAAAGACATACTGATAGGGAATTTAGATTGTGAGCCCCATCTGGGATCAGTGCCAATATATTGTCTCGTAAAGCGTGTGGAATTAATCGGCGCTATTAAATGATTAAAATAAATACATACACTGTTTGCTACACACACGCACATAGCTTTCCTCCATACACACACAAAAAACTCATATATACAACATATACAGCTCCCCTATATACACTCACACATAGATATATATACTGTATATAAATTATATATAAAAGTATATACAAACACATATACATAAACACAACCACTGTTTACATTACCACATTTTGAAATTCCTTTCAAGAATGGACTGATCACATGCTGTGAAAGGGCCTTCAGCTACACAGGACGTGCAGTATACCTGCAGGTCCCAGTTTCATTCTCTCCAGTACAGCACCGATCAGATAGATCAGTGTGGGGCAAGAACAGAGAAAACAGTTCTCTCAGTGATCAGGAAGGATGTTGTCAGCATTCTGCTCATTCAGAATCAGCTGCCTCTGGACTATAACACACATACACTTTTTAGCAAGATTTTAATTTGCTAAACAGTGTGTCTTATTGTCTAGGTGATACAGGAGTTAAAAAGTACAATTGTTTAGAAGTGCATGTTGCCATGTATGTTGTCACTAGTCAAAACCTAGAATTTTATCATCCTGGGTTCTTTTGCGGTGCCTTTACCACTGATAAGATGTCACATTCTTGCCTATATTTTTAATATTATTCCAGTTAGCTTTCTGTGCCTGACAGCCTCTTTATATGGCATATTGAGATGTACTTAAGTATTTGGGACCCATTAAATGGTGCCCATTTCAGGAGATGGATGGTGAAGGCCACCTCATTATATACTAATGCCTACTAAAAATAAATGAACTAGTGTATGTCAGGCATAGAGAAAATGGAAGTTTTGTAAATACATATTACAACCAGTGTTTAATAGGCTGACCTCACATGTAGAGTTTCCATGATATACCTTCCAGCTACTTTATGTAAATTAGAAGCAAATTGTTTGAAGATTACTTCTACCTAAATGGCAGAAAACGCACCTATCTTGGTGATGGATAGGACAGCTAGAGGGGATATGGAGGAGGCTGTTTGTTTGATAGGTGTAATGTAAACATTTTGCTATTAATTTTTGTAAAGTTTCAAAGTTTTCTAACTATAAGACACACCTTAATTTTAAACACAACCCAGGTTTAGTTGGTAAAAATATAGGAAAAACACTTTTGCAACTAATTAAAATTTCCTGAAGATGTAAATTTGTAGGGTATTTGATAACACTAACTTTACTGCTGTAAGGTAGAATAGAGTGGATAGAGATCTAATATATACCTTCCAGCTACTTTATCTAAATTAGAAGCAAATTGTTTGAAGATTACTTCTACCTAAATGGCAGAAAATGCACCTATCTTGGTGTGGATAGGACAGCTTGAGGGGATATGGAGGAGGCTGTTTTTTGATAGGTGTAATGTAAACATTTTGCTATTAATTTAAGTAAAGTTTAAAAGTTTTCTAACTATTAGACACACCCTAATTTTAAACACCCCCAGGTTTAGTTAGTTAAAATATAGGAAAAACACTAACTTTACTGCTGTAGGGTAGAATGGAGTGGATAGAGATCTAATGTTAGTATTTCTCTGCAGCATGTATAATGTAACATGTACCTTTTGTAGCAGGCAGTTTATACGCGTTTTCTGTAGCACATACGTAATCACATCACTGCTGCGTGCACAGTATATGCACACTAAGCTCTGCTATGCATACACACAGCTCTGCAACATACATACACACATTTCAGTTACACACAGCTGTCCTACATACACACACCTCTCCACCATAAACACAGCTCAGCTAAACAGAAACACACAGCTATCCTATGTTCACACACACACTTTTCCTATATAACACTCAGCTCTCACCCATACACATATACAGTTTCCCCACATTCACATACAGCTCTTCTACTTACACAAGCACAGCTATCCAAAAAAAAACACGGCATTGGAACATGCACACACACACATATCTGCTACATACGGTGGCACTGTGGCTCAGTGGTTAGCACTGCAGCGCTGGGGTCCTGGGTTTAAATCCCACCAAGGACATCTGCAAGGAGTTTGTATGTTCTCCCCGTGTTTGCGTGGGTTTCCTCCCACATTCCAAAGACATACTGATAGGGAATTTAGATTGTGAGCCCCATCGGGGTCAGTGGCAATAATGTCTGTAAAGCGCTGTTTAATTAATGGCGCTATATAAATGTGTAACAAAATCTGCAAGGAGTTTGTATGCTTCTCCCCTTGTTTGCGTGGGTTTCCACCCATATTCCAAAGACATACCGATAGGGAATTTAGATTGTGAGCCCCATCTGGGACAGTGCCAATAATGTCTGTAAAGCGCTGTGGAATTAATGGCGCTATATAAATGATTAAAATAAATACATACACTGTTTGCTACACACACGCACATAGCTTTCCTCCATACACACACAAAAACTCATATATACAACATATACAGCTCCCCTATATACACTCACACAAACAGTATTATACTGTATATAAATTATATATAAAAGTATATACAAACACATATACATAAACACAACCACTGTTTACATTACCACATTTTGAAATTCCTTTCAAGAATGGACTGATCACATGCTGTGAAAGGTCCTTCAGCTACACAGGACGTGCAGTATACCTTGCAGGTCCCAGTTTCATTCTCTCCAGTACAGCACGATCAGATAGATCAGTGTGGGGCAAGAACAGAGAAAACAGTTCTCTCAGTGATCAGGAAGGATGTTGTCAGCATTCTGCTTATTCAGAATCAGCTGCCTCTGGACTATAACACACATACACTTTTTAGCAAGATTTTAATTTGCTAAACAGTTGTCTTATTGTCTAGGTGATACAGGAGTTAAAAAGTACAATTGTTTAGAATGCATGTTGCCATGTATGTTGTCACTAGTCAAAACCTAGAATTTTATCATCCTGGGTTCTTTTGCGGTGCCTTTACCACTGATAAGATGTCACATTCTTGCCTATATTTTTAATATTATTCCATTTAGCTTTCTGTGCCTGACAGCCTCTTTATATGGCATATTGAGATGTACTTAAGTATTTGGGACCCATTAAATACCATTGAAAAATTGTGTGCCCATTTCAGGAGATGGATGGTGAAGGCCACTCATTATATACTAATGCCTACTAAAAATAATGAACTAGTGTATGTCAGGCATAGAGAAAATGGAAGTTTTGTAAATACATATTACAACCAGTGTTTAATAGGCTGACCTCACATGTAGAGTTTCCATGATATACCTTCCAGCTACTTTATGTAAATTAGAAGCAAATTGTTTGAAGATTACTTCTACCTAAATGGCAGAAAACGCACCTATCTTGGTGATGGATAGGACAGCTAGAGGGGATATGGAGGAGGCTGTTTGTTTGATAGGTGTAATGTAAACATTTTGCTATTAATTTTTGTAAAGTTTCAAAGTTTTCTAACTATAAGACACACCTTAATTTTAAACACAACCCAGGTTTAGTTGGTAAAAATATAGGAAAAACACTTTTGCAACTAATTAAAATTTCCTGAAGATGTAAATTTGTAGGGTATTTGATAACACTAACTTTACTGCTGTAAGGTAGAATAGAGTGGATAGAGATCTAATATATACCTTCCAGCTACTTTATCTAAATTAGAAGCAAATTGTTTGAAGATTACTTCTCCCTAAATGGCAGAAAAGCACCTATCTTGGTGATGGATAGGACAGCTTGAGGGGATATGGAGGAGGCTGTTTTTTGATAGGTGTAATGTAAACATTTTGCTATTAATTTAAGTAAAGTTTAAAAGTTTTCTAACTATTAGACACACCCTAATTTTAAACACCCCCCAGGTTTAGTTAGTTAAAATATAGGAAAAACACTAACTTTACTGCTGTAGGGTAGAATGAGTGGATAGAGATCTAATGTTAGTATTTCTCTTGCAGCATGTATAATGTACACATGTACCTTTTGTAGCAGGCAGTTTATACGCGTTTTCTGTAGCACATACGTAATCACATCACTGCTGCGTGCACAGTATATGCACACTAAGCTCTGCTATGCATACACACAGCTCTGCAACATACATACACACATTTCAGTTACACACAGCTGTCCTACATACACACACCTCTCCACCTAACACAGCTCAGCTAAACAGAAACACACAGCTATCCTATGTTCACACCACACTTTTCCTATATAACACTCAGCTCTCACCCGTACACATATACAGTTTCCCCACATTCACATACAGCTCTTCTACTTACACAAGCACAGCTATCCAAAAAAAAACACGGCATTGGAACATGCACCACACACACATATCTGCTACATACGGTGGCACGGTGGCTCAGTGGTTAGCACTGCAGCGCTGGGGTCCTGTAATTAAATCCACCAAGGACATCTGCAAGGAGTTTGTATGTTCTCCCCGTGTTTGCGTGGGTTTCTCCCACATTCCAAAGACATACTGATAGGGAATTTAGATTGTGAGCCCATCGGGTCAGTGCCAATAATGTCTGTAAAGCGCTGTAATTAATGGCGCTATATAAATGTGTAACAAAATCTGCAAGGAGTTTGTATGTTCTCCCCTTGTTTGCGTGGGTTTCCACCCATATTCCAAAGACATACCGATAGGGAATTTAGAAATTGTGAGCCCCATCTGGGACAGTGCCAATAATGTCTGTAAAGCGCTGTGGAATTAATGGCGCTATATAAATGATTAAAATAAATACATACACTGTTTGCTACACACACGCACATAGCTTTCCTCCATACACACACAAAAACTCATATATACAACATATACAGCTCCCTATATACACTCACACATACAGTATATATACTGTATATAAATTATATAAAAAGTATATACAAACACATATACATAAACACAACCACTGTTTACATTACCACATTTTGAAATTCCTTTCAAGAATGGACTGATCACATGCTGTGAAAGGGCCTTCAGCTACACAGGACGTGCAGTATACCTGCAGGTCCCAGTTTCATTCTCTCCAGTACAGCACGATCAGATAGATCAGTGTGGGGCAAGAACAGAGAAAACAGTTCTCTCAGTGATCAGGAAGGATGTTGTCATCATTCTGCTCATTCAGAATCAGCTGCCTCTGGACTATAACACACATACACTTTTTAGCAAGATTTTAATTTGCTAAACAGTGTGTCTTATTGTCTAGGTGATACAGGAGTTAAAAAGTACAATTGTTTAGAATGCATGTTGCCATGTATGTTGTCACTAGTCAAAACCTAGAATTTTATCATCCTGGGTTCTTTTGCGGTGCCTTTACCACTGATAAGATGTCACATTCTTGCCTATATTTTTAATATTATTCCAGTTAGCTTTCTGTGCCTGACAGCCTCTTTATATGGCATATTGAGATGTACTTAAGTATTTGGGACCCATTAAATACCATTGATGGTGCCCATTTCAGGAGATGGATGGTGAAGGCCACCTTTCTTATATACTAATGCCTACTAAAAAATGAACTAGTGTATGTCAGGCATAGAGAAAATGGAAGTTTTGTAAATACATATTACAACCAGTGTTTAATAGGCTGACCTCACATGTAGAGTTTCCATGATATACCTTCAGCTACTTTATGTAAATTAGAAGCAAATTGTTTGAAGATTACTTCTACCTAAATGGCAGAAAACGCACCTATCTTGGTGATGGATAGGACAGCTAGAGGGGATATGGAGGAGGCTGTTTGTTTGATAGGTGTAATGTAAACATTTTGCTATTAATTTTTGTAAAGTTTCAAAGTTTTCTAACTATAAGACACACCTTAATTTTAAACACAACCCAGGTTTAGTTGGTAAAAATATAGGAAAAACACTTTTGCAACTAATTAAAATTTCCTGAAGATGTAAATTTGTAGGGTATTTGATAACACTAACTTTACTGCTGTAAGGTAGAATAGAGTGGATAGAGATCTAATATATACCTTCCAGCTACTTTATCTAAATTAGAAGCAAATTGTTTGAAGATTACTTCTACCTAAATGGCAGAAAATGCACCTATCTTGGTGATGGATAGGACAGCTTGAGGGGATATGGAGGAGGCTTTTTTTTATAGGTGTAATGTAAACATTTTGCTATTAATTTAAGTAAAGTTTAAAAGTTTTCTAACTATTAGACACACCCTAATTTTAAACACCCCCAGGTTTAGTTAGTTAAAATATAGGAAAAACACTAACTTTACTGCTGTAGGGTAGAATGGAGTGGATAGAGATCTAATGTTAGTATTTCTCTGCAGCATGTATAATGTACACATGTACCTTTTGTAGCAGGCAGTTTATACGCGTTTTCTGTAGCACATACTTAATCACATCACTGCTGCGTGCACAGTATATGCACACTAAGCTCTGCTATGCATACACACAGCTCTGCAACATACATACACACATTTCAGTTACACACAGCTGTCCTACATACACACACCTCTCCACCATAAACACAGCTCAGCTAAACAGAAACAACAGCTATCCTATGTTCACACACACACTTTTCCTATATAACACTCAGCTCTCACCCATACACATATAAGTTTCCCCACATTCACATACAGCTCTTCTACTTACACAAGCACAGCTATCCAAAAAACAAACACGGCATTGGAACTTACACACACACACATATCTGCTACATACGGTGGCACGTGGCTCAGTGGTTAGCACTGCAGCGCTGGGGTCCTGGGTTTAAATCCCACCAAGGACATCTGCAAGGAGTTTGTATGTTCTCCCCGTGTTTGCGTGGGTTTCCTCCCACATTCCAAAGACATACTGATAGGGAATTTAGATTGTGAGCCCCATCGGGGTCAGTGGCAATAATGTCTGTAAAGCGCTGTTTAATTAATGGCGCTATATAAATATGTAACAAAATCTGCAAGGAGTTTGTATGTTCTCCCCTTGTTTGCGTGGGTTTCCACCCATATTCCAAAGACATACCAATAGGGAATTTAAATTGTGAGCCCTATCTGGACAGTGCCAATAATGTCTGTAAAGCGCTGTGGAATTAACGGCGCTATATAAATGATTAAAATAAATAATACACTGTTTGCTACACACACGCACATAGCTTATCTCCATACACACACAAAAAACTCATATATACAACATATACAGCTCCCCTATATCACTCACACATAGATATATATACTGTGTGAGACAGTGAAGGGGTGTGTGCTGGACGGCGTGTATATCTCGCCCAGGTTTCTTAGCTGGGGCGCATAAAATAGGTTGTCAGTGCGGTGTTCATTCCATTCCTATCTGGACAGGTTTGCAGTGCAACCCGGAGTGAACACAGCTGCTTAATTAGGCAGCCATAAGTACCTGCTTGAGTTCAGAGGGGGCTCTATCTCTCAGTCTGGATCTGACTTCAGACGCCATTGGAGCCTCATGTGAGCTGCACGCTGGTAACTACTGAACATATGTGTTGTTTTGGGCACAGGCTATTAGAGTCTGGACCCGGATAGAAAGGGTAATCTATCTAAGTGTAATTAGTGGCGGGACACGCCTAGGCTTTATGTTTATGATTTTGTTTTAATTTATGTTCTGTTTGCTGTGGACTTTAATAAAACTGGTTGCGGCCAGTTTTTAACAGAACCACTGTCTGTGACTGGTCTCTTTATGCCACTCCGTCTCCCCAAGACGGCGATCCCAGAGCTATATCCCCTGAAAAGCTTACAATTGGTGCTTGAATGCTGGGGCAGCACAGTGGCTGAAGACTTTGAAAAAAAAAAAAAAAAAGGTGTCTGCACCGCAAAACTGAACTTATTGTGGAGAAGACTGTGGAGTGTATATGTCTTGGGTGAAGGCTGTCAGCCAGCCCAAGATGTCCGGCAGTATGGAGGAGCTCATTAAGCAGCTGGCCCAGAACCAGCAGGCCATGCAGCAGCAACATCAGCAGGCCATGCAGCAACAACAGCAGAGCATGCAGCAGCAACAGCAGGCCATGCAGCAGCAACAGCAGGCCATACAGCAACAACACCTAGAGGCCCAGCAGAGCCAGCAGCAACAGCAGGAAACCAACCGGTTGTTACTGGAGCAGCTTGCAGCACTAAAAAAAACTCCTAGCACCTCGTCCCCGAATGAAGACGCCGGGTTACCGGCATTATCCGCTGTAAAAAAGGCGGTAAAACAGACTCTGCAGAAGATGACGCCTCATGACAATGTGGAGGCATATCTGGCTATATTTGAGAGACTGGCAGAGAAGGAGAATCTGCCACAATCTGAATGGGCTATGGTGGTTGCGCCCTATTTGACTGGGGAACCCCAAAAAGCCTATTTTGACCTCATCGAGCAGGACAGCAAAAACTATACTAAGTTGAAAGCGGAGATTCTTGCCCGCCTGGGTGTGACGAGGGCAGTCCGTGCCAGGAGAGTCCATAACTGGAGATACAGGCGAGACAAGCCTGCTCGCTCACAAATGTATGACTTGATTTCTTTGGTAAAGAAGTGGTTGGAACCTGACGTCAGCACCCCTGCCCAAATGGTTGAAAAGGTGGTGCTGGACCGGTACATCTGGGCCCTTCCCCTGAGGTCCAGCTCTGGGTCGGACAGGGAGACCCCAAAGATGCCGATCAACTGGTCAGCCTAATAGAAAGGTATTTCGCCACCAAAGACTATCTACGTGACCAGCCGTCCGAGCGATCATCAGTTCGGAATACCCGGCCTCCGTCATCTCCCGGTAAGAGGGTTCCAGCTGTGGGGGCAAGGGGGGCTGTTGATAGTCCGGGTCAGCCCCGAGGGGACATGTATGAGCGGAAGGGTGATACTTACCTACCAGGAGAACCCAGACCTAGGAAGGTCTCCCCGTCTGAACACACTGACCTGAGACAGTGTTGGAGATGCCGTGAACAAGGTCATATTTCAGCCAATTGTCCACTAGTGGGGGAACCTATGGACTGTGACGCTGGACAGTCTCTCTCGTTCCTCGCCGAGCCCGTGTGCGTGGCCACCCTAGTCGAGGAGACTGGCCCACAGCTGTGTCAGGTCGTGATAAATGGGTGCCCAGTACAGGCCCTACTCGACTCAGGAAGTCGAGTGACTCTGATACATGCTAGTCTGGCTGATGGGGACTTCGTCACAGATAGGTACCTAAGCGTGGTGTGCATACATGGAGACGTCAAAGTCTACCCAGTAACCTCCTCAGACTTCGTCACAAAACTCGGGGAGATCTCATATGAAGTGGGGGTAGTGAAGAACTTGATGCATCCCGCCATATTGGGTCGTGACTTTCCCCTGTTTTGGGGTCTTTGGAAAAAAAATGTTTCTGCTGGACAGTGTGATGAAGCTCCTACTGAGGGTGCGCAGTCCCGAGGGGCGGAACACAAGGCTAGTGGGCCGTTAAACTTATGTGATAATGATGACCATGATAATGATGATGATCATGATAATAATGATGACCATGATAATGATGCTGATGCTGATAGTAATCACGATAATGATATTGATAATGATGATGACTGTAAAAAAAATGATGAATTTCCATTTCAGGTGATGTTGGGGGAGGGGGAGGATGTTTCTCTAGAACAGAATGTCCCTGACCTACCGGTGTCCCGTGGCAATTTTGGGAGTGAGCAATTGCAAGACCCCACTCTTAAACATGCCAGGGAGAATATAACCGTTCTGAATGAGATCCCACAAGAGCCCGGCTCTGATGAAAAATTTCCCCATTTTGCCATGAACAATGACCTGCTATATAGGGTCACTAAAGTAAAGGGAGAGGCCGTGAGTCAGCTCCTAGTACCTAAGTCATATAGAAGTATGGTGTTAGGTTTGTCCCATAACCACGTGCTGGGTGGGCACCTGGGGATGGACAAAACCCAGGAAAGAATTCTTCAGAGGTTTTACTGGCCCGGGGTTTATCGAGATGTAGAGGATTATTGTAAAACCTGCCCCTCGTGTCAGATAAATGCTCCGGTGTCTCACTTCCGGAGTCCATTAATCCCGCTGCCGGTTATAGAAATACCCTTTGAAAGGGTAGCAATGGACTTGGTAGGTCCTATTGTAAAATCAGCCAGGGGACACCAATACATCTTAGTTGTCCTTGATTATGCAACCCGGTACCCCGAGGCGGTCCCTTTAAGAAATATGGCATCTAAAAATATTGCACGGGAACTTTTTCATATGTTTTCCAGGACAGGAATTCCTAAAGAGATCCTCACGGACCAAGGCACACCTTTTATGTCCAAAGTGATGAAGGAACTGTGTAAGTTGCTTAAAATCTCGCACATTCGGACATCTGTGTATCACCCCCAGACGGATGGGTTGGTTGAACGTTTTAATAAAACATTAAAACATATGTTAAAGAAAGCAGTAGAGAAAGATGGGAGGGACTGGGACTACCTGTTACCCTACTTATTGTTTTCGGTCAGAGAGGTTCCCCAGGCCTCTACGGGATTTTCTCCCTTTGAGTTGGTGTATGGTCGGCATCCGCGGGGCTTGCTGGACATAGCCAAGGAGGTTTGGGAAACCGAGACAACTCCATACAAGAGTGTTATAGAGCATATTGCCCAGATGCAAGAGAGGATGGCTAAAATTATGCCATTAGTGAAGAATCATCTGCAGAGAGCCCAAGAAGCTCAAAGCAGAGTCTATAATCGGTCAGCAAAAATTAGGTCTTTCAACCCCGGGGATCGAGTCCTAATTCTAATTCCCACAGTGGAAAGTAAGTTTTTGGCCAAGTGGCATGGTCCATACGAGGTCGTACAAAAAGTGAGCGAGGTTACTTACAAAGTACACCAACCCGGGAGACGGAAGCCCTACCAGATATATCATATCAATCTGATCAAGCCCTGGAGGGACAGAGAGGCATTGTTGGCCTCGGGTGAAGTAGAGAAAGGGGTAAAACCATCTCTACCTCCTGTGACCATTGGTGAGACATTGTCCGTGCACCAAAAACAGGAAGTACGGGAGTTTCTGCAGAAAAATCGGCAGAGGTTTTCTGACTTGCCCGGCCGGACTTCTCTCGTAAAACTCCATGTCGAGACTGAGCCCGGTACTAAGGTCAAAATAAAACCATACAGAATTCCAGAAGCCCGCAGAAAGATAGTCTCTACTGAAATCAAACGCATGCTAGACCTCGGGGTCATTGAGGAGGCCCAAAGCGAGTGGTGTAGCCCGATTGTTCTGATCCCAAAACCTAATGGAACCTGGAGGTTCTGTAATGATTTCAGAAAGTTGAACGAAGTGTCAAAGTTTGACGCATACCCGATGCCACGGGTAGATGAGCTAATCGAGAGGTTAGGGGGTGCCCGTTATATTACAACCCTCGATCTGACAAAAGGGTACTGGCAGATACCCCTATCTGAGGAGGCAAAAGAAAAAACGGCCTTTGCAACCCCGGAAGGTTTGTTTCAGTATCTGGTGATGCCATTCGGGTTGCATGGAGCCCCAGCTACCTTTCAGAGGCTTATGGACCAGATCCTACGCCCGCATCAAGCCTATGCAGCTGCCTACCTGGATGATGTGGTAATTTTCAGTTCTGATTGGGAGAGCCACCTCGCTAAGGTACAAGCCGTCTTAGACTCGATAGGCGGAGCTGGGCTGAACATAAACCCAGAGAAATGTGCAATTGGCCTAGAAGAGGCCAAGTACTTGGGCTATGTGATTGGCAGAGGGCTGATCAAGCCACAAATCGATAAAGTAGAGGCAATTCGAAACTGGCCTGTACCCCTCACAAAACGACAGGTCAAAGCATTTTTGGGCATCACTGGGTACTATCGCAGATTCGTACCAAATTATGCCTGCATTGCTGCCCCATTGACTGACCTGACAAAAGGGGGGAAGTCCAAAATGATAAATTGGAATCCGGAGGCAGAAAAAGCATTTCTGTCGTTGAAAATGGCTTTGTGTCAAAGACCAGTTCTGGTCACCCCTAATTTCAGGGAAGAGTTTCTTGTTCAAACTGATGCCTCTAATGTGGGGTTAGGGGCAGTGTTATCACAGGTCGTGAAGGGTGAAGAACACCCAGTCCTGTATCTAAGTCGAAAAATGACACCGGCTGAACAAAATTATGCCATTGTGGAGCGAGAGTGCCTCGCAATCAAATGGGCGCTGGACTCCCTACGGTATTACCTCTTGGGTAGGAGATTTAAATTGCAATCAGACCATGCTCCTCTGACATGGATGAAGCAGAACAAGGAAAGGAATGCCAGGGTGACAAGGTGGTTCCTTTCACTTCAAGAGTTCAATTTCTCGGTTGAGCATAGACCTGGGAAATTACAGGGTAATGCTGATGCCTTGTCCAGAGTTCACTGTCTCTTCGGAGTTTCTGACCAGTCCTCCGGTCTGGAAAGAGGGGGGGGATATGTGAGACAGTGAAGGGGTGTGTGCTGGACGGCGTGTATATCTCGCCCAGGTTTCTTAGCTGGGGCGCATAAAATAGGTTGTCAGTGCGGTGTTCATTCCATTCCTATCTGGGACAGGTTTGCAGTGCAACCCGGAGTGAACACAGCTGCTTAATTAGGCAGCCATAAGTACCTGCTTGAGAAGTTCAGAGGGGGCTCTATCTCTCAGTCTGGATCTGACTTCAGACGCCATTGGAGCCTCATGTGAGCTGCACGCTGGTAACTACTGAACATATGTGTTGTTTTGGGCACAGGCTATTAGAGTCTGGACCCGGATAGAAAGGGTAATCTATCTAAGTGTAATTAGTGGCGGGACACGCCTAGGCTTTATGTTTATGATTTTGTTTTAATTTATGTTCTGTTTGCTGTGGACTTTAATAAAACTGGTTGCGGCCAGTTTTTAACAGAACCACTGTCTGTGACTGGTCTCTTTATGCCACTCCGTCTCCCCAAGACGGCGATCCCAGAGCTATATCCCCTGAAAAGCTTACAATTGTATATAAATTATATATAAAAGTATATACAAACACATATACATAAACACAACCACTGTTTACATTACCACATTTTGAAATTCCTTTCAAGAATGGACTGATCACATGCTGTGAAAGGGCCTTCAGCTACACAGGACGTGCAGTATACCTGCAGGTCCCAGTTTCATTCTCTCCAGTACAGCACCGATCAGATAGATCAGTGTGGGGCAAGAACAGAGAAAACAGTTCTCTCAGTGATCAGGAAGGATGTTGTCAGCATTCTGCTCATTCAGAGTCAGCTGCCTCTGGACTATAACACACATACACTTTTTAGCAAGATTTTAATTTGCTAAACAGTGTGTTTTATTGTTTAGGTGATACAGGAGTTAAAAAGTACAATTGTTTAGAGTGCATGTTGCCATGTATGTTGTCACTAGTCAAAACCTAGAATTTTATCATCCTGGGTTCTTTTGCGGTGCCTTTACCACTGATAAGATGTCACATTCTTGCCTATATTTTTAATATTATTCCAGTTAGCTTTCTGTGCCTGACAGCCTCTTTATATGGCATATTGAGATGTACTTAAGTATTTGGTACCCATTAAATACCATTGATGGTGCCCATTTCAGAAGATGGATGGTGAAGGCCACCTCATTATATACTAATGCCTACTAAAAATAAATGAACTAGTGTATGTCAGGCATAGAGAAAATGAAAGTTTTTTAAATACATTTTACAACCAGTTTTTAATAGGCTGACCTCACATGTAGAGATTCCATGATATACCTTCCAGCTACTTTATGTAAATTAGAAGCAAATTGTTTGAAGATTACTTCTACCTAAATGGTAGAAAATGCACCTATCTTGGTGATGGATAGGACAGCTTGAGGGGATATGGAGGAGGCTGATTTTTGATAGGTGTAATGTAAACATTTTGCTATTAATTTAAGTAAAGTTTAAAAGTTTTCTAAGTATTAGACACACCCTAATTTTAAACACCCCCCAGGTTTAGTTAGTTAAAATATAGGAAAAACACTAACTTTACTGCTGTAGGGTAGAATGGAGTGGATAGAGATCTAATGTTAGTATTTCTCTGCAGCATGTATAATGTACACATGTACCTTTTGTAGCAGGCAGTTTATACGCTTTTTCTGGAGCACATACGTAATCACTTCACTGCTGCATGCACAGTATATGCACACTAAGCTCTGCTATGCATACACACAGCTCTGCAACATACATACACACATTTCAGTTACACACAGCTGTCCTACATACACACACCTCTCCACCATACACACAGCTCAGCTAAACAGAAACACACAGCTGTCCTATGTTCACACACACACTTTTCCTATATAACACTCAGCTCTCACCCGTACACATATACAGTTTCCCCACATTCACATACAGCTCTTCTACTTACACAAGCACAGCTATCCAAAAACCAAACACGGCATTGGAACATGCACACACACACATATCTGCTACATACGGTGGCACGGTGGCTCAGTGGTTAGCACTGCAGCGCTGGGGTCCTGGGTTTAAATCCCACCAAGGACATCTGCAAGGAGTTTGTATGTTCTCCCCGTGTTTGCTTGGGTTTCCTCCCACATTCCAAAGACATACTGATAGGGAATTTAGATTGTGAGCCCCATCGGGGTCAGTGGCAATAATGTCTGTAAAGCGCTGTGGAATTAATGGCGCTATATAAATGTGTAACAAAATCTGCAAGGAGTTTGTATGTTCTCCCCTTGTTTGCGTTGTTTCCACCCATATTCCAAAGACATACCGATAGGGAATTTAGATTCTGAGCCCCATCTGGGACAGTGCCAATAATGTCTGTAAAGCGCTGTGGAATTAATGGCGCTATATAAATGATTAAAATAAATACATACACTGTTTGCTACACACACGCACATAGCTTTCCTCCATACACACACAAAAAACGCATATATACAACATATACAGCACCCCTATACACACTCACACAAACAGATATATATACTGTATATAAATTTTATATAAAAGTATATACAAACACATATACATAAACACAACCACTGTTTACATTACCACATTTTGAAATTCCTTTCAAGAATGGACTGATCACATGCTGTGAAAGGGCCTTCAGCTACACAGGACGTGCAGTATACCTGCAGGTCCCAGTTTCATTCTCTCCAGTACAGCACCGATCAGATAGATCAGTGTGGGCAAGAACAGAGAAAACAGTTCTCTCAGTGATCAGGAAGGATGTTGTCAGCATTCTGCTCATTCAGAATCTGCTGCCTCTGGACTATAACACACATACACTTTTTAGCAAGATTTTAATTTGCTAAACAGTGTGTCTTATTGTCTAGGTGATACAGGAGTTAAAAAGTACAATTATTTAGAATGCATGTTGCCATGTATGTTGTCACTAGTCAAAACCTAGAATTTTATCATCCTGGGTTCTTTTGCGGTGCCTTTACCACTGATAAGATGTCACATTCTTGCCTATATTTTTAATATTCCAGTTAGCTTTCTGTGTCTGACAGCCTCTTTATATGGCATATTGAGATGTACTTAAGTATTTGGGACCCATTAAATACCATTGATGGTGCCCATTTCAGGAGATGGATGGTGAAGGCCACCTCATTATATACTAATGCCTACTAAAAATAAATGAACTAGTGTATGTCAGGCATAGAGAAAATGGAAGTTTTGTAAATACATATTACAACCAGTGTTTAATAGGCTGACCTCACATGTAGAGTTTCCATGACATACCTTCCAGCTACTTTATGTAAATTAGAAGCAAATTGTTTGAAGATTACTTCTACCTAAATGGCAGAAAACGCACCTATCTTGGTGATGGATAGGACAGCTAGAGGGGATATGGAGGAGGCTGTTTGTTTGATAGGTGTAATGTAAACATTTTGCTATAAATTTTTGTAAAGTTTCAAAGTTTTCTAACTATAAGACACACCTTAATTTTAAACACAACCCAGGTTTAGTTGGTAAAAATATAGGAAAAACACTTTTGCAACTAATTAAAATTTCCTGAAGATGTAAATTTGTAGGGTATTTGATAACACTAACTTTACTGCTGTAAGGTAGAATAGAGTGGATAGAGATCTAATATATACCTTCCAGCTACTTTATTTAAATTAGAAGCAAATTGTTTGAAGATTACTTCTACCTAAATGGCAGAAAATGCACCTATCTTGGTGATGGATAGGACAGCTTGAGGGGATATGGAGGAGGCTGTTTTTTGATAGGTGTAATGTAAACATTTTGCTATTAATTTAAGTAAAGTTTAAAAGTTTTCTAACTATTAGACACACCCTAATTTTAAACACCCCCCAGGTTTAGTTAGTTAAAATATAGGAAAAACACTAACTTTACTGCTGTAGGGTAGAATGGAGTGGATAGAGATCTAATGTTAGTATTTCTCTGCAGCATGTATAATGTACACATGTACCTTTTGCAGCAGGCAGTTTATACGCGTTTTCTGGAGCACATACGTAATCACATCACTGCTGCATGCACAGTATTGCACACTAAGCTCTGCTATGCATACACACAGCTCTGCAACATACATACACACACATTTCAGTTACATACACACACCTCTCCACCATAACACAGCTCAGCTAAACAGAAACACACAGCTTTCCTATGTTCATACACACACTTTTCCTATATAACACTCAGCTCTCACCCTTACACATATACATTTCCCCACATTCACATACAGCTCTTCTACTTACACAAGCACAGCTATCCAAAAAACAAACACGACATTGAACATGCACACAACACATATCTGCTACACACGGTGGCACGGTGGCTCAGTGGTTAGCACTGCAGCGCTGGGGTCCTGGGTTTAAATCCCACCAAGGACATCTGAAAGGGTTGATGTGTTGTTGTTTCCTTGTGTTGTGCGTGGGTTTCTAACGTACATATAATTCACAAATGACATAAACCAAATAAGGAATTTAATTGTGAGCCCATCTGGGACAGTGCCAATAATGTCTGTAAAGCGCTGTGGAATTAATGGCGCTATATAAATGATTAAAATAAATACATACACTGTTTGCTACACACACGCACATAGCTTTCCTCCATAGACACACAAAAAACTCATATATACAACATTATACAGCTCCCCTATATACACTCACACATACAGATATATATACTGTATATAAATTATATATAAAGTATATACAAACACATATACATAAACACAACCACTGTTTACATTACCACATTTTGAAATTCCTTTCAAGAATGGACTGATCACATGCTGTGAAAGGGCCTTCAGCTACACAGGACGTGCAGTATACCTGCAGGTCCCAGTTTCATTCTCTCCAGTACAGCACCGATCAGATAGATCAGTGTGGGGCAAGAACAGAGAAAACAGTTCTCTCAGTGATCAGGAAGGATGTTGTCAGCATTCTGCTCATTCAGAATCAGCTGCCTCTGGACTATAACACACATACACTTTTTAGCAAGATTTTAATTTGCTAAACAGTGTGTCTTATTGTCTAGGTGATACAGGAGTTAAAAAGTACAATTGTTTAGAATGCATGTTGCCATGTATGTTGTCACTAGTCAAAACCTAGAATTTTATCATCCTGGGTTCTTTTGCGGTGCCTTTACCACTGATAAGATGTCACATTCTTGCCTATATTTTTAATATTATTCCAGTTAGCTTTCTGTGCCTGACAGCCTCTTTATATGGCATATTGAGATGTACTTAAGTATTTGGGACCCATTAAATACCATTGATGGTGCCTATTTCAGGAGATGGATGGTGAAGGCCACCTCATTATATACTAATGCCTACTAAAAAAAATGAACTAGTGTATTCAGGCATAGAGAAAATGGAAGTTTTGTAAATACATATTACACCAGTGTTTAATAGGCTGACCTCACATGTAGAGTTTCCATGATATACCTTCCAGCTACTTTATGTAAATTAGAAGCAAATTGTTTTGAAGATTACTTCTACCTAAATGGCAGAAAACGCACCTATCTTGGTGATGGATAGGACAGCTAGAGGGGATATGGAGGAGGCTGTTTGTTTGATAGGTGTAATGTAAACATTTTGCTATTAATTTTTGTAAAGTTTCAAAGTTTTCTAACTATAGACACACCTTAATTTTAAACACAAGCCAGGTTTAGTTGGTAAAAATATAGGAAAAACACTTTTGCAACTAATTAAAATTTCCTGAAGATGTAAATTTGTAGGGTATTTGATAACACTAACTTTACTGCTGTAAGGTAGAATAGAGTGGATAGAGATCTAATATATACCTTCCAGCTACTTTATCTAAATTAGAAGCAAATTGTTTGAAGATTACTTCTACCTAAGTGGCAGAAAACGCACCTATCTTGGTGATGGATAGGACAGCTTGAGGGGATATGGAGGAGGCTGTTTTTTGATAGGTGTAATGTAAACATTTTGCTATTAATTTAAGTAAAGTTTAAAAGTTTTCTAACTATTAGACACACCCTAATTTTAAACACCCCCCAGGTTTAGTTAGTTAAAATATAGGAAAAACACTAACTTTACTGCTGTAGGGTAGTATAGAGTGGATAGAGATCTAATGTTAGTATTTCTCTGCAGCATGTATAATGTACACATGTACCTTTTGTAGCAGGCAGTTTATACGCGTTTTCTGTAGCACATACGTAATCACATCACTGCTGCGTGCACAGTATATGCAAACTAAGCTCTGCTATGCATACACACAGCTCTGCAACATACATACACACATTTCAGTATACACACAGCTGTCCTACATACACACACCTCTCCACAATACACACAGCTCAGCTAAACAGAAAACACAGCTATCCTATGTTCACACACACACTTTTCCTATATAACACTCAGCTCTCACCCGTACACATATACAGTTTCCCCACATTCACATACAACTCTTCTACTTACAAAGCACAGCTATCCAAAAAACAAACACGTCATTGGAACATGCACACACTCACATATCTGCTACATACGGTGGTGGGTCAGTGGTTAGCACTGCAGCGCGGGGTCGTGGGTTTAAATCCCACCAAGGACATCTGCATGGAGTTTGTATGTTCTCCCCGTGTTTGCGTGGGTTTCCTCCCACATTCCAAAGACATACTGATAGGGAATTTAGATTGTGAGCCCCATCGGGGTCAGTGGCAATAATGTCTGTAAAGCGCTGTGGAATTAATGGCGCTATATAAATGATCAAAATAAATACACTGTTTGCTAAACACACGCACATAGCTTTCCTCCATACACACACAAAAAACTCATATATACAACATATACAGGTCCCCTATATACACTCACACAAACAGATATACTGTATATAAATTATATATAAAAGTATATACAGTCATGGCCAAAAGTTTTGAGAATAACACAAATATTAATTTTTACAAAGTCTACTGCTTCACTTTTTCAAATGGCAATTTGCATATACTCCAGAATGTTATAAAGAGTGATCAGCTTAACAGCAATTCCTTGCAAAATCAATATTTGGCTAGAAAATGAACTTTATCCCCCAAAACACATTTCAACATCATTGCAGCCCTGCCTTAAAAGGACCAGCTAACCTCTTTTCAGTGATTGCTCCATTAACACAGGTGTGGGTGTTGATGAGGACATGGCTGGAGATCAATCTGTCATGATTAAGTAAGAATGACACCACTGGACACTTTAAAAGGAGGCTGGTGTTTGGCATCATTGTTTCTCTTCTGTTAACCATGGTTATCTCTAAAGAAACACGTGCAGTCATCATTGCAATGCACAAAAATGGCCTAACAGGGAAGAGTATCGCAGATAGAAAGATTGCACCTCAGTCAACAATCTATCGCATCATCAAGAACTTCAAGGAGAGAGGTTCCATTTTTGCCAAAAAGGCTCCATGGCGCCCAAGAAAGACCAGCAAGCGCCAGGACCGTCTCCTAAAAGTGTTTCAGCTGCGGGATCGGGCTACCAGCAGTGCAGAGCTTGCTCAGGAATGGCAGCAGGCAGGTGTGAGTGCATCTGCACGCACTGTGAGGCGCAGACTCTTGGAGCAAGGCCTGGTCTCAAGGAGGGCAGCAAAGAAGCCACTTCTCTCCAGAAAAAACATCATGGACAGACTGATATTCTGCAAAAGGTGCAGGCAGTGGACTGCTGAGGACTGGGGTAAAGTTATTTTCTCTGATGAATCCCCTGTTCGATTGTTTGGGACATCAGGAAAACGCCTCATTCGGAGAAGACAAGGTGAGCGCTACCACCAGTCTTGTCTCATGCCAACTGTTAAGCATCCTGAAACCATTCATGTGTGAGGTTGCTTCTCAGCCAAAGGAATTGGCTCTCTCACAGTCTTGCCTAAAAACACAGCCATGATTAAAGAATGGTACCAGAATGTCCTCCAAGAGCAACTTCTCCCAACCCTCCAAGAGCAGTTTGGCGGTCAACAATGCCTTTTCCAGCATGATGGAGCACCTTGCCATAAAGCAAAGGTGATAACTAAATGGTTCAGGGAACAAAACATAGAGATTTTGGGTCCATGGCCTGGAAACTCCCCAGATCTTAATCCCATTGAGAACTTGTGGTCAATCATCAAGAGACGGGTGGACAAACAAAAACCTAAAAATTCTGACAAAATGAAAGCATTGATTGTGCAAGAATGGACTGCTATCAGTCAGGATTTGGTCCAGAAGTTGATTGAGAGCATGCCAGGGAGAATTGCAGAGGTCCTGAAGAAGAAGGATCAACACTGCAAATATTGACTTGCTGCATTAACTCATTCTAACTGTCAATATAAGCTTTTGTTATTCATATGTTTTAAAATTATATTTCTGTCTGTGATAAAAACATCTGTCAAACACACACATAAAAACCAGAGGGCAGCAGATCATGTGAAAATATATTTGTGTCATTCTCAAAACTTTTGGCCATGACTGTACAAACACATATACATAAACACAACCACTGTTTACATTACCACATTTTGAAATTTCTTTCAAGAATGGACTGATCACATGCTGTGAAAGGTCCTTCAGCTACACAGGACATGCAGTATACCTTGCAGGTCCCAGTTTCATTCTCTCCAGTACAGCACTGATTAGATAGATCAGTGTGGGGCAAGAACAGAGAAAACAGTTCTCTCATTGATCAGGAAGGATGTTGTCAGCATTCTGCTTATTCAGAATCAGCTGCCTCTGGACTATAACACACATACACTTTTTAGCAAGATTTTAATTTGCTAAACAGTGTGTCTTATTGTCTAGGTGATGCAGGAGTTAAAAAGTACAATTGTTTAGAATGCATGTTGCCATGTATGTTGTCACTATTCAAAACCTAGAATTTTATCATCCTGGGTTCTTTTGCGGTGCCTTTACCACTGATAAGATGTCGCATTCTTGCCTATATTTTTAATATTATTCCATTTAGCTTTATGTGCCTGACAGCCTCTTTATATGGCATATTGAGATGTACTTAAGTATTTGGGACCCATTAAATACCATTGATGGTGCCCATTTCAGGAGATGGATGGTGAAGGTCACCTAATTATATACTAATGCCTACTAAAAAAAAATGAACTAGTGTATGTCAGTCATAGAAAAATGTAAGTTTTGTAAATACATATTACAACCAGTGTTTAATAGGCTGACCTCACATGTAGAGTTTCCATGATATACCTTCCAGCTACTTTATGTAAATTAGAAGCAAATTGTTTGAAGATTACTTCTACCTAAATGGCAGAAAACGCACCTATCTTGGTGATGGATAGGACAGCTAGAGGGGATATGGAGGAGGCTGTTTGTTTGATAGGTGTAATGTAAACATTTTGCTATTAATTTTTGTAAAGTTTCAAAGTTTTCTAACTATTAGACACACCTTAATTTTAAACACAAGCCAGGTTTAGTTGGTAAAAATATAGGAAAAACACTTTTGCAACTAATTAAAATTTCCTGAAGATGTAAATTTGTAGGGTATTTGATAACACTAACTTTACTGCTGTAAGGTAGAATAGAGTGGATAGAGATCTAATATATACCTTCCAGCTACTTTATCTAAATTAGAAGCAAATTGTTTGAAGATTACTTCTACCTAAATGACAGAAAACGCACCTATCTTGGTGATGGATAGGACAGCTTGAGGGGATATGGAGGAGGCTGTTTTTTGAGAGGTGTAATGTAAACATTTTGCTATTAATTTATGTAAAGTTTAAAAGTTTTCTAACTATTAGACACACCCTAATTTTAAACACCCCCAGGTTTAGTTAGTTAAAATATAGGAAAAACACTAACTTTACTGCTGTAGGGTAGAATAGAGTGGATAGAGATCTAATGTTAGTATTTCTTTGCAGCATGTATAATGTACACATGTACCTTTTATAGCAGGCAGTTTATACGCGTTTTCTGTAGCACATACGTAATCACATCACTGCTGCATGCACAGTATATGCACACTAAGCTTACTATGCATACACACAGCTCTGCAACATACATACACACATTTCAGTTAAACACAGCTGTCCTACATACACACACCTCTCCACCCTACACACAGCTCAGCTAAACAGAAACACACAGCTATCCTATGTTCACACCCACACTTTTCCTATATAACACTCAGCTCTCACCCGTACACATATACAGTTTCCCCACATTCACATACAGCTCTTCTACTTACACAAGCACAGCTATCCAAAAAACAAACACGGCATTGGAACATGCACACACACACACATATCTGCTACATATGGTGGCACGGTGGCTCAGTGGTTAGCACTGCAGCGCTGGGGTCCTGAGTTTAAATCCCACCAAGGACATCTGCAAGGAGTTTGTATGTTCTCCCCGTGTTTGCGTGGGTTTCCTCCCACATTCCAAAGACATACTGATAGGGAATTTAGATTGTGAGCCCCATCGGGGTCAGTGGCAATAATATCTGTAAAGCGCTGTTTAATTAATGGCGCTATATAAATGTGTAACAAAATCTGCAAGGAGTTTCTATGTTCTCCCCTTGTTTGCGTGGGTTTTCAAAGACATACCAATAGGGAATTTAAATTGTGAGCCCCATCTGGGACAGTGCCAATAATGTCTGTAAAGCGCTGTGGAATTAACGGCGCTATATAAATGATTAAAATAAATACATACACCGTTTGCTACACACACTCACATAGCTTTCCTCCATACACACACAAAAAACTCATATATACAACATATACAGCTCCCCTATATACACTCACACAGATATATAACAGGATTTTGGTTGCTTACCGTAAAATCTGTTTCTCGGAGCCTTCATTGGGGGACACAGGAAACCATGGGTGTATGCTGCTGCCACTAGGAGGCTGACACTATGCACAAAAAAATTAGCTCCTCCTCCGCAGTGTACACCCCTCCGACAGAAGCTAGGGAATTCAGTTAGTGAGAAAGCAGTAGGAGAAGCAATCTGAAAGAGACAGAAACCACAGAAAAAAACCCAAACTGTAACAATATAATACAGTAAACACAGCTGTTCGATTTGGGAGGGTGCTGTGTCCCCCAATGAAGGCTCCGAGAAACAGATTTTACGGTAAGCAACCAAAATCCTGTTTTCCCTATCGCCTTAATTGGGGGACACAGGAAACCATGGGACGTCTTAAAGCAGTACCCAAGGGGAGGGAACAGCAGGCAAGTCTTCCCAGGTCGGAGAACTGAGCTCCGTAACCTGCGAGGACTTACAAGTTAAGCCAGTATCCGCCGAAGCAATACATGGACTCTAAAGAATCAACTTGACAGACGCAAGGAAGATCCTTCCCTATGAAGACATTGTCGATCTAATATGTCCTGGCCGCATTGAAGCGGGGAGAAGAATGTAGTGTGTGGACCCACTTACCTAAGTATGAGACTTCACACAACCAAAGATACAAAGCCTGCTCAAGGAAGAAATCGTGTTACCTCCAAACTCTTCATTGAATTCATGCCTGGAGCAGCGATCCGCACTTGTTGATGCGTGCGGAGAATGAGATCCAATTCTGTCCAAGGTGGGAAAAACCTGATGCTGCCACCCTCGGAAATAAAATCAGAGAGCTGATCGAGGCTTTATTCAGTGTCTGTAAGAAAGAAGAGGTAAGTACCGACAAATAGATAGGGAGCTCTGGTATAGAGGTATCTCAAAGGCCCTTAGGACAGAATAGTGAAGGGTCATGAGAGTTATGGTGTACCTATGGGAGCTGACTCAATAAAACCAGCCACAACGTATAAACAGTCAATGGTAACCTATTTATGATAGGAGTAACGCACTGGGCAACGAAGAGAGCCTGAGGAGCACTGTAACCGGACCTACGGATAGTGCAAGGCCCGAATTACCGGATGGTGATGACAGGCCCCAGGTGAGCAACCTGAAACCAGGGCCCAGTGCGTAGCCAAAGAAAAAAGGTGGAACTATCTGGTACCGGATACCATCGTGTCTGACCTACCTGAAAAGTGGTCTGGCCACTCATGCTGAAACCGAGATCCACCGTATGGTATGGAACTCCTTCCCTGTGGTATGTGGTAGATGTTCTGTTAATAGACCGCAGTTGTTACTGATCATGGAAAACAGGCAGCCGAAGGTACCTGTAACTAACCTGAGAGCGGGATGAAACCGCGCTGCAGCCAACCAGAAGTATGAATACCGGTGCCTCTCACTGAGAGGTGATCGAAGGGAGCCTAAGCAGATGTGCAAAGGACACTGAGGTACGAGAAAGAGAGGGTTCCTGACTCACCTGCAAGGACAGAAGAGCAGGACTGACGCAGCACTTGAGCTCATCTAAACCACTGGAAAAAAACTGCGTGTATCGATGGTCGGTAGATGACACCAGTAAATCCTGGATAGCGGCTAGAATACTGCTGCCATAGGGCGCGGAGAACATGAAGGAGAATGCTTCTGACTCACCAGATACAGTACGGAATATCAGTACCACAGCAGAAGTCCACTCAAGACCCATCCGAACCATTGTCAATACGACAGTATCAAAAAGCTCTACCGTACCTGGTAGCTACGATTGGCTCTCAGCATCCCGCGACTACATTAGCGTGGAAAGAACCCTGGAGAAGGGTCTGGGAGAGATCCAATTCTGTGTTGCAGTCCAGGTCGGGATACCTGACAGCATTTGGTATAATAAAGGTCTTACCTGTAGAAGCCGCACTTCTGCGCTTAGGTATATCCTGTACAGACCTTTCTCCTGACGGTAGGACTGTAGGCTTGGAATCAGAGGGAGAGTAGACTTGCTCTGTCTTGCACCTGGGTTAAAACCCTTGGGATTTGTGGTCAGGTTCTTTGTCCACTGAGCCACAGCAGACATGCCGGAGAGACAGACTGTTACACAGCTGTCAGTTGGCCCCCCCAACACTACAGTCGTGAAGGGTTAGGAGCATCTCACTTCTCTGCTTGGAGAATAATGGCGGCCTTAGGAGAGGGGCTGCGAGGAAATGCAGGGTGAGTGCCTGTAAGCGTAGAAGCATATGATATGCCATAGTTCAAAAGGCCCCTAGGGCAGAACTGAGAATGGTCCTCTATGCTGGGAGTAACGCACTGGAACTAAGGATAACTTGAAGAACCCTGTAACTGACCGACGGGAAGTCAGTGCTAGGTCCGAATGATCAAGGTGATCAACTAGCAAACAGGGCCCAGTGCGTGGTCGAAGAAAAAACCTACGACCATCAGGTACCTGATACCGGCGTGTCTGACCTACCAGAAAAAGGTGTGGCCAGTCATGCTGCCGCTGAAAACCACCTTCTGGTATAGAGCTCCTTCCTGTGGTACTTGCAGATCTTCTGTAACTGAACCGCAGATGTTAATGTTCAAGAAAAAAACACACAGCAGACAAAACTTGTGACTAACCTGAAAGCGGACTGAAAAAACGCAGTTGCAGCCAACCAGATGTAGTGGACACCGGGCGTCTCTCACTGAGCAGTGAACAGAAGAGAGCCTGGGCAGATGTTGCAAAAGAGCCTGAGATATGAGAAAGAGGGCATTCCTGACTCACCGGCTAGAACAGAAGAGCAGGACCGATGCAGCCTTGATCTCAGCACATCTGAACCACTGATACAGCACGGAATACCAGTACCACGGCAGCAGTCCACTCAAGACTCGACTTATCCACTAAAAATATAACATTTTCATACGGCTCTACTGTACCTTGTGGGCGGTGCGCAGAAACCTGGAAACCGGATAGAGTACTGCTGCGATTGGCTCTCAGTATCCTGCGACTACAATCGTGCAGAGAGAACCCTGGAGATGGGTACAGGAGAGAGCCATTCTGTGTTGCGGTGTAGGTCCGTACACCTGACGGCATTAGGTATAACGGACCTACCTGTGGTAAACCTCCCCACGAAGACTGGTCAGACCTCATTTGGAATAAGGATTATCTTTATTCTCATTTGCACACGGAAAGCCCAGAAGCAATGGGATGAAACTGACTGGAAGGAGACACAGATTAGATATTAGAAAAAAAAACAAAAAAAAAACTTTTTGACAGTTAAGGTACTATCACACTAGGCGATATCGCTTAAGCGACACCGATTTTAAGACGCCTTTTATGAACGGTGAGCAACCTCGTTGGCGACTCATATGTCAGCGGCGCAGGCAGGGCTAAGTTTACTTTATGAGATCTTCCTGTTTGGAAGCTAAGTAGTGACCATATAGCGAAGTACAAAACGATCTCTGCCAGGTCGTGTCGTTGTCGTGATCACGGTGCGAACGCTTAGTGTGACAGTCCCCTTAGAGTGATCAACGAGTGGAACAGGCCCCACGAGAGGTGGCGAGCTACCTCCCAACGGAAGTCCCCAAACAGAGGCCCATCTGTCTGGGATGATATAGTGAATCCTGCTTTCAACAGGGGGTTGGACAAGGTGACCCAGGAGGTCCCTTCCAACTCTACCCTTCTATGATTGTAGATATAACCCGTACAGTCGTTTGTCCTGACGGAAGAACCGTAGACTTGGAATCAAAGGAAGAACAAACTCTACTCCCTGTTGTGCACCTGGGTTAAGACCCTTGGGCCTGCGATTGGTGGTCAGCTGCTTTGTCCACTGAGCCACAGCACACCTGCCGGAGAAAACCCTCTCTCTATAGCAGTGTTTCTCAACTCCAGTCCTCAGGACCCACCAACAGGTCATGTTTTCAGGATTTCCTTAGTATTGCAAAGGTGATGGAATTAATGCTTGAGCAGGTGATAAAATTATCACCTGTGCAATACTAAGGAAATCCTGAAAACATGACCTGTTGGTGGGTCCTGAGGACTGGAGTTGAGAAACACTGCTCTATAGAGTATCTCCATGAACTCAGATGCGAGGCAAAGACCTTGGAAGGTGGTCTGGACCGACTGAACGAAACCGCCTGATCTGCGGATTCCGTAGCGGTATCTTTGATGCCTAAGGTCTGAATGACTGCAACAATCAGGCTCTGCACCATATCCGTCCAGCTGGAGTATTGCTCTGAAACAGAATATCAGAAAGCAAGACCGCACTCGTTTTCAATATGCTTCAAGTGAATGTTTTTATTCAAACAGTGCAGGGATCACGATAGTGATAAAGCGAAACGTAATTTTTAACGTTTCGGCCACTGCCTGGCCTTGATCACAATATCGCTGTAAAGTAAGAATAGAGAGTGTATATTACATCAAGTGTATATAAATATATACAGAGTATATAGAGAATATTTAGAATATGTACAAAGTATATATCGAGATATGCAGAATTATACAAAAATATACAGAAATATATACAGAATTATGTACAAGGATTCATGTCATAGTAATTACTTCAACAAAGTGAATATTGTCCATAGTATGCTGTTGATTCCTAATAGGTTCAGGAGACATTTTTGACGAGGTCTAGGAAAAATAGTAGGTAGTATGGCATAACAAATAGCAATCCTATATAGAGATGTAGATAAAGAGAATAGAACATACCCTTAAAACAAGATATCCCAGGATGGGGACTTTGATATTCTTTAATGCGATCAATGTAAGATGAGGAGGATAGTCCTATATAGAAGCGGTAGTAAAAGATAGGTAAATAGTGAGTAAAGAAATAGATATATACAGAGTAGTACCTAATCGGTATCACATATATGAGTAATGTATTTACCCCTGGTTGTAGTGCAGGCAGATTTATTTGGGTATTCGTGCCTGTCTAAATATATAATACACTGT
This sequence comes from Oophaga sylvatica, assembly GCA_033576555.1. NCBI lineage: Eukaryota > Metazoa > Chordata > Amphibia > Anura > Dendrobatidae > Oophaga > Oophaga sylvatica. The sequence goes on from JARQOD010000004.1 coordinate 28,411,197, forward strand.
GGAAAAAGTCATTATAATGACTTTTTCCACAGTGTATTATATATTTAGAAACGTTAAAAATTACGTGTCGCTTTATCACTATCGTGATCCCTGCACTGTTTGAATAAAAACATTCACTTGAAGCATATTGAAAACGAGTGCGGTGTTGCTTTCTGATATTATGTTTGTGGGATAATCCATCCCGTTCACCGGCACCAGTTACTGTATAGTTGAGTGCTAGCCTTTCTTCTATCTACTTGCTCTGAAACAGGTTCGCCTCATTTTCCGAAAGCGCATCCAAAAATGCCTCGCCTGATCCCTTTGGGGAGAGGATCTAGAACGGTGCTCCAGCCTATATTTCTTATGGCCTGGATTGGACGGACCAGAATTTAAAAGCCTACAGCACCTGGTATTCCCATGCGGTCTCCTATCCAAGTACTAACCAGGCCCGACCCTGCATAGCTTCGGAGATCAGACGAGATTGGGCGTGATCAGGGTGGTGTGGCCGCAGGCGGGAGACTTGTGGTCCGTTGGCGAGTACGGGTGCTGAAAAGGGGCAACCTGTCTAATACGGACACTAGGGTCTGATACACCCAGGTGAGGTCCGCCACAGATTGTGACCGAGACATAGCCCACTCGGGGGTAGGGGTGTCCGAATCACTTTGGGCCGAAAGGGGCTCCTGGATGGGTACCGAAGGGAGGTGTGCATGGTGAGCAGTCCCACTAAATGGTGCCAGAAGAATGGGTGACCAACAAGAGAGAGAGGAGAGTGTTAGCTCTGCGGTGCAGAGCTACTCACAGATTCCTGTGTGCAGCAGCCCCGAGACTATCGCAGAGTCTGTCCACGAGCCGAAGATGTGATCCCAGCTCACGCTTCCTGGACGCTGCATGGCAGAGGAGGGGAGAGGACCATGGGCGCAGATGGCAAAACTAGGCTCAAGTGAAGCCGGGGCCTCGGGTAGGACCTGCAGCCGTCGGTGGAGCATGGGGAGCTAAGCGCCGTTATTCAGACAATATTGCCGCTGTTCCAGCCTACTGTGACGCAGAGAGAGGTGGGCGGAGCCAGAAGCAGCGCTGGGAGGAAGGACGGGCGGGAGAAAAGCCCGCCCGGAAGCCAGAGTGAAGGGGGCGGAGCCGGCTAAAAAACTAGGCCTGAGGTGAAGCCGGGGCCTGGATTAGAAATCAAGGCCGCCGATGGGGGGGAGGCGGCGCAGAAGTGACCCGATTGCCTCCCAGAGCCCCCACAAGGGCTGAAATAGAAAGTGGCCCCACAAGAATCACGTATCGATGCGATCCGGCGCCTGGAGCCCCCAAGAAAAAAAGGCAAGGGGGCCCCAAAGAGGAAGAAGCCTGGGCCTATAAAGGGCTGCCTTAGATCCCCCAGGTGAGCCGGAAGGGAGCGGAGAAGGGGTCCCCCGTGAACGCTAACTTTTCCCCCTTTCTTTGTCCTTATTTATCTATTTATTTTAAATAAATAATTCTTCTTTTCCTAAATCTTCTTTTCTTCTGTCTTCTCTTGTGTGGGGGGAAAGAGGGACATACCTCTAATGAGTTTTGGACGTCCGGCATCCGCTGTGGAACGTCTGTGTCTCCTACACCGACAGGCTCTGATGGGCGAGTGGGTGGGAGACGGAGGCAGGCCCTGGTCATCCTTCATTCTCCAGGTCACCTGAACACACTTCCATGTCTCCTTCACCGACAGGCTCTGGTGGGCGAGTGGGTGGGAGACGGAGGCAGGCCTGGGTCATCTTTCCTTTTCCGATCACCTGAACACCTGTCCGTGTCAGGGATCCATCAGGGGTCCTGCCGAGAACAGACATATGAGGATGCGGGGTGGCAGTACACGCCGTACTCATAGTCTCTGAGTGGGAGTACAGTAGTGACCGTTCACACTGTATCCCTCCGGAAACCTGAAAAGGAACGACGCACATTAGGTAGATATGGGTCTCCAGAGAGACCCGTGTCCACCTCCTACTGACACTAAGCAAAACTGAATTCCCTAGCTCCTGTCGGAGGGGTGTACACTGCGGAGGAGGAGCTAATTTTTTTGTGCATAGTGTCAGCCTCCTAGTGGCAGCAGCATACACCCATGGTTTCCTGTGTCCCCCAATTAAGGCGATAGAGAAATACTGTATATAAATTATATATAAAAGTATATACAAACACATATACATAAACACAACCACTGTTTACATTACCACATTTTGAAATTCCTTTCAAGAATGGACTGATCACATGCTGTGAAAGGTCCTTCAGCTACACAGGACGTGCAGTATACCTTGCAGGTCCCAGTTTCATTCTCTCCAGTACAGCACCGATCAGATAGATCAGTGTGGGGCAAGAACAGAGAAAACAGTTCTCTCAGTGATCAGGAAGGATGTTGTCAGCATTCTGCTCATTCAGAATCAGCTGCCTCTGTACTATAACACACATACACCTTATAGCAAGATTTTTCTTTGCTAAATGGTGTGTCTTATTCTCTAGTTGATACAGGAGTTAAAAAGTACAATTGTTTACAATGCATGTTGCCATGTATATTGTCACGAGTCAAAACCTAGAATTTTATCATCCTGGGTTCTTTTGTGGTGCCTTTACCACTGATAAGATGTCACATTCTTGCCTATAATTTTAAAATTATTCCAGTAAGCTTTCTGTGCCTGACAGCCTCTTTATATGACATATTGAGATGTACTTAAGTATTTGGGACCCATTAAATACCATTGATGGTGCCCATTTTAGGAGATGGATGGTGAAGGCCACCTCATTATATACTAATGCCTACTAAAAAATTAAGTAGTGTATATCAGGCATAGAGAAAATGGAAGTTTTGTAAATACATATTACAACTAGTGTTTAATAGGCTGACCTCACATGTAGAGTTTCCATGATATACCTTCCAGCAACTTTATGTAAATTAGAAGCAAATTGTTTGAAAATTACTTCTACCTAAATGGCAGAAAATGCACCTATCTTGGTGATGGATAGGACAACTAGAGGGGATATGGAGGAGGCTGTTTTTTGATAGGTGTAATGTAAACATTTTGCTATTAATTTATGTAAAGTTTCAAAGTTTTCTAACTATTAGACACACCTTAATTTTAAACACAACCCAAGTTTAGTTGGTAAAAATATAGGAAAAACACTTTTGCAACTAATTAAAATTTCCAACAGATGTAAATTTGTCGGGGATTTGATAACACTAACTTTACTGCTGTAGGGTAGAATAGAGTGGATAGAGATCTAATATATACCTTCCAGCTACTTTATCTAAATTAGAAGCAAATTGTTTGAAGATTTCTACCTAAATGGCAGAAAACGCACCTATCTTGGTGATGGATAGGACAGCTTGAGGGGATATGGAGGAGGCTGTTTTTTGATAGGTGTAATGTAAACATTTTGCTATTAATTTATGTAAAGTTTCAAAGTATTCTAACTATTAGACACACCCTAATTTTAAACACCACCCAGGTTTAGTTTGTTAAAATATAGAAAAAACACTTTTGCAACTAATTTAAATTTCCCGCAGGTGAAAATTTGCAGGGGATTTGATAACTCTAACTTTACTGCTGTAGGGTAGAATAGAGTGGATAGAGATCTAATGTTAGTATTTCTCTGCAGCATGTATAATGTACACATGTACCTTTTGTAGCAGGCTGTTTATATGTGTTCTCTGGAGCACATACGTAATCACATCACTGCTGCGTGCACAGTATATGCACACTAAGCTCTGCTATGCATACACACAGCTCTGCAACATACATACACACATTTCAGTTACACACAGCTGTCCTACATACACACACCTCTCCACCATACACACAGCTCAGCTAAACAGAAACACACAGCTATCCTATGTTCACACACACTTTTCCTATATAACACTCAGCTCTCACCCGTACACATATACAGTTTCCCCACATTCACATACAGCTCTTCTACTTACACAAACACAGCTATACAAAAAAACAAACACGGCATTGAAACATGCACACACACATATCTGCTACATACGGTGGCACGATGGCTCAGTGGTTAGCACTGCAGCGCTGGGGTCCTGGGTTTAAATCCCACCAAGGACATCTGCAAGGAGTTTGTATGTTCTCCCTGTGTTTGCGTGGGTTTCCTCCCACATTCCAAAGACATACTGATAGGGAATTTAGATTGTGAGCCCCATCGGGGTCAGTGGCAATAATGTCTGTAAAGCGCTGTGGAATTAATGGCGCTATATAAATGTGTAACAAAATCTGCAAGGAGTTTGTATGTTCTCCCCTTGTTTGCGTGGGTTTCCACCCATATTCCAAAGACATACCGATAGGGAATTTAGATTGTGAGCCCCATCTGGGACAGTGGCAATAATGTCTGTAAAGCGCTGTGGAATTAATGGCGCTATATAAATGATTAAAATAAATACATACACTGTTTGCTACACACACGCACATAGCTTTCCTCCATACACACACAAAAAACTCATATATACAACATATACAGCTCCCCTATGTACACTCACACAAACAGATATATATACTGTTTATAAATTATATATATATATAAGTGTATACAAACACATATACATAAACACAACCACTGTTTACATTACCACATTTTGAAATTCCTTTCAAGAATGGACTGATCACATGCTGTGAAAGGTCCTTCAGCTACACAGGACGTGCAGTATACCTTGCAGGTCCCAGTTTCATTCTCTCCAGTACAGCACCGATCAGATAGATCAGTGTGGGGCAAGAACAGAGAAAACAGTTCTCTCAGTGATCAGGAAGGATGTTGTCAGCATTCTGCTCATTCAGAATCAGCTGCCTCTGGACTATAACACACATACATTTTTTAGCAAGATTTTTCTTTGCTAAACGGTGTGCCAATAATGTCTGTAAAGTGCTGTGGAATTAATGTCGCTGTATAAATGATTAAAATAAATACATATGCAAATTGCCTCTTCAAACAAAGAGGACTTGTACTCTATAGCGCCACCTATTGGAAGTAGCGATCCTACAAGTCACAATCAACCCTTTAACGAGTCTTGTAATATGACTTAGGATAAAAGCCAAATCAGATTCTCCATTTGCAGACACGGTGTTTCGGACTATTGGTCCTCGTCAGTGCAAAGTAGGAGAGATCTGATTTGGCTAGATGAGAGGCTCTGGACTGGGGTCTGGGGGGTAAGGTTACTCCTTGTGGAGAGTGACATACCAGCTCTGGCGTGTCGAGGTAAGGAGGCTTATTCGCCGTGCAATGCTCCTCTGGGAAATTTTAATATGCAAATTGCCTCTTCAAACAAAGAGGACTTGTAAAATAAATACATACATGTTTGCTACACACACGCACATAGCTTTCCTCCATACACACACAAAAAACTCATATATACAACAGATACAGCTCCCCTATATACACTCACACAAACAGATATATATATATACTGTATATATTATATATGTATATACAAACACATATACATATTCACAACACAAACACTGTGTATAATGTCACCAGTGATCACTGTATTACCTGTACACTGACACTATATACAGAGCTCCTGTGTATGTCACTGGTGATCACTGTATTACCTGTACACTACACACTATATACAGAGCTCCTGTGTATAATGTCACCGTCTCCACCTTTTATCGGCGCCATCTTGTGACTGCAACTTCTTTCTGCGTGAAGTCAGAAGTAGCAGAAACCCTGTATCAGGCCACGTTCACATGTTCAGTATTTTACCTCAGTATTTGTAGGCCAAAACCAGGAGTGGAACAATCAGAGGAAAAGTATAATAGAAACACGTCACCACTTCTGTAGTTATCACCGACTCCCAATTTGCCCTTACAAATACTAAGGTAAAATGCTGACCAAATACTGAACGTTTGAATGTGGCTTTAGGCTGGTTTAACACATCCTGATATTTCTGGTACCGGAAAAAACATTAGTGGAGATGTCCGTGTGTGTAACATGTGTGGCAACGGTGTGCCGCATCAGTACCACACGGACGGCCTCCGGGGAAGAAGCGCTACAGTAAGCACTGTTGCCCGGCCAGGGGCGCACCTAAAATGAAGCTAGTTGATCACTTCGCCTAAAGCGGCATTGAATCCCTGAAGAAGTGTAAAAATCGATGTTTCAAATATATTCTTATTTAAAAGTATATGTATTTTACATGTGCGTCAGGTTAGGCTAGTAAAGAGTAAACCAGATTTATTTGTACTGATTTTACTACGAGGGGGCGCCATTTTGCAGTTCGCCTCAGGCAGCAGAGAGGCTAGGTTCATAGAGAGGCTAAGCGCCAGAAAAGGCGCATCTAATAATAGATGTGCCTTTTCTGGGGTGGCTGGGGCCAGATGTTAGTAGCCAGGGGGGGCCCAAAAACAATGGTCCCTCTCAAGGCTATTAATATCTGTCCTCACTCACTGGCTTTCCCTGTCTGGCGGAGAAAATACCGCGGGAGCCCACGCATTTTTTTACAACGAATTTACACGTTAAATTAACACCTACATGTCAAAAATTTTGCACACATACACTAATCTAATTATTACTCTAAAACATATATAAAATAAAATGGTTTACTGTATGCAAACCATGTGTCATTTCATGTCGGGCTCTGTAATGATTTTACAGAAGCCGACAATTGAAATATCGGCTATTCTGCTATCTATATCTCTATGAAATATATATACAGTATGTATATATATATAGAGATATATGAGGATTATTTGCTTTTTAAACGATGTGTACAGTTTTTTTTTAACAATGCTATTTTAACATGAGTTGTTACATAGAGAGAACTGCTCTATGTAAAACCTCATGGTAAATTCGCATTGCATACAGATTGCATAAGCATGTCATACGCATGTCATACGGATGTTCCGTGGAAAAATCACACGGAAATCGCATGACTCTCGCATAGCACTCGTCCGTTTTTTCGGTCCTGAAATCGGACCGTTGTTTTTTTCGCAAATGGGTATGAGCCCGTAGGCTGAAAATCTGCCACAATTGTGTCTTAGGCTAGTTTCACATTTGCGTCGTTGTGTGCAGTGCATCGTGCGCAATTAAAAATGCGTGCAAAAACGCTTACAAGCGCATGGTTTTTTAACGCATCAATGTACGCATAACGACAAAAAAAGTAGCGTTTGCATGCATTTATCAATCGTTTTGCAAGCGTTTGCGTTTTTTAGGCTCATGCTTTCTCAAAGTGTCATATTTCCACGGGAGGAAAATATTTGAAACAGACTCCACCAATGGGACATCAGTGGGCGAGTGTCATGGGACTTCTTTATATAGACCCTTTACAGCTGAATTCTTCAGATTTTGCTGCTGTTTCCTGTGTCACCATGGATCTGCGTTGGGAGAGTTTTCGCTACAACTTGGATCTGGACGCGCTGTTTCTGGCTTTTGCATTTGATTGCCAGCAACAAAGGGAGAGAGAGAGACAGCGAAGACGGCACCGGGGGCATTTTTGGAGACATCCGATTATTGAAGTCCGGGAGAGCCGTGTAGCGTACCACACCCTCTTCAGCGAGCTCCAGGGAAACCCGGCAAAATTTAATGACTATACCCAGATGTCACAAGAAAGCTTCATATATTTGCTTGGTCGTGTTGAAGGAGCCATCCGGAGACAGGACACACAGCTGCGTCATGCCATTCCTTCAGAGGAACGGCTCCTGGTCACATTACGGTATGTAATACTTAAAAACCAATGCGTGCATAATTTTTTTTGTTCTGCCATTGACTAAAAGCCTGCAGAATTATTGTTATGCCATGTACAGTTATTTTTTTCATGCCATTGTTTTGCCAAAGCCTAGACAATTACAATTTTTCTTCCTCTGTTTTGCAGATTCCTGGCTTCTGGCAAGACCCTCTCTTCACTCCACTTCCAGTACCGGCTTGGAATCTCCACCTTCTCGGGTGCGTACACCTGCCGGGCTTTGTGGGACTTCTCTGTCCTGAATTTATGCCCCTGCCCACCGCGGAAAAGTGGATTGAAGTATCTGATCAATTCCTGACAGTCTGCAATTTCCCCAACTGTTTGGTGATCGGTGGATGGGAAACACATCAGGATAACAAAACCCCCAAAAAGTGGCTCTGAGTACTATAATTATAAAAAGTACTTTTCTACAGTACTCATGGCCATTGCGGATGCAGACTGTCAGTTTATTGCGATGGACACTGGGGCATTTGGGCGGGGCAATGACTCTCAGACTTTTAAGAACTCGGACATGGGCCGTAGGTTGTATGGCAACCATTTTAATTTCCCCGTGCCACGGCCTCTTCCCCACACCGAAGGTCCGCCACTGCCATTTGTAATGGTTGGGGATGAGGCCTTTCAAATGTATACAAACCTGTTGAATCTGTATTCTAGCTGGGACTTGGACCACACAAGAAAAATATTTAATTACAGACTGACCAGGGCCAGAAGAACTGTAGAGTGTGCCTTTGGGATTCTTGTGTCCAGATGGCGCATTCTAGGGACAGCCATTAATCTGAAACTGGAAACAGTGGATGAGGTGGTGAAAGCCTGTGTGGTTCTTCACAATTTTGTTATGGCTAAAGAGAGCCCTAACTTTGAACTTGATGAACCAGCTGCCAACCCATTGCCTGATTTCACTTAGCACCCTCTCAGGTCATCAGTTGAAGTTGGCCAAATGAGGGACCAATTTGCGGCCTACTTTATATCTGATGTGGGACGTGTGTCATAGCAAGATCAAATAGTCTAAAAAAATTTTATTGTGCGTATGTTAATAAAAAAACAGTTTTCATACCAGTACCGAGTGCACTCTGTTTTTATACACTCCAATACAATAATCACCTGCCCAGGTGTCCCAGTGAAGTCAGGATGCTGTGTTTTGTGCATCCTGACTTTAATAGGACTCCTACCAGGTGAGGCTACAGAGAAAAGTTGTATGACCTTCATCATCTCTCCCGTCTGTGTTCAAACAGAGATACTGCAGCGACAGTGGAGATACAACAAATATTTTTCACCTGGACTGATGTTACAAATAGTGATTTTGGGTTGCAATAGCATCCTTCACTCTTTATGACACCTGACCATAAGAGTATAGATATTATTTGTAGTATCTCCACCATGGCTTCAGTATGCATGCACACTGGAGAGATGATAAAGTATAGACATCCCCTGGCCTGGTGTCATGCTGAAGTCAGGATGCCAAAAAAAGCATCCTGACTTCAGAATTTAATGACACCTGGGCAGGTGAATACACATATGAGTAACCACCAGCATCTATCCAGTCTGCGTGCAATAGATGATGCAGACTGAAGCGACGCTGCAGATGACAACTCATAGGTATAGTCACCTGGCCAGGTGTGATAGTTATGATACCAGGCCAGGGGATTGTAGATATGATGTGTATTTTCTCCATCATCTTTTCAGTTTATTCACCACACACTGAATAGAGGATGTTGTTAATTACAAGGTATATCTACAATCCCCTGGCCTTGTGTCACAAAGAGTGAAATGTTGATGGGCAAAACACACCATCCTCAATTCACTCTTTATGATACCTGAAAAGGTGAGAATAGATATGCCTTGCACTAACCAACATCCTCTATTCAGTCTACTAATATTTGTTAACTGAAGAGACTAGTGGTGAAAATACAAGTCATATAATTGTGTTTTTGACAACACATAACTCCAGGACTGACACAAGAAGCATGTGTCGGTACTGGAGCTATGTGGTGACAAAATCACAAAGTGTACGGCGCAGTGTGTGTACGGCACTGTGTGTGTAGGCGGCGAAAGACACAATTAAACCAAACAGTTGGGGAAAAAAAATTCACATTTATTTTATACAAGACAAAAAAACAATTAACGGGACCGACGTTTGGGGGAAGATGGTGGGAACTTGGGGGTGTGGAGGGACGAGGAAGGACTTAGGGTGGGCGACGAAGGGGTTCGAGGGGAAGGGGCGATGAAAGTTGTGGGGGAAGGCAGCGGGTCAGACACCGAGGGAGGTGAGGGGGGAGGGAGGACAAACGTTTTTAGCTTTTTATGGAGTCGTCGTCCAGTCTTTTTTCCGGGAACTGGGTGACCTCTGTGAACTGGGTGACCTCTGTGAACTGGGTGACCTCCGGGAACTGGTTGACCTCCGGTAACTGGGTGAAATATTGGTACTGGGTGACCTCCGGGAAGTTTGTTCAGTCCGGTAACTGGGTGACCTCAAACTGGGTGACCTCCGGGAACTTTGTTCAGTCCGGGAACTGGGTGACCTCAAACTGGGGGACCTCCGGGTACTTTGTTCAGTCCAGGAACTGGGTAACCTCAAACTGGGGACCTCCGGTAGCTGGGGGACCTCCTGCCAGGGTCCGTGGTCCTGAAGACCGAGTGATGGTCCCCCAGCTTCTGCTCGGTGGTGGCATCCCTGGAGGTGGAGGAGGTCCAAGCAGGGGTGGAAGTCCAAGCCGGGGTGGAAGATGTCCAAACAGGAGCAGCGCTTGGCATGGTGGTGGTTGGGGAGTGTCCAGCTGCATTGTGACTTGGTGTGGTGTACAGTCATGGCCAAAAGTTTTGAGAATGACAAAATATTATATTTTCACATGATCTGCTGCCCTCTGGTTTTTGTGTGTGTGTGTTTGACAGATGTTTTTATCACAGACAGAAATATAATTGCAAACATATGAGTAACAAAAGCTTATATTGACAGTTAGAATGAGTTAATGCAGCAAGTCAATATTTGCAGTGTTGACCCTTCTTCTTCAGGACCTCTGCAATTCTCCCTGGCATGCTCTCAATCAACTTCTGGACCAAATCCTGACTGATAGCAGTCCATTCTTGCACAATCAATGCTTTCATTTTGTCAGAATTTTTAGGTTTTTGTTTGTCCACCCTCTCTTGATGATTGACCACAAGTTCTCAATGGGATTAAGATCTGGGGAGTTTCCAGGCCATGGACCCAAAATCTCTATGTTTTGTTCCCTGAGCCATTTAGTTATCACCTTTGCTTTATGGCAAGGTGCTCCATCATGCTGGAAAAGGCATTGTTGATCGCCAAACTGCTCTTGGAGGGTTGGGAGAAGTTGCTCTTGGAGGACATTCTGGTACCATTCTTTATTCATGGCTGTGTTTTTAGGCAAGACTGTGAGAGAGCCGATTTCCTTGGCTGAGAAGCAACCCCACACATGAATGGTTTCAGGATGCTTAACAGTAGGCATGAGACAAGACTGGTGGTAGTGCTCACCTTGTCTTCTCCGAATGAGGCGTTTTCCTGATGTCCCAAACAATCGAAAAGGGGATTCATCAGAGAAAATAACTTTACCCCAGTCCTCAGCAGTCCACTGCCTGTACCTTTTGCAGAATATCAGTCTGTCCATGATGTTTTTTCTGGAGAGAAGTGGCTTCTTTGCTGCTCTCCTTGAGACCAGGCCTTACTCCAAGAGTCTCCGCCTCACAGTGCGTGCAGATGCACTCACACATGCCTGCTGCCATTCCTGAGCAAGCTCTGCACTGCTGGTAGCCCGATCCCGCAGCTGAAACACTTTTAAGAGACGGTCCTGGCGCTTGCTGGTCTTTCTTGGGCGCCCTGGAGCCTTTTTGGCAACAATGGAACCTCTCTCCTTGAAGTTCTTGATGATGCGATAGATTGTTGACTGAGGTGCAATCTTTCTAGCTGCGATACTCTTCCCTGTTAGGCCATTTTTGTGCATTGCAATGAAGACTGCACGTGTTTCTTTAGAGATAACCATGGTTAACAGAAGAGAAACAATGATGCCAAGCACCAGCCTCCTTTTAAAGTGTCCAGTGGTGTCATTCTTAATTAATCATGACAGATTGATCTCCAGCCATGTCCTCATCAACACCCACACCTGTGTTAATGGAGCAATCACTGAAAAGAGGTTAGCTGGTCCTTTTAAGGCAGGGCTGCAATGATGTTGAAATGTGTTTTGGGGGATAAAGTTCATTTTCTAGCCAAATATTGACTTTGCAAGTAATTGCTGTTAAGCTGATCACTCTTTATAACATTCTGGAGTATATGAAAATTGCCATTAGAAAAAGTGAAGCAGTAGACTTTGTAAAAATTAATATTTGTGTCATTCTCAAAACTTTTGGCCATGACTGTAGTCGTGTCCAGCATGGCTTGGAATGCTGGTGGCCGTGCAGTGGTATGCAGCAGAAGTCGGTAGTGAGGTGAAGCGAGTCAGTGCTGGCACGGTTGGGAAAGGCACCACTGGCTACTGCACGTACCGACTCTGCTGCATAGCCAGCGTGTAAGCAGTGTTGCAGGCCTGCATCACAGTCAGCTGGAGATCAGTACTAAGGTGTTCCGCCATGCCCCGTTCAATTTTATTAAAAAAATGGTGCGCTGTTCTGTTGAAGTCGGCTTTAAGATGGTCAAGGCGACGCTCAACAGACAGGAAGCGGTGTTCCATTAGTGCAAAACCGCTATCCACTCTGTCGCTCAACGACTTGAGGCCTTTTGAAAAACCGTGCTCAAGTGAATGAACTCGGGCATGAGATTCCTGTCCGAGGCCTTCTGCCGCTGGCGGGAAGTGCCCGCAAAACCAGTGGCAGAGACCTGGGTCAGGGGAACACCTGATTGACCAGCTTCCTGGTCTCCAGCTGTCTGTGTTGCCGACCCACAAGGTGCTTCTTGGCTGGTGGATGGCTGGGACGGGTCCGAGGCAGCTCTCTGAAGGACCGATCCAGGACCAGGTTGCAGGGTGCTGCTCCAGGTGCTGTGAAAAAAAAAATCATGCATTTACAATACTAAAAGCGCCAACTCCTGTGGAATAGAAAAACACAGAGTAAACACAATACAATACAACAAAATACTTACACTCTGGTGGCAAGGACCGGTCTTAAGAACGCCAAAGCCCGATGGTAGTGATATTTTCAGGTGGTCCTTGTTGCAGCACCACTGGCAACCGGTTCTCCTGCCTCAGGTCCCTGTTGAAGCGGTCTTTCATCGAGCACCAATGGGTTCTGATCTTGTTCACTGTGGAAAAGCAAAAATAAAATTTAGACAATGCACTGTAGGCCGAGATAACACAAATGTGTGTGATGATAGAAACTCACAGGAGTTACTAGCATCACAAACAGTTGTGTCAGGGGCGGACATATCATTGGTGCAACCTGTGCAGCCACACAGGGGCCCAAGAGGTGAGGGGGCCCATTTATACCTCCAAAGCAGGTGCAATTTTGCATTTTTAGAAGTTCTTGGGCTGCAAAGGGCCCATGTATTGTTCTTGCACAGGGGCCCTTTTCTGACTTTTTCCACCAGTGAGTTGTGTGATCCTGGCCAAGGTCACTGCAGCATCACACAGCATTGAAATACTTACGAAATTCCTTGCGGACCCGGGGAGAGGCGTTGTCCCAGCCATCCATCAGCGCTGTGGCCACCTCATTCCAGAGCCGCTGGATCACCACGTTGTCACAGTGCATTGGATCATGGCTGTCTCAAAACGGGTCTCGCTCCTGGACCAACTGTATAAGGGCGTCATTGTCCAGGGCGAGTTCCTCATCCCGTTGTGGAGCCTAGAAAAGAAAGCAAAACATTAACCTTGGAAAGATTTGGAAATGAAAAAGATAGAAAACAAGACAGAATAGAAGCAAGATTGAGAATATAAGCAAGATTGAATAGGAAAAACAGGCAAGAAAAAAGTCAGGGGGAAAAAAGAGTACAATCTGTCAGTCTATACTTACAGGCAGGGCTGCCACTAGGAATTTCGGGGCCCCATACTGGCAAAATTTATGGGGCCCCCTTGAGACTCCGCCCAGGCTCCACCCCCCAGTTCCGCATCCACCCTAGCTCCTCCTCCTCCATTACGCAAACCTTAATAAATCCCTCCGCCCTTTCATGGAAAAACTTCACTTCTGCATCATGCCCTCACCAATGACACATTAACACCAATCACTCGATGAATATGCAGCATTTTGCTTGTTTAGTATAATACACCCCATAGTCCTCCATATATTATAATGTGCACCACAGTCATCCATATTGTAAAGTGCACACCCCATAGTCCTCCATATAATATAATGTATCCTGTGAGACAGTGAAGGGGTGCGTACTGGACGGGGTGTACAGTATATCTCGCCCAGGTTTCTTAGCTGGGTCGCATAAGGAATATAGGAGTGAAGGTAGGATGGCAGTACGACGTTCACTCCACTCCTCATCCAGTACAGGCTTGCAGCTCAACCCTGAGTACACACAGCTGCTTAATTAAGCAGCCAGAAATAGGTGGTAGAGTTACACAGACAGAGCTCTCAGTCTGAATCTGACTTCAGACGCTGCAGGAGTCTCCTGGAAGCCAAGCTCTGGTAATTATAAAGCTGTGTTGTTGTGGCCAGGCTGCTAGAGTCTAGACCACAGTAGTGAGGGAACTAACTGTGTCTAGTTAGAAGCCTGACAGGCTTAGGATTTTGTTTTATGGTTTTGTTTTATGCTTATTGCTGTGGACTTTTAATAAAACTGGTTGCGGCCAGTTTATACCAGTACTGCTGTCTGTGATTGAACTTTTCAATGCCACTCCGTCTACCCGAGACGGCGATCCCGGAGCTAAACCCCTGAACAGTCTACAATCCATAGTCCTCCATATAGTATAATACACTCCTAATAGCCCTCCATATATTAAAATACACTCAGTCATCCATATAGTATAATACATTCCTCATAGTGCTCCATATAGTATAATGCACCGCCATAGTCATCCATGTAGTACAATTCACTTCCCATAGTATAATGCACCCCATAGTTCTTCATATGGTATAATGAATTCCCCATAGTCCTCGATACAGTATAATGCAGCCCACATATTGTATAATGCAGTCACCCTATAGAGCATAATGCAGCCACCCCACAGAGTATAATGCAACCACCCCAGAGTATAATGCAACCACCTCACAGAGTATAATGCAACCACCTCACAGAGTATAATGCAACCACCCCACAGAGTATAATGTAAACCCCCATAGAACATAATTGAGCCCCCTTATATAGTATAATGTAGCCCTCCATAAAATACAATGTAGCCCTCCTTATATAGTATAATGCAGCCCCATAGAATATAATGCAGTTCCCTCATAAAGTATAATGAAGCCCCCATACAATATAATCTAGCCCCCCCATAGAATACAATGTAGCCACCTCATACAGTATAATGTAGCCCCCTCATAAGAGTATGATGCAATCACCCCTCATAGAATATAGTAAATATAATACAGCCCCTCATAGAATATAATGTATCCCCAAATAGAATATCATACAGCCCGCCTCCCCAAAGGAATATAATGTAGCCCCCACATAGTACATTGCGCGGCCCACATAGTATACAGCAGGACCCACATAGTATACAGCACGGCCCACATAGTATATAGCAGGGCCCACATAGTATATAGCACGGCCCGCATAGTAGATACCCCGGCCCGCATAGTATATAGCATGGCCCAAATAGTATATTGCACTGCCCACATAGTATACAGCAGGGCCCAAATAGCATACTGCAGGGCCCACATATATATATTGCAGGGCCCACATAGTATATAGTGTGGCCCACATAGTGTACAGCGTGGCCCACATAGTATATAGCAGGGCCCACATAGTATATAGCAGGGCCCACATTGTACAGCAGGGCCCACATAGTGTACAGCGTGGCCCACATAGTATATAGCAGGGCCCACATAGTATATAGCAGGGCCCACATTGTACAGCAGGGCACACACAGTATACAGCAGGGCCCACATAGTATACGGCAGAGCCCACATAGTATACGGCGTGGTCCACATAGTGTACAGCGTGGCCCACGTAGTGTACAGCGTGGCTGGCCCACATAGTGTACAGCGTGGCCCACATAGTATATAGTAGCAAGGCCCACATTATACAGCAGGGCCCACATAGTATATAGCAGGGCCCAGATAGTGTACAACGTGGCCCACATAGTATACAGCTCTGCCCAAATAGTATACAGCTCTGCCTAAATAGTATACAGCGCTGCCCACATAGTATAGAGTGCTGCCCACATAGTATACAGCGCTGCCCACATAGTATACAGCGCTGCCCACATAGTATACAGCGCTGCCCACATAGTATACAGCTCTGCCCACATAGTATAGAGCGCTGCCCACATAGTATACAGCTCTGCCCACATAGTATACAGCGCTGCCCACATAGTATACAGCTCTGCCCACATAGTATACAGCTCTGCCCACATAGTATACAGCTCTGCCCACATAGTATACAGCTCTGCCAAATAGTATACAGCTCTGCCCACATAGTATACAGCTCTGCCCAAATAGTATACAGCTCTGCCCACATAGTATACATCTCTGCCCAAATAGTATACAGCTCTGCCCACATAGTATACAGCTCTGCCCACATAGTATACAGCTCTGCCCAAATAGTATACAGCTCTGCCCACATAGTATACAGCTCTGCCCACATAGTAAAACGCTTGCCCACATAGTATAGAGCCTGCCCAATAGTATACAGCTCTGCCCACATAGTATACAGCTGCCCACATAGTATACAGCTCTGCCCACATAGTAAAACAGCTCACTGGCCCACAATATGTGCCAACAAATAGCCGCCACATGCCTGCCCACATATACAGCCTGCCCACATATATCAGCTCTGCCCAAATAGTATACAGCTCTGCCCAAATAGTATACAGCTCTGCCCACATAGTATAGAGCGCTGCCCACATAGTATACAGCTCTGCCCAAATAGTATACAGCTCTGCCCACATAGTATACAGCTCTGCCCAAATAGTATACAGCTCTGCCCAAATAGTATACAGCTCTGCCCACATAGTATACAGCTCTGCCCAAATAATATACAGCTCTGCCCAAATAGTATACAGCTCTGCCCACATAGTATACAGCTCTGCCCACATAGTATACAGCTCTGCCCACATAGTATACAGCTCTGCCTAAATAGTGTATAGTACCCCCCATATAACACAGCCCTCATCTCACCACTCAGCCTCGCCCCCCAGGAATGGCCCCACAGCCACAGTTCAGTACTCACTGACATATTGAAATAAAAAAAAACACTCCTCACCTCTCCTCGTGCCCGCGCTGCTCCCAGCTCCTGTCTCCTGCACAGTGAGTGAGTGATGACGTCATCGCGCACCCGCTGTGTCAGAGACAGAGCGGGGAATGATTGGAGAGGGAGCGTCAGCTGACGCTCTCTCCTCCATCATCGCTTTGAACTGTACCGGCAGACGCCGGTATAGTTCAAAGCAGCGGGGCGGGGGGAGTCAACGCTGGGGGCAGGCGGGCCCCCCTGCCTTACAGGGGCCCCCATAGTGGCTGCGTGATGTGCCGCTAGCTGGGGGCCCCTTGGGGAGCAAGGGGAGCCTCAAAATGTTGGGGGCCCCCGGGCCCGAGCGCGGACCGGCGTACTCGGGCGGCAGGCCCCCTAATCACCGGGCCCCATACTGCAGTAAGGGTTGTCATGCCTTGATGGCGGCCCTGCTTACAGGCCGCTCCCCGCCTGCACACGGACGGCTGCTCCCGTTCTTCCTCCGCTGCTGTGGGCGATGTGGTCTGAAAAAAAAAATTAAAAATTTGCCACATGTGTCCATGCAACAGCAAATACTTACCAATCAGTATGGAAGGAAGGTACTCACTTCACCCTCTGCTTGGGCCAGTTCACCAGGGGCCGGTTGATATTCCTCTCCAGAAGACATGCTGCAATAAAAAAAGAGACATTAGTACCTAATAAATTGAGAAAAAAGGATTGAAAGACATTAGGTTTTATACTCACATTATCCAAGTTTCAAAGCTGTCCAAGTTTTTCCAATGCAGGAATAGCTGCTGTCTCTCTGGCTGTAGCTGCTGTCTCTCTGGCTGTAGCTGCTGTCTCTCTGGCTGTAGCTGCTGTCTCTCTGGCTGTAGCTTCTGTCTCTCTGGCTGGCTGTAGAGTAGTGGACTGAATTGCCAACACCTTCTTTTATATACACTACCCCCATACAATGTTTCTTTGTTTAGGGGGTGGTTTAAACCAGTGTCTAGACATGTGTAATCTTTGACAACGCATGCTTAGCAAAATGCTGACGTGCGCCTGTCCAAGCGCACGTCAGCGATCACATAGACTGTAATGTGTTGTTTTGGCGCACTCCGTGCGCGATGCGAGCGCATGCGTCTTTTTAACGACTTTGGGCGGACCAAAAGATGCAACATGTTGCGTTGTGCGCGCTAAGTCGCTCACGTCGAAATAACGCAAGCTCACGAAAACGCTGGTGATCGCATGCTAACGCTAAACCATGCGCCCCCCCATGTTAAACATAGGGGCGCATGGCGCATGCGATCGGATGAGCATGATGCGCTGCGCTAAAAAACGCTAATGTGAAACCAGCCTTACTGACAGAAGTGCCGACATTTCTGGCCATGATCACAGTCTTTGGTGGTTGCTTTCACCTTCTCCTTCTTTTATCACCCAGTGATCGAACATCAGTAATAACCAGAATAATCACATTGCTGAAAACTTTCTCTTGGTCATATCGCAGTTTTTTCAGTTAATTTGGGAGAATTACGGCAAAAAAGGTGAAATAACTTGTGACTAAACCCTAAAGTAAAGCTAGCCGCCAAGTGACGGAGGTTACTATACAGTAAATGTTTTGTTCACTAGAGGGCAGATGAAGACTACAGATACATTACAATGGATCAGTCTCTTGATGACTGACCTCTAAATTGCACCCACTAAAGGACGACGTACTGAACAGTTCAATGAGAAAACAATTAGGCCTCATTCACATGTCTGTTTTTGGTGTATGTTTACATCACAGTAAAATCTGTGAGGCTATTCACATATTAGGGTTTTTGCAGGTTTTTTTTTTTTTTTTTTGCTGACCCATCAACAATTAGGAGAGGTCATCAATATTGGAAAGGAGCAGGCCTGAAACCCAGCAGCCCCACCGATCAGCTGTTACTAGCAGCCGGATGTAAATAGTGTATGAAGAGAATGACCAGTAATTTCTCACACTGCTTAAAGGGAATCTGTCACCCCATTTTTGTCATATCAAGCTACCGGTAGGTATCATATATCCTGATACCCCCGTTTTGATAGCAAAATAACTTAGTAAAGTCGGGATTCTTTTCTGTAAATCAGGGCGGTACGGAGGGCAGCGTTTTCTCTCTTCACCCCCCCGCTCCTCTGCATCTCTTGCGTAGGCCGTCTGTGAATCGCACAGACGGCGTTCTGCTTCCCGCGATTGCGCTTTTCAAATTCCCCCGCGCCTGCGCAGCGTGCTTTGCCCAACAGTGGTCAAATCTTTAGTTGATATGGCAAAAATGGGGTGACAGATTCCTTTAATGGCCTCCCCAAGGTACTGCAGATAAGATTCTATTGAAAGGAATAGGAGCTGAGGAATGGTAACAGCTGATCGGTGGAGAAGGCTGGAGTTGGACCCCACCATCTGATAATGGCTTATCCTGAGGAGAGGTGCAGTGGGAAAAAATGTTTAGGGCTACGCTTCCACCAGGGGCGGACACAGACCTAAGATGGCCCCCGTGTAAGAACAGTATCTGGGCCCCTCTTTGTATCTGTGACAAAAGCTGATTTCTGTTTTGAAGGTGGAAATAGGCTCCTTACGCTCTTGGGTCCCTGTGAGCCTGCAGAGGTTACACCAATTGTTTTGAACCTTTGGTTAGTGCATCCTACGCTCATCCAAATCCTAAGGCTCCGTTCACATACAGTCATGGCCGAAAGTGTTGGCACCCTTGAAATTGTTCCAGAAAATGAAGTATTTCTCCCAGAAAATTATTGCAATTACAAATATTTTGGTAGACACATGTTTATTTCCTTTGTGTGTAATGGAACAAAAAAAAAAAAGAGAAAAAAAGGCAAATTGGACATAATTTCACGCAAAACCCCAAAAATGGGCAGAACAAAATTGTTGGCACCTTCAACATAATATTTGGTTGCATACCCTTTGGAATAAATAACTGCAATCAGTCATCAATCCTATAACCATCAGCGAGCTTCTTATACCTCTCAACTGTAATTTTGGACCACTCTTCTTTTGCAAACTGTTCCAGGTGTCTCATATTTGAAGGTGCCTTCCCCAAGAGCAATTTTAAGATCTTTCCATAGGTGTTCATTGGGATTTAGATCCGGATTCATTGCTGACCACTTCAGAAATATTCATCGCTTTGTTTGTATCCATTTCTGGGTGCTTCTTTAAGTATATTTTTTGGCCGTTGTCCTGCTGAGACCCATGAACTAGGATGCAAAACCAGCTTTCTGACACTGCCCACTACATTTCGACCCAAAATCCTTTGGTGATGTTCAGATTTCATGGTGCCTTGTCTTGCAGTCAAGGCATCCAGTACCAGAGGATGTACAGGGATAAATGAAAATATCAATGTCATGATCCAGTCCGGGGTTTGTTTTCTGCTATCTTCCCTCTGGACTGGTCATGTGGGGGTTAATCCCGTCTGCCTCGTTTTGGAGCTGGCTGGGCTATTTCAGTCCTCTGCAGCCTGCTGGCCAGTGTCTGCTATAGTTCATGCTTCCAGGCTAGAGCAGCTGACCCGTATACCCTAGTGATCCTTCTGCCTCTGACTTCCCATATTTGTGTGTGACCTGTTCCCTATCCCTGACTTAGTGTGCGTCTGGTGGTTTCCCTACAGTGTATGACTTGGCCTGATCTCTGAACCCCGCCTCATGTGTTCCGTCCCTGATACCACGCTCCCCAACTGGCTTTGACTCACTGGTTTGTACCCCGACTACACTTTACTTCTTACGTTTAGGATACCATGTTCCCGGTTGTCTCTGACTATGTGCATTGCTGTGATCTTTGGTACTGACTTGGCTTGTCTGACAACTCTTTTGTTACCTGTAACACCTGTGCTGCTGCTCAGTGTTGCTGCGCTGTGTGTGTGCAACCTCTCTTCCCTCACCAGCACCCCCTGGTGGAGGTTGCGTTATACTGCACTTCAGCAGCATTACAACCAATCATACATATATGCATTCACAAACAACAGAGTGGAACACTGGGAAATAAAGGATGGCAAAACCAAATAGGAGAGGATGAGGATATGCACACAGACAAATCACCAAGCAACAGTCTCCTGAAGAATACTCTAAAATTACTCCTCAAACAACCAACAACTCCAGCTCCAGTCAGTATCAAACTAACTTGGGCAATGCCTGCTTGCTAGGGGCCAGTATATATAATATATATATATATATATATATATATATATATATATATATAGCAGAGGGGAGTGGCCAACAGTGAACAGCTGAGAGCATCAAAGCAGGAAAGCTTCCAGGATCTCTCAGCAGAATAGATTAACCCCTGCACTACTAGCAGAAATCTGCAATAGGAAGGTGAAGTGCTTCTAATCAGTGCAGGAGTATGAGAACTCAGACAGCGTGGTCTTACTTCTCTCTGTCATGGTAAACCTGTGACAGTATCAATGGAAACCAAAATCATCAAGCAATTGAGGGCTGGATTAGAAATCACCTCAAAATAAAAGTAAAGAATTGAAATCAAAATCAGCATTGTATATGGTCCCCATGGGCAGTTAGCGACTGGAGTAAGATTTCTGGTGTAAGTAAGGCCACAGCTTGTCATGAATTAGCTAGTCACACCAGTCCTGCCTGTTTTGGCAAAGCTGAGGGAAACTGTTTTGAAAATGTCAAAAGTCGCAAAATGTTGGCATCTCCGAGTTGCACAAAAATTTTGTGACTTTCCAAAGCCATTTACCCCAAAATTCTGCCCAAATTGCCTGATGAATTGGGGCCACATTCTGCAAAGCAAAACATGGACATTTGAACAGCTCCCATAGACTTTAATGGGTAAATATTTTATCCGTGAAAATCATGGATGGAACATGAACATGAAAATTAGAACATTTGAATGAGGCCTTAGATTAGCATATAAAACACGTGAAAAACATCTCAACATGAACTAGACAATTAGTGGACGAGATTCACCTGTTCAACTCAATGGGCGAGCAAAAAAAAGAGACACTTTCCAAAACTGATTAAGGACACTGGTGTGGGCCTTATTTTTTGTGGATATAAAAAATGGATGTTAAATGGAGATCAAAACAAGAAATACTGACATGGATGTAATTTTAACCCCTTTACACCCGAGGGTTGTCTGCATGTTAATGACCGGGCCAATTTGGACAATTCTGACCACTGTCTCTTTATGAGGTTATAACTCTGGAACGCTTCAACGGATCTTGGCGATTCTGAGATTATTTTCTCGTGACATATTGAACTTCATGTTAGTGGTAAAATTTCTTCGATATAACTTGCGTTTATTTATGAAAAAAAGGAAATATGGCAAAAATTTTGCAATTTTCAAACTTTGAATTTTTATGCCCTTAAAACAGACATATGTCACACAAAATAGTTACTAACATTTCCCACATGTCTTCTTTACATCAGCACAATTTTGGAAGCAAATTTTTTTTTTGTTAGGAAGTTATAAGGGTTAAAAGTTGACCAACAATTTCTCATTTTTACAACAAAATGTACAAAACCATTTTTTTTAGGGACCACCTCACATTTGAAGTCACTTTGAGGGGTCTATATGGCAGAAAATACCCAAAAGTGACACCACTCTAAAAACTGCACCCCTCAATGTACTCAAAACCACTTTCAAGAAGTTTATTAACCCTTCAGGTGCTTCACAGGAATTTTTGTAATGTGGAAGAAAAAAATGAACATTTAACTTTTTAGTCACAAAAATTATCTTTTACAAACAATTTTTGAATTTTCACAAGGGTAAAAGGAGAAAATTGACAGATAAAGCTGTTGTGCAATTTCTCCTGAGTACGCCGATACCCCATATGTGGGGGAAAACCACTGTTTGGGCGCACGGCAGGGCTTGGAAGGGAAGGAACGCCGTTAAACTTTTTCAAACCAAAATTGGCTGGAATTGAGATCGGACGCCATGTCGCGTTTGGAGAGCCCCTGATGTACCTAAACGGGAAAATCCCCACAAGTGACACCATTTTGGAAACTAGACCCCCTAAGGAACTTATCTAGATGTGTAATGAGCACTTTGAAACCCGTTTAGCAAATAACGTAAGCTGAAAAAATCATATTTTTTTTACAAACATGATCTTTTAGTCCCCAATTTTTTTATTTTCCCAAGGGTAAGAGGAGAAATTTGACCCCAAAAGTTGTTGTCCAATTGCTCGGAAGGGAAGGAGCGCCATTTGACATTTTCAAACCAAAATTGGCTGGAATTGAGATCGGACGCCATGTCGTGTTTGGAGAGCCCCTGATGTGCCTAAACAGTGGAAATCCCCCAATTCTAACTCCAACCCTAACCCCAACACACTTCTAGCCCCAACCCTAATTTTAGCCCCAACCCTAACCCTAACTTTAGCCCCAACCCTAACCTTAGCTTTAGCACTAACCCTAGCCCTAACTTTAGCCCCAACCCTAACCCTAACTTTAGCCCCAACCCTAATCCTAATGGGAAAATGGAAATAAATACATTTTTTTATTTTATTATTTTTCCCTAACTAAGGGGGTTTGATTTACTATTTATAGCGGGTTTTGATAGCGGGTTTTTATGATTAGCAGCTGTCAGAAACTAAAAAACGCTTTTTATTGCAAAAAATGGTTTTTGCATCACCACATTTTGAGAGCTATTTTTCCATATTTTGGCCCACAGAGTCATGTGAGGTCTTGTTTTTTGCGGGACGAGTTGACGTTTTTATTGGCACCATTTTCGGGCACATGACATTTTTTGATTGCTTTTTATTCCGATTTTTGGGAGGCAGAATGAACAAAAACCAGCAATTCATGAATTTCTTTTGGGGGGGCATTTACACCGTTCCGCGTGTGGTAAAATTGATAAAGCAGTTTTATTCTTCGGGTCAGTACGATTACAGCAATACCTCATTTATATCATTTTTTTAATGTTTTGGCGCTTTTATACAATAAAAGCTATTTTATAGAAAAAATAATTATTTTTGCATCGCTTTATTCTGACAGCTATAACTTTTTTATTTCTTCGCTGATGACGCTGTATTGCATCTTGTTTTTTGCGGGATAAGATGATGTTTTCAGCGGTACCACTTTTATTTATATCCTTTTTTTGATCGCGTGTTATTCCACTTTTTGCTCTGCGGTATGATGATAGAACATTGTTTTTTTGCCTTGTTTTTTTTATGATGTTCACTAAAGGGATTAACTGATTAACTAATGGGACAGTTTTATAGGGCGGGTCGTTATGGTCACGGGGATACCAAATATGTGTACTTTTATTGTTTAGATTTTTAATTAAAATGTTTATTTATTGATATAATTGTTTTTTATTATTTTTTTAAATATTTTTACAATTATTTAAAAAAATTTTCATTTAATTCTTAGTTTTACACATTGACCCACTATGGGACACTCATTTTGTGCAGGCTGATCGCTTCTATAGCATGCAGATCTGCATGCTATAGAAGCTGTCAGCGCTGCAGCTTCTATAACGATGACCTGAGAGACTTCCTGGTCATCACTGCGCATGACAGGAAGTCCCTCAGGCCTGGAGACCCGGATGTCATTGTGACATCGGGTCTCCATGGCAGCGATCGGGATCCCGCGGCAAGCCGCGGAGTCTCCGATCCAATAGCAGAGGGGCTGTCAGCCCCTGTGCGGCCGCCGGAACACTGCGATCGTTTGATATATGCTCAGACGAGCGTGTAATCGCCCCGTACGCTGTCCACATGCAAAACAGATACGGACAGCACACTGACCAATGCCAATGTAGTAGAAGAAATGGATGATTTTGCACCTGCACCAATGATCCGTATGTACAATAACTGCAGCACGCACTACATGATATTCCTGCATAGGGCACATACCTATGAAAATCTATGGAGCTGTTCACATGTCCATGGTTTTCGAGAGCCATGTGTCTGCAAAATAATCGCAGAGTCATGTCCTTTTCTGTCTGAGTCACCAATCAAAATCATCCGTGCGAGTCTGTGGTTTGCTTTCCGTCTAGTAAAGGAACGAGAAGCTTTGCAAATTTTTTTTTTTTGCGGGGCTCATGCAGATGTCCGTGTAAATGTGTCCGTTCTCAGACCGCAATGCACCGACCGGCCGTGTGTCTCCCGACCAGATTATGACAGCTACATAGAAACACATGAAAGTGTCACGCTTGGTTAGGAGCGCTGCGGCCAATCCGTGTGTCACGGTCCAAGAATGGACTTATATACGCGGACGTCTGCATGAGGCCTTAGAGAAAATCACACTGATAAAAATCCGTTCCAGCACACTGATGATAATCGTTCCTTTTTTCCTTGTACAAAATCGGTGGTCTGAATAAGGCATTAATCATTTTTTTTTTTTTCTGACTGAAAATAACCAACATGGAAAGCGGCTTAAGAATTTTAGTAAAATGCTTGCGCTCTCCAGATGCTGTACAACGTCATAACTCTTGTTATTGTCAACAGATCGTTGTGGATGTTAGTGCTTTGTGTGCAAGCCAAGGGCTGTTATTAATTTCCAATCTGGCGCTGATCATCATCTCCCAAAAGACACAATCACAGCAATGTCTTGTAATGCTGGGAATCTTAGCACTAGGGGGCGCTGTTATGCTGTGACGTCCCACCATTGCTGCTGCACCTGTCTGGGCTGTGGGGCAGATTACACCCTGATGTTACTATATAGACCATTTCAGCACATTATTTATGATATTCGGCTAGATAAACTTCCATTTTTCTTTATCTAGTGCTGGCTTAATTGCCCGGGATTCACAGCTTCACAATGAAGCAATAAATGTCTGCACACAGATCTACTGCAGCTGTTTTTTTTTTTTTGTGGATTCTATAAAGAGCAGAAGAACGGCCGATTATCCGTAATATATAGTTATCATTGGACTCGTTTCTCTAACAAGTGCATGACTCTCTGTTGCTTTACCCAATACACATTTTATCCTAATTATAAGATGGGGCCGGTTTTTCAGAATTCGTTATTATCTTAATGATAGAAATTAGTCATCAAAGATTAATTTAAAGGTGGTTCTCATTAGAGACAACCCCTCTTAGGTTGGTTTCAGGCAGCTGTATTTCATGGTCAGTATCTGGACTACAATGACCGAAATGACTGTGGTTATCCTAACCCAAGCATACAAACTCATATATGCCCAGAAGACCCGCAATCAGTCTGGCCATTGTGGTCCGTATATGGACCGTCAAACCTGGCCTTATAAAGGTCAACAAGCGATTAGCATCCTGGGAGCAATGCTGATTCAACGGGGGAAGACTTGGGTTGTTAAGTCTCACCTGGTGAGGGGGATCTTCGAAGCCCTTGGTCCAGATGAGCAGTTATGGCGGTTTGGGTGCAGCAAAAGTTGGAACCGGTGACCGGTCTGCAAACCATGTCCTGTGAGGAACGGTGACAGGATCTGGGAATGTTTAGCTTGCAAAAAAGAAGACTGAGAGGAGACTTAATAGCTGTCTACAAATATCTCAAGGGCTGTCACATTGTAGAAGGATTATCTTTATTGTCATTTGCACAAGGAAAGACTAGAAGCAATGGGATGAAACTGAATGGGAGGAGACACAGATTAGATATTAGAAAAAACTTTTTGACAGTTAGAGTGATCAATGAGTGGAACAGGCTGCCACGAGAGGTGGTGAGTTCTCCTTCAATGGAAGTCTTCAAACAGAGGCTGGATAGACATCTGTCTGGGATGATTTAGTGAATCCTACTTTGCGCAGGGAGTTGGACCAGAAGGCCCAGAAGGTCCCTTCCAACTCTACGATGCTATGATTTTATGAATGGTGGCAGATGAGGCACAGCAATGAAGAAGAGGTATTTTTGCAACAAAAACTGAGACAAAGAGGCGCTTTGAATAGGAGGTTTCAAGTTGGTAGAACTTGCAAGCAAATTAGCAGGGCAGGGATTGCAGCAGAGTTTAATATGACAGAGATGGCACACCGCTATAGGAAATTCAATGTAACAGTGGTGTGTTTGCCACAGAGTTCAATAAAGCAGAACTGGCACAGTGATATAGCAGGGTTGACTCAGGAATATAGCAAATCTGAGTTTGCAGTACAGTGCAATATAGCAGAGATGACTCAGCAATGTAGCATTGCTAAGTTTGCAATAGAGTTTAATAGCGATGCTTGAAATGAAATGAAATATGGAGACAGTCCTCTATAGCGGTATTGACACCAACTTCCAAAATTCACATAGAAAAATATTTAGAATTGAGAGTCCTCAGTGGTTGATACCTTTTAATAGCTAACTGAAAAGATGGTAACAAATTGCAAGCTTTCGAGACTACTCAGGTCTCTTCATCAGGCAAAGACTAAAACAAAATGAATTCACATAGGAAGATAGAGGCAGAGAGACATAAAGCGTTTCTGCCGAGGCTTCTAGTGCAGAAAGAAAAACTGCTAAAAAATGCTAGATTCAAGTCATAAAATGGCCAGAAGGAGTGTTGTTCACAAAGTGTAAAGTTTGAACCTGCCCTAACATTCGATTTAGGTTGGATTTCCGACACACGGAGCTGATAATAATGATGTTTATAGTGGATCTAATAAATCCCGCTGCACAATTTGGAGAAATATAAATAGAAAAGGACTTTGCTTTCAGTAAATTACAGCAATTTGCATGGCGTAGTCAACAGTAATTTGATTTGACTATAGTAACAATTTAACCTTGTGTATTAGCTTTTCTACAGATCAGATATGTGTGGGCGAGATGGGAATTGTCTATTCTGGAAGTGTGAGTGGGAGGGAAGAGGTGAACGGTACCTCGTACAGCTGTCACGGGTATAAATGGAGGTGTCTCGGAGCAGAGCGTTCCCTCTATAATCTAATGCTAGGCAGAGCTTTGACGGTGTCATATCCTTGAGCTGTAATTAAAAAAAAGTCTGACATTCCCATTCATACAAACCTTTTTATTTTACACCGATACAACAGAATTCATCGTCATTGTCTTTCTTAAAGAAGCCATTGGTCGTTTTATGATGCCCGAACCAGGGGCTGAATGAGGTCTAAACAGGCTTCTGCTGGGCATCGTGTCAGAGAGAATGTAGCTTGCAAAAAAATGGTTCAGGGACAGAGAGAAGTATCTGCAGAGCCCGAGAGCTTCCCAAAAAAGAAAGATGAGGGGTAGGGCACTCAAAAGCCAAAAGTAGCAAAAACAATAACTTTATTCAATTCATATATGTATAAAAACATCCACACATTAAAAACAGGACATCTTAGCAACAAAGACATAGCTGTCCTACGCGTTTCGAATCGGTGTGTATATGTGATGACTTCCAGATTGCAGGGGGTCCGACCGTCGGGACACACGTTGGACCCCAAGATCCTTGTGTGAATGGAGTGGTGGTCGATCTTCTGCACTGCCACTCCACTCATTCTTAATGGACTTTGGCACTCCCTTAAGAATTAATGGAGCGGCAGTGCGCAAGATCGACCTCCGCTCCATTTTGCATGGGAAGAGGTCCAGTTCTCGGAATCGGTGGGGATGCCAGTGGTCAAACCCCTAGCAATCGGAAAGTTAGCCTCTATCCCATGGATAGTGAATTTATCAAACGTAAGAATACCCCTTTAAGGCTACATGTACACAATGCACATAAAGCTTCAATCAAATGGTTTTTTTTCAAGTGTGTTTTTTTTTATGATAAGGCACATATCTATTACAATCTGTGGAGCACAAGTTCCTTTTATTTTGCAGACCGAATAAAAAGAGGCACCCATTTTTTGATTTGTTTTGTGGATCAAAATCGCATATCTAATTGAAAGCATCTGTCAAAAACAGGTATTACTTAGGTAGAAAAAGCTTGGAAAAAGATTTTTTTCCCGCAGACAAGAGAAACGAATGCCAAACTGATGATAAAAACAGAAACACTGATGAAAAATGCAAGCACGCTGATGAAAATCAGTCCATACACAAAGAAAATGGATGAAAATTGGTCCGCTTTTTCTTGCTTCCAAAAATCTGAACGTCAAAATGAGGCCTTACTTGCGGATTTTCCAATGGCAAATCCAATTTAATTCATTAATGAGATATAACAAAATCTCATCTACACGTTTCGGATATTTTCTGCATGTGAACTAATGTGCTGCACATTTTCAAATCTGCAGCATCTCAATTCATTTTGTGGAATTTATTACAGATTACCCTTGCAATGCAGAGGGAGAAGTCTGCGGTAATTGCAAAACAGGATTTGCAGCAGATTTGCAGCAATTTGCTGATGGGAGAATTCATCAGCTGCCACCTGCGCTATAAATAAAATTAAAAAATGACGTGGGTTCCCCTGTATTTTTGATAAACAGCCAGGCAAAACTGACAGCTGCGGGCTGCAACCCACAGCTGTCAGCTTTAGCAAGGCTACTTATCAAGAATAGAGGGGTACCCTCACCGTATTTTTTAAGCTTGGGGGGGCAATATCAATGGACCCTTACCAGCCTGAGAATACCAATCCCCAGCTGTCTGATTTAGCTTGGCTGGTTGTCAAAAATGGGGGGAACCCCATGCCGTTTTTTAAAATTATTTATTTATATAATTTAAAAATACGGCGTGAGGACCCCTCTATTTTTGATAACTAGCCTTGCTACAGCTGACAGCTGAGGGTTGCAGCCTGCAGCTGTCAGTTTTGCCTGGATGGTTATCAAAAATAGATATACTGCCACCAGCCGCCGCCTGCTCTCACTGTTATCAGTTGAGTACAACTCTCAACATTCTCCCCTGCTAGCGCTGATTGCAGTGCGAGCAGGGGAGGAAGATGAGGCTGTCTTCAGCACCCGCTGCCGGGAAACAGCGTTAACAGTACCACTGCTTGCTAGGTGCCAGTACGTGTGATACTGATGCAGCACATGGGCGGCACACAGTTGCCACACGTATGGCACAAGTATTACACACACAGACACTATCTCTGCTGTTTTTTCCAGTACTGGAAATATCAGGATGTGTGAAAGATCCCTAAAATACATGAATGGATTCTTTGCTGTAAATCAGATACAGATCACAGCATGAGCAGGGGAGAATGATGAGAGCTGTCTTCAGCACCCGGCGCTGGGGAACAGCTCTAACAGTACCGTTGCTTTCTAGGTGCCGGTACATGTGATACTGATGCTGCACACAGATGTCATCCGTGTGCGGGACGTTTTGCGTACCGTGCTGCTATTAAAGAAACGGAAATGTCAACGTGTGTTGTCCACGGACAAATGGTCTGTGGAAACACACTGACGTGCACAGACCGATTCACTTATATGGGTCTAAATGTGTAAGTGTCTCCGGTATGTGTGAAAACTGTCACCACACGTACCGGAAACACTGTGTGAAAGACCCCTTAAAGTGGTTTTCAAGCTATTAAAGGGGTTGTCCACTAGTAGGACAACCCCTTATTAAAGTAAATGTTCAGCCCCGATAAAGTAATAAAGCCTATACGCACCTCCAGTGCCGGCTCCGTTCCCACGGTGTCGGCACTCGCTCTTCTCGAGGCTGTGAAGCACTGTTGTGACGCATGACGCCAGCGCCCAATCAGTGCTGGCGTCACTGTCTCTGCCTTCGGACGAACTGAACATGAAGAGGAAGTCCTGGATCAGCTGCAGTCATGACTTCCTCTTCATGTTCAGTTTGTCAGAAGGCGGAGACAGTGATGCCAGTGCTAATTGGGCGCAAGGCACCACGAGTCACAACACCGCACGAGAGCCCGGGGTGAGCGAGTGTCGACACCGCGGGAACGGAGCCGGCACTGGAGGTGAGTACAGGCTTTATTATTTTACGAGAGCTGAACATTTAGTTTAAAGGGGTTGTCCTAGTAGTGGACAACCCCTTTAAAACCTGCACCTATATCACTGCTACTGCATGTATTGCTGACATCATTGAGGCTCCTGGAAAAAGGGGGGACATTTCCGAAAGTGGACAAACTCATGCAAGGCAGTGCCTCACCCCACCCCAGCAGTGGTTTCTTAGCCATTATGCATGGATCCCCCATCCGAGACCGAGATGAACTTGTGCCCCCTTTTTTTTTTATTCATATGAATGATCTTAATTTGTTTTTACAATTGTTTTTTCCTCCTTTTTTTGGCGGCATATATACATTCTTTGGGCTCATACACATTTGTGGGAAAAAAAACGGTCCATTTTCTGGATGGAAAAAACGGTCCGAATATATACAATTGTCATGCGATTTGTATGCGATTTTTAATTGCTCCATCCGTTTTCCATCTGTATGCAATGCAATTTTAACATGACGTTTTACATAGAGCAGTTATCTCTATGTAAAAAGTCATGTAAAAATCACATTGTAAAAAAAAATGTACACAAAAAGAAGATAATTATATATATATATATACATATGTCATACACTTCTACATAGTATAATAGCCGCTAATTCATCCCGGCTATACTGTAAAATCACACTGACAGCTTTAATAAAGAATAGAAACAATACATATACACACATAGAATACATATATATATATATATATATATATGTCATTGTGACATATATATATACATATATTTATAGTTCATACACTTCTACATACTGTAATAGCCGCTAATTCAATTGCCGGCTTTTGTGAAATCACAGAAGCCGACATGAAATGACACATGGTTTACATACAGTTAACCATGTCATTTCATGTATTTTGATATATGGTTTTAACTTACAATTACATGAGTGTATGTGTGCAAAATTGCAGACATGTAGCGGTTAATTAAGGTGTAAATTCGTTGAAAAAAAATGCGTGGGCTCCCGCTGTATTTTCTCCACCAGACAGACAAAGCAAGCGAGTGGGGGCAAATAATAATAGCCCAGGGAGGGTGCATTTATTTTGTGCCCCCCCTGGCTACTAACATCTGCCCCCAGACACCCCAGAAAAGGCAAATCTATAATTAGATTAGCCCTTTCTGGCACTTTGCCCGTCTATTCCCATTGCCCTGTAGCGGTGGTGAATGGGTTAATAAGGGGTTAAAGCCACCTTGCAATTGAAAGGTGACTTTAAGCCAGGTTAATAATTGAGAGTTGTCAATTTGACAACTCTCAATTATTAATCCTATTGTATGAAAGGAAAAAAAACACACACATTAATTATTAATCCTTTTAATGAAATAAAGACACCGTTTTGGACCATATTTTATTGCTCAGCTGTAATACCCTGAATGAATCAGTTCCTCTCCCGGCCACAGGAGAGGAAGTGATGAGTGTGTGAAGCTTAATTGATTGCTTCCCACTGTCACTTCAGGTCAGGGTGACCTGACCTCAAGTGAAAGTGGGAATAAATCAATTAAGCTTCACACATTAATCACTTCCTCTCCTTTCGCTGGGAGAGGAACTTATTCATTTAGGGGGTAACAGCTCAGCAGGCAGCATTAGTTGCCTGCTAGCTGTAACCTGTTAACCCTTTCTGATGGATTACAGCGTGGGACCTGACTGTGCATCGGATAGGTAAGAATAATTTTGCTTTTTTATTTTATTTTTATTACAGGAAATGGTTTTGCAGGAAAATAAAAGATGGTCAAAAACTGTTTGATTATTCAATTAAAATGATTTTTTATTAAAGTGTGTGTGTTTGATTTTTCTTTCATACAATAGGATTAATAATTGATAGTTGTCTAATTGACAACTCTCAATTATTAACCTGGCTTAAAGTCACCTTTCAATTGCAAGGTGGCTTTAACCCATTATTAACCCATTCGCCACCGCTACAGGGCAATGGGAATAGACGGGCAAAGTGCCAGAAAGGGCTAATCTAATTATAGATTTGCCTTTTCTGGGGTGTCTGGGGGCAGATGTTAGTAGCCAGGGGGGGCACAAAATAAATGCACCCTCCCTGGGCTATTATTATTTGCCCCCACTCGCTTGCTTTGTCTGTCTGGTGGAGAAAATACAGTGGGAGCCCACGCATTTTTTTTCAACGAATTTACACCTTTAATTAACCCCTACATGTCTGCAATTTTGCACACATACACTCATGTAATTGTAAGTTAAAACCATATATCAAAATACATGAAATGACATGGTTAACTGTATGTAAACCATGTGTCATTTCATGTCGGCTTCTGTGATTTCACAAAAGCCGGCAATTGAATTAGCGGCTATTACAGTATGTAGAAGTGTATGAACTATAAATATATGTATATATATATGTCACAATGACATATATATATATATATATATATATTATATATATATAGTAACATTTCCAGGGGATATAGCTCTAGGATCACTGTCTGGGTAGACAGAATGGCACGAAAACAGTTCATTCAGACAGCAGTTCTGGTGTAAAACTGGCCGCAACCAGCTTTATTAAAGTCCACAGCAAACAGATAAAAATAAAGCATAAACAGAAAACCTAGGCTTGTCTAGCCACTAATTACACATAGATCGATTTCCCTATTTATCCGGGTCCAGACTCTACCAGTCTGTGCCCAAAACAACACATATGATATATGTTACCAGTATGGAGTTTCACAGATACTCCTCCTTGTGTCTGAAGGCCCCTTCAGCGTCCAGACTTGAGAGAGATCCACTCCTATTCAGCCGCTATTCGCACGGATTCTCACTGAGACTACTCCTGTGTCCGGGGTACTTCCTGCACCCAGACTGAGATAGCTCAAACTCCTGGAGACGCTTCTTGTACGGGACACCTTCCTGTGTCCAGACTAAGCCAGCTCCCACTCCTGGAGACTGCTTCTTGTGCCGGGACACCTTCCTGTGTCCAGACTAAGCCAGCTCCCACTCCTGGAGACTGCTTCTTGTGCCGGGACACCTACTTCTGGTCTCCTAATTAACACCTGAGTAGTTTCAGGCCTGAGCTGCAAGTGTGTAATGAATGTAAGGTGTAGTGACCTTTCTCTACCACTAGGTTTACAAAGCCACACATTTCCCTTATACCTAGGTGAAATGTACACCCCATTCAACACATATTCCTTCACTGTCTCACATATCCCCTCCCTCTTCTCCAGACCGGAGGGCTGGTCATCCAGACCGGAGGGCTGGTCAACAATCCAACAGAGACAGTGAACTCTGGACCAGTCATGGCCCTCATCAGCTTCATCTTCATCTGA
This sequence comes from Oophaga sylvatica, assembly GCA_033576555.1. Lineage (NCBI taxonomy): Eukaryota > Metazoa > Chordata > Amphibia > Anura > Dendrobatidae > Oophaga > Oophaga sylvatica. The sequence continues at coordinate 28,445,138 of JARQOD010000004.1, forward strand.
AGCATCCGCACTACCCTGTACCCTCCCAGGCCTATACTCTCTTCGGGCCTCGGGTATCCTGCACGGTTTCATCTTGACCTTAGGGCCGGGCTCAGTTTCGATATAGTGCCTGGCCAGAGAAGTACGACCCGGCACATCAAAACACTTCTGCTGACTCTTCCTCAGAAACCCACATACCTCCTGTCCCTGGTGCACTGACCATGTGTCACCAACTATCACAGAAGGTATAGGGGGTTTTTCACTTTTCTCCAGTTCCCCACCTTCAGGCTCTTCTGGCAAGACATGCCCAGAAGCCCTACCGTCCGTCCTATACTCTACTTCTTCAGTCAAATCTGGCTCACTGTCAGGGCTATACCTTCATTTTTATTCACATCCTGCTCACTGTCAGGGTTATACAATTCATTTTCATTCCATCTTGATCTGGAACTTTAGTTAACATGTCATCCACAACATTAACTGCACGATCTGGTCCCTCAAGTATGTGACTATGTGACAACCCCAGCACTATACTTCTATATAGTTCAGGTACTAGGAGCTGGCTCACGACCTCTCCCTGGACTTCAGTGTTTATGGCAACATGAGGAAACCTCTCCTCAGAGCCAGGCTCTTGGGAAACCTCATTTAGAACATTTATATTTTCGTGGGCCGTTTTAAGAGAGGGTTCTCGCCACTGCTCACTCTCAAAACCGTCACAGGACACAGGCAAGTCCGGGACACTCGGTTCCCGAGAACCACCATCCTCGTCTCCCAACATCACCTGCAAAGGAATTTCATCACTATCACAGTCATCATTATTATCAATATCATTATCATGATTATGATCAGTATCATCATCACTATCATGATCTCATCATTATCAGCATACATTATCATGGTCATCATCATTATCATGATCATCATCATTATCACATAAGTTTAACGTCCCACTAGCATTGTGTTCCGCCCCTCGGGACTGCGCACCCTCAGTAGGAGCTTCATCACACTGTCCATCAGAAACATTTTTCCCCCAGAGATCCTTAGATCGGGGAAAGTCATCACCCAATATGACGGGGTGCACCAGGTTCTTCACTACCCCCACTTCATATGAAACCTCCCGCGTTTGGGGACCAAGTCCACGGCAGTCTCTGGGTAGACTTTGGTATCTCCATGGATGCACACCACACTCAGGTGCTTATCAGGAATGAAGTCCCTATCAATCAGGCTGTCACATACGGAAGTCACTGGACTCTCTGAGTCTAAGAGGGCCTGTGCTGGGCAGTCATTTACAACCACAGGGCACACCTGTGGTCCAGTCTCTTCGGCTGAGGTGGACACACACACAGGCTCTGCGCAGGGAGAGAGGGATCTGCCAACATCACAATACATAGGCTCCCCCTCTATTGGACAGTTGGCTGCAATTTCACGACATCTCCAACACTGTCCATCACACTCTCCCACCCACATGTCCCCTCGGGCCTGAACCCGCTTATCAGCATACCCCATGTCCCCAACAGCTGGAACACTCTTACCCGAGAGTTCAGCATCCGGGAACTCTGAAGTGACGACCTCTCAGACGGCTGTACCTCAGGAGGACATGCTTGGGTGTAGTGGTCCACTATCACCTCTTCAACTCCATGACCAGGTTTGCTGACGGCAGACTCGCACTCCTTCTTTCCTGTAGGCAACGCAGGTGCCTTTACAACATTACTCGGGGACAAGGCGCTGAGAGGTTTTTCTAGTGCTGCAATCTCCTCAAGAAACAACCGGTTAGCCTCCTGCTGCTGCTGCCGCCAGCTCTGCATGCTCTGCCGGACCTGCTGCAGGCTCTGCAGGTGTTTCTTAACAAGCTCCTCCATACTGCCGGACTTATCTGTCTCAACCACGGCAGTCTTATGTTGCACATTAACTTGCGCCATTTGTTCAAACAGCGCCTCCATGCTGTCATCCATGCTGTCAGACTTCTCTGTCTTAACAACGGCAGTCTTCACTCAAGACATACACACTCTATAGTCTTTTCATAGAAAAAATTCAGCTCTGCTGTGCAGACACTTTTTTTTTTTTTTCTTTGCAAAGTCTATTAGGGCTCCTATCTCTTTAAGACTGCTCCAAACAGACTTTTTTTTTTTTTTTCCTCTGCTGCTATTTCAACAGACTTCACCTTTATTGCTGTCTCTAAGCCACTGTGCTGCATGCACACTCCAGCACTAACTGTATCAGCCACTGCGCTGCCCCAGCATTCTCCACCAATTGTAACATTTCCAGGGGATATAGCTCTAGGATCGCTGTCTGGGTAGACAGAATGGCACGAAAACAGTTCATTCAGACAGCAGTTCTGGTGTAAAACTGGCCGCAACCAGCTTTATTAAAGTCCACAGCAAACAGATAAAAATAAAGCATAAACAGAAAACCTAGGCTTGTCTAGCCACTAATTACACATAGATCGATTTCCCTATTTATCCGGGTCCAGACTCTACCAGTCTGTGCCCAAAACAACACATATGATATATGTTACCAGTATGGAGTTTCACAGATACTCCTCCTTGTGTCTGAAGGCCCCTTCAGCGTCCAGACTTGAGAGAGATCCACTCCTATTCAGCCGCTATTCGCACGGATTCTCACTGAGACTACTCCTGTGTCCGGGGTACTTCCTGCACCCAGACTGAGATAGCTCAAACTCCTGGAGACGCTTCTTGTACGGGACACCTTCCTGTGTCCAGACTAAGCCAGCTCCCACTCCTGGAGACTGCTTCTTGTGCCGGGACACCTTCCTGTGTCCAGACTAAGCCAGCTCAAACTCCTGGAGACTGCTTCTTGTGCCGGGACACCTACTTCTGGTCTCCTAATTAACACCTGAGTAGTTTCAGGCCTGAGCTGCAAGTGTGTAATGAATGTAAGGTGTAGTGACCTTTCTCTACCACTAGGTTTACAAAGCCACACATTTCCCTTATACCTAGGTGAAATGTACACCCCATTCAACACATATTCCTTCACTGTCTCACAATATATATATATATATATATATATATTGTGAGACAGTGAGAGCGTATGTATTGAATGGGGTGTACATTTCACAGGTACTTTGCTGACTTGTATGAGGGAAATGTGTGCCTTTGTAGAACTAGTGGTGGAAAAAGGTCATTACACCATCCATTCAAGTACACGTTTGCAGCTCAGACCTGTGGCCACTCAGGTATTGATTAGGAAACCAGAAGTAGGTGCTTGGGAGCACAGTCAGAGAGCTCATTCAGTCTGGACAAGGGGTCCAGGCACAGAAGGTGTCTCCAAGAGTGTGGGAGCTGCCTTAGCCCGGACACAGGGAGGTGTCCCGGCACAAAAAAACAGTCTCTAAGAGTGTGAGCTATCTCAGTCTGGGTGCAGGAAGTACCCCGGACACAGGAGTAGTCGCAGTGAGAATCCGTGCGAATAGCGACTGAATAGGAGGTGACCTCTCTCAAGTCTGGACATTGGAGTTGCCTTCAGACATAAAGAGGAGTGTCTGTGAAACTCCATACTGGTAACATATATCATATGTGTTGTTTTGGGCACAGACTGGTAGAGTCTGGGTCCCGGATAGAGAGGGCCATCTATCTAAGTGTAATTAGAGGCTAGACAAGCCCAGGTTTTCTGTTTATGATTTGTTTTTATCTGTGTGCTGTGCACTTTAATAAAACTGGTTGCGGCCAGTTTTCACCAAACTGCTGTCTGAATGAACTGTTTCCGTGCCATTCTGTCTACCCAGACAGCGATCCTAGAGCTAAACCCCCCGGAAAGGCTACAATTGGTGGAGGATGCTGGGGCAGCGCAGGGCCTAGTACAGTTAGTGCTGGAGTGTGCGTGCGGCACAGTGGCGAGAGACAGCAATAAAGGTGAAGTCTGTTGAAATAGCAACGAGAGAAAAAAAAAAAAAAAAAAAGTGTGTCAGCAGAAACGTCTGTTTGGAGCAGTCTTAAAGAGACAGGAGCCCTAATAGACTTTGCAAAGAAAAAAAAAAAAAAAAAAAGTGTGTCTGCACAGCAGAGCTGAATTTTTCTGTGGAAAAGACTGTAGAGTGTGTATGTCTTGAGTGAAGACTGCCGTTGTTGAGACAGAGAAGTCTGACAGCATGGAAGACGAGTGTGGATACAAGCATCTTGCTGTGACTCAGTGGGGTCACGAAGGCATCTTGCTGTGACTCAGTGGGGTCACGAAGGCATCTTGCTGCAACTCGGCGGGGTTGTGAAGATTGTCGTCGCACTCAAATCCAGTTTGCTGTGGCTCGGCGGGGCCACGAAGATTTTTTCAAGGGAAAGCGGTGAAGTTCTGGTGTGAACAGTGCTCCGCGATGGCTGTGAACGGAGCAGCGAATGGGTCTGACAAGTCGGACCGCATATTTGAGAAATGTCTACTGGACATGCAACTGGACATGGTGCGGGAACCATGGGCACCGTATGGAATGGCGGCAGGGACCATTCTATGGACTCTCCGGGGGTGCCAGTGTTGTCACAGAGTGCCCGGGGAGGTTGTAAGAGATGTTGTGAACTGAGTCCTAAGACTACTGCTGATTTTTTGTGTAAAAATTACCCTGCCGGTGTGGTTGTTAAAAAGGGGGCGGGGTCTAAAAAAGGGGCGGATTTTCACAAGAATGTAGAGTGTGGAAAAATGAAAATTGTTACTGGTGGTGGGTTGGTACCTCCTAAAAATGACAATGTGACCGTTGCTAACGGGGTAGCTCCAGTAGAAGGGGGTGACGTCAAAGTGGGAGGTGACCTGTTAGTCCACAACACCATGGGGAGTGACACAGACCCTGTAGCTGACTGGGACACTATGAAAGTAAAAAGTGAGTTCAGTCAGGAGAGGCTAGACGAGGGAAGAGAGTCCTCCTCTCGTCGTAGACGGCGCAAGGGCCACAAAAAGGTTGTTCCGGTAGTACTCGCTGAAAATGGAAATGAAGAGAATGTAGTACTGTCTGCCTATGCTTCAAGTGTGGATTCTCCTTTAGAGGTAGAAGAGGAGGTGGCCAGCCAGGGCCAAGAGCTGGAAACTATTCGGCTGCAGTATCAGAGTGACATGCTGCAATTATGTGAAAACCTGGAGGACGTGTCCTCAGACCAGCGAGATCTAAAAGGAGGCAACGAGGAAGTTATCCTGTGGCAGAATATGTTCTTTGCCATTAAAGAGGACCGCCGCAAAATCAAGGAAGAGGTTTTGCAGTTGAAGCGTGAGAAGGAGGCGCTGCAGGATGGAGTTTCTGGAAGTGAACAAATCCTAGAACGACTGCGCGAACAGCTCAACCAGGAGCTGTGTGACTCCAAGAAGGAGTGTGATGAACGCAGTAGGGAACTGCAACAGATGAAGAAAGAGTATGTGGATCTCCTCAGGGTCAAAGAAAAACTAGAAGAGGATAAGATGGATGCAGAGCAAATGCGCCAGGTGGTTGAGACCACTCTGCAGGACACCTGTGATGAAAATGGTGATCTGCGCAGAAAGACCCTAGGTCTGGAAGCTCAGGTGAAGGAGCTACAGATGTCCTGTGATACTCTCCAGAAGGCGGAGATGCGCCTTAAGGAAAAGCTCAGACAGATGGAAGCTGAGCGGGAAAAGATGGAGGAGTCCATCAGAGAAGCTACAGACCAGGTCCAGGAGTTGGCCACTGGAGATGAGAAGTGTAAAGCAGATACTTCCTCGAGTTCGGATGATTTGGTGGATGTCGGAGCTGAGATCAAGGAGCTCAAGGAGTGGTTACAAGCCCATTGGACGCAAGAGAAGCTTCAGAGACGGGCTGCTGAGAGGCGAATGGCGGAACTAGAGGAAGAAGTTCTCGCGCTTAAAAGTCGCCTGATACAGTGTCACTCGGTGAACAAGGCCTCCTTGGAGAAAGAAAAGGGCAACCATGTTGCACTCGCTTCCCTTGGCCAGGAGAAGATAGACCTGAGGAGAGCTAAGAGTGTGGTAACGAAAGATAATTGTGAAATGGAAGTGGTCCGGACGGAAATTCACGAAATTGTAGCTGTGAGTCAGCTCAGAAGAAGAGTAAAGGGGGAAGAAGCTGAAAGTCAGTTGTCCCTGAACCCTGAGCTGATTGATCGTCTGGAACCCACTGGTGAGACCGAAACGTGTCGGTACAAGTGCCTCGTAGATGTACCCGAGGACTTGAGAGAAGAATGCACCCGGGAGTCTGTACATAAGCGTTTAGGAAGGCCGTGGGAGCCTGTAAGGTGTACTCGACCTCAGGAGCTAAACAGCTGGTGGTCTTGTCCACGACTGAAGTTACAGTGAAGAGGGTGGCAATCCTAAGTGACATGCACTGGCGATGTATTCGCACAAAGCGGTTTCTCCGGTTGAAGACAGAACAAACCGTTAGACAACTAAAGCTTATGAGAAAAGCTCACAGTCTACAGGAAGAGGTCATCCGGGTGCCTCATGTTCTGGTGAGAAAGCTGATTGGGAGAAATGGCCGAGCCATGCAGATAATGGTGAAGAAGTCTGGTGTGGTGAAAGTAAGCAGTCCACGTGATCGTCGGGACTGGATACCAGATGAAGACGGCATGGTGTCATTCTACGCTATAGGAACGGAAGAAAGTCTTGAATATGTGCGCATGCTGGTGGCGTACCGTGTGACCTACCTGCGAGAGGTAGAACAATTGAATCTCGCTAGACAGCGAGTAGATAGACAGCATCATCTGAGCAGCAGAAGATGGCAGCCGTCTAAGAATAGTGAGACCCGACAGAGAAAGGGCCCCCTAAATAGCAGAACAGCTAAGGCTGAAGTTAGGGACCTTACAAGATGTCCAGTGGGTAGTGGGCGTGGGTTTAGAGGTAGTGAGACCTCCAGTAACTCAGGTTTGAGAGGCCCATACAGACGACCCGATAGAGTACCGGACAGTACAGAGTCTAACCGGACCTTAGATACCCAAGCAAGACCTGACAAGGTTACGATTGACCACTGGGAGCGAAGGGGAGACCTGACAAGGTTACGACCCAGAAATGTGACTGGACGAAGTCTGTGACTATGACAGACGGTAGGTCCCTAAGGAATGAGCGAATGTCATTGACTTACGGGGCTGAACAGAGCAAGGGACAAGTACATGGTCTCTGTGTGAACTGTGGGTTGAGGTGATTGGATATATTATGTGTTCAACCCCACAAGCTTAAACTTATGTGATGATCATGATGATGATGATAATGATGATGATGATCATAATGATGATGATAATGATGATGATGCTAATCATAATAGTGATGATACTGATAATGGTGATGACCGTGATAAAGATGAAATTCCTTTGCAGGTGATGTTGGGAGACGAGTATGGTGGTTCTCGGGAACCAAGTGTCCCTGACCTATATAGAAGTATAGTGCTGAGGCAGTGTTCGGAGTTCACTGTCTCTTTTGGGTTGTTGACCAGCCCTCCGGTCTGGATGACCAGCCCTCCGGTCTGGAGAAGAGGGAGGGGATATGTGAGACAGTGAGAGCGTATGTATTGAATGGGGTGTACATTTCACAGGTACTTTGCTGACTTGTATGAGGGAAATGTGTGCCTTTGTAGAACTAGTGGTGGAAAAAGGTCATTACACCATCCATTCAAGTACACGTTTGCAGCTCAGACCTGTGGCCACTCAGGTATTGATTAGGAAACCAGAAGTAGGTGCTTGGGAGCACAGTCAGAGAGCTCATTCAGTCTGGACAAGGGGTCCAGGCACAGAAGGTGTCTCCAAGAGTGTGGGAGCTGCCTTAGCCCGGACACAGGGAGGTGTCCCGGCACAAAAAAACAGTCTCTAAGAGTGTGAGCTATCTCAGTCTGGGTGCAGGAAGTACCCCGGACACAGGAGTAGTCGCAGTGAGAATCCGTGCGAATAGCGACTGAATAGGAGGTGACCTCTCTCAAGTCTGGACATTGGAGTTGCCTTCAGACATAAAGAGGAGTGTCTGTGAAACTCCATACTGGTAACATATATCATATGTGTTGTTTTGGGCACAGACTGGTAGAGTCTGGGTCCCGGATAGAGAGGGCCATCTATCTAAGTGTAATTAGAGGCTAGACAAGCCCAGGTTTTCTGTTTATGATTTGTTTTTATCTGTGTGCTGTGGACTTTAATAAAACTGGTTGCGGCCAGTTTTCACCAAACTGCTGTCTGAATGAACTGTTTCCGTGCCATTCTGTCTACCCAGACAGCGATCCTAGAGCTAAACCCCCCGGAAAGGCTACAATATATATATATATATGTATTCTATGTGTGTATATGTATTGTTTCTATTCTTTATTAAAGCTGTCAGTGTGATTTTACAGTATAGCCGGGGATGAATTAGCAGCTATTATAATATGTAGAAGTGTATGAACTATAAATATATGTATATATATGTGTCACAATGACATGTGCATATATATATATATATATATATATATATATATATATGTATTCTATGTGTATATATCTAGTGTTTTGTGAGCTGTCAGTGTGATTTTACAGTAGCCGGGTTGAATTGCCGGCTTTTCAAAGGACACTGGTGCATATAAATCGGACAGCACTTGCATAGTGCGAGTGCTGTGCGATGATTTGTCGCACCCATTGACTTGCATTGGCGATTATCATGCCAAATTCGCATCAAATCGCAGCATGTTGCGATTTTTTTCTCACACCGATTTCGGCTGAGAAAAAAAATCGCAAATGAGATGTCACCTATTGAATAACATTGGTCAGATTTGAATCCGATTTTTTATCGGCTGAATATCATCCGTTTTCGTCGCCAGTGAGTATGAGCCCTTTACATGTATTTTTTTCAGACATTTTATTCAATCCTATAGCGTATAGGCAAATGTCAGAAAAAAAAAACAGAGCATAAAGAATGCATTTAGAAAAAGAAACACAAAAAAGGACTCAATAATAATGCAGTGTTTGTAGTGCGTTTAATCAATTCCTTTACACCTAACTTACATGTAAATAGGGAAAAAATGCCAGAAAATCAAAACGAGGAATTTCTCCGGATTCCTTTTTTTCTTTCTTTGAACGGTTTGTCAAGTCCCCAAATGGGGAAAGAAAAAAAGTGCAAATCACCTGCAGAAAGCGCTGTCTAATTACCAAGCATATGAGAACTATGCACAGCGCTGTTAGCTTTGAAATCCTGTCTCGCTGACAGTTTGAGAACAGCTGGTGCGGTGCATGCTGGGAGTTTCCTCCAGAATTAGGGGGCTCTTCGGCATAACTGGAAAGCAGAAATGAGTTGATTGAAAAGCGCAGACTAGGAACCCGCTCTGCCATGTCCTGCGCACTCATATCCTGTGTCCTGGAAACGTTCTTCTCCCATCCAGCCCTTCATCTTGTTATTATACTGTAACTGTATCCTGCACAATGAAATGTTGCTTCTATTAAAGTTGTCAGCTGTCACGTGCCTAATGCCAACTCATCAATGGCTATTCCTATACGCAACTGTATAGGAAGCTTATACATGCAAGGGCGACATATTACACCTACAGTTGTGCTCAAAAGTTTACATACCCTGGCAAAATTTTTGCTTTCTTGGCCTTTTTTCACAGAATATGAATGATAACACCAAAACTTTTTCTCCACTCATGGTTAGTGGTTGGGTGAAGCCATTTATTGTCAAACTATTGTGTTTTATCTTTTTAAATCATAATGACAACCCAAAACATCCAAATGACCCTGATCAAAAGTTCACATAACCTGTTAATTTTGGCCTGATAACATGCACAGAAGTTGACACAAATTGGTTTGAATGGCTACTAAAGGTAACATCCTCACCTGTGACCTGTTTGCTTGTAATCAGTGTGTGTGCATAAAAGCAGAGAGAGTTTCTGGGATCCAGACAGACTCTTGCATCTTTCATCCAGCCACAGACATTTCTGGACTGTGAGTCAAGGGGAAAGCAAAAGAATTGTCAACGGATCTACGGGAAAAGGTAGTTGAACTGTATAAAACAGGAAAGGGATACAAAAACATATCCAAGGAACTGATAATGCCAGTCAGAAGCATTCAAACTGTGATTATTAAATGTAAAATCGGGCTCTGTAAAAACAAAACCACGGTCAGGTAGACCAACAAAAATTTCGTCCACAACTGCCAGGAAAATTGTTTGGGATGCAAAGAAAAATCCACAAATAACAATCAGCTGAAATACTGGACTCTCTTAAAACTAGAGGTGTGGCTGTTTCAAGATGCACAATAAGGAGGCCCTTGAAGAAAAATGGGCTGTATGGTTGAGTCGCCAGAAGAAAGCCATGACTGCGCAAATGCCATAAAGTATCTTGCCTACAATACGCAAAACAGCACATAGAGACAAGCCGCAAAACTTCTGGAACAAGGTAATTTGGAGTGATAAGACCAAAATTGCTCTTTTTGGCCAATGTTACATTATTATTATAAATGTTACATTTGGACAGAGGTCATCAAGGCCTATGATGTAAGGAACACCATTCCTACTGTAAAGCACAGAGGTGGATCGCTGATGTTTTGGGGATGTGTGAGCTAAAAAGGCACAGGAAACTTGGTCAAAGTTGAAGGAAAGATGAATGTAGCACGTTATCAGAAAATACTGGAGGCAAATTTGTAATCATTAGCCCGGAAGCTGCGCATGGGATGTACTTGGACGTTCCAACACGACAACGATCCAAAACACAAAGCCGAGTGAACCTGTCATTGGCTACAGCAGAACAAAGTGAAGGTTCTGGAGTGGCCATCTCAGTCTCCTGACCTCAGTATCATTGAGCCACTCTGGGGAGATGTCAAGAATGTAGTTCATGCTAGACAGACCAGGAATTTACAGGAACTGGAGGCTTTTTGCCAAGAAGAGTGGGCAGTTACACCATCTGAGAAAATAAATAACCTCATCTACAACTACCACAAGAGACTTCAAGCTGTCATTGATGTTAGAGGGGGCAATACAAGGTATTAAGAAATGGGTATGTGAACTTTTGATCAGGGTCATTTGGATGTTTTGGGTTGTCATTATGATTTAAAAAGAGAAAACACAGTAGTTTGCTAATAAATTACCCAACCACGAACCATAAGTGGAGAAAAAGTTTTGGTGTTATCATTTACAGTGCCTACAAGTAGTATTCAACCCCCTGCAGATTTAGCTGGTTTGATAAGATGCAAATAAGTTAGAGCCTTCAAACTGCAAACGAGAGTAGGATTTATTAACAGAAGCATAAATCTTACAAAAACAAAAAGTTATGTTGCTCAGTTGAATTTTAATAAATTTTAAACATAAAAGTGTGGGTCAATTATTATACAACCCCTATGTTTAATATTTCGTGGAATAACCCTTGTTTGCAATTACAGCTAATAATCGTCTTTTATAAGACCTGATCAGGCCGGCACAGGTCTGTGGAGTTATCTTGGCCCACTCCTCCATGCAGATCTTCTCCAAGTTATCTAGGTTCTTTGGGTGTCTCATGTGGACTTTAATCTTGAGCTCCTTCCACAAGTTTTCAATTGGGTTAAGGTCAGGAGACTGACTAGGCCACTCCAACACCTTGACTTTTTCCCTCTTGAACCAGGCCTTGGTTTTCTTGGCTGTGTGCTTTGGGTCGTTGTCTTGTTGGAAGATGAAATTACGACCCATCTTAAGATCCTTGATGGAGGAGAGGAGGTTCTTGGCCAAAATCTCCAGGTAGGCCGTGCTATCCATCCTCCCATGGATGCGGACCAGATGGCCAGGCCCCTTGGCTGAGAAACAGCCCCACAGCATGATGCTGCCACCACCATGCTTGACTGTAGGGATGGTATTCTTGGGGTCGTATGCAGTGCCATCCAGTCTCCAAACGTCACGTGTGTGGTTGGCACCAAAGATCTTGATCTTGGTCTCATCAGACCATAGAACCTTGAACCAGTCTGTCTCAGAGTCCTCCAAGTGATCATGAGCAAACTGTAGACGAGCCTTGACATGACACTTTGAAAGTAAAGGTACCTTACGGGCTCGTCTGGAACGGAGACCATTGCGGTGGAGTACGTTACTTATGGTATTGACTGAAACCAATGTCTCCACTGCCATGAGATCTTCCCGGAGCTCCTTCCTTGTTGTCCTTGGGTTAGCCTTGACTCTTCGGACAAGCCTGGCCTCAGCACGGGAGGAAACTTTCAAAGGCTGTCCAGGCCGTGGAAGGCTAACAGTAGTTCCATAAGCCTTCCACTTACGGATGATGCTCCCAACAGTGGAGACAGGTAGGGCCAACTCCTTGGAAAGGGTTTTGTACCCCTTGCCAGCCTTGTGACCCTCCACGATCTTGTCTCTGATGGCCTTGGAATGCTCCTTTGTCTTTCCCATGTTGACCATGTATGAGTGCTGTTCACAAGTTTGGGGAGGGTCTTAAATAGTCAGAAAAGGCTGGCAAAAGAGATAATTAATCCACACATGTGAAGCTCATTATTCTTGGTGCCTGAACTACTTATTAATACTTTAGGGGGACCAAACAGAATTCTTGTGGTTTGAGGGGTTGAATAATAAATGACACTCTGAATTAACTTTTAACGTTTTTTAAAAAAAAAAAAAAATTAAAACAAAAATTTTTGCAGCAGTGCATTTCCCACTTCCAGGCTGATCTACAGTACAAATGTCACAATGACAAGTTAATTCCACATGTGTCAACCAGCTAAATCTGCAGGGGGTTGAATACTACTTGTAGGCACTGCATATTCTGTGAAAAAAGGCCAAGAAAGCAAAAATTCTTCCGGTGTATGTAAACTTTCGAGCACAATCGTACTAGTATCCAAAACGCGCAAAAAACATGAGAGAATTTACTATGGCTGGTGTTTCTTACAGCAGTCTAAGATAGCAATGTGCTGGGGTAAAATGGGGTAAATTTATTATGAGATCCCCATCACTTAATGGGGTTTCTCAAGATGTATCCCCAGCAGGTTTCTGATTAAAGGGTGCAGGGTTTTCCTGGAGACTGACAGGTAGAACCAGCGGGATGGTTGCCAGCTGGTCTGACCTGTGCTCTGTCCCAGGCTGCTAGCAGAAGTCAGTGCTCTCTCCCAGGCTGCTTGCAGAGGTCACAATACCTCTGCATCAAAGGGAACTACACCTGAACACAAAGTATAGAGCCTAAAGCATTAAACCTCTTCACAATGCACACTTCTGGCTTTGGTAACTGGCCACTCTGAAACTGCTGAGTTGGCTGAAAACATAAGCAACGAGCTGTATACTATAAAATGAAAAATCCTTCCACTCTCCAGATCAGAGTAGATTTTTAATAAGATGAAAATTGCAAAGTTGCTTGTTTTTATATGTTCTGTGCAATTTTACCCATTGATGAACTTGGCATACATTTTTCTGTCTTTGTGCAAGAAAATTAAATCTAAACCTTTTACGAGCATCAATTAACATCAACATTAGCATCAAATAAACTTTTTTACTACAAGGTAACTTGGTGGGGATTATATACAGTAGATAGCGGTTACACAACTTAATGAACGTTTCCATCACCAAACTGAGCATTTTCCACACACAGTTTACATTTCTTACTCTTCGCTCGCTAGGTCTCTATCTTCACCGTTCCTCTCTAGTTCACCACAACCCCAGCTCAGTACTACAGTCCAGCTGGCAAAAGTCCTATTCTCAACTCGCCGCTGTATCTCCTTTCCCCTCTAGGGAATGATACTGCCAGTATGGCCATCACTTATCTTCTCTGTCTCTGACGCTCTGGAACTCCCGCCCGGGGCACTCTCTGCATCTCACGTACTCTGTCCGGTCTTGGCCTGTTACCTCTGTGGGTTATAAACTCTTGGCTGTACTGCTAGACGTTCTCTCCCAGAACCCGTCTCCAATGGGTCACGCTATCTTTCAGTCACTTCTCTGCTTCTTTCTACTAGGATCTCGCTATCCTTTGTCACGGTCTCCTCTCAATTTAGGGACACCCATGACATGCGGCACTGCTTACTAACCAGAACCTTAGGTCTGCTTTCTACGCACACTGGGCCCTATCTGACATCTCTGTTCCTACAAATTAGCCCCTCCTACTATGGGCTAGTCCCAACTGTTAACCCTAACTCTTCCTAGTGTTGGGCAATGCACAATACATAATATTAACGCATGTCACAGTTCACATTACACAATACAACATTACACTTATTCTTCAAGGGGGAACGTAGGCGATATGTCCATCTCCTTACATAGGTTCAGAGCGTTGTATGTGACGCACGCAGCTCCCATGATAGTCTTCACTGCTCCTCGCTACATCTCTCCTCTTTCAGTGCTGTAATGACAGAAAATGACAGCAGTAACCAATTATCAGCGGGGTCAAGTACTACACATCAGTCTCACCACATCATGGTGAAAATGTCTGTTTATGACCTTCTCTAGGGTTGTTTGCTTTTTTTTTTCCCCTCTAAGATTCTACCTGCTTATGATTGGGCAGCATCATAGAGGGGAAAAGTAAACGCCTCTAGAGAAGAACCTTTAGTGGAGGGGAAATTTACATATTGGGCTCCTCAAACTTCAAAAAACCATATTTCAACAAACCCGTAAAAAAAAAGTGCTATCAGCCCCTCTGCCCCTTTTAGTGAGTTATGCAGCTTAAAATTTTATAAAAGGAGAAATAAACAAAATTACCCCAATAATGTGGCATTAGTCACCATATAATGACTGCTATAACTCTTTTATCTCTTGGTTGAGGGTTCATACAACTTTCTGATCTCTTTTTATTCCATTTTTTTTTTTGGGGGGGGTAATGTGGCCAAAAACCAGCAAATAGGTTAATTCCTTTTTTTTTTTTTTTTTTTTTACCATTCTGGTGTAAGGTCTCAAATACTTTGCTATTTCATACAGTTCAGACAGTTACATGGTCGTTGAGAGCGAATATATTCATTGTATTTTCAGATTTCGGGAATAGGGCCTCATTTAAACATTTTTTTTAATGATTCTCATATTTTAGGAGTCTTTAAACTGCGACCACTTGATCACAAATCACGCAGCCTGTTGTACAATTACCGCTCGCCTAGGCTCACGGACACGGCAGACAGTAAGCCCCCAGTTACCATGGCAACCAACCGGCACCCCGTGATCACGCCTGACAGTGGCATCTAAGAGGTTAACAATGTGCATTCGGTGCCCGTTACTCTCTCGGATGCTGCGTGTATAGAGCGTGCTCAGCTCCTGAAAAATATTTTAAAAAAATGAAAAAAAATTAAAGTTTGTATTTGCCCCAAAACATATTTTCGCAAATAAAATGCCATGTTTGGTATCAGCGAGTGCGTAACTGTCCGACCTAATGAAATATCATCATATTTATCCCCTACAGCAAACGCAAGGAGGAAAAATCTAAAGAGAAGAGGGGCCTACACTGAAACTCTACGCAAATCAAAAAATCTGGCACTCTAGGATTGATGTTTAACCATAAGAAAATATTTATTAACATCCACGGTGACGTTTCGGTCGACAACTCCGACCTTCATCAGACTGTGAAATATACCAAACAAAAAAATTACAAAAAGAAGAACACAGAATCATAAGGACAACATTAACAGACAATAATGGTTCTAACTATAATGAAAAAATAATAAGGCAAATTATGCCTAGCCATGAGTATGAGGAATTATCGACATTCCATCAAAAGGAAAAATTAATATAATATAAATACATATATCCAGAGACTCATATATCTAGTATAGTACTACTAGGGTTTATAAGGACGGAACAAAACTATATCATCATATTGTTAAAGTTTACCAGAGGAGTAGAAAAATGCAAAAATAGAAAATAAAAAATCAAAAAATAACATATAAAATTGAGGAAACTCGCTTACCCAGTACTGCTTTAAGAACGTGTTTATGCAATGAAAATATATTCTGAAACAACATAAAGTGTATCGCAAAATATAACATAGCCATATATTAACCATATATATAGGAAAATAGAAATAATCGGTGAATCTTACCATATAAGATTGCTACAGGAAAAACAGAATAAAGCGCCTCTTTAGAATTCATCAGCATAAATTAAGGGCGCTCTTCCTGTGCAAGGTGGAAAAACTCATCAGTTTCCCTATAGTCACGTGACAAGGAATAGTGGTATTTTAAGAGAAACCTTACCGGAACCAAATTATTCCTAAGATGATTGTAAATTACACGCATTGTAAGCGCATTACACAGGGCATCCTTGCCATTACTAAATTGAGCGCTACTTCTTTCGACTCACCTTACAAGAGGTCCGGCTATGGTAAGAACCACTGGGACACTATCAAAATACCATGACTTGGCTAGCATTGTATGATTCTGAGGAATCTATTAATACAGGTGCAGCACGGTCATTATACTTTAAAGCCGGGAGACTGAAACGACTGAGATTTTGCGAGCGGGATCAATTTTACAATCATCTTAGGAATAATTTGGTTCCGGTAAGGTTTCTCTTAAAATACCACTATTCCTTGTCACGTGACTATAGGGAAACTGATGAGTTTTTCCACCTTGCACAGGAAGAGCGCCCTTAATTTATGCTGATGAATTCTAAAGAGGCGCTTTATTCTGTTTTTCCTGTAGCAATCTTATATGGTAAGATTCACCGATTATTTCTATTTTCCTATATATATGGTTAATATATGGCTATGTTATATTTTGCGATACACTTTATGTTGTTTCAGAATATATTTTCATTGCATAAACACATTCTTAAAGCAGTACTGGGTAAGCGAGTTTCCTCAATTTTATATGTTATTTTTTGATTTTTTATTTTCTATTTTTGCATTTTTCTACTCCTCTGGTAAACTTGAACAATATGATGATATAGTTTTGTTCCGTCCTTATAAACCCTAGTAGTACTATACTAGATATATGAGTCTCTGGATATATGTATTTTTATGGAATGTCGATAATTCCTCATACTCATGGCTAGGCGTAATTTGCCTTATTATTTTTTCATTATAGTTAGAACCATTATTGTCTGTTAATGTTGTCCTTATGATTCTGTGTTCTTCTTTTTGTAATTTTTTTGTTTGGTATATTTCACAGTCTGATGAAGGTCGGAGTTGTCGACCGAAACGTCACCGTGGATGTTAATAAATATTTTCTAATGGTTAAACATCAATCCTAGAGTGCCAGATTTTTTGATTTGCGTAGTTATTTCTGGGTCTGGTAACCCTTTGATCTAGGCACCTACAAATATACTGGGGAGTGACGTATTTTTCTCAAAAAAAAGTACACTGAAACTCTAAACTTGGAGCCAACCCTGACAACAACCAATCAAATGTCCCCTTTCATGTTCTCATCCCCTACAAAAAAATGAAAGCCAGCTCGTGATTGGCTTATACTGACAGATGTTTTCTATTGGACGCCTTGTCTTGTTGTAACCTGCGGCGCACGCCGTCATACCTCAGAATGTGACGTGCACGCCGCTGGCCGCTGAGACAGTTGTTGTTTCGCCGGAGCGGTATGACGTCACAGGGGCGCGCTCCCGCGGCCCCGCCCCCGTCAGGCTCGTCACTCGGGTGGCCGGGGCCGCGCCTGTGTGCCGCGCTCGGCTGTGTCTCTTCTGTCAGTCGTCGCTCCCGGGAGCTGTGTGTTGCTACACGCCGCGGACAGAGAGGGCTACACCGTACATCATCCTCTCCCGACCCCCGGACATGCAGCCGCCCCCGCCCAGGCTGAGGAGCAGCAGGAGGAGGAGATGAGGCTCCGCAATGGCACTTTCTTGACTCTGCTCGCCTTCTGCTTCTGCATCTTTCTCTCCCTGTCCTGGTACACGGCATTCAGCGGGCAGAAAGGTAAGCTCCGGCCCCCGGGGGCCATTAATTTCTCCAAGGTCACTGGGGGGCTTTTCCTTTGTGCCCAGTCAGTGCCCCGTGCAATGGATATTGTCTGTGCCCAGCTGGGAATGGAGTCGCCTCCTGGTCTGTCACCAGGATGCTGCGTAAGCCAGTGAGTGTGCCCAGCTGGCACCGCCTGGCATGTGGTGGCATGGAGCATATCCAACTACTAGTGATGGCACCGCCTGGCATGTGGTGGCATGGAGCATATCCAACTACTAGTGATGGCACCGCCTGGCATGTGGTAGTATAGAGCATATCCAACTACTAGTGATGGCACCGCCTGGCATGTGGTAGTATAGAGCATATCCAACTACTAGTGATGGCACCGCCTGGCATGTGGTAGTATAGAGCATATCCAACTACTAGTAATGGCACCGCCTGGCATGTGGTGGCATAGAGCATATCCAACTACTAGTGATGGCACCGCCTGGCATGTGGTAGTATAGAGCATATCCAACTACTAGTGATGGCACCGCCTGGCATGTGGTAGTATAGAGCATATCCAACTACTAGTAATGGCACCGCCTGGCATGTGGTAGTATAGAGCATATCCAACTACTAGTGATGGCACCGCCTGGCATGTGGTAGTATAGAGCATATCCAACTACTAGTGATGGCACCGCCTGGCATGTGGTAGTATAGAGCATATCCAACTACTAGTGATGGCACCGCCTGGCATGTGGTAGTATAGAGCATATCCAACTACTAGTAATGGCACCGCCTGGCATGTGGTGGCATGGAGCATATCCAACTACTAGTGATGGCACCGCCTGGCATGTGGTAGTATAGAGCATATCCAACTACTAGTGATGGCACCGCCTGGCATGTGGTAGTATAGAGCATATCCAACTACTAGTAATGGCACCGCCTGGCATGTGGTGGCATAGAGCATATCCAACTACTAGTGATGGCACCGCCTGGCATGTGGTAGTATAGAGCATATCCAACTACTAGTGATGGCACCGCCTGGCATGTGGTAGTATAGAGCATATCCAACTACTAGTAATGGCACCGCCTGGCATGTGGTAGTATAGAGCATATCCAACTACTAGTGATGGCACCGCCTGGCATGTGGTAGTATAGAGCATATCCAACTACTAGTGATGGCACCGCCTGGCATGTGGTAGTATAGAGCATATCCAACTACTAGTGATGGCACCGCCTGGCATGTGGTGGCATAGAGCATATCCAACTACTAGTGATGGCACCGCCTGGCATGTGGTAGTATAGAGCATATCCAACTACTAGTGATGGCACCGCCTGGCATGTGGTAGTATAGAGCATATCCAACTACTAGTGATGGCACCGCCTGGCATGTGGTAGTATAGAGCATATCCAACTACTAGTGATGGCACCGCCTGGCATGTGGTAGTATAGAGCATATCCAACTACTAGTGATGGCACCGCCTGGCATGTGGTAGTATAGAGCATATCCAACTACTAGTGATGGCACCGCCTGGCATGTGGTAGTATAGAGCATATCCAACTACTAGTAATGGCACCGCCTGGCATGTGGTGGCATAGAGCATATCCAACTACTAGTAATGGCACCGCCTGGCATGTGGTGGCATGGAGCATATCCAACTACTAGTGATGGCACCGCCTGGCATGTGGTAGTATAGAGCATATCCAACTACTAGTAATGGCACCGCCTGGCATGTGGTGGCATAGAGCATATCCAACTACTAGTAATGGCACCGCCTGGCATGTGGTGGCATGGAGCATATCCAACTACTAGTGATGGCACCGCCTGGCATGTGGTAGTATAGAGCATATCCAACTACTAGTGATGGCACCGCCTGGCATGTGGTAGTATAGAGCATATCCAACTACTAGTGATGGCACCGCCTGGCATGTGGTAGTATAGAGCATATCCAACTACTAGTAATGGCACCGCCTGGCATGTGGTGGCATAGAGCATATCCAACTACTAGTAATGGCACCGCCTGGCATGTGGTGGCATGGAGCATATCCAACTACTAGTAATGGCACCGCCTGGCATGTGGTGGCATGGAGCATATCCAACTACTAGTGATGGCACCGCCTGGCATGTGGTAGTATAGAGCATACCCAACTACTAGTAATGGCACCGCCTGGCATGTGGTGGCATGGAGCATATCCAACTACTAGTGATGGCACCGCCTGGCATGTGGTGGCATGGAACATATCCAACTACTAGTGATGGCACCGCCTGGCATGTGGTAGTATAGAGCATATCCAACTACTAGTAATGGCACCGCCTGGCGTGTGGTGGCATAGAGTATATCCAACTAGTAATGGCACCGCTGGCATGTGGTGGCATGGAGCATATCCAACTACTAGTAATGGCACCGCCTGGCATGTGGTGGCATGGAGCATATCCAACTACTAGTGATGGCACCACCTGGCATGTGGTGGCATGGAGCATATCCAACTACTAGTGATGGCACCGCCTGGCATGTGGTAGTATAGAGCAAATCCAACTACTAGTAATGCCACCGCCTGGCATGTGGTAGTATAGAGCATATCCAACTACTAGTAATGGCACTGCCTGGCATGTGGTAGTATAGAGCATATCCAACTACTAGTAATGGTGCTGCCTGGCATGTGGTAGCATAGAGCATATCCAACTACTAGTAATGGCACCGCCTGGCATGTGATGGGCACTAGCTCCCTGGTACAGTGCCTTGCAAAAGTATTCGGCCCCCTGGAACTTTTCAACCTTTTCCCACATATCATGCTTCAAGCATAAAGATACCAAATGTAAATTTTTGGTGAAGAATCAACAAGTGGGACACAGTTTTGAAGTTGAACGAAATTTATTGGTTATTTTAAATTTTTGTGGAAATACAAAAACTGAAAAGTGTGGCGTGCAATAGTATTCGGCTCCTTTAACTTAATACTTTGTTGCGCCACCTTTAGCTGCGATTACAGCTGCAAGTCGCTTGGGGTATGTCTCTATCAGTTTTGTACATCGAGAGACTGAAATTCTTGCCCATTCTTCCATGGTAAACAGCTGGAGCTCAGTGAGGTTGGATGGAGATCGTTTGTGAACAGCAGTTTTCAGCTCTTTCCACAGATTCTCGATTGGATTCAGGTCTGGACTTTGACTTGGCCTTTCTAACACCTGGATACGTTTATTTGTGAACCATTCCATTGTAGATTTTGCTTTATGTTTGGGATCATTGTCTTGTTGGAAGACTAATCTCCGTCCCAGTCTCCGGTCTTTTGCAGACTCCAACAGGTTTTCTTCAAGAATGGTCCTGTATTTGGCTCTATCCATCTTCCCATCAATTTTAACCATCTTCCCTGTCCCTGCTGAAGAAAAGCAGGCCCAAACCATGATGCTGCCACCACCATGTTTGACAGTGGGGATGGTGTGTTCAGGGTGATGAGCTGCGTTGCCTTTATGCCAAACGTATCATTTGCTATCATTAGTCATTGTTGCCAAAAAGTTTGATTTTGGTTTCATCTGACCAGAGCACCTTCTTCCACAGGTTTGGTGTGTTTCCCAGGTGGCTAGTTGCAAACTTTAAACAACATTTGTTATGGATATCTTTGAGAAAGAAGATGTCTTTCCATAAAGGCCAGATTTGTGCAGTGTACGACTGATTGTTGTCCTATGGACAGACTGTCCCACCTCAGCTGTAGCTCTCTGCAGTTCATCCAGAGTGATCATGGGCCTCTTGGCTGCATCTCCGATCAGTCTTCTCCTTGTTTGAGATGAAAGTTTAGAGGGACAGCCGGGTCTTGGTAGATTTGCAGTGGTGTGATTCTCCTTCCATTTCAATATGATCGCTTGCACAGTGCTCCTTGGGATGTTTAAAGTTTTGGAAATCATTTTGTATCCAAATCCGGCTTTAAACTTCTCCACAACAGTATCACGGACCTGCCTGTTATGTTCCTTGGTCTTCATGATGCTCTCTCTGCTTCCAACAGAACCCTGAGACTATCACAGAGCAGGTGCATTTATACAGAGACTTGATTACACACAGGTGGATTATATTTGTCATCATTAGTCATTTAGGACAACATTGGATCATTCAGAGATCCACAATGAACTTCTAGAGTGAGTTTGCTGCACTGAAAGTAAAGGGGCCGAATAATGTTGCACGCCCCACTTTTCAGTTTTTGTATTTTCACAAAAATTTTAAATAACCAATAAATTTCTTTGAACTTCACAATTGTGTCCTACTTGTTGTTGATTCTTCACCAAAAATTTACATTTAGTATCTTTATGTTTGAAGCATGATATGTGGGAAAAGGTTGAAAAGTTCCAGGGAGCCAAATACTTTCGCAAGGCACTGTATGTGGCAGATGTCGTGTTTACCTACCAATGTGTGTGCTTGGCTGGTAATTTTGGCACAAATTCTTTGTTGATATGACCCTGGTGTTTGGCAGATGTTTTAGGACTCTCCTGATGCCAGCCCTTAACCCTTAGACTTGTGCCTAGAGCAGATGTGGACACAATGTGGCACATGTTCTGTATTTGTTATATGCGTCTGTGTGCCATGTGAGTTCAGTATGTGTTTATAATGTTCTTTTCTGGCATGTCCAGGTGACATTACATTTTGTTGGCAAATAATCAGGACTCTAATTATGCCCAGGCATGTGCCAGGAGTATTGGGTATGGCCTGGCAATGCATGGAACAAAATATTTAATTATCATTGGTAACAGTGCCACCCACTGTCATTTGTAGGAATGCCGTGCATTTCGGGGTCTGATGTTGGCACCACCTTCAGGTTTAATACTGGAGTTGACGTGCCTGCCTGCTGGGAATGTGCACGATTATATCCCGTACTGTAGGCCGGAGCCGATCATTAGAAGCTGTCAGTAAGTTTCTGATGGAGATGCTTAGTTTAGCATAGGTCCTATTGTACTGCCTGATGATGAGGCTTCTCAGAAAGTAAATCACCAGAGCAGTTTCTCTGTAGACATTGAGCCAGTAAGGAATTCTGGGAGATTTCAGCTCTGGAGGCTGCAGAATTATCACTGTATTTCTGGATCAGTGCACCATATGTACTGTCATCTGCTCCCTTTCTCTGTAGATTATCCATATATGTAAATTGTAAGATGTGTATAGTGGTGGGCATCCCATTTGAAGGGATTTACCTTTTAAAACCGTGACCAATGAGATCTGCTCAGATCCTGAGGACGGGGCCCCAAAGTCCCTTTTCTAGGCTCAGACAAAGTAATTGACACTGAGCCTGAACATCCGCACTACTACTAGCACAGGGGACCTTTGTTCTTGATGGGGGTCCCAGTGATCATACATATATTAACAGTCCTAGTATTTAGTGGGAGTTTTCCGGAGGATTGATGGTGAAGCGGAGTATATCTAAAATGAGATATTGCAATATTTGCCAGCTTGTCATGTCCACACCTTGGCATTAGGGTGGCATTTGGTATCTGCCCATGCCAGCCTCTCTTCTACATCCAGGTGATATGGGCAAGAATGAGCCCTCACTTCATACCTCGCCCACTTGCGCCAAGGTGTAAATGTTCTGTAAGCCATTCATGAGGACCCTTCAGCTTTATTCTGGGGTCACACTTCATCACTTAGAAGCAGATGATGTTATTCTGCCCAGTAGGATTTATTACGAAAATGTACTTGAAGGATGCAAGATCCATACGATATAATAGATGCTGTGGAGTCTGTCCGCTGGCCCGTGCTTGTCCGCTCCCGTCATGCATCAGGGCTCTAGCAACAGCCTCTCATTCATTGATTGCTATATTTCGCCTCACCGCCCTCATCGTCTTCACCTGTCCTTGGATACTGTTGTAAAAAAAATGCTGGAAAGCGAGCGTCCTCATCTGTACTGGGACTTGATGGGCCTCATGTCCCCCACAGTGTGGGATCCTCAGTTGTGCCGGTCGGCTTTATAATACATGTGTTTTCTTTTATAGAGCGCTGTATCCCAGGATTGTTCTCGGCTCGTTCCCTTTGTTGCCTGTGTTTTCTGATTTCATCTTATTGCTGTTGTAAAAATAATATGGGTTTTGGAAGTTTCTTGCTTTCAGATGAGCTTTTCCTTGCAGCGCTGTGGGTAACGTTTTCTTGCAGAGCTTTGTTTGGCTTTGTGGCTTTATTTGTTTGTTTTTCAGGACACAGTATACTTTGGGTATGACATTTAACATTTATTATTGTTTTTGTTTTGTTCTTTAACTTTTAAAAATGTAGAAAAATAAAATTACTACAAACTGCTTGAACACGTAATGGCACAGGCCTTGGAGCTCTGCCCATGTTACTGGCAAAGGGAGCCCGCCGAATATTGCAGCAGAACAGGATGGTACGGATCATGGACGATATAGATGCAGTAAATGTCGACCATTCATTAAAGTAGTCATGCTATGGGACGGGTGCTTGCTCTGTCACCCCGATAGAGGCTTAGCCTACTAGGACGCCTGTCGCCACAATACTGACAGGCACGATACATCGCAATACAGAAGTTTTCACTGTATTTTATGAGCAGACAAGCAAAGCTTCAACAAGGTCCCCAGTGGCACAAAAAAAGTGACACATTATTAAAAATGTTGTTTTTTTTTTTATGTACTTTAATTTTTCTTTAACCTCCATTACAAAAAAGAAAAAATATTTTTTAAAAGTCAGCCTTAGAGCCCTACCTGAATGGAGCAGAGGTTCATATTCATTCTTTCTTAATGGGAGCTTCGGAGATTGCCGAGAGCTGCGCTCAGCTGGACTTCATCAGTCCCATTATTGCATCTATGTCCATTCTGTACATCTGTATGGCATACAGTCTTTACCCGAACAATGTATTAAATAATAGTTTCATATCTTAATACATGTAGTGGATATGTGAAAACCTCATGACATGCGGATAGTAGTCTGTACGTGATGCCTTTTCTGGTACCCGGGTCTAATCTGGAATATGGATAAAGTAGTGCACATATATAATAAACAGTAGATAGATACGGTAGCTATATATATTTATTCTATCCGTATTCTACCAATTTTGCATATGGACAGTGCACGGATGTGCAATACACTCGTTTAAACAAGGCCTTATAGAATATTTGCTAACTTTTTTGGCTAGTTTTCTATCAGCCCCCGGATGTCATACACCATGAGTATGAATGAGACTCAGTTCACTTTTGTGTCAGAGGCAGATTCCTTCATGCTTGACGATCAGATGGATGCAGCGTGTATATCTGACAGTTTTCATGTGATGATGTGTGAGTGCCACACTGCCCTGTGATCTCTGCCCTGGCACTGCGCCATGTTCCTGTCCTCGTAATGTTTTCGTTGTCTTGTAATTTCTTGTGTTGTATATACATTGCTACTAGAACTGTAGGTCATCTGTCATACAATGTCTTTCTGAGGAACCGATCTCACATAAATAAACACCACATTGCATTCCTCCTCAGTGGTGCAAACCTGAAAAAACTGAGATACCCGCATGGTGGCAACATCGATAATTAGTCACTGTGAGGAACTAAGCCGACCGCCACACGGTAGCCTGGGTATCACAGCTTCTGATCCCACCTCCGCTACCAAATGTGAGGGACGATCCCCTTTCCTCCCACGTCACCAATGGGACGTAACTCCACAGGTACAGCTCTCCGGCGCCCCCTTTGTCTCTCAGGTCAGTAAGGGAACTGCACCTAGAGCAAATGGCCGCCGGGGAGGGTGTCCTGTTACCCAATGGGTATTCTAAGATTCGTGATCAGAGTAAAAGCATCAGCCCAAGATTAATTTTATGGTTTAATCGCCTTAAGAGCGCACTAGATAATTACAGAAATATACAGTAAAGCTATACAACGTAATTACAATGGAATTGCAGTCAGAGAAAAAATACAACGATAATGTACAAGGCTTAAAGGTATAAGCTATAGATCAATATTACCGGGTAGTATGGTCATGGGAAGGCAGGGGCTCTACCATTCCCAGGTACAGTCTTCAGTTGCTGGATAGTCCCTTGGTCCTTCCTAGATCATCTTCTTGGCTTCTGGGTGTAAAAAGGAATGACCACCCTGTACATGGATACAATTCTTAAACCTGCTAGGCCCTTCCCTTTTGCTTTGAAGCACGCATATTAACTGGCCTGCAATTCATGTGGAGCAGGAAATACTGGCCTGAGTTTGAGCTAGTTAGCATATGACTGACCATCTTATTCAGACACTGGCCTAGACCAATTAGCATGTTAAAGCCCTATTGATTCATAGTGGACATCAAAACTGGTCGTACTGAATATGCTAATAGGCACTGTGTAGTTAAAAGTCTGTGGCTGTGTGAACTGACAAAATGGAGGCTGGTATAGGCCCTATACAAAATGGTGGCGGTCCCAACCTCACACCTCCCTGCTTTTGAGGGCGCTAGGGGGTATCACATTCCTGTGTTCCCCGTGCGCCCTACCGCACCCTCTCCTTGTCGGGACAACCCATCAGCGTTACCATGGTCCCTGCCTCTTTTGTGGCGAATGGTGAAGTGGTACTGTTGGAGAGCGAGGCTCCAGCGTAGCAACCTCCCATTCGTCCCAGAGACCGTGTGTAACCAGCTGAGGGGGTTGTGGTCTGTTTCCACGGTGAATTGGCGTCCGTACAAGTATGGCTGCAGACGCTGCAGGGCCCACACAATTGCCAGACATTCCTTCTCCATCGTGGAATAGGCCACTTCCCTCGGCAGGAGCTTCCTGCTCAGGTACAAAATGGGGTGTTCATGGCCCATAGTGTCAACCTGGCTGAGCACAGCACCGAGGCCGAAGTCGCTGGCGTCGGTCTGCACTAAGAATGGCCGCGTGAAGTCGGCTGCCTGTAGTACAGGAGAACTAGAAAGGGCGGTCTTGAGCGCCTGGAAAGCTGTCTCGCAGGCGACTGTCCAGTCGACTGCGACGGGCAGCCTTTTCTTGGTGAGGTCCGTCAGGGGCTTGGCCAGGGCACTATAGTGTGGAACAAACCTCCTATAGTACCCAGCAGTACCCAAGAAGGACATCACCTGCTTCTTGGTCCTGGGGGTGGGCCAGGATGCGATGGCATCCACCTTCCCGGGCTCTGGCTTCAGAGCTCCCCCACCTACCCGGTGTCCCAGGTAGTGGACCTCACTCATACCCAGCTGGCATTTTTCCGGCTTAATGGTCAAGCCTGCTCGCTGGATCCGCCCGAGCACCTGCGCCAGGTGCTCTAGGTGATCCTCCCAGGTGAGACTGAAGATGGCAATGTCATCCAGGTACGCGCATACCCTTCCAGTCCCTCGAGCAGCGTGTTGACCATCCGCTGAAAAGTGGCAGGGGCATTCTTCATGCTGAAGGGCATCACCGTGGACTCGTACAGTCCGAATGGGGTGATAAAGGCAGAGCGTTCCCGTGCCCTAGGGGTCAGGGGAATCTGCCAATACCCCCTGCTCAGATCCATGATGGTCAGGTACTTGGCCCCGGCCAGCTGGTCGAGCAGGTCATCGATGCGCGGCATTGGGTACGCATCGGTGACCGTCACAGCGTTGAGCCCCCTGTAGTCCACGCAGAACCGCGTAGTTCGGTCCTTTTTAGGGACGAGGA
The DNA here is from genome assembly GCA_033576555.1 of Oophaga sylvatica. Lineage (NCBI taxonomy): Eukaryota > Metazoa > Chordata > Amphibia > Anura > Dendrobatidae > Oophaga > Oophaga sylvatica. The sequence goes on from JARQOD010000004.1 coordinate 28,472,346, forward strand.
CTACAGGCGAAGCCCACGCGCTGTTGGACGCTTGGATCACCCCCAGCCTCAGCATCTCGTCTATCTCTTGGCGCATCTGCTGCTGCACCTCAAGAGAGACCCGATATGCTAAACGCCGGATTGGGGGGTGGTTGCCAGTGTCCACGTCATGGACTGCTGCCTCAGTCCTTCCGGGCAGGCTGCTGAACAGCTCCCGAAAGGGGTGCAGGGTGGCCCCCAGCTGGGAACGTTGGTCCTCCGAGAGCTGGTGGCCAACCCCCACATCCTCGATGGATCCACCCGCCTTGGCTTGGGTGAGCAGATCGAGGAGGGTTTCTGCCTCTCCTTCCTCTGGAAGGTTGCACACTGGGTGAGCATAAGCCTCCCGCTCATGATGGGCCTTCATCATGTTCACATAGAAGGCCTTCCTCCTTCCACGGGCGTGGTCCATGGTGACCAGGTAGGTGACGGCGTTGAGCTGCTCGTGCACGAGGTATGGACCCTCCAGGCCGCCTGAAGCTTGTTTTGTGGTACGGGGACCAGTACCCACACCTTTTGACCCACCTGGTAGGTCCGCTCACAAGCATTCTGGTCGTACCATCGCTTCTGGTCAGCCTGAGCTTGGGCCATATTATCATGCACCAGCCGCGTCAAGGCCATCATTCGGTCCCGGAAGCGCACGACATACTCAATGACCGACACTCCAGGGGTGGCTAAATCCCCTTCCCACGCTTCCTTCACCAGAGCAAGGGGCCCCCGTACACGTCGCCCGTACAGGAGCTCAAAGGGGGAGAACCCCGTTGAAGCCTGTGGGACCTCCCGGTAGGCAAACAGCAGGTGCGGGAGATACCGCTCCCAGTCTCTCCCGTGGGAGTCGACCAACATCTTCAGCATCTGCTTTAAGGTGCCATTGAACCGCTCACACAAGCCATTGGTCTGTGGGTGATACGGGCTGGCCACCAGATGTTGCACCTGTACCTGCTTACAGAGAGACTCCATCAGCTGCGACATGAACTGGGTCCCTCGGTCGGTGAGCATTTCCTTGGGAAACCCCACTCTGGAGAAAATCTCCAGTAAGGCAGTGGCCACTTTGTCGGCCCGAATGGACGACACAGCTACCGCCTCCGGGTACCGGGTGGCATAGTCCACTACCGTTAGTATGAAGCATTTCCCGGAGCGGCTGGGAGTGGACAGAGGTCCAATGAGATCCACAGCAACCCTCGAGAAAGGCTCTTCGATGATGGGCAGAGTTACCAGTGGGGCTTTGGGGCGCGGCTCCGCCTTCCCCACCCTCTGACAGGTGTCACATGAACGGCAGTAGGCTATCACCTCGGTCCTCATTCCAGGCCAGTAGAAATGCTGAGCTAGCCTGGCCCTGGTTTTAGTGATCCCTAGGTGTCCGGCCATTGGAATCTCGTGTGCGATCCGCAACAATTCCGCCCTGAACGGATGGGGTACCACTAACTGTCGGTCCCTGGGCCACGCCTCCGGTGAACCCTGCTGGACCGTCACCCGGTACAGCCGTCCCTGGTCCAGACCACTCGCTCGCGGTCGGACTCCAGGGGAGGCTGTGCCGCCTGTTCCTTGAGAGTCTTCAGGCTAGGGTCAGCTTCCAACGCTGCCTGAAATCCCTGACTTGATGTGGCAAGAATCGATGAAACTGCCATGTCCTCTGTCAGTTCCCCGGGATCTGTCTCCTGGCTACTGTCTGACTCGGCAGCCACTTGGTCGGAGAGGGGGAAACCGTCGGACCTCCGCGAGGCTCCTTGGGCTTCAGCGCTCCCACTCCTGGTAACAGCGGCCACGACCGCTGAGACCACGGGTAGCGCCTGCTTTCCCTCGTCCCCTGACCAAGTCGCCGGGTCAGGCAGACTTCCCTGACTTCCTGACATCCCAGATGTGGGGAACTCCTGCCCTGGGGTCTTACCTGGTGGCTCCTCTCCCGGGACGCCCCCTCCCCCCATGACCTGTTCCTCTTCCTGCAGGGGCCCTAGACTCAGCAGGCTGGGTTCCCTTAGGGGCCCTACACTGCCCATAGCAGCCCCTCCCCCCACCTCTGAGCTCTCCCGTGCAGCCTCCTCACCTGTCCTCACTGTGAGCCCTGTGTGTGTAGTGTCAGTGCATGGCTTACCATCAGGTTTCACTCCCTCCTCCACTGTTGGAGGCACATTCAATACATTAACATTAGCATTCACAGTAGAGTCATGACATTCTTGGGGAGCCGAACTTGGGGGTTCAGTGGCCACGTACTGGGACACTAGCCGCCCCAAATCGGTCCCAAGCAACACATTTGCAGGAATATTTGGCGTTACTCCCACCTCCCGCATCCCCCTCCCGGCGCCCCAGTCCAAATACACCTTGGCAACGGGCAGCGCCGGTTCAACGCCTCCAATTCCGGAGACGGAAAGGGTTTTCCCAGGTACCAAGTCTTGAGGGGACACCACCTCAGGGCGTACCAGGGTTCGTTCAGCGCCTGTGTCCCGCAGTCCCATGACCGCTGAGCGGCCGATGGTGACGGGTTGGTAATTGTCTAGGGACTCCCACCACCCCCTCCCACACACAAAACAGTGGTCTGTTTCTGGGACAGGGATGGGGCCTTCTGGCGCTGGGGACACGCAGTCTTAAAGTGTCCTGGCTGATTGCAATTATGACAACGTCTGGGTTCTGTTCCTGGCCTGGAGAGGGCAGCCGGGGGGTACACCCCTTGCACTCTGGGGTTGGGGCAGGATTGGGCTTACCCCTCTCCAGGTGCTGCTGGCAGGCTTCTTTGGCTCCGGCGCCCTGTTGTTGGCATACTTGTCTGCCAGGGCGGCTGTAGCAGAAGCCCCTTTGGTTTCCGGTCACGGAGGAACTGCTGGAGGTCCTCTGGGCAGTTCCACAAGAATTGCTCCATGACAAACAGTTCCTGGACCTCCTGGCGGGTAGTGAGCTCTAGACCCGAGGTCCAGTGCTCCGCAGCTCTCAGCAGGGCCCGCATGTGGTCGGTCCAGGTGTCCTTTGAACCCCGCAGCAGGCTCCTGAACTTCCTGCGGTACGACTCCGGGGTGAGGTTGTAGTGCTGGATCAGGGCCCGCTTGATGCTGTTGTAGTCCTGCTCCTCCCCGGCAGGTAAGTCCCCCAAAACTTCCAGGGACTTACCCTCAAACGGGGGGTCAGGTACCTTGCCCACTGATCCAGGGCCAGATGATGTTGGAGGCATGTCCTCTCAAAAGCAAGCAGAAAGGAATCCAGGTCTCCATCCTTTTCAAGTAAGGGAAAGTCTTCCGCCCGGACCTTGGAAGCCCTTGTCTCCGGTGGGCCTGGTGCGTCCAGCGGGGGCCCGTGCTGAGCCATCTCCAGTCGGTGCCGGCGCTCCGCAGCTTCATGGCGCTCTGTAGCCTGCAACACACGTTCTGTATGCTCCCGCTCCGCTGCTTTCTCTGCCGCCACCAGGAGTCTGTCATAGGCGGCGTCATTACCAGCCTCGAGCTGTGCCATAGCCGCTTGGAAAAGGGCCTCCGATCTGGACAGGCTGGGACGGGCAGGGGGTGGACAGTCCACTGTGAGACTGAGCACGGGGGTCGGGCTCCTTGGGGAGCCCTGGCTGAGCTCCCCCTCATCGGTATCGAACCCCTCATAGGCCACAGCATTGGCCTCCCCCTTTGCCCTACTCCTGGTGCCTTCCGCCATCTTGGGAACCTTTGGTTACTGAAACAGCTGCAACCCTGACCTTGCACACAACTTATTATATTTGCACTCTGACCGTCTAGTGCTGGGCTGACCTTAAGACCCCAGCAGTGAAAGTACCGCTGGTAGTCTCTAGTGCCTGGGAGTAGGGGTCCCACGCACACTATTACTCTGATCCCACTGCTGCCACCAATTTGTGAGGAACTAAGCCGACCGCCACACGGTAGCCTGGGTATCACAGCTTCTGATCCCACCTCCGCTACCAAATGTGAGGGACGATCCCCTTTCCTCCCACGTCACCAATGGGACGTAACTCCACAGGTACAGCTCTCCGGCTCCCCCTTTGTCTCTCAGGTCAGTAAGGGAACTGCACCTAGAGCAAATGGCCGCCGGGGAGGGTGTCCTGTTACCCAATGGGTATTCTAAGATTCGTGATCAGAGTAAAAGCATCAGCCCAAGATTAATTTTATGGTTTAATCGCCTTAAGAGCGCATTAGATAATTACAGAAATATACAGTAAAGCTATACAACGTAATTACAATGGAATTGCAGTCAGAGAAAAAATACAACGATAATGTACAAGGCTTAAAGGTATAAGCTATAGATCAATATTACCGGGTAGTATGGTCATGGGAAGGCAGGGGCTCTACCATTCCCAGGTACAGTCTTCAGTTGCTGGATAGTTCCTTGGTCCTTCCTAGACCATCTTCTTGGCTTCTGGGTGTAAAAAGGAATGACCACCCTGTACATGGCTACAATTCTTAAACCTGCTAGGCCCTTCCCTTTTGCTTTGAAGCACGCATATTAACTGGCCTGCAATTCATATGGAGCAGGAAATACTGGCCTGAGTTTGAGCTAGTTAGCATATGACTGACCATCTTATTCAGACACTGGCCTAGACCAATTAGCATGTTAAAGCCCTATTGATTCATAGTGGACATCAAAACTGGTCGTACTGAATATGCTAATAGGCACTGTGTAGTTAAAAGTCTGTGGCTGTGTGAACTGACAAAATGGAGGCTGGTATAGGCCCTATACAAAATGGTGGCGGTCCCGACCTCACAGTCACTATGGGAGTATCTAGGAGGCCTGCAGCGCCTGAAAATCATGGTTCAATAGACCAGTGCCCAGATTGCTACAGTTACTGTGCAAATATAATGCTTTAGTTTAGTGCCAGCATGGCAAAACTGTGTGTGCCGCAAGATTCCTCCTGAATTACCAGTATTTATTATTTTATGCATTGGTTATTATTTATTTCACATTTGCCTTTTTTGGGGATAATAGTAATTGGGAGGTTGTTGATATCATAAAGGGTTTTTTTTTTTTCTTTTGCTACGATACACCACTTAATATTCAATAGACTTATGCACTCCCTTTTCAGGGAACTGGAGTAGTGTCCCCTTTATTCTCTGGATCAGTGGAGGTCCTGGATGTCAGATCTTATAGCAATGGCATATCCTAGCAATATGCATCTCCTTTTTAATATAGATTCTGTAATTCCTGTAAAGGAGCATACTTTCCTAATGCTCTGCAAATTTAAAAGAAACACCCATCCTCCTCCTATAAGTTTTTATCTTAATATATTAAGGTCATCATATTATATAACACTTAACATTATAACATTATATAACTTACAATTGCTCATTTTATCTTTCTACCCAGGAAATTATTCTCTTTTTTTTTCTCTGCTCCATGTAGAAACAAAATATCTTGTCCCTGCCTTTTATCATTCCCCTCTTCAACTCCTGACCCAGTTGCTTTGCCCCTTCCCCTGTCGGGTACTTTTGCAGTGACTCATGAGTCATACAGGCAAGATTTACCTCCTTTTTCTACATAGAACTTAGAAGAATTCAGCTGGTCAGTTTTTTAATCACGTGATATCATAGACCTAATAGAAAAGAGAAGAATTAGCTGGGGAGAAGGCAAACTGAGCAATTGTAAGTACACAGTGCCATATTATATGATGACTGGAATATATTAAGAGGATAAAAATTTGATGGCAGGAGGAGTGCTTCTTTAAGAAGAGAAATTGGTGCTGAGTTGGTAAATATGGGGTCCAAAATACGTACAAACATATCCAGACTACTTAAAATCACTCCAGAGATGGACTGGAATATATTAAGGTAAAAATGTAACTTTTTTTAATGTTTACTTTCTCTAAAAGTCACAAACGATGAATCACTTGAAAATATCTCTAAACCAAAAAACCCGCAGGCAAACGCACATAGAATAGACTTTACAAAAAGCGCAAATGAGAGACATCAACAACTAAATAGAAACCGGCGCAGATGCCGTAATGAATGTCGCCCATAGTGTCTGCATGTGATCTAGCTGCCAGCGTTTTAACAATGTGGTGACTTCTCTGCTGCCATATGGGGCTACGCTAGTGCCAAGGCTCACATGTCTGCACCATAAGGACATGCGGTCACCATGGGTCACGTGTGCACTTGCAACCCAATATGCCACCATTTTAAAGGGTTGGGAATACCCCTTTAAAACTGCGTTGCTGAGATAGCCGGTTTGAATAAATATTGGATCCTCGAGTATGTGACTTGCTTGTTTGTGGATTGAATATGTTTCTTTTATGCTTTCTCTTTCTGCTGCCTTTGTGTCTGCATGTGACAGACTGCAGTGTGGAGCACCTGAAAACATTATTACCCCGATTGAATGAAAGATCAACCTCACATTTTGTGCAGGTATCGCACCGCCTCCTGAATATGATCCGCTTATTTGGCAGCGCAGTCATTACTTATCCTGCCAGAGATGGCGTTTTACTGTACCATGCAGATATCGATTTTGCTGTATGATTCATCTTTTGAAAGGACAGTCGGTCCAGAATGAAGTTACCGTGTCTCCACTGATAGAGACTGATAGTGTCACGCCAGGAGAGAGATGATGAGCTTCGGTCATGTGCTGGGAGGGATGGATCAGCTGCTCTCATGGATATTATGGCACCTTCTGTGTGTGAACCTCCAAGCGTCTTGTAGAAGTCAGGACCCTGTGTTCAGAGCAATGACTGTGGCTTCTTGCCCTGAGATCTTCACTATACTAGACCCTTAATTACTGAATTGCTTTAATGCCCTCCGTGATGTTATCTATGAATCCCCCCCATGGCATTTTGATTGCCCCCTTGAATGAAAGTGAGTTATTTCTCTTCCATAAGAAAGAAAACTTCCCCTGTAGCGCCACCTATAGGTAGGAACCATGTCAATGTACTTTCCAGGCAATGCTTCCAAGGGAAAAGTGTGCACAGATCCATTTACTCTGCACGATTATTGTGAATGCGAGTCCCTGGGAATGCTTCTTTTATGATAATCTTGCAGTCTTAGCGGACTGCTGATCACCCGATAAGGGTGCAGAACACTTTGCAAAACCTCATCATTCCCGCCAGCGCATCCTCTCATGCTGTGGTGGACACAGACAGTAGAGGGCCCCTGTGCAAGAACAGTATATGGGCCCCTCTTTGTGTCTGACAGCTTGCTGATTTGAAGGTGAAGTGGGCCCCCTTGCCTCTTGCGCCCCTGTGCAGTTGCACCAGTGATATGTCCGCCCCTGATCTTATGTATACAGGACCTGTGCTCCTGTGAACAGCAGCAACCTGTACATAATGAAAGATCTATTACAGATCGTTCAGTGCGCATCTGGAGCGGGCTCGGCCTGTGTAAACCGGATATTAACTGACTGGCAATCAACAAACCAGTAGCTGATCGGTGCTTTAGTACCTCAAGCCGTCTAATGTACAGGGACTCGGTCAGCACAGAATGACTGTTCAAACCAAGCACAGGCACTCGGTGCTTCACGGCGGCCAATCATTTATATACACCTTCCCACCTGCTTGTTTTCCATCCATCTCAGCCCTTCTCTTGCTCTAGCAAGCCAGAGCTGTCAATCAAAGATGAGGGGGGTGGAGAAAAAAAACAGAATGAGGTTTTTCCTGTGAAGTAGTCAGTAGAAAATGGACAGGACACAGATGGCATCCAAGTGCTGTCTGTTTTTTTTTTTTCCCATAGACTTGCTTTGGCAAGTTTGATCCAAAATGCTGATCAAATTCAGATGTGTCTCTGATTTTGTGTAGATCACTCAGTCCCCATAAATACGGACATATAAACAGCGCCATAGACTATAATAGGAATGAGTTCTATCTGTGAAAAAAACACAGAACTCGTATGAATAAAACGAGCATCCGAATGAGCCCTAACACACTGTACACTGGCTGCATCTCAAGGAGAACGAGGACCCTGAGTGTTGGTATTTCACCTACTATAGGATTGCTACTTACATGGGACTGCATTGCAATGCTGTCACGCTGTCTAATGATATGTATACAATGTCAGTAAACTATTAATACAGGAACAACACTCTATACAACAACTAGTATAGCAACATCAGCATGTAAGTATAGAATAGATTTACCTGACACGATATCTGCTGAACTCAGGGTTAATCTTGAGGACTTGATGAGCTGAAACAGGAAAGAGGTGGACCGGGATCTAACCTGACCCTAAACTGGGGTCCTAACTAATCCCTCACCTTGGAGGTACTGATAATGGTTCAGAGGTCCAAGTCTCCAACCTAACCCTGTCTCCTATCAGACCCTGAACCCTGTAATCAGTCCTAAGAAGGATCCTGACTACCACCAAAGGGATATGGGCTGATCTTAGCTAAATACACAGATTAGACATATAAGACAGACAGGATAACACTCGCTTGCATACACACTCAAACACCAAAGGAAAATAAATGGTCTGGGAAATAAACTCTAACCAAGTTGAGCTTAGAACAACTAAGGAGCTCACAACTAAAGTCTATACAGATTCATTCCTATCTGTGGTCTGCATGAAGGTTTCACTGGCAACTCCCCAAGCAGACAACCAGGAATTTAAAGGAAACCAATCAACAAATAATCAATTGCAGCCGGGAGAAACTGCACCCAGTCCCAGAACCGAGCACAGACAGAATTAACTCCCTAGCTGCCAAACACAAAGAAACAGCAGCTCAGCTGTGAGAAGTCAAAATGTGCAACCGCGACGATCTTCGTGGCAATGCACACATGACAGTACCCCCCCTTCTACGAGGGGCCTCCGGACCCTCAGGGCCAGGCCTGCCCGGGTGAGTTCTGTGGAAGGTCCGAACCAAACGATCTGCGTTAACATCAGACGCAGGGACCCACGTCCTCTCCTCTGGACCATACCCCTTCCAATGCACCAAGTACTGAAGGGACCGGCGATTCAGACGTGAGTCAATGATCTTTGATACTTGAAATTCCAAGTTACCATTGACCAACACAGGAGGAGGAGGTAGAGGTGACGGTATGACTGGTGCCACATACCTTTTAAGTAATGACTTGTGGAACACATTATGAATTTTAAACGTAGGAGGGAGGTCCAGACGAAATGCCACAGGATTAATTATGGAACTGATCCTGTACGGCCCGATGAATCTGGGACCCAGTTTCCAGGAGGGCACTTTAAGTTTTATATTCCTGGTAGACAACCATACCAGATCGTTCACATTCAGATCTGGACCAGAAACTCTCCTCCTATCAGCCATACGTTTGTAACGGTTCCCCATCGCACTCAGATTATTCAATACACCTCTCCACACAGAAGCAAGTGACGACGAGAAACGCTCCTCCTCAGGAACCCCAGAAGGGCCCCCCCTATTGAAAGTACAAAACTGGGGATGAAAACCATATGCCCCAAAAAACGGGGACTTACCAGTGGACTCGCTCCGCCTGTTGTTAAGAGCGAACTCTGCCAGAGGCAAGAAAGAAGACCAGTCCTCTTGGTTCTCTGAGACAAAACACCGGAGATATGTCTCTAAGCTCTGATTCAGACGCTCTGTCTGACCATTGGTCTGCGGATGAAAAGCCGAGGAAAATGACAATTGCATCCCCCGACGTAAACAAAATGCCCTCCAAAATTTGGACACAAACTGAGACCCCCTATCTGACACCACATCAGAAGGCAACCCATGAAGTCTAACGATCTCCCTAATGAACACCTGCGCCAGAGTTTTAGCATTAGGGAGTGCAGGAAGAGCAACGAAATGTGCCATCTTACTGAACCTGTCAACAACCACCAGTATGACAGTATTCCCTGACGACGGAGGAAGGTCCGTAATGAAGTCCATAGATAAATGAGTCCATGGACGCTCCAGAAGTTTCAAGGGTAAAAGGGTCCCAAACGGACGGGTATGAGGGGTTTTAGAGCGAGCACACACCCCACATGACGCGACAAAAGTTATAACATCTTTATTAGCATTAGGCCACCAAAACCGGCGAGAAAGGAGATCTAAAGTAGCCTTACTCCCTGGATGTCCTGCTAGAGCAGAATTATGATGTGCCTCAATAACCTTTTGTCTCAACAGATTTGGGACAAACAGTCTCCCTGGAGGTCCTGCAGGGGCGTCCCCCTGAGCCTCTAACACCTCCTCCTCAAGCTCAGAAAATACAGCCGACACTACCACCCCTCCTGAAGGATAGGAATCGGGTCATCCGTTTTCCCGGCCCCTGGGAAACTGCGAGACAAGGCATCAGCCTTTACATTCTTAGACCCCGGGCGATAAGTGACGACAAAATTAAACCTGGTAAAAAACAACGACCATCGAGCTTGTCTGGAATTCAGACGCTTAGCGGATTCCAAATACAACAGGTTCTTGTGATCAGTAATAACGGTGACCGGGTGGACTGCCCCCTCCAAAAAGTGACGCCATTCTTCAAAAGCTAACTTAATGGCCAAAAGTTCCCTATTGCCGATATCATAATTCCTTTCGGCGGACGACAATTTCTTAGAAAAGAAAGCGCACGGATGCCATTTACCAGGGGACGGACCCTGGGACAATATAGCACCCACCCCTACGTCAGACGCATCCACCTCCACAATGAACGGCTGAGATGCATCTGGTTGGATGAGAACGGGTGCCGAAGCAAAACATTTCTTCAAAGAGGAAAAGGCTTGGCAAGCTTTGTCCGACCATTTAGAAAAATCCGTCCCTTTTCTTGTCATGTCAGTGAGAGGTTTGACGACAGATGAGAAATTACAAATAAATTTCCGGTAGTAGTTAGCAAACCCCAAAAAACGCTGCAGAGCCTTAAGATCCCCTGGCTGATCCCATTCAAGCACTGCTCTCACCTTTTCAGGGTCCATACGGAAACCGGAGGCTGACACCAAAAAACCCAAAAACTGAAGTTCCTGTACGGCAAATACACACTTCTCCAGTTTGGCGTATAATTTATTGTCTCGCAAGATCTGCAACACCTGTCTCACATGCTCCTGATGAGACACAAGATCTGGCGAGTAAATTAAAATGTCGTCCAAATATACAACCACAAACAGCCCCACAAGGTGACGAAAAATGTCATTAACAAAATGTTGGAATACTGCTGGTGCAGTAGTCAGACCAAAAGGCATGACTAGGTTCTCATAATGTCCCTCCGGCGTGTTAAACGCCGTTTTCCACTCATCCCCCTCTTTTATCCTAATCAGATTATACGCCCCCCTGAGATCCAATTTAGAAAACCATTTGGCGCCAACAATTTGATTGAAGAGATCAGGAATAAGAGGGAGTGGATACGGATCTCGAACAGTAATCCGATTAAGTTCGCGGAAATCCAAGCAAGGGCGTAGGCCTCCATCTTTCTTCTTCACAAAGAAGAACCCCGCGGCTACTGGGGAAGATGAAGGTCTAATATGCCCTTTGGCCAGACTTTCAGAAATATAATCTTTCATAGCCTGCCTCTCAGGACCAGAAAGATTATACAACCTAGCTTTAGGCAACTTAGCATCAGGAAGGAGATTAATAGAGCAGTCATACACGCGATGAGGAGGCAACTCCTGACACCCCTCCTCAGAGAAAACATCCCCAAAATCCTCCAAAAAAGGAGGCAATGTACTAGGCACGACCGCACTGATGACTGTGTTCATGCAGTTGCTTTTGCAAAACTCACCCCATTGGCTTATTTCTCTGGACTGCCAATTAATCACAGGGTTATGTTTAATCAACCAAGGAAGTCCCAACACAATGGGAGTAGGTAGACCCTCCAACACATAACAAGATAATTGTTCCCTATGTATTGCCCCTACCCGAAGGTCAATGTTATGAACCTCATGAACAAAGCTACCTTGGCCGAGAGGCCTGGCGTCAATGGAGAATATAGGGATCGGTTTGACCAATACACTCAGATGCATACCTTGAGCCTGAGCAAACTGAGCGTCAACCAGATTAGCCCCGGAACCACTATCAAGAAGAACAGACAATCTCTCCACTCTCGTACCAACTACCACCTCCACTGGTACAAGGAACTGAGAAGAACTGGCGGATGAAATACATACTCCCAGGTTGTCGTCCACCACACAACCTGGGATTAACAGTTTTCCGGCGACTTTTGGCTCAACAAGGCACGGGATGGACATTCTCCAACAAAATGTCCCTCTTTCCCGCAGAAAAAACATCTTCTAGTCCTGCGGCGTACCGCCAATCCCCTCCTACGAAATGATGTCCCTCCCAACTGCATAGGCTCATCCGAACAGACAAGGGGAACCTCAACATAAGGGACTTTAGTGGTAGGTGGAGAAACAACAGGGAGTGGGGTTACCTCACCCCTCTCCCGAAGCCGTCTATCAGTACGGATAGCTAAGGCCATAGCAGCCTCCAGAGAAGGAGGAGACTCATACTGAGCCAAAACGTCTTTTAATTTATCAGAAAGCCCATGACAAAACTGGCTCCTAAGAGCTGGGTCATTCCACTGAGTATCTGTGGCCCATCTACGAAACTCAGAAGCAAATTCCTCTGCCGGACGATCTCCCTGCTGTATCTTACGTAATTTTGTCTCAGCAAGAGAGACCCGATCTGGGTCATCATATACCAATCCCAGGGCAGTAAAAAATTGATCTACAGACAGTAGAGCCGGAGATCCCGGAGGAAGGGAAAATGCCCAGGATTGAGGGTCCCCTTGCAGAAGTGAGATAACAATTCCCACTCTCTGCTCCTCACTCCCTGATGATCGAGGCCGAAGCCGAAAATACAATTTACATGCCTCCCGGAAGGTGAAAAATTTGTCTCGCCCACCAGTGAACCTGTCCGGGAGAGTAACCTTAGGTTCAACTCTGGTTTGCTCCAGGGGAGACAAAACTTTGGACTTAATGTCCGTCAGCTCCATGGATAATCCCTGCAACTGCAGAGCCAGCTGGGCTACTGGATCCATGGTAACTGGAGATAATTTTTAGTGGCCAGTGAAAATGTCACGCTGTCTAATGATATGTATACAATGTCAGTAAACTATTAATACAGGAACAACACTCTATACAACAACTAGTATAGCAACATCAGCATGTAAGTATAGAATAGATTTACCTGACACGATATCTGCTGAACTCAGGGTTAATCTTGAGGACTTGATGAGCTGAAACAGGAAAGAGGTGGACCGGGATCTAACCTGACCCTAAACTGGGGTCCTAACTAATCCCTCACCTTGGAGGTACTGATAATGGTTCAGAGGTCCAAGTCTCCAACCTAACCCTGTCTCCTATCAGACCCTGAACCCTGTAATCAGTCCTAAGAAGGATCCTGACTACCACCAAAGGGATATGGGCTGATCTTAGCTAAATACACAGATTAGACATATAAGACAGACAGGATAACACTCGCTTGCATACACACTCAAACACCAAAGGAAAATAAATGGTCTGGGAAATAAACTCTAACCAAGTTGAGCTTAGAACAACTAAGGAGCTCACAACTAAAGTCTATACAGATTCATTCCTATCTGTGGTCTGCATGAAGGTTTCACTGGCAACTCCCCAAGCAGACAACCAGGAATTTAAAGGAAACCAATCAACAAATAATCAATTGCAGCCGGGAGAAACTGCACCCAGTCCCAGAACCGAGCACAGACAGAATTAACTCCCTAGCTGCCAAACACAAAGAAACAGCAGCTCAGCTGTGAGAAGTCAAAATGTGCAACCGCGACGATCTTCGTGGCAATGCACACATGACAAATGCCCAGCATGACCGCTGCTAAGGGCCCTATACACTTCAGATAGCTGTTGGCTTAACCATCGTTTAGATGACAACCATCTCTCATGACTCCATTCTATATAGGAATGTTTAGCTCGGCCGCGCACTCCACTGCTTTCTGTGAGAGTCTTTGTCAGACTCCTCTGGATACAGGTTTTTCTCCCGGAAAGCAAAAAATCGGCCATTGAAAATCCAGTGGGGCGAAACAGCTGATTGACTGGAGTGCTGAAAGTTGGATCCCCTCCGATCTGATACGAGTGACCTAGTCTCTATCCACCATTAATGTTGTGGTCTCAGATAATTCCTTTAAAGGGCTTTTCTGAGATTAAAAACAAAAATATTATTTACAAAAATGTACCACATTTAGATGAATGTGGCTGAGCTGCTATACCTCACTGAGCCTATTGACCAGGGTGGCGCTGTTACTGAGAACAGCGCCCCAAATTTGTAATCCTAAGGTACTTGGAGTATTTTCCCAATAACGCACATGTCTCATCAGTGCTGGAATACTGGATGACACATGGGTTGGTGTTGGGTGCCACCCAGCTTCACTCGACGCCTTGTTTCTTTGGCGGGTTTGTGATGTTGCATTTGTCAGTGTTGCCTGTCCTCTACGTGGAAGCATAAACTAGAGCGAGCGTATAAGTAATGACACTTGTGAGCCGCAGTAAACGGCGGCGCGGTTTGCTCTTGACTAATGGCACGTGGAGTGTAGCACCGGTTGTTTCACGAGCTGTAATTGTTCACATGGCGCTGCCATGAATTTGTTTTTCTCATTGTTATCTCCGATGAATGTGCTGGAGCATATCCTGAGCTGGAATTGGCAGCGTTTATCGCTCGTGAGCAGCAAATAGTAACAACTTCAAATCTTTATCTCCCCGGTGTCTCCAAAAATATCCTGTTTTGCACGCTACCGCCTGTGCTCTTGTAATGTGGAGATTTAATTGTAAATTTGTTTTAATTTTTTGTAACATACTTTGTGTCTTAGATACTTTGTTTCCTTTCCATGTTACATATCCCCAGTTTGTCCCGGTCTTTCCTCTTTGCTGTATTACGACTTTGATTTTGTTTCATGATGTTATTAAAGTGATTCTCATATACGCGATCATCTATTATTAAAGGAGGTGTTTAATGAAGGACCCTCTTGTCTTGTTCAGAGTGTTTCTTGTCCTGGAGGATCTGTCCTGCATTACATAGGCCACCTGTTCTATGGGAATTGTATTCTTCATTTCCTGTGAATGGGCTGCAAATAAATGGAATCATAAATCTGGTTTAATTTACAAGTGATGATTAGGGGTCCAAGAGGGAAAGGGGACACTGTAATTATCCATCTGTCAAGGGACCTTCCTAAAAGCAGGGACTGTCCAAAGTGGGGTACGCCTTCTAAGGACTCGTACACACAACAGAGCCTTACACATGGATGTGTAGTGTGGCACATGAAATCACTGATTGAACTGTGATATCAATCCATATTAACGGTCCCAATACACATTGAATAGCTATCATCTAACCAGTCATTTGACCATCCGTTATCACTCTTCTGTATACAGGAACGCTATGTATACAGAAGACTGAGCATTCTGTATGAGACACCTGCTGCCAGAAAAATTCTTGTCTCTTGGCTAGGCCACTCCAGGACCTTGAAATGGTTCTTGCAGAGCCATTTTTTAGATGCCCTGGCTGAGTGTTTTAGGTCATTGTCCTTTCCCGAAGACCCAGCCATGACCTATCTTCAATGCTCTTACTGTGGGAAAGAGGTCGTTGTCCAAAACATCGCGATGGTGCAGTTGTCATGTCTCCTCTGCAGAAAAGTACCCCCAAAGTATGATGTTTCCCCACTATCCTTCACAGTAGGGGCAGTGTTTTTGGTGTTATACTCATCCTTCTTCTTCCTCCAAACACAAGGAGTGGAGTTGATACCAAATAGAGCTATTTTGTTCTCCTCTGACCAAATGACCTTCTCCCATGCCTCCTCTGGATCATCCAGATGGTCATTGGTGAACTTCAAATGAGCCTGGACATGTACTGGGGGAGCAGGAGAACCTTGCGTGACCTGCAGGATTTTAATCCGTGATAGCGTAGTGTGTTACAAACGGTAATGTTTGAGACTGTGGTCCCAGCTTTCTTCAGGTCATTGACCAGGTCTACCCGTGTAGTTCTGGGCTGATTCCTGACCTTCTCAGAATCATCCTAGCCCTACGAGGCAAGACCTTGCATGTAGCCCCAGACCGAAGAAGATTGACAGTAATCTTGTGTTTTTCCATTTTCTAATAATTGTGCCATCAGTTGTTGCCTTCTCACCAAGCAGCTTGTCTATTGTCCTGTAGCCCATCCCAGCCTTGTGCAGGTCTACAGTTTTGTCCCTGATGTCCCTAGACAGCTCTTTGGTCTTGGCCATGGTGGAGAGGTTGGAGTGTAATTGTGTGAACAGGTGTCTTATACAAGTAACGAGTTCAAACAGGTGCAATTTATAGAGGTAATGAGTGCAGAATAAAAGGCTTCTTTAAGAAAAACTAACAGGACTTTGAGAGCCAGAATTGTTGCTGGTTGGTAGGTGATTAAATACTTATTCCATGCAATAAATTGCAATTTCACTATTTAAAAATCATACAATGTGATTTTCTGGTTTTTATTTTTAGATTCTGTCTCTCACAGTTGAAGTGTACCAACGATAAAAATTACAGATCTCTCCATTCTTTGTAGGTGGGAAAACATGAAAAATCGGCAGAGTATCAAACACTTATTTTCCCAACTGTACTTAAAGTGCAGCACAGATTCATCTCCACTAAAAGCCCAGATCCTTAGATCAGGAACAGAACAGATATTTATAGGACATTTCATAGCTTTCCTAAATTCTTATGAAAAAATTTGCAGCACATCCTGCACGGAACTACTGAACCCAATGTATTCTATAATTTAGGAGTCTGTCCATTTTATACTGACTCCAGCTCCACAGCCCTGAGTCCAGCAGGCGTTTTCATGTCTGCCCCTGATAATATCTGTGTGGGGGTCTTAATGCCATGTTCCTGTGTATGGTGTCATCATGTCATACAGATTCTTTGTAAGGCATGTCTGTATACAGTG
This sequence comes from Oophaga sylvatica, assembly GCA_033576555.1. Lineage (NCBI taxonomy): Eukaryota > Metazoa > Chordata > Amphibia > Anura > Dendrobatidae > Oophaga > Oophaga sylvatica. The sequence goes on from JARQOD010000004.1 coordinate 28,489,092, forward strand.
ATACGAGTAGGTCCTTACATCCCAGACAGGCCATGTTATGGAGGTGACCGCCCTTAGGAGTGCTGGAATCATGGTGTAATTAATAACTGGAATCCATACCGTTCTGAAGGTTTTTCTTGCAGACCTATATTTGTGCTTTATCTGATGTTATTACAATTCTGCATCCACATGATGGCTGCTTTCTTTCTCTCGTCTCGGGTTCTCTGTAGACAGCAGCTGCTAAGCAACAGGCTTCCAACAATTTGTAGGGTTTGTTTTATTTGGAGAATGTTTCATGGAAACAAGCGGATTATGGGGGATCCAACTCTGGGAACCTCGACGGTCAGCTGCCATTACCTGTGGAAGAACAGAGTTTTTGTTTCTTCTTTGAAAAACTGCAACCCGCCGAAAACCTTTTCCTAGGTGAGGATTGTGTGTTATTGGTCTTATTTTACCTCCTTGGGGTCCCTCCTTGTCGTTCTCATCACTTCTCTCCTTGTATAAGCTCCTCAGCTGGAGATGGTTGTGAAGGTGAGGAACAGCATGTGATGGGGGCGGCGTGATAAAATAACTGCAGTGGTGGGAAAACGGATGCTAATGACTGAGTCCGCGGGAAAAGCTGGCCGATGCTAAAACCCTGGAAAAATCCGCATACTATCTGCATAAAATGGATTCTGAAGTCCACAGCCTGCTGCTCCTTGTGTAGAAAGGCTGTGAACATTTCCACCATAAGGGTACATACCCATTTGTGGAAAAAAAAAAATGGTCCGTTTTCCGGATGGAAAAAACGGTCCGATTATATGCGATTTGTATGCGATTTTTAATCACACCATCCGTTTCCATCTGTATGCAATGCGATTTTAACATGACGTTTTACATACAGCAGTTCTCTCTATGTAAAAATTTATGTAAAAATCACATTGTAAAAAAAAAAATGTACATGAAAAGCAAATTATTATATATATTATATATATAAATGAGCTGCCAGCATTAGCTGTGCTGCTAGCTGTAAGCCAGTTAACCCTTTGTGAAGGATTACAGCGTGGGACCTGACAGAGCACCGGATAGGTAAGAATAATGTTGCTTTATTATTTTATTTTTATTACAGGAGAACAAGGGCTTCGCACGGATTACCTGTAAAATAAAAGATGGTCAAAAACTGTGTGATTATTTCATTAAAATGATTTTTTATTAAAGTGTGTGTGTTTTATTTTTATTTCATACAATAGGATTGATAATTGATAGTTGTCTAATTGACAACTCTCAATTATTAACCTGGCTTAAAGTCACCTTTCAATAGCAAGGTGGCTTTAACCAATTGTTAACCCATTAGCCACCGCTACAGGGCAAAGGGAATAGACGGGCTAAGTGCCAGAAAGGGCGCATCTAATTATAGATTTGCCTTTTCTGGGGTGGCTGGGGGCAGATGTTAGTAGCCAGGGGGGGCACAGAATAAATGCACCCTCCCCAGGCTATTATTATCTGCCCCCAGTCTCTGGCTTTGTCTGTCTGGTTGAGAAAATAGCGCGGGAGCCCACGCATTTTTTTCAACGAATTTACACCTTTAATTAACCCCTAGCTGTATGAAATTTTGCACACATACACTCATGTAATTGTTAGTGAAGACCATATATCAAACTACATGAAATGACATGGTTAACTGTATGTAAACCATGAGTCATTTCATGTCGGGTCTGTAATTTCACAAAAGCCGGAAACTTAATTATGTAGAAGTGTATGAACCATAAATATATATACCGTATATATATGTGTGTCACAATGACATATGTGTGTATATATATATATATATATATATATATTCTATGTGTATATATCTAGTGTTTTGTGAGCTGTCAGTGTGATTTTACAGTAGCCGGGGATGCATTGCCGGCTTTTCAAAGGACACCGGTGCGTATAAATCGGACAGCACTTGCATGGTGCGAGTGCTGTCCGATTATACCTCGCACCCATTGACTTGCATTGGCGAGTCTCATCCAAAAATCGCTGCAAATCGCAGCGTGCAGCGATTTTTTTTTTTTTTTTCCTCACTCCGATTTCAGATGAGAAAAAAATCGCAAATGAGAAGTCACCTATTGAATAACATTGGTCCGAGTGCTATCCGATTTTTTTATCGGCTTGCATTCGTCCGTTTTTCTCTCCAGTGAGTATGTACCCTTAGTGTTGTCTTCTCAAATGCATAGTGAAATCTGTGGCTAAATCCACTTGTACTTTTCCTGAAGATTTGCCAACGATGAGCAGTGGATTATAGTTTACAGCTGCCGCACGGTTTGGGAGCTACAGGCTGTGTTCGGACGTGATGGACTTGCCATGATGTTGTCCATGATAGTTTGGCAATGCTCCATTTGCCGCATATTTTGATGCTGATTTTTATATGAAATTGGGCAATTCAGCTGCAGATTTTATTTATTTTTAAATATACAGCTTCTCAAGAAATGTATTTATTTAAAGGGGTGATCCAGAACTATTATTATTATTATTATTATTATTATTATTATTTTTAACTATGGGCCTAAGAACTAACATGCGAGCAGTTGCTAACTACCTACCTGTTCTGCCCACTTCCTATCTCCGCCAGCTCAGGCGGTCACAGACCGATCCCACCGATGATTCTGTGGCTTCCGCTGATATCATGTCGACACACCGGCTGCTTCTCTTCTGCTCGGTTGACATGGCGTGACTGCCGAGCTCATCCTGATTGACAGCCGGTCCGAAACTAAGAAAAAAATTACTTGCGCTGCTTTCACACATCAGTTTTTTTGACGTCAGGCGCGATCCGGCGTGTTTTTAAAAAAAACGGATCCGGTACTGGATGCGTTTTTTTGTAATTGACTTTCATTAGCGCTGGATCGCGCCTGATGTCATTGCGTTGCATCCGTTTTTGGCCGGATCCGGCGGAAATGTACATTCCGGCGGCCGGACAAAACGGTCACTGCAACGTTTTTTTTTTTCCGGACCCGCCTGATAGTGCCTGAATCGGCGCATCAGGCGGCCGGAAATAACCGGACCAGTCTTTTGTGCAATCCGTCAAAAGACTGATCCGGATTCTGGAAATCAAGGACTACTACTACTACTACTACTACTACTACTACTACTACTACTACTACATTTTCCACTGTCTCCAGACATGCGAACCTGCATTTTCTGCCTGCAAAACGTCTTTTTCCGGGTTCAAAAGTTCAGGTCGGATCCAGCAAAAAAACTGATCCGTTGCATCAGTTTTTTCATTTCAGCGCCGGATCCGTCCCTTCAGGTGTTCGACGGATTATGCCTGACACAAAAAAACCTGATGTGTGAAAGTAGCATCAAAAAAGCACGCAAACTTTTCTTATTTTATACAGCGTTTTTCCTGCGAACACTTCAGTCTTTACGGCAGAAATGTCTGTTGCAAATACCAAGGCTGTGTCCACGTGAAGCTATTTTTTTTATTTATTTATTTATTTTTTGCTGCATTTTTTAAACTAAAAAAAATATATTTTTACAGTAGCAGCAAAAGCTGCAATTTTAGAAGCCTTATGCACACTTGCTGCAAGGTTTTTTTCACTGAATTTGAAAACTACAGTATTTTTTAAATCTGCAAAATGTACTTTTCTTTCAGTGTAATTTCACCCATAGAAGGCAATGGAAGGCGTTTTTGGTGGGGAAAAAAACCTAACTTTACTAAAAATGTACTGTAGGCAAAACAGTACAATCTGCACCCAGAAAAACATGTTAAGTGATGAAAAGCAGCGTTTTGGCTGCAGCAAAAGTGCCGCATGTGAACATAGTCTTTAACTTGTGCACATACCCAATACTGTATTTACACTTTGAGATGTTCCAGAACCGTTTTTTTCTAGCAGAAACTGCATCAGAAAAATTTTTGGGATGATTTATTTATTTTTTTTCATGAAGAGGAGATTGAGGTGAGAGCTGTGTTGGGCGTGTGGTGGAGCTGCCCATTTTCAATCCTTTTTGGGATTCAGTTTTCTCAATTTTCAGTAAGATGAGTGGTCGTTCTGCGTCGGCCTCCCCTAAACTAGTAAGAGCCTTGTATAACAGTCCAAGTCCATCAAACTAGACATTGTACGCCACTTCTTTTCTGCAGCTAGTAAGGAGGACGAGCAGACCCCCCACTGACTTGGAATAGATCCAGGAGGTGAAGTCCATTATGTGAATGTAAGAGATGGTGTCAGATGATTCAGGAGACTCAAGTACATTTATAAAAGTATGGCAAACTTGGATGTCTTTTAAAAGATGCCCCTGATTTCTTCTTATCCTTTTGTGAGATTGAATTATTCTTCCCTTTTGTTACATTGTAGCCTGCCATGCTGGAGCAAGATAAGCGATCTCTTCAAGTTGGTTTCCTAATAGGCACGAGCCAGATGATTCCTAATAGGAATGAGCCGTGATTGCTCCTTTCCCCCCTCTTTTTTTTCACCTTTCTCCTCTTTAGGCTTTTTGGGATTTATATTGCTGCCTTTTTTGTGCAGAAAATCTCTTCCTTTTTAACAGTTCAAGCAAAGTGGAAGTGATTTTGTGAAAACATCTGCCCTCCTAAGACATTCTTATAATGTGCATTTTTAGATAAATTTATAAGCTTCTAGAGGGAGCCTGAAAAAAAATTGTAAAAAAAATTCAATTGACTCAGAATTCAGGCTTTTCTGGGCTTTAAAAACAAAGAAGCGTTGGCAAATAGTGATGGGGAAACCTGAACAGTAAACTTTTTACCTTGGTTCACAGCTGCTGGCTCATGCTGTTATCTGAACTGCAGCTTTCTGACCGGCGGTATTGATCTTACCGCCAATAAGGGGCAGTGTTTGCCGCCCTGTCATGCAGATGACAATGTGGCAAACCATGGATGTTCTGGCCCCCAATTCATCTGAATGGGATCCGGGTTTGGGTACTGTTCTGGTACCCAAACCATGTTTTTTTTTTTTTTTTTAACTATTCAGCCGATCCCAAAAATCCAGGGGTTCTCCCATCACTATTAGTGAATAGTGTTTGAGATCTGGACTAAACACACATAAAATAAAGGGGAAAATGTAGAAAAGAAACAAAACCAAGACATAGTACTCTAAGAAGATTATTTGATACAATTTGGTGTGTACTTTTGCCAAAAACGTATACAAAATATGCAGCATTAATGCTGTGTGTAAACATGATTGTAAAGTGCTATCCTCTCAGAGAGGACAACTGTAGTATTATATTGTACAACTGCGGTTTTACGTTTTTCTGCGTTATAGGGATTCTCTTTTCTTTGGTCTGTATTTTTTTTTCATATTGAAAACCAATAAAACCGATTAAATATAAGAATAAGTCCGCAGTGGACAGAAAAGCTGCAGATTTTGACTGGATTGTATCCGTTCTGGGGCCCCAATATTTCAAGTAGCTGTTATACAGAGGAAGAATGGGAATGATCACCCCTCTGGGTGATCAGGACGTTGGGAAGTCCAGTAGACGCAGGTAAGAAAGATTTTTTGAGGTCAGATGTAGACAATTCCAATTGTGATTCCTTCTCGCTACCAGGAACACGGTAAAAGGGGCCAGTGAGAGGATTACAGATATATGGCGATTACATTCTGGAGTTTCCACTTTGGTGAACTTGTTGGAGAGCGGCTGTAAATAAAAAGTATTTTTACATCAATATTTCTCTGAAATTACTGCTGGAGGGTTTGACAGAGGAGGACGTGACGAGGGTGACAAGTGACATCTACAGAAATACATAAAAATGATCCGAAATGTTTTTGGCCGTGTTCCCTGAATAGCTGAACAAGGCATCAGAAATTCAGAAAATGACTGAAAATAAAAGAATCGCTCCTATTATTCACATACGGTGGTGCTTCATGAGAAGTTGACATATCAATACGTCTGTGTCTTTTTGGATCATTTTGTTTTAAGCTGCATTCACACCTGTCATGGTCCAGACACAGATATTGATCCATGGACCGACTGCGCATCTCGTCTGAACTTGAGAGGCTGTCAAGTTCATGTCAGGAGACTTTCAGCCGGTCTGTGCTCGGACCGACCATGACCCGTGTGAATGCGGCCTAACTCGTGTTCTCCAAGTAATAGGACAATTGTATGTAAATATGAGAATAGACATTTTGGGTCCTAAGAGGTTTTAGGGGCATAAATATGTTAGAATCGGAATGAGCCTCAGAGACCGCCCTGTAGGGCAAGATATCAGCCCATATAGGGTCTGTTTGAGATTTACTTGAATGGAGCAGGATCTATATAAAAGAGCTGCTCCGTCACCCTTCTTTTGTTCATTAAATCAGATACATAAGGGTATGCCACACTAAGCGAGATCGCTACTGCGTCACCATTTATGACGCAGTAGCGATCTCATTAGTGACGCAGCTGTGTGTGACATGTAGCAGCGATGTGGCCCCTGCTGAGATGTCGCCGATCGCTTATGAACGTTCTGAGCCGTTTTTTGGTCGTTGGTGTCCCGCTGGTGAGCCTGAATCGCTGAGTGTGACACCCTTTATGAACGACTTCACCAGCGTCGCAGGTGGGACTGGGTTTTCCCAACGACCGCAGAGGTCGTTATACAGATCGCTGATGAGTTGTGTTTAGAATCTAACTAGCGATCACATAGCGATCGCACCAGCGATCTCGCCAGGTCGTGTCGTTGTCGTGATCGCTGGTGCGATCGCTAAGTGTGGCAGTGCCTATACTGTAGAGGCCCATAATTGTGGTTTTCCTGATGTTCTGCTTTCTTCCATTCACCTACAAAAAAAGGTAATAATTAAAAGATAAGCCTTGAATATGTCTCAAAATAATTCTAATATAAAGTACAAATAGATATGACAAGTATAAGTTTGGGTCGGGAGCCAGTTCGGGCATTGTGGTCCGTATACAGACCATGAAATACTCGTGTGTGAATCCGGCCTTAACTGTAGTAAAGAGCCAGTATGTGACTACCAGGATCTTATGTATACACCCCCTGGCCAAGAGTTATAGGGTCCCCACTGGCATTCAGAGGGGGCTCCTGTCATGCCTTCTGCGTATCCCCCTGAAGACTTTAAATGTGTTTGAAACTGTTAGCTAAATTTATAGCCCGCCATCGATAATATAGAAGAAAATAACCTTTCCTTCCATCTTGCGGCCCTTTCATCTTTTAAAGGACGAATTAATGCACGATACTTGTCTGCAGTCTCTATTACGGTGTGAAACCAGACAGAAATGTCATGGCTATAACCGTACTTAACACATTTCACAAATAATAGCTGCTCAACCTTCTTCTTGCTCTACAATATCCTGGATGGATCCTTGTTTTGTTCTCGTTTTTATTTATTTCATTGCTGCCTTTACTGAATTCTCAATATATTACAGCATTGGTTTATTTGCCAGCCTGGGTCACTTGTATCCAGGGAAAGTATTCACACCCAGTCACACATCCATCTTTCAGGTATGTTTTCTGTGTTTTTCATTATGGTCTTTAAGCATGTCTGTGAACTTTTTTTTTATTTTTGGCCTTCAGAAAAAAAGAAATAAAAAAGATGTCTGATTTGGAGCCAAATTGTGGGTCAAAATTAACCACTCAAGTCTAGTGGGCCTTGGGAAAAAAAGGCCAGCACACAGATGCCATTCGTGTTTCATCTTAGTCTTTTCCTTTACTGTCTAATGGATAGAAGAAGCTCGAGCAAAACATTTTTTGTATACAAAACAAATTGTTGCCACATGCATGAAAATTGGTTAAAAAAAACCTGATCGATATTTTTTTCCCCTTGCATTATGTGAATTGTCCTCAGAGGAAGGGGCATTTACATTTCTAAACCCTGACCTTTTTCGTTCTCTTTTTCACCCATGGGCCTCTGGATTCATCATTCACACACTGTTTTTTACCAACTTTTCTATTGTTTTGTAGTGTTCATTACCGTTATCTGTGCCAAATTCTTCAAAAAGGTGCACACAGGTTGATGAATTTTGCGCAAAATAATTTTTTGCAACTTTTTTTTTTTTTTAAGCAAAAAGGCCCATGACTCTTACACAATAATCTTTAACTGTACGTACACAATTAAAATTGGACAGATTTTGTACTCCCATGGGGTACTGATAGGCCAAAGATTGGGCTAAAACATCTGGATAAGGAAAATTGCTCCCATCTTTCAAAAGAAAAAAAAAAAGGTGAAACTAGTGTAAGTAAATTTAAAATAAAGAAATAAATTAAATAATGAATAAAGTGCAAATAAAAAAGTCATGACTAGAACCATTTTTATTCCGGAAAAAAGTGTAATAACAATTATTCATTGGGGCTGTGATGTGTTTTGAGGAAGCGCAGGAAATTTCCTGTAATTACCTTTTTATCAATCTGGCATTAAAAAAGCTTTTTCAAGGTCTGAAATGGAAAAAATGGCATGGCTTATTTTCGTTTTTTGTTTTTTTTTGTGACTTTTAAAGCAGATCTACTTCAAAATCCGTATCAAGTACAGTTTCAAATTACTCTGTGGATTCTACAGATGATCAACTTCAAAATTCACATCAAAAATTCACTCTGAACATGCCCTCAAAATATCAAAAAAACATAAGCTCACCTGATAAATTTGCCATCTCTCCAGTGATCCCTGCTGCAGTGACACATCCCCATTTTCCCACGTGGCGGGCCACACTTTGACGGCAGTCGGCCAGACCCTCCTGCAGATCCTCACCCACTTTTTACAAATGTGTTAAAAATTTTGCGCAAACAAGTCTAGAAAACTGATGTCCATCCATGATGGCAGCGTGACCAAATCCAAAAAGTGCTCTGGTAAATATATTGAGTTTTGATGAGCTGTCCGTAGTGGGCGATATTCCAATATAATTTGTGTCCTGGTATTTCATAAAACTATGGGAAGGGTGATCTAGTAATGATCCTATATGGAACAGAAGTATTCAGACCTCACTACACAAGCTAAAAAGGTGGGGAAACAAAAATCTGTGCTTCATAATGTTGTATGGTAGTGGAAAGGGAGGAAAACCAAGATACCGTAACTTGCTCTTGTCTGTACGAGCAATTCGTGTGGCCCAAGACTCCATTATCTGTGGGGTTGGCTGTTGGCCATGAAGCCTTATTTCTGGGACAGTCGTTATCTCTGGCTTCAATGGTATCATAGTCTGCAAAAAAAATGGTTGACCACTGGATCCTTTTTTTTTAATCCGATAAATTTTTATTAACGAAATTCAAACAAAGAAATAGTCCAGAGACCACTGGATCCTTTAACTCAGTAACTTATTTTGTTCTTTTTAAGTCAACGTGAGCATTACATTCTGTGTGTGTGTACACATGCATGCATGCATACAGTCATGGCCAAAAGTTTTGAGAATGACACAAATATTATATTTCCAGACGTCCCTCCTGACAGCACCATGGGACGTCCTCCTCTTTGCTGGGACAGGAAACACACAAGAGATTAAAAGACCCCTCCCCGCCCCCTTTCCCTCAGTGTGTTTCCTGTCCCTGCATGGAGGGACACACAGGAGATCTTACCGGGTTCAGGGGATCGTAAGGCCACGCCAGATCCTTCCCCCTGTGAAGCAGCCCAGGGCTGAAACTCTCCAGCGGGGAGTCCCTCAGCTCCAAAGACCAGGTGCGGCAGGCCCTGGATAGCGGACGTTCCTCCAGGTGGGAGGCTCTCGTCCCGGACCTCAGGCAGGGGTCCAAGGCGGTTCTGGGTAGGACAGCATCCCGCAGCCTGTCGGGCGTTTAGCGGTGGATTCTGTCCATACTTCGGCGGTGACCAGCGTCTGGGGGAGCGGTTCACTTCCGGTTCAGCGTCGCTCTTCCGGTGACGTCATATCCGGGAGACGCTCACCGCATGGAGAGCAGACGTTTCCTGAACGACAAACGCTGGTGGAGACATAATCGTGAGTATGTGTGCGTGTTCTGGAGGGCGTTTGACAGGTGACACATCGCCGCTTCCCCTATCAGCAGGACGCAGTAATTTGGTCGATCAGCCTACCTTGTTCCTTATGGATACAGATGCGGCAGATGGCGGTGGGGTAAGTGCGCCTGGCGCAAAAAATCCCAGCCATAACCTGACTACCACCCAGAAATCCGACCTCATTAGTTCCTGTCTCCTACTATAGGATAAAGGAATTCCATCCGCTCCCATAACTACAAAAAAGGCTGGCAAAGTCTCAGCGAAATCAGCCAGGTGTCCGGTGTGTCACAGCAAACTGCCAGATGGCTATGACAGAACCCTGTGTTCTTCTTGTACCTCTAAGGTTATGAGAGATGAACAGCCTTCATTAATTTCTGAAATGAGGCGCATGATTTCTGAGGAAGTTCAAGCCTCTATATCTACACTTACTCAGCAGTGGCCATGTAGTCCTGGCTCTAGTCGTAAACGGCCCAGATGGGAGACGGATTCAAGAGAACAAGATTTAAGTTCTGAAAATAGATCAGATCTAGAGGACGCTATTTCAGAGGAAGAAGGAGAACTTCCCCAGACACTCAGGAAAAGAAAAAGAAATTTCTATTTCAATCTGAGGATACTAAGAATCTAATTAGATCTGTACGGAGCACTATGGAGGTCGAGGAAACTCCCAGAACACAATCCAGACAGGATTTGATGTTCGGGGGACTTACGTCTCAGAAGGAGACTGTTTTTCCTGTTAGTGATCACATTAAAACAATGATTCTGGAGGAATGGAAGAGCGCTGAACGGCGTCTAGTTTTGTCTCGTGACTTCAGGGGAAGGCTACCGTTCGAACCTGAAGATGTTAAATTATGGGAAGAAGTTCCGAAAATCGATACCCCAATAGCTAGAGTCACAAAAAAGACTGCCATCCCATTTGAGGACTCCTCTGGCCTACGTGATCCTATGGACAGAAAGGCCGATATTCTCTTAAAAAGAGTCTGGGAAACCTCTGCGGCTCTTATTAGAACTAATATTGCTGCCACCTCTGTAGCCAGATCTATGGTTTATTGGATGAGTCAATTGGAGGATCAGTTATCCAATAAGACTCCTAGAGCTGAGATTTTAGCCTCTCTGCCGGTTATGAATTCAGCCACAGCTTTCCTGGCTGATATGTCTGCAGAATCGGTCAGATTTTCTGCTAGAAACAGCTCTTTATCTAATGCAGCTAGGAGAGCTGTCTGGCTAAAATCGTGGTCCGGAGATAACGCCTCTAAGATGAAATTATGTTCCATTCCATTTTCAGGCTTAGGGTCTTCGGACCAGCTCTGGATACTATCTTAGAATCAGTATCAGATGCAAAAAAGGGTTTCCCAGAGGATAAACCGCGCCGAGCTCAATCCTTTCGGCGGGGTTCCCTGTCTAGAAGACAGTTCGATTCTAGAGGTCAGGGAAGATCAAGCAGAGGATCATATAGGAGTTACCGTTCCCAGGGAGGAAAGAACAAGAATACGTTCTTTGGCTCCTCACATAGAACAAGGAGACAATGACGCCAACTTTATTGGCGGACGACTCCGTTGTTTTGCAACAAACTGGGATCTGGTAACTCAGAATCAGTGGGTTCGCAGAACTATAGCGGAAGGTTATCGGATAGAGTGTTACGCTCCGCCACCCGAAAGATATGTTTCCCCTACGGTGATCTCCACAGACTCGGTCATGTGGACAGATCTCCAGGACCTACTAAAGCTTTCTGTCATAATTCCTGTTCCCCGAGCAGAATTAGGCAAGGGTCACTATTCCTCCCTCTTCACTATCTTAAAGCCGTCCGGAGAGTCTCGTACTATAATAAATCTGAAACCCCTAAACTATTGGGTCACATACAAGAGATTCCGGATGGAATCAATCAGGTCTACAACCCACCTTATAGACAAGGGCGCGTTCATGTGCACTCTCGATCTGAAGAGTGCATACTACCAGGTCCCAGTTCATCATGCATCACAAAGTCTTCTCAGGTTTGCAGTGCAGTTGCCGACCCGGACCTGCCACTTTCAGTTTCAATGCCTACCCTTCGGGCTGGCCTCGGCTCCCCGAATATTCTCAAAATTGATTTCGGAGATTGTGGCCTTTCTGAGAAGCAGAGGTACTATTATCGTTCCATACTTGGACGATTTTCTTATAGTGGCGCAAACAGAAATGGCGCTGGTCGAACACAGAGATCGCTGCATTTCCATACTCAATTATCTAGGTTGGGTAATAAATTGGGAAAAATCAGATCTAGTTCCCGAACAAAAGAAAGTCTTCCTGGGCGTTATACTGGATTCAAATCGAAGAATCTCTTTCTTACCTCGGAAGAAGCGACAGTCTATACAGGATGTAATAGAGGTTTTAATGCAGCACCAGCCCTCTATAAGATTCGCCATGAAGGTTCTAGGTCAAATGACGGCTTGCATTCCATGCGTCAGATGGGCACAGTTCCACTCAAGACCCCTCCAGAAAGAAATTCTTTCGTCATGGAATCGGAACTACAGCTCGTTAGACAGAACATTACATCTGTCAAAGACGGTAAAAGAATCTCTCCTTTGGTGGATGCAGCCAGACAATCTAAAGTTAGGAGTAAGAGGGTCGACTTCCCCTTACGTAAAAGTTACCACGGACGCCAGTTCCTGGGGTTGGGGAGCTCATATAAAGGGCAGAATACTACAGGGCAGATGGCCAGAGGAAATCCAGTATCGATCCTCAAATTTCAAAGAGCTCTACGCTGTATGGGAAGCCCTAAGAAGGAACCAATCCGAAATCAAAGATCAGCATATCAGAATTTACTCGGACAACATCACAGCAGTTTCGTTTTTAAATCACCAAGGAGGTCCCAGACATCGACCCCTTCAACAGTTGGCAGAGACGATATTCACCTGGGCAGAGCAGGTCGTCCTTTCCTTAACGGCAATCCACCTGGAAGGTTCCCAGAATGTAATAGCAGACTACCTGAGCAGAAAGAAAGTGAGTCCTACGGAATGGGAACTAAACCAGGATATCTTCAGAGATCTATGTCAGAGGTGGGGAACACCTCAAATAGACCTATTTGCAAACAGAAGAAATGCGAAGATTCCCAGGTTTTTCTCCCTGAATCCTTTGGACGATCCAGAAGGATTGGATGCCCTAAGCCAGAAATGGGAAGAACATCTGTTATATGCATTCCCACCTCTAGCGCTCATCCCGGCCGTATTACGGAAGATCAAGGAGGATCGGGCTACAGTAATAATGATCGCCCCTTATTGGCCAAAGAGGAGCTGGTTTTCTCTGCTAACAGACATGTCAGTCGAAAACCCCTTAGAGCTGCCGCTGATTCCGGACTTAATCAATCAAGGTCCGATCCACCATCCGGATCCGAAGAGATTGCATCTCTCAGCCTGGATCCTGAGAGGGTGAACTTGAAGGCCAAAGGCTTATCTGACCAGGTTATAACCACAATCCAGGCCAGTAGAAAGCCAGTCACATCGGCTATCTATCTCAGAATCTGGAAACGCTTCTGTACAGTGAGTGGCGGGTCCGACTTGGTGACAGGCACTCCAAACATCCCTAAGATTTTAGATTTCCTCCAGTCAGGCTTCAACATGGGACTCAGACCCAGTACCCTAAAAGTTCAGATTGCTGCTTTAAGCTCCTTCTTAGACTACTCACTAGCTTCTCACCCATGGGTGATAAGATTTGTTAAAGCTATTCAGAGATTACGGCCCACGATTAGACAGTGTCTCCCAGTATGGGACCTTACTCTGGTACTCAGAGCTTTATGTAACGATCCATTCCGTGACAACAGCACAATGCCTATTTCCTTGCTTACCAGGAAAACAGCTTTCCTGGTGGCAATTACCACAGCTAAAAGAATAGGTGAAATTCAGGCTCTATCCACTAGAGACCCATATTTTCAGGTTAGAGACGACAGCATTCTATTAAGGTTGGATCCTGCTTTCTTACCCAAAGTTGCGTCAGATAGTAACCGTAATCAGGAGATTATCTTACCTTCCTTCTGTGATAACCCTTCCAACGAAAAGGAGCTGAGGCTCCATTCGTTGGATGTCAGAAAGGTGGTACTAGACTACATAGATGCCACTAAAGACTGGCGTTTAGATTCGAACCTATTTGTCCTCTACGGAGGAATCAGTAAAGGGAAAAAGGCGTCTAAACCTTCCATTGCTAGATGGATTACCTCTTTAATTTCAGAGGCCTATTTAGCTGAAGGGTCACAACCTCCGGTAGCTCTAAAGGCACACTCAACCAGAGCATTGGCTGCCTCCTGGGCAGAGAGGGCAGGCGCCTCTCTGGAACAAATTTGTAAGGCGGCAACATGGGCTAGAATTGATACATTCTGCAAACATTATAAAATAGATGTACTTTCTAACCAGCAGACGGCCTTTGGTAGGAAAGTTCTGCAGGCTGTGATCCCACCCTAAGGAGCTTTCTTTGGTACTCCCCATGGTGCTGTCAGGAGGGACGTCCTGGAAAAGGGTCATTAGACCTACCGCTAATTAGGTTTCCAGGAGTCCATCCTGACAGCACTGGTAGCTCCCTCCCTCTTCGATATGTCATATGCTGTAATATGATTTTCAATAATTAAAGTGTTTTGTGCATTATACATGTCATGGTTCTTGATACAACACTGAGGGAAAGGGGGCGGGGAGGGTCTTTTAATCTCTTGTGTGTTTCCTGTCCCAGCAAAGAGGAGGACGTCCCATGGTGCTGTCAGGATGGACTCCTGGAAACCTAATTAGCGGTAGGTCTAATGACCCTTTTTCACATGATCTGCTGCCCTCTGGTTTTTATGTGTGTTTGACAGATGTTTTTATCACAGACAGAAATATAATTGCAAACATATGAGTAACAAAAGCTTATATTGACAGTTAGAATGAGTTAATGCAGCAAGTCAATATTTGCAGTGTTGACCCTTCTTCTTCAGGACCTCTGGAAATCTCCCTGGCATGCTCTCAATCAACTTCTGGACCAAATCCTGACTGATAGCAGTCCATTCTTGCACAATCAATGCTTTCATTTTGTCAGAATTTTTAGGTTTTTGTTTGTCCACCCGTCTCTTGATGATTGACCACAAGTTCTCAATGGGATTAAGATCTGGGGAGTTTCCAGGCCATGGACCCAAAATCTCTATGTTTTGTTCCCTGAGCCATTTAGTTATCACCTTTGCTTTATGGCAAGGTGCTCCATCATGCTGGAAAAGGCATTGTTGATCGCCAAACTGCTCTTGGAGGGTTGGGAGAAGATGCTCTTGGAGGACATTCTGGTACCATTCTTTATTCATGGCTGTGTTTTTAGGCAAGACTGTGAGAGAGCCGATTCCCTTGGCTGAGAAGCAACCCCACACATGAATGGTTTCAGGATGCCAACAGTTGGCATGAGACAAGACTGGTGGTAGCGCTCACCTTGTCTTCTCCGAATGAGGCGTTTTCCTGATGTCCCAAACAATCGAAAAGGGATTCATCAGAGAAAATAACTTTACCCAGTCCTCAGCAGTCCACTGCCTGTACCTTTTGCAGAATATCAGTCTGTCCATGATGTTTTTTCTGGAGAGAAGTGGCTTCTTTGCTGCCCTCCTTGAGACCAGGCCTTGCTCCAAGAGTCTGCGCCTCAAAGTGCGTGCAGATGCTCTCACACCTGCCTGCTGCCATTCCTGAGCAAGCTCTGCACTGCTGGTAGCCCGATCCCGCAGGTGAAACACTTTTAAGAGACGGTCCTGGCGCTTGGTGGTCTTTCTTGGGCGCCCTAGAGCCTTTTTGGCAACAATGGAAACTCTCTCCTTGAAGTTCTTGATGATGCGATAGATTGTTGACTGAGGTGCAATCTTTCTAGCTGCGATACTCTTCCCTGTTAGGCCATTTTTGTGCATTGCAATGATGACTGCACGTGTTTCTTTAGAGATAACCATGGTTAACAGAAGAGAAACAATGATGCCAAGCACCAGCCTCCTTTTAAAGTGTCCAGTGGTGTCATTCTTACTCAATCATGACAGATTGATCTCCAGCCATGTCCTCATCAACACCCACACCTGTGTTAATGGAGCAATCACTGAAAAAAGGTTAGCTGGTCCTTTTAAGGCAGGGCTGCAATGATGTTGAAATGTGTTTTGGGGGATAAAGTTCATTTTCTAGCCAAATATTGACTTTGCAAGCAATTGCTGTTAAGCTGATCACTCTTTATAACATTCTGGAGTATATGCAAATTGCCATTAGAAAAAGTGAAGCAGTAGACTTTGTAAAAATTAATATTTGTGTCATTCTCAAAACTTTTGGACATGACTGTACACACACACACACATATACACACACACATACATATATGTTATATATATAATTATGCCAGCAAATAAAAATATTTACGAGTTCAACGAAACCACAAAATCTTAACATTCAAGTGTTTTATTGTGGATATTTCGTCATGTCACGTTTACATTTTATCACCACCTGCAGTCGTTTAGGCATGAGTTCAGCATGGCTGGTGAAGTACGTAGAGTCCATGGTTACCCACTGTGTCTTCAGCGCTCGTTTAGATAGTTGATCTTGCCTTTTAGTATGAACTCTGTTTTTCATTAAGTTCCAGGGATTTTCTATGAGGTTAAGGTCAGGGAATTACCTGACCACTGTAAAATGTTGATGCTATGGTCATTAGAAACTGTCACAGCCTTGGGTTTGTGGACAGAGGTTCCATCATGTATAAAGTAATCACACTGATGAATGACCAACAATTAACCAAACAATATAACTGCTTGTTTTCATGCTTGCATTCTTTGGAGGAAAGTACAAACTTGCCTTGCCCATGCTTCCACTGAATGCACCCCGCACCATCACTCTGTCAGGGTGTCTACCAGGCTTAACCGTATATTTTTGGTCATACCGTGACGTGGTACTCGGACGATGCACAACATTTGAGCCTCTTCTGACCAACCTGAAAGTGCTGTCATCACTAAACCTCACTTTCTTTCACTTTCAGATGTCTGATCTTGATATTTCGTATAAAAGGCATGCCTTTTCTTCGTCACTGCTGCTGTGAGCAGGGCTTCTTGCTGCATGGCGACCTTGTTGGCGCAGGTCCTTCTGCAGGCGGTGATGAATTGTCCTAGTTGTGACGTTCCAGAGGATCATAGGGTACTTGTTTTTGAGTTCAACAGCTTTTATAGAAGGATCTTACATCACTCAGGGGCGAACATATCATTGGTGCAACTTGTGCAGCCGCACAGGGGCCCAAGAGGTAAGGGGGCCCATTTCTACCTCCAAAGCAAGTGTAATTTGCATTTTTAGGAGCTCTTGGGCTGTAAAGAGCCCATATATTGTTCTTGAACAGGGGCCCTTTTCTGTCTGTGTCCGCTAGTGACATCACTTCACGCTTCTACAGCTTATCAGTCCTTGGTGAAGTCTTCTTAGCAGGGCTGTGGAGTCGGTAAGACAAACCTCCGACTCCTCAATTTCCATGACACCGACTCCACCAAAATGGGCTCCGACTCCCGACACCGACTCCGACTCCCTCATTCCAGGGCTGTAGAGTCAGTAAGCCAAATGTCCAACTCCTCAATTTCCATGACACCGACTCCAACTCCGACTCCACCAAAATGGGCTCCGACTCCCAACTCCGACTCCACAGCTCTGCTTCTTAGATGCACCAGAGCTGGACTTCCACTGTGGTACCATCCCAGGAGGTAATGACGCCACCGACAGATTCAGTTGATAAATTGCCTCTCTTGACATGCCCATACCTCTATCTACAGAAGTCGCCGAATCAACTTTCTGTAGCAGAGTCAAGGCATAGGATTTCTCTTCTGTTTTAAGCTTCTTCTGACCCTTTGGGGGATAGTACTTGTGACCAAGATAGTGTTGGTGGAGATAAGTAAGAACAAGGGTTAGGGATGTGTGCACACTGTATCCTTTTTCAAGCCGACTCCACCTAATAAGCACCCCCAAAATGAAAATAGTGCACAGCAATGTTTAAATGACTTCTACCTTCTCTCACTTATTTTAACCTTTTCAGGGTTTGGTAACCTTGAAGCAGTTCTGACATCACATGCTCATTCTTCTGAAAGTATAGAGAAAAGACGCTGGCAGCAAACACGGAAATTACTGAAAAGACGCCGATGTTCTTGAAGCGTTTTGCCTTTAATAACTTAACACTTTTATGACCGTCACCTCTTAAAGACAGTGTTACACGTACCCTACTAGCTCTCCAAACAGAACTGATGCATTTGGAACTTCTCCTTTTTTTGGATACTTTCTGCTCCAAAGATTTCTGCTAAAAAAAAAACTTTGAACACACCCCAAGGGTGGTTACAGAATTTTTCATTGAGTTATGCCCTTTTGGTTTCTGTCACGGGCAGTACGGTGGATCAGTGGTTAGCACTGTTGCTTTGCAGTGCCGGGTCCTATATTCAAGTCCCACCAAGGACAACATCTGCAAGAAGTTTGTGTGTTCTCCCCGTGTTTGTGTGGGTTTCCTCCAGGTTCTTCACTTACTTTCCACACTCCAAAGACATAGTGATGGGTAAATTGTGAGCCAAAAAGGGGCAGTGATAATGTCTGTAAAGCTTCACAGAATACGATGGCGGTATGTAAGCAAAGCATAATAAATAATAATCCTTGCTGTGACTGACTCACAGGCTATTCACATCTAAAAGAGTGTCCCTCCAGTGAAGCAGTCCAATAAGGGTCAAAATGCTTCCTAAGAATAAGGCATATAACAAAGTGGCGGGTGTTCACATAGAGCAGCAGCGGGGTGTTCTCTACCTGCTCACTATTCCACCTTTAGCAATACTTATGGAAATTGTAGTCAACATTATATAATTTTTCCGAAAAGCTATCCCCTGAGAGCAGAGCTCGCACCATTTTAGGGCCTATTAGCAGATTTCCTTCCCATTTACTTGGATTGGTGGTGAATGTGACACAGTATTACAGCTGATTTGCAAAGATAACACACATTCCCATTTAGCTGTTTCCCTGCCAGCTAGTCTCACAAAACACTGACAAGCATTTAATGTACTGATAACAGCTTGGAGAATAACATTACCAGAGTCCCTGGATTATAAAGCCTTGTAGACCTTCAAATGTTGACCAATGACCATTGTCTGCACAGTTCTCCATCTTTCTCTTTTGACACCTTGTACTTCACTGTACCGCCCTAAGGCAAAAAAAAACTTCTCATAAATTACCATGCAGTCAGTAAACCTGTTCAGAATCCCAGATTACAGCACTCCCCCCACATTGCAACCTCAGAGGAACCTAGGTCCTGGACCCCAGCTTCAGGAGGTCTTCCTCCCCCTTACACGCAATTGCAGCTGGCAGAAGTTCTGCGTAATGAGATGATGGAGAACTAAAAGTAATATAATAAATGTAAAACTAATCTTTCGGCTTTATTTCATTCCTTAAGTAACAATCTGTTAATGCTAGAGATGTATTTCTTTAGTTGTGGTCAGGCAGCTGCAGCGAAAGCCGACAAGATTACTGGATACATAAATGATCCTTAGGTACACATCATAAAATCTGAGGTTTACGTCTAAGTCACCAGTCTCACCGCATCTGGAAAAATCTCTACATGTTTTGGCTTCGATGGGGTCTAGAAATCGAACACTGGAAACTCCAGGACTCTTCCAAAAAAAATAAATAAATAAGAGGATCATTTTTGCATGGGGGTGCATTCATACCCCATATACAGTATTTGGCAGAAACAGTGGCAGACATCATATGTATATATTTTTCCCATTTGGGACTATTTTTTACTGTCCAATATAACATTATTGATTACTCTATTCCATACAGAGACCTGTAGTAAAAATCGTAAACCGCTTGATATGGATTTTTTATTTGGGAGCCTAAAGATGGCGAATGCCATTGTGTGCCTATATAGTACCATCTATTAGATGCATCTGCAAGACATCATGTCGGGACAGCCTCCTGACTTGTAAACTTTAGATGCCGCTTGCAATCTTGGCCGCTGTGATTTGTTTATGCGAGAAAAGTAACAATTTTTTTTATATAAAAATAAAGTTTTTTAATAAAACTAAACTTTTTATTGTAACTGTTTTTTAAAGTTTAGTTAACGTGGTTTTCTGCTCTTTTTTTAAAAGTTATCAATGGGCAGCCATCTTGATAAAACAAGCCATACTTCACTCTTGGATCTGCTCTCCCTGCTCCAACACGTCGCTGCCATTCCAATAGTCTACGCCTGCCTGGAAGTTAAGTCGTCCTGACCAACAGTCACCTGACCCTGCAGCCAGTGGCCTCATCAGTCTTTCCACAGGTCATGATATCACTTCTGGTCATGCGGAGGCTGTCAGAACAGCAGTGCTGAAGTGGAGAGAAGATTCCAGTGGTGATTTATGGCTTTTTTTTTTTTTTTTCTTCTGGTTAATTTTTTTTTTTATATATATCAGGATGACTTCATATTGGTAATCTTTAAGTAAGAGCATAAAACCCCTTTTAATCTATGTTTTATAAAACTGTAACATATAAATCCACTTGCATAAAGGGGTTGTCCACTACTTGGACAATCCCTTCTAAAACCCTATGTCACCCCTCCAGTAAAATAATTACACTTAACCTCTGGTGCCGACACCTTTCTAGCTGTTGGCAATGGATTGCCCTGGTATCGTGTGACATAAGAATCAGGGTGGCTTCACTCTCCTATGGACGTAATTGACTTGGTCAGGCCTCATCTGGAACACTGTCCAGTTCTGTTCACCCCATTTTAAAAAAAGACATCGAAAAACAGGAGCACGTTCAGAGAAGACCTACCAGGATGGTGAGCGGACTGTAAAGTATGTCCTACGAGGAACAGTTAAAGGATCTGGGAATGTTTAGTGTGGAAAAAAGGCTAAGAGGAGACTTACTAGCTGTCTACAAATATCTGAAGGGCTGTCACAGTGTAGAGGGATCATCATTATTCTTATTTGCACATGAAAACACGAGAAGCAATGGAATGAAACTGAAAGAAGATTCAGATTAAATATTAGAAAAAACTTTTTGACAGTGAGGGTGATCAGTGAGTGAAACAAGTTGCCACGAGAGGTGGTGAGTTCTCCTTCATTGGAAGTCTTCAAACAGAGGCTCGACAGACATGAGATGGTTTAGTGACTCCTGCATTGAGAGGGGGGTTGGACACAAAGGTCCCTTCCAACTGTAACATTCTATGATTCTATGACATCCGTAAGAAGTAAGAGCTGCAGCTGCCCTCTCATTCCCTCCGGATGTCTTGATTTGTCCGAAGGAGTGTGTGATTAGCCTCAGGGATCCAGTGCCGACACCACTGGAACTGCATCGGAGGTGAGTATAAGGCCGGAGTCACACACAACCACAAAAAATCGGTCCGTTTTAGACGGTCGACAATCGGATCAAAATAAAAACATCACACATCCTTCTGGCATCCGATTTTCCTTCAAAGATGCGATTTAATCGCATGTGTGTGTACCTTGTAACATCCGATTTTCATCCGACTTGCGAGATTTTCTCGCAGGCTTGCAAAACTGACATATAATGGATCTAAAAGAATAGTATTTAAATGCCAAAAGAAAGAATAGATATATACACATAGAGCACATATATATATATAATATATATGTCATTGTGACATATATATATACATATATTTATAATTCTTACACTTCTACATACTGTTATAGCCGCTAATTCAATTGCCGGCTTCAGTGAAATCACAGAAGCCGACATGAAATGATACATTGTTTCCACACATTTAACCATGTAATTTCATGTATTTTTATATATGTTTGAAACATACAATTACATGAGTATATGTGTGCTAAATTTCAGACATGTAGGGGTTAATTAAAGGTGTAAATTCGTTGAAAAAAAATGCGTGGGCTCCCGCTGTATTTTCTCCACCAGACAGACAAAGCAAGCGAGTGGGGGCAGATAATAATAGCCTAGGGAGGGTACATTTTTTTTGTGCCCCCCCTGGCTACTAACATCTGCCCCCAGACACCCCAGAAAGGGCAAATCTATAATTAGATTCGCCCTTTCTGGCACTTTGCCCGTCTATTCCCATTGCCCTGTAGCGGTGGCGAATGGGTTAATAATCTGGCGTTATTGTCACCTTAGTATTGAAAGGTGACCTTAAGGCAGGTTAATAATTGATAGCTGTCAATTAGACAACTATCAATTATTAATCCTATTGTATGAAAGAAAAATCAAACACACACAGTTTAATAAAAAATAAGTTTAATTAAATAATCACACAGTTTTTGACCATATTTTATTTTCCTGCTAAAACCATTTCCTGTAATAAAAATAAAATAAAAAAGCAAAATTATACTTACCAATCCGATGTACAGTCAGGTCCCACGCTGTAATCCATCAGAAAGGGTTAACAGGTTACAGGTCGCAGAGAGCTAATAATGCTGTCTCAGACCTGTATTCCCCTGAATGAATAAGTTCCTCTCCCAGCGAAAGTAGAGGAATAGATTCATGAATGGAGCTTAATTGATTTATTGGCAATTTAACTTTAGTGACCTGACCTAAAGGGAAAGTGGACACAATCAATTAAGCTTCATTCATGAAACACATCCTCTCCTGTCGCCAGGAGAGGAACTTATTCATTCATGAGCTTTGAGCTGAGCATGCAGGATTACTTGCACAGCTTGGCTCAAAGCTAGTTAACCCTTTGTGAAGGATTACAGCGTGGGACGTGACAGATCAGCGGAATAGGTAAGAATAATGTTGTTTTATTTTTTTTAATTTATTTTAGGAGATCAATGGCTTTCGCACGGATTAAGTGTAAAATAAAATATGGTCAAAAAAAGGTGTTTTTATTTCATTAAAATAATTTTTAATTAATGTGTCTGTGTTTTTTTAATTTACTACAATAGGATTAATAATTGATAGTTGTCTAATTGACAGCTCTCAATTATTAACCTACCTTAAGGTCACCTTTCAATACTAAGGTGACATTAAGGTGAGATTAACCCATTCGCCTCCGCTACAGGGCAATGGGAATAGACGGGCAAAGTGCCAGAAAGGGCGAATCTAATTATAGATTTGCCCTTTCTGGGGTGTCTGGGGGCAGATGTTAGTAGCCAGGGGGGGCACAAAAAAAATGTACCCTCCCTAGGCTATTATTATCTGCCCCCACTCGCTTGCTTTGTCTGTCTGGTGGAGAAAATACAGCGGGAGCCCACGCATTTTTTTCAACGAATTTACACCTTTAATTAACCCCTACATGTCTGAAATTTAGCACACATATACTCATGTAATTGTATGTTTCAAACATATATAAAAATACATGAAATTACTTGGTTAAATGTGTGGAAACAATGTATCATTGCATGTCGGCTTCTGTGATTTCACTGAAGCCGGCAATTGAATTAGCGGCTATTACAGTATGTAGAAGTGTAACAACTATAAATATATGTATATATATATATATGTCACAATGACAATATATATAAATATATATATATATTATATATATAATGGATTCTATGTGTGGATATGTATTGATTCGATTCTTTATTAAAGCTGTCAGTGTGCTTTTACAGTATAGGCAGGGATGAATTGCCGGCTTTTCTAAAGGACACTGATGCGATTTAATCGCAAGTCACACAGTGTGGTCCGTTTGTAATCCGATTTTTCATCGCTCCCATAGACTTGCATTGGCGATTGTCGACCGACAATCGGTGACAATCGCAGCATGCTGCGATTGTACACGGACGTTTAAAACGGACCACAAAAAATCGGATACTGGGAGCTGCTCCATAGATTAACATAGGTCCGACTGCAATGTGATATTTCATCGCATTGCAGTCGTCCGATTTTGTCGCCAGTGTGACTCCGGCCTAAGTGTTATTATTTTACTGGTGGGATACATAGGGATGCAGACGGGGCTGTCAGAGAAGTGGACAGCCCATTCTTTTATAAAATATGTATGAATATGGAAGCCATAACGGTCAGAATAATATTTCTCATTGATTACAGGGATGGGTGTGTTCAGAGAATAAGAAAACAGCGTGACGTAAAGAAAAGCTCTATATGAGTGTCTTTTTTTTTTTTTTTCCTATATATTTTTTTTTCATTTTTTTTTCTTCTGTAGGATTAGCTTTATATGGTAAATGGAAGCATAATTGCGGTGGCCTTGGGTCTTCTCTTCCTGATTAATTATGCCTTTTAGCTCTTGCGGAATCTCTTTATAATCGCCATGTAAAGCTTCTCACACTAATAAGATTTAGAAACCTATTAAAGGTGCGATGTTGCTTCAGCTTTCTTACATATGTTCCTATCCTTTTTGATTATATTGCTTTTTTTTTGTACTTTATTTTTTTTTTTTAACTTTCAGTTAAATGTCTCTTCTAATTAGCGTTTTCATGTTAAAATTATTCCCCGGGCCTGATAAGCTGCGTTATCAGTAGCCGGATCACACCTTGCACCAACAATCTATTTTGTGTGTTCAGAGAACATTGGCGTTCAATGAGAGAGAGAATTATTGTGCAGTAATTACCGCGATTGCTTTAATCTTCCTCCCGAGGGTGGGCACCCCTCGCAATGTCTGATCCTCTGTGCCATACACATCTAAAAGAAGCGCGTTGTAGAAAATGTTTCATTACAGATTTTCACTACTTTGGCACCTCTTGATTTTTTTTTTTTATTTGTTTAATCTAGGTGTTTTATTTTCTTGGTTATATAACTTTTTTTCAGAAACGACGCTGCAGAACATTTGCAGTGGAAATTTCCTGCCTGCACTTACTCTTAAAGGGAGTCTGTCTCCCCATTTTTCGTATATAAGCTGAAGCCACCGCCGTCAGGGGCTTATCTACAGCATTCTGTAATGCTGTAGATAAGCCCCCCCCCCGATGTAACCTGAAAGAGAAGAAAAACGAGTTATATTATACTCTCCCCGGGGGACGGTCCGATGCGGTCCGATGGGCAGCACAGGTCCGGGTCCGGCACCTCCCATCTTCTAGCGATGACATCCTCTTCCTTGCTTCTGTCGGGCTCCTGTGCAGGCGTACTGATCTGCCCTGTTGAGGGCAGAGTACTTCAGTGCGCAGGCGCCAGGAAAGGTCAGAGAGGCCATCTCTTGCGCACTGCAGTACTCTGCTCTGCCCTCAACAGGGCAGATCAGTACGACTGCGCAGGAGTGCGACAGAAGCAAGTAGGAGGACGTCATCGCTAGAAAATGGGAGGCCCCGGACCGTGACGCCCATCGGACCGGACCGCATCCGGGTGAGTATAATATAACTCGTTTTTCTTCTCCTTCAGGTTACATCGGGGGCTTATCTACAGCACTACAGATATACGAAAAATGGGGTGACAGATTCCCTTTAAAACGGCAGTGAAAAGCAATAGATGCATAATTAGGCACATTTACCATGCAAGACTCCTGGGTGCCCACATCTATGAGAGCAGTAATAGTAATTATATTGTTTGTCACCTAGTGACCGCTTTCCTAGAAGCATCTCTATAGAGTTTTTCTTTGTTTATAAAGGTTTGTGACAAACTGAAAGCTCAAGGACACTAAGGTATGTTCCCACGATCAGTATTAGGCTGGAGTCACACTTGCGAGAAACACGCACAAGTCTCGCACCTCAATACCCAGCACTGCCGCGGGCACTCGAACCGGAGCGTTCAGCTGCATAGAAATACATGCAGCCTCACACTCCAGTCCTGAATGCAGGCGACAGTGCCGGGTATTGAGGTGCAAGTTTCCCACAAATTTGACCCCGGTCTTACTAGCGTTCTGGACGCAGCGTATCTTCACTGCGTCCAAAACGATGTGTGGAATTTCTCGCTAGACTTACATTAGAAATGGAAAATCCGCAGTTAAAAAATAAAAAAGCACATGCGTTGCAAGTGCGTTTACGCAGTTGATTTTTAGCTAGGTTTAACCTAATAAAAATATATAATTTAAAAAAAATGACGTGGGGTCCCCCTATTTTTGATATCTAGCCAAGGTAAAGCAGACAGCTGCGGGCTGATTTTATCAATCCCTGTTATTGGTCCCTTTCCAGCCTAAAAATACAATAATGTAGCTGCCCCAGAATTTGCACATCCATCGAACGTGCCAATTCTGGCGCTTTGCTCTGCTCTTCCCCAATACCCTACAGCAGTGGCAATCGGGGGGTAATGGTAGTTGGAGTTGATGACAGCTGTTATTTGTCAAAAATCACAGCTGCCATCAAGCCCTGGGGTTAGACACTCTCCATTACAATCAGACACCCCCGTATTACTAACCCAGTAATAAAAAAATAAAAACGCACAGAAAAAAAAGACTTTATTTAAATAAAGACTCCACACTATCCCTCGTTCTCCAATTTACAGAATTTTTTTTTAAAAAAAATCCCATGCTGGTCCCAAGTAATCCAAAGTAGTCTAGAAAAGGATACCTAAAAACATGAAAAAACAGAAATAAACACGAGGCAGTCCCTCATTTACCAATTTATTTGTAAAAATGTTCCCACAAAGCTCCAGTATAGTCCACATTCCCCGAATCTTAAAGTTCCTGCTATTCACAGGCGCGGGTAGTGACTACAACACTAATCAGAGCTGCTGGGTCTCTGTGCGCTCAGTGATCTGGTATTTAATAGAAAACTACTCTGGGATCCAGATGAACTGCCTATTTTTGGTGAACTGAGCCAAGTGATCAAGTTGACCGAACAGAGTTAAATGGCCTTCACTGCTGCCCTCAGGAAATAAATTATGTGAATAGACTCTTCACATAGAAAGCAATGAGGGTCTTTTGTGACCCCTATTGGAGCTGCCATATATTAACCCTTTAAAGGACTTTGCCACATGACTTGGAGTATAAGGCCAAGTTGACACTACGCATTTTTTCATCTTTTTTTTATACATTTTTTCATCTGTGTTTTACAGTACCAGCGAAACCTATGAGATTTCAGAAATCTCATGCACAGTCCTTGTTTTGTTTTTTTTGTCATCAGTATTTTGTGCTTTGCATGTTTTTTTTGGACATGGAGCATGTCACTTCTTTCATCGTCTTTTCAGCGTTTTTGACCCATTGACTTGAATGGGTGGTGAAAAACGCAGGTATCATGTCTTGCTGCGGTTTTTGTGCCAAAACCTGATTCTATGGAATATTATTTTGTTTTTTTCAACACTAAACTTTATCAGTATGCAGAAGACACAAATCTACCATGCCAAAACCACAGCAAGAAAAACCAAGGCAAAACATGCTTTTTTTCCTGCCAAGAGAACAAGTTTTGCTGCAGAAAAAAGAAAAAACACCTAGTGTGAACTTACCCTAAAGCCTAACCACAATCTCGATTTGCATATTCTGCTGTCTGTCAGGAACCAAGAGATAGTATTGCTCACTGATGAGCAAGGGTTTTCCCACAATGGAGTGTAATCACTTTTTCACAGGATGGATAAGCTGATAAATGTCTGATCACTGGAGCCTCCATGGCGGGGACCTCCACCAATCACTTGATTGGGGGCCCAAGTCGTCCATTCCTCGTTACTGTACTATAGCATTGAGCGGCAGTCCATCATCTGCAGCGCTGCTCCTTTGAACTTCTAAGGGACTGACTGACAGCCGAGAATATCGTGCATTCAGGACCCCCTTCATGTTATACAGTGGGTCCACCTCTCCGACACCCTTATCGGAGTCAGAGGACTTGGTGCACCAACATGGTCACCCATTCATCTGAATGGATATAGTATAAATTCCTCCGCAGTGGTATTTTCATTGTCTGGCCCCCTGAAGTGTCCACTGGCAATATCGGCTAATGGTTTGTGGGACTTTGTTAGGAATCTGATATAGTCAAAAACTAAAACTCGGGTGTCTAGCTTTCTCATTGACAAGTAGCATGGTGCCGCCCTCGATGTGCATTAACTCAAACGACTCTCCAGAGAGAGTAATTAGTCAGTCAGCCTGTATAATATGTTATTACATTTCCCCAGCATATGCTGCTGGTAAACATTTTATGGCATACATGTCAAAACATTGTCTTGCTAGATTTTAAGGTTTCCATCTTCCCTGCAAGAAAGAGGAGCCGAGAGTGTATTCCACCCACGGCTAGTCAACGCAATATGGCTCGGCGCGTGCCGCACTTTTCTTATGATAATTTGGATACAATTTATTACAGCAGAAATTGTGCAGGTGAATTTTGGGTTTTCCATTGTTCCCCGTAGCTGGATTGCTCTGGAGTGACGAGGCGCTCTCCCCGGGCAGATGCAGCTGCAACTTTCTCATACATTACTCTTTCATTTCACTTCCCCAAATATGGAATTAAAATCCACTCAGCGAGGCTTAACATCTCATTCATAACTGCTCACATGAGATTTCCATTATGTTCCATTACATATTCTCCTACCATCCTTTGTGGAGTGCTCGCAAATTAATTTTGGGATATGATATGCCCCTCTTTAAACGATTTCAATAGAAATTTCAAACCAGATCCTGATGTATGGTGCAGAAACATGTCAGACATCAGTGCTCCCCCTCGGTGATATACACGTAACATTGTGGTGTGTGTATTCCATCTCCCATGTGCACTGGTGGTCTCCTTCAGGGTTGAAGGTGTTAAATTAGCTGTTCACTACTTGGACAACTCCTTGTCATACCCCTCACTTGGCCCCCATAAAATAATGATGTTGATACTCCCCTCCCGTGCTTGCACCGATTCCGCTGTGTCACCACTCTTTCTCCTGGGGCGCTGGCGTCACTGTCTCCGCCTCCTGTCGAATTGAGCATGAAGAGGAAGTCAGAGATCAGGCAGCCCGGATTTCTTCATATTTGATTTGTCCAAAGGTGGAGACCGTAACCTCAGCGCTGATTGGGCATCGGTGTCACAACAACTGCCCCGGAGCCCCAGGACTGCGAGTCCGGACACTGTGGGAACGGCGCCAGCATGGGAGGAGAGTACAAGCTTTATTATTGTGTGGGGAACAAACATTTTGATCAAGAAGGGGTTGTCCTAGTAGTGTGCATTCGCATGGGAGCCCCAGGACCACGAATCCCGACACAGCGTGGGAATGGCGCCAGCATGGGAGATGAGTATAACCTTTATTATTGTGTGGGGAACAAACATTTTGATCAAGAAGGGTTGTCCTAGTAGTGTACATTCGCACGGGAGCCCCAGGTCAACGAATCCCGACACAGCGTGGGAATGGCGCCAGCATGGGGGGTGAGTATAACCTTTATTATTTTATGGGGGACAAACATTTCTGATCAAGAAGGGGTTGTCCTAGTAGTGGATAACCCCTTAGTCATAGAACCCTTCAGGATTTGTTCACACAGGAGGCATTTTGCTGCAGGAAATTTGCGGTTGCAGTGTCCGCATTGAATGACTGTCCTGGCTGACGGCAGTGTTAAGACGGACAGGCATAAATCCACAAGCTGCATGTTTTCTGTGAAGCAGGAGGATGCAATTTGATAAAATCTCATTCACTCCACAACACAGTTACTGTAAATGCTAGAATTTACGAATTACAAATCCCTTGCCAATACATTCCATGGGAACAAGCCTTCTAAGGCCCAAAATGGGCCAAGCTATTGGAGGACATTGACATGAGATTCGTAATAACCCACGGGCAGTAATGATGACCATAGACCGGCTGCTTCGTCACGTCCAGGGATGCTTTACCCTAACACGCTGTGGTGTTTCAGAGAAGACCTAATGCAGAATATTATCCAAGGACTATGATGACTCTTCCGGGGCCGGTCCCCATGGTTCATCCCTGCCTTGCTCACCTGGACTGAGCAGTCTCTATACACATAGACATGGTCCCCTGGATTTCAAACCTGTTTTCTCTTAAATGCTGCAATATTTCAGACTAAAACCTACATGACTGTAATCGCACAGCCAATGTCGGACTCATGTCGCACATGGTTTGGGCTGTATGAATCTCATGTCAGATTCCCATTAAGGAATTATCAGAGCATATTGGGGCCTTCTATAACGCAGAAACCTTATACATGAATTTTTATTTCCCATTTTATAGAAGCATTTAAGTATTATATGTCACCAATCCGGAGACTAACTCGCACATAGTATCATTACCGGGCAGAAGAGAAGGAGCGAGCGCCGGGGGGACACCCAAACACCTCGAAGAGAATGTGCCGCTGTTCTGTGATCACACCGCCTCGTTGTATACATGAGCCTCGCTGTGGTCAAGGGGATAACATGGTGATTTTGTTGTGTTAACCACTTTAATAACTGTCAGACGGATCTATGCCAGACAGCTGTAGTGCTGTTCGGAGTATGGTAAAAGGGCCGCGGGGAGAGCAGCGTGTCTGCCACCACAATTAGTGTCTGATATTACATTGTGTATGACTATGAGCTTCATTATGGAGAAACCCATCGCGACTTCTTACAACTCCATCACATTTGCCGCCTCTGGTCTCCTATTCGGCTTTGTACCCTGCAGAAGACCTCTACTTTGCCTTTTTATTTATTTTTTTTTCCTTCAGATGAAAATCTGCTGCATGTTACAGTACCAGTATTGTTGATCAAGTTTTACAAAACCTCCTCCTCGCACAGAAGAAAATCTGCAGCGTAAAATGTGGGCTGCTTTGCAGACTTTGAAACCCGCAGCATGCCAATCTACAGTATGTTGTGGATTTTCACCGCAACTTTCAGCCCTTGTAAAGCTGCACAGTTTGGTTCATAGTTCACTTGGGACAGGCAGAGGATCAATGTGCCGATTCCACCTAAGGGTACATTCACACATGACTGTAAATATGGCTGCAATTTTTTCCCGCAGCACGTTATTGAGACTTGATGAATTCTCATTTGCAGCACTGCCATTATACCTCGATTATACTCTGCTTGTTTTGAAGCTGTACGGCTTGTGGATTGCTGGAGTTTAGCTTTTATTACTTCCTTCCATGTTTTTTTTTTCCCTTTTCTAAATCACATTCTAGTCGGTAAATTTCATTACCGTCCTTGTTCTGAGTTCCAGATGGAATATGACAGAAGTGGTAAAATGAGCTGAGCGTATGGCTTGGCTTGAGGGCTCGACTTTTGGTTTCGGATTTGCGGGTGCTCTGGTGACGTAACCTTTTGCTCAATATCAAATGCATCATATTACATCATTTTACTGTCCTGAAATACTCTGTGCTGCTTTGAATTCCTTATCATTTCTTTGACTATCTGCTTTATGAAGTGGGAGACAGACGATTTTCTAAAACGTGCATCTCCCTCATCCCTTCCTGGCAATAAGCTATTACCTGTTTTACAACCTGCCATAAATGGTGGCCTGTGGCTAGCTGACGGCATATTAAAGTGACCTGCAGCTGCCCTCTTCTCACATCGGGTCACTCCGAGCTGCATATTAGCTGCAGTCCCAAGGGTGTATGCCCATGTGCTAGATTTGTCACTGCCCTATTTATTTGGATGGGTTTTGCAGAAGTCCGTACACCTGCTGCAGAACCAAGCCACCGAGAATGAATGGAGCGGTGATTGGGCATGCACAGATTTAATGGCTCCGTTCTACTCATCAGATCAGTTGAACCCCCATCAATCAATACGTTATCACCTATACTTTGGATAGGTGAAAACTTTTTTTTAATGTTTGATATTTTATACTTTTATTTTGAAGTTAGAGTTGAAGTCAGTGTTTCCAAATCTAATTCCACCCAAGTCAATTGTCCCAGTTCCAGGCCTTTAGCGCTCATATGATTTGATTACACATTAACATATTGATCAGCGAATGGTCTCAGGTTAGTTAGAATCAAGTTACTCCGCTTTATAATTCCCAAATAATTTAATGTTGAAGGATGACCCCATTTGGAGGGTTGAAAGTCTATGGCACCTTTTGAAATGTAAGAAATGATTTTATTAACAAATCAAGTTTCATTCTGCAGTCCTCATTCCTTCATTCTTTTTCAGAAACCATCACATGCAGTTTGCAGTCTGATCTCAATTTCAGATTTTTCTCCTGTAGCAGTGGCCCTTCTTGTATTTTAAGCTGAATTTGATGTCTGTGTGTGTATACAGGGTACACGAATAGTCTTACAATAAGTTTTACAATAAGATAATAGTCTTTATTAACTTGTATATCGGCACAATTTCTACTCCTTACTTATTTTCTCTACATGTGCTTTCCTCCCTGTCTATAGTTTTTCTGCCATCTCCAAGACTTTAGTTGCTTTCTCCCCACTGCATTTTGCTCTGATATATATATATATATATATATATATATATATGCAACCCCCTTCCTGCTGTGATCTCTAGCACAAAGAAAGGAGGGAGAGCTGTCAGGAGTGTATTTCTAATTTACTTTGCATTTAAGAAACAAACTAACACTGTTGGCCACTGTTCTGATTCGCTGGGCCGCAGGAAACCGCGCTGGGTGGAAACCGGAGTTGATTTTATCCAACTTCATATATTTTAACGGGGTAGTTGCTTGGGTGGTAAGTTATATTTCATAAATCCCTCCCCTTTGTTGTGCCAGTTACTGGGGGGATATGACCTCTTGATTATTTATTTATTAAGGTCTTTGGCTTTGTGTCTCCTGGGAGGCGTTCAGCTGTGCATATTGCGATCTGGTTTATACATTGGGTTTTTCTTTTGGACAGTTATAAATATTCATGCACGGGAGCCATACACTGGTCGTACGCGACCACTACTTTCCTATAGGATCTCTCAGACAATGATAAGATTTATAGCTTGTGTGCTGAGCATCTGACTTGAGGAACGATCTTCTATGGTTGGATTTGTACAGCAAATGTCTAAATCAATCTCGCCATACACTGCACACATAAAAGCTTCATGCACAACGTAGTGTAAAGCAGTGCTACAAAACGTCTAGATTTATTTTGTGATTATGAGCCTTACATCTTATAGGCCATCGGTGGCGCCCCCTTCCGGAGAACATGCTTTCTACATCCTGATGGAACACAGAGTGGGAAACGTCTTATCTTAGGTGGTGGATATTCCTTATGTGTCAGTGTGAGTAAAATGTCGGAGGTGCTCCCCACCAACACAACAGGCCTGGTAGCCATGGTTAGACTACCACAAGTAGACTGGCTGACGAAACATCTGTCCGTCTTTGGTCATTCTTCATGATTGGAGTTGCGCCTGTTTATTTCAGGCCAGCTAAGTCTTTCCCGTCACTAAATGGCGTCAGTCCCGGCACGGGGTTTACATTAGAAGAAAGCGATTTATTATTATGTAAGCGCTGACTGTATGCAGCATGTCTGGGTGATAGGTGTTTGTTTAGAGATTTCCGCACTTCACCCTTTCTTGACTATCCAGAGAGTAATAGCCGCAGGGGCCCTCTCTGCTGTGCTAATATGAGAAGTTCAGAGCTAGACGAGCCTCCTCACATCAAAGATCTTTCAGGGCCGTAATACTCCCATTCTGCTCTAATTTTGTCGGGAAATGACCTAGAGAGCGCACGTCTGCTTCTGTAGTGTAACATCGCCTCCCCTGCACACCTTCTCCAGGATCGATGGCACTGCACCTGAGCTGCGCTGCTGGATGCATTCTTCAAGGATCGCTCTCTTGACCTGTGCACCCATTGTTCTGTAATGCCGCATGCAGCCTATTTCATGTTGCTAGGAAAAGGATGTTGGGAATATATTTGTAGCATAATGGGACATAGCCATGCTTTATTTCATGTGGCGGTGATAAGGTTTTATAACATGAAGATTTATTTTGTGTGGACCACGTTCCTGCCATTTATTTTACGCTGAGATCCGCCTCGCACCATAGTCAGTTGATTGGTAATAATGTTATGAAGAAACAGCCACCATCTTAGATATGGGGCCTAATGCTCGACTCATGTCTGAGCCTGGCCTGTCCCAACGCCATTTTGTCCGTTCACAGAGCCACAGGCAGCTAACTGCTCCTAAACCCCATGGCCTGTAGGCATATTGAAAACAACAGGGTTTAGTACTCCACTGTGAATAGCAAGGTCTTTAGTATGCTAAGTAGATCAGGCCCAAAACAGGACTTCAAAGCTTTAGTCTGGAGCCACGCCAGCATGGGGCCTGGAGATGCCTGGGGCTTCAATTAGGTTATACCTGTCAGCTAGACACAGCAAACACATCCAATGTCTCTCCCAGCCACTACGACTCCGTTCTAGGATTATGAATTATGAGCACATCTTTCAAGGTACAGACTCATAAAAAAATATCTGCGTGATCCTGCGGACCTCGGGCATCTGACAATGCGACTCCCGAGTCGGTGATAGCTCGGGGACCTCAGATATAGAGATTGTGTTGCGGTGGAGGGCCAATCCGGCCATGTTTGATCTCCACTCGACAGGCAAAACAAACTGCATTCGCTGGTACCTCTCATGTCCTGATCTGATTGTCCTGGAGAAAGTTAACCCCTTTCTTCGATATTGGGAATAAATTCTGCAGGGAGCTAAGGGTGGAGATTATTAGCCCACCCTCTGACACTGACGGAAGGGACCTAGCAGGTTTAAGAACTGTGCGCGGATGGCAGACTCCCTCTATTCACACAGAAGAACAAGACAATGAAGATCTAAGAAGGAACAAGGGACAGATCTGCCAAGGGAGCAGCGGCACAGGACATCCTCCCCGGCGGCCATTTGCTCTAGGTGCAGTTCCCATACTGACCTGAGAGACAAAGGGGGCGCCGGAGAGCTGTGCCTGTGTAGTTACGTCACATTGGTGACGAGTGGAGTAACCGGGGTTTCCTTCACAACATGTTTTATTAATAATGTCCTCATCGGACTATCTGATATCAGTTCTCTCAAATTGACTGGGATTTTTCTAGAGCTAGAGTTTGATAGTGGAGTGCCTCCGATTTTTAAAGGAACACACATACTTCTTGGTAATACGTCAGTCATATAGCCAAAACATGTCTTGTGCTCCAGCTATAAGCTGATTTAGGTTTGCTCCAAATGCATCATTTTCTGACTTTCAGCTTCTT
Organism: Oophaga sylvatica; assembly: GCA_033576555.1. NCBI lineage: Eukaryota > Metazoa > Chordata > Amphibia > Anura > Dendrobatidae > Oophaga > Oophaga sylvatica. Next base: position 28,523,766 of record JARQOD010000004.1, read on the forward strand.
AAGTTTGCTGAAAAAACCACATCCCCTCCAAAGTGACCACTCTTACTATTTCTAATTTTCACAAGTACGTTGTAAACACAAACTTTTTGTGAAGTTTTGGTGCAGCCAATAATTTGCAAATATTTCCGGCACAGATTATGTCAGGAATTTGCACAAATCAATTTAGAATTTCCCTCTGAAGTTTACAACTTGCTTTTGTGACCTAGTTTCTGTTCAGGTTTATTCACATCTTGACGTAGAAAACAGCAATCTGTCCACCACTCCCAAATGTATAATTAAATTCCTCTATTAATTGTCTTCGGTGCATGGACTGATTAACATCGTCAGTTTCCTGTTCAAACAGTAGTAAAATTCAGGGATGATTTAGCACTTAATATATTCTCATAAAAAACATTTTTTTTATTCATTTAATCCGGAGATAGACAAAGTTTAAGATCTATGAAAACAACGCGTTTCAAGTAGTGAGGGGAAGGGAGCCAACACTAGGGAAGGGAGAATGTAGACCCCTAGGCAGATCTAACATCACCCTGTCTGCCCTAAACATCCTTATATAGGTTCTGCACCTATCGCCGAGCTGGAACCTAATCCCTGCCTGACCTTGGCTATTATCCCTGCTTAGGGAATGACGGGGTTAAGCACTAGTCGGTCCCCACTACCACTAAAGACAGCTGGGATAGATGAACAAGGGGAACACTAATCTTGAGTAAACTCAGATATGTAACACAGACGTCCTCCAGCAACACCAAACAGGAAGATAGCCTACTGCTATAGCTCCAAGCCTCAACAGGGGGAAATGGAAATATCACTGGCAACTCCCAGCTGGAGGCTGAGAGTCTATAAACACCCAGGTCCAAGTGTGTCATTTAGAGCCGGAGAAAGGTTGCCACAGGATCAAAGAGTCAGAAGGGTTAAGAAGGTGTCTGCAAGGCCAAATACAGAGATCTTCTGCAGCCAGATGCAGTGCGACTGTCTGCAGCCTCTGACACACCAGTAACAGTATAAGAGTCGTTTATTCACTTGAAACACAATGTTTTGCATTAAATGGATAAAAAATGTTTTTGAGAATATTTTGATTTCTGGATCATCCCTGAATCTTCTCTTCAAACCTTTTTTGGGCCAAAATGCAATGTGTGTTTTCATGTTTTCATGACGTATATGTGAACTTATCCATAGGCCCACATTGAACTGGCGTGTATGAATGATGTTGTGTTTGTTTTATGTTCTGAATAGTAAAATGAGCTATTCAATAAAAAGGCTTAGAGTTAAAAAAAAAAACGAAAAAACTGTTTCAGGCCTCAATCTGGTTAGGTAGAAATCTTTGGGCATGTGCTGACCGTTTTGCCTATTTGTTGAGTGATTGTTTCTAGGAACTCTTGTTTCCTGATTATTAACCAATTCTAATGGGTCATTTATCAAGAAGAAGCCGTCCCAGAAACGCTCAGCCAAGTGGGCTTTTAGGAATTAATTTTGGCCACCAGACTGAAGGTTCAGTAAGTGATATTGCAATTAAAGGAGTATTCCCATCTCCAAAATCCTATCCCGATATGTAAGTAGGTAAAATATTAGCAAGTGCCTCAAATTAGAGATGTAGTATAGTTCTTCTGATTCGCTATGTTGCTTACTAGTGATGAGCGAGTATACTCGTTGCTCGCGTTTTCCCGAGCATGCTTGGGTGGTCTCTGAGTATTTGGAAGTACTCGGAGATTTAGTTTTTGTCGCCGCAGCTGCATGATTTGCGGCTACTAGACAGCCTGAATGCATGTGGGATTTCCTAACAGGCAATCCCCACATGTATTCAGGCTGTCTAGTAGCCGCAAATCATGCAGCTGCGGTGACAGAAACTAAATCTCCGAGTATGCCCAAATACTCGGAGACCACCCGAGCATGCTCGCTCATCACTATTACCCCATGTGCAGGGCATTGCAGTAGCTAAGGTATCCATAGTTGCGACCACTAACAGCTAACTGTCACTATGCTCTGCACATGGGGTAAGCGACATAGCAAATCAGAAGAACTATACTACGTTTTTATTTGAACGTATTTGCTGCTGATACTATTATTATTATTATTATTATTCTACCACATATTGGGATAGGATCTTTGAGATAGCAATACCCCTTTATCTTGGCGCTATTATGTAACGGAGGTCCGCTTCTATGACAGATTCCCTTTTACTCTATCAGTGATTGATAGCCACTTCTTTTGTTTTTATAGCACATTGATCTAGTTGCGGCCAATAGACGTGTAAATGGAGAACATTATGAACGCAGCGGCCTTTTTATTCACAGCATATGTGAACACAAAGATATCATGAGAAGAGATAAAGGATCTGTTGTGATTGATGGGCTGAGCAGACTTGTCTCTAATTGAATAATTGGTCAGTGGAATCTTTTCGCCGAGGAAATAGAATCCGTAATCCAATTTACAATTCCACTTAAAAAATAAAAAAAATCTTAACAAGTCCTTTTGACTTTCTTTAATGTACTGAAAGGGAAGAGAGAGCGCAGGAAGCAAATAAATGCTCAAGTAATTGTGAGGTGTAAAAGGCCAAGAGCAAGGAGAATATTTAACATGTATTAAAAGAACGCTAAAATCAGAAAGCACAATAAGGAGAAAAAATCCAAGCACTTCCTCACTCTGTTATTTTGTCTCCCACTATAATGAAAACTAAGAAATATGCAAAGAAATGTTCAGTGACTCAGGAACTCAACCATGCTAACCCTCCTATTCATGAATGTCCTGTGTCTGTCTGTAAGGCAACCAACTGCAGCAGAAGCCTCCAAGGACTATCTGCAGTAGGACAAAAGATTAGCAAGTCTCGACTTCTTTCTGACTAAGGGTGGGGGATTCACTCTACCTTCAGCCAATGATAGAACTGATTTACAAATCTTCCTGTTATATTACATGTCAGTACCATATAGTATCTCTACCATAAAATTTGCCATACCAGATAAATACTTGTAGAATTTAGTTCTGAGTCTGTCAGTTTTCATCTGAGATTTCATCCTCCCTATATATATTTTTGCCACCCTTTTTTTTCCAACATGTTTTATTGATTTAAAGAGTATTACAATAAAAGAAAATCATACAAGTCTTGAAGTAACAAGCTTATTTGACAGGCGTAAAACTCACAATATTTTTTTTGTATATATTCTTTATTTAGAAAATTTCAATAATACAACAGGAAAGGAAAAAAGGGTAAATGTTTCCAGAAATAGTAAAAGAAAAGAAAAACTCACAATATTGATTTAAAGAGCATTACCAAAAAGTAAGTCATACAGGTTTGAAGGTATCAAGCTTATTCGACGCTTATTTGACAGGCATAATACTCATAAATGTCCCCCCACCACCCTCAATCCTCCCATCCCCCCCAACATATAAACCCTTAAACGACTCTGCATTTGATTAACAATCAACAAGCTCAATGAATAGGATTATGTCCGCTAATTTTCTGAAGACGATACCACTGGGTGTTTTCAAAATGTGTCCTTAGTTTGTCCCTGGTGTCTTGAGACAGTGATGGGATGAACAATGACCATGTGTTTAAAAACTTCCCAGTCAATTTCTCTTTATTTGTCAGGGTATCTAGCCAGTCCATTCGAAAAATATACATTATTTTGGAGTATATGAGAGATTTGGGTGGTGGTAATGGATTTAGCCAGTGCTGCAAGATACTTTTCCTGGCAGCTGAGGCCCATATTATCAACATGGCCTTAAGATGTTTGGGGAATTTGTGTTGAGAGCTATCTAAAATATTAAATATTGCCCATTGCTGCATCAAAGGAAACAATATCCCACCAAGATTCTGCAATTCGGCATGGATAGACTGCCATAATTTTTGCACTTTGGGGCATCCCCTGTCACGCTGTATAGCAGATATATATATGAGATGTCTGAAATCTATATCAAAAAGGGCAACATACTATATAACATGCGCATAGATATATTATAACATGGATTTACCTGACAGAATGTCCACTGGGTCAAAACGGAATCCGTTATACGCTGTCTCCGGCTAGAGGGTGACCGGGGTCTAAGCTGACCCTGAACTGGGGTCCTAACTAGTCCCTCAACCTGGAGGTACTGTTAAAGGTACAGAGGTCCAGGCCACCAGCGTAAACCCTGTCTCCTATCAATCCCTGCCAACTGTATTCTAGTCCTAAGAAGGACCCTGAATACCACCAAAGGGAATGAACAGGTAACGGATAATGAACAGAAAGACATACAAGAAAGAGAAGGAATAAAGTAAATAAAGTCTTACATACAACACTCACACACAGTAGGAACACCTAAGGTCTCAGAGATTAACTATAAGCTATAAGAGTAAAAACAACTAATGAACTCTTAGCTTAAATATTCTCAGAACCGATCCAGTCTGCTGAACTACATGAATGCTTTCACCGGCGTCTAACACCCAGACTGGCAGAAATATAAAGGAAACTAATTAGAACATAAACAAAAGCAGCCGGGCGAGGCTGCACCTAGCCTTAGCAAAGAGCTAGGAAAAATTAACTCTCACATCACCAAAAAACAAAGAAACAGAAGCTCAGCTGTGAGAAGTCAGAATGTGCAATCGCGACGATCTTCGTGGCGATGCACCCATGACAGTACCCCCCCTTCTACGAGGGGCCTCCGGACCCTCATGACCAGGTCTGTCCGGGTGAGTTGTGTGAAAGGTCCGTCCACGTTATCATTGACCACCACTGAAGGAGGTAGAGGTGACGGTATGACTGGTGCCACATACTTTTTAAGTAATGACTTGTGAAACACATTATGAATTTTAAACGTAGGAGGGAGGTCCAGACGAAATGCCACAGGATTAATTATGGAGCTGATCCTGTACGGCCCGATGAATCTGGGACCCAACCTCCAGGAGGAAACTTTAAGTTTAATATTCCTGGTAGACAACCACACCAGATCATTCACCTTCAGATCTCGACCAGAAACTCTCCCCCTATCAGCCATCCGTTTGTAACGGTTCTCCGTAACCTTCAGTCTTAACTGATCTGGAACTATCAGTCTCCCTGGAAGTCCCACAGGGGCGTCCCCCTGAGCCCCCAATACCTCCCCCTCAAGCTCAGAGCATACAGCTGACACTACAACTCCCTCCTGAGGAATAGGAACCGGATCATCCATCCTCCCGGTCCCTGGGAAAGTACGAGATAAGGCATCAGGAAGCAACTTTATTGAGCAGTCATATGCGCGATGAGGAGGTAACTCTTTACACCCCTCCTCTGAGAACATCTCCCCAAAGTCCTCCAGAAAAGGAGGCAAAGTCCTAGGTACAACCGCACCGATGACCGTGCTCATGCAGTTATTCTTGCAAAATTCACCCCACTGGCTAATCTTTCTGGATTGCCAATCAATCACTGGGTTATGTTTAGCCAACCAAGGAAGTCCCAACACAATATGAGTAGGTAGACCCTCCAACACATAACAAGACAATTGCTCTTTATGTATTGCCCCTACTCGAAGATCTATGTTATGAACAGCTTGTACCAAGCTACCTTGACCGAGAGGTCTAGAATCAATAGAGAGTATAGGGACCGGTTTGGCCAATACACTCAGTTGCATACCATGCACCTGGGCAAACCGAGCGTCCACAAGATTAGCCCCGGACCCACTATCAAGAAAAACAGAAATCCTCTCAGTTCTAGTACCAATCACCACCTCCGCAGGCACGATAAACTGAGAGGGATTTGGGGACGAAATACAGACTCCCAGGTTAACTCCTTGGGTCAAAGAGGTCCGGGATGGACAACCCCCAACAAAATGTCCCTCTCTCCCGCAAAAGAAACACCTTCTAGTCTTGCGGCGCACCGCCGATTCCCTCCTACAAAATGATGTCCCTCCCAACTGCATGGGTTCCTCAGAACAGACCAGGGGAACCTCAGTATAAGGGACTTTAGTAGTAGGTGGGGTCATCATGGGGGGCGGAGTTACCTCGCGTCTTCCCCGAAGTCGTCTATCAATGCGAATAGCGAGGGCCATAGCAGCCTCCAGTGATGGAGGAGAATCATACTGAGCCAACACATCTTTTAATTTGTCAGACAACCCTTGACAAAACTGGCTCCTAAGAGCTGGGTCATTCCACTGAGTATCTGTTGCCCATCTACGGAACTCAGAAGAATATTCCTCCGCTGGACGATTTCCTTGCCGTATTTTACGTAACTTTGTTTCAGCAAGGGAAACTCGATCCGGATCATCATATACCAGACCCAGGGCAGTAAAAAATCGATCCACTGACTGGAGATCTGGGGAGCCTGGAGGAATAGAGAACGCCCAAGATTGAGGGTCCCCTTGTAAGAGCGAGATAACAATTCCCACCCTCTGCTCTTCACTCCCAGATGACCGAGGCCGCAGCCGAAAGTACAATTTACATGCCTCCCGGAAAGTAAAAAATTTGTCCCGCCCACCAGTGAACCTGTCCGGGAGAGCAACCTTAGGTTCAGATCTGGTTTGCTCTGGGAGGGACAAAACCTTGGACTTAATGTCTGCAAATTCCATGGACAACCCCTGCAACTGCCGGGCCAGCTGGGCTACTGGATCCATGACAGCTGGGAGAATCTTTAGTTTTGGCCGGTGAAAATGTCACGCTGTATAGCAGATATATATATGAGATGTCTGAAATCTATATCAAAAAGGGCAACATACTATATAACATGCGCATAGATATATTATAACATGGATTTACCTGACAGAATGTCCACTGGGTCAAAACGGAATCCGTTATACGCTGTCTCCGGCTAGAGGGTGACCGGGGTCTAAGCTGACCCTGAACTGGGGTCCTAACTAGTCCCTCAACCTGGAGGTACTGTTAAAGGTACAGAGGTCCAGGCCACCAGCGTAAACCCTGTCTCCTATCAATCCCTGCCAACTGTATTCTAGTCCTAAGAAGGACCCTGAATACCACCAAAGGGAATGAACAGGTAACGGATAATGAACAGAAAGACATACAAGAAAGAGAAGGAATAAAGTAAATAAAGTCTTACATACAACACTCACACACAGTAGGAACACCTAAGGTCTCAGAGATTAACTATAAGCTATAAGAGTAAAAACAACTAATGAACTCTTAGCTTAAATATTCTCAGAACCGATCCAGTCTGCTGAACTACATGAATGCTTTCACCGGCGTCTAACACCCAGACTGGCAGAAATATAAAGGAAACTAATTAGAACATAAACAAAAGCAGCCGGGCGAGGCTGCACCTAGCCTTAGCAAAGAGCTAGGAAAAATTAACTCTCACATCACCAAAAAACAAAGAAACAGAAGCTCAGCTGTGAGAAGTCAGAATGTGCAATCGCGACGATCTTCGTGGCGATGCACCCATGACATCCCCACATGTGATGAAATATGTCTGTGTTTCCTGTCCCGCATTTGGAACATGTGAATGTGCCCCTTGGAGACATCCTAGACTTAATGTGTGGGGTAATATAAGCTCTATGAAGGAGTAATAAAGACCACCCTTTTTTTTTGCTCATCGTGCATGCAGAGATCAGTTAGACACATCATACGGACAAAATTGGTGGCACCCTTCTGTTAAAGTAAGAAAAAAACACATTTGTTACTGAAAAAAATTAAACTGACTAAAGTCGTTTTCTTTTTAAATTTGTCGATCAGCAAATAAAAATCAGACATTGCTTTTGAGTTAAAATTTAACAGAAAAATGTAAAAAAAAAAAACAAAAAACTAATAAATGGCCTGAACACAAATTAGGGACATGTTAAACTAAGGTGTGTCCAATAATTAGCTTCATAGCGGTCTATAAATTTATCAGTTAGTCTGTGTATTTGAAAGGTGAAAAGTAGTCACTGTGCTATTTGGTGTCATGATGTGTACCACACTGAACATGGACCAAAAAAAATAAGGAAAAAGCTGTCTCAGGAGATTAGAGAGAAAATTATAGACAAACCTGTTGAAGGTAAAGGCTTTAAGAGCATCTCTAGACAGCTTGATGTTCCCCTTACTACAGTTATGCTTATTGTTCAGAAGTTTAAGGTGTCACGGCTTTATCGCGACACAAAGGAGCCAGAAGACCGCAGCATCTGATTTCTCCTACTCCTGCACTGGTTAGAAGCACTTCACCTGCATATTAAATGGTGTAAATTTCTTTGGGCAGTGCCGGGGTTAATCTGCCCAGATGAGAGTTCCTGGAGTGTTGTGAGAATACCAAAGGACAACACTTATCAGTGTGACACCTGCCCAGACAAATCTGGTCTGTGTATGAAGACTGTTTCAGAGTCTACCACTCATTCATGGACTAAAACATTTATTTGTGACTTACACAACTCACATATGACAATCTGATGTACAACACACAACTCACATATGCCAACCTGATGTACAACCCACAACTCCCGTATGCCAAACTGATGCACTCTACACTAGTCGCGTATGTCAACCTAACTCATGTATGCCACCACAAAGTTCTCATACAAGGAAAACACTAAATCAGTCCCAATATAGGGTCATAAGTGGGGGGTTTCCACTTGTAAGGATCGTACTCACTCAGGCGCTGCAGGAGGAAGACAGGAGGCGCGTTTCTTTAAAAAAAAAAAAAAGTCTGTGCGGGTTTATTTGCTCCATAAACCTCTTAGCAACAACAAAAGATTCACGGCCTTCAGAGCCGGCAAACCAACACAAATGTCCTTAGCGGGGTTCTGCTCCTCCAGGCCTGGTGGAACACAGAATGGGCAATGTCCAGCACGGTTTAGAGCCCCACACACAGAAAGGCTTGTCCCTCTCTGCACACAGACCATGTGCCAAACAACAGCCTCCATTATGTAGGTTGTAACCACACCCACATGTGAGGTATGTGGGTAGCCAGACCCGCCCATCTCATAGCTACCCGCAACCCGGACACAGGTGCACTAAACAACATCTTAGTGCTTAGGTGCACTGAAGAAAAATACTGCAGGCTGCATCACAGGGAGTAGCCATCCCTGTGACACATACCTCCAATTGATTACGCGGCCATTAGCCTCCTTACACACTGTTAAAACACATCACGGGCTTTCCAAACGTGACATGACACCCACAGACCATTCCGTCAAAGTCTGCATTCCGAAACGTCCCTTCTTTCCTTCCAAAACCTGCCGTGTTCCCAAACGGTAGTTTTCCCTCCACATATGGGGTTTAAAGAAAACACCGTGTGCACAACTAGTCAATGGTGCTTAGGTTAGGTCCCCAAACCGTATAGTATATAAGTATTAAACCTAGCACTCAGCTTAATGGTGTTTTAAGGTAAATTTATTGTACTAGGTTTAATACTTATATCCACATATGGGGTGTCAGCAGACTCAAGAGAAATTGTACAAAAGATTTGAGGGTCCATTGTCTCTTGTTACCCTTATGAAAAGAAAAAAAATTAGAGGTAAATGATCATTTTTGTGGAAACAATGTGTTTTTTTTTTTTTTCTCACGGCTGTATGTTATAAACTTCTGTGAAGCATCTCTAGATAAGTTCCTTGGGCGGTCTAGTTTCCAAAATGTGGTCACTTGTGGGGGTTTCCATTGTTTAGGCACATCAGAGGCTCTCCAAACGCGACATGGCTTCCACTAATTATTCCAGCAAATTTTGCATTCAAAAAGTTGCTGTACAGTCATGGCCAAAAGTTTTGAGAATGACACAAATATTATATTTTCACATGATCTGCTGCCCTCTGGTTTTTATGTGTGTTTGACAGAGATGTCTTTATCACAGACAGAAATATAATAATTGCAAACATATGAGTAACAAAAGCTTATATTGACAGTTAGAATGAGTTAATGCAGCAAGTCAATATTTGCAGTGTTGACCCTTCTTCTTCAGGACCTCTGCAATTCTCCCTGGCATTCTCTCAATCAACTTCTGGACCATTTTGTCAGAATTTTTAGGTTTTTGTTTGTCCACCCGTCTCTTGATGATTGACCACAAGTTCTCAATGGGATTAAGATCTGGGGAGTTTCCAGGCCATGGACCCAAAATCTCTGTTTTGTTCCCTGAGCCATTTAGTTACCACCTTTGCTTTATGGCAAGGTGCTCCATCATGCTGGAAAAGGCATTGTTGATCGCCAAACTGCTCTTGGAGGGTTGGGAGAAGTTGCTCTTGGAGGACATTCTCGTACCATTCTTTATTCATGGCTGTGTTTTTAGGCAAGACTGAGAGAGAGCCGATTCCCTTGGCTGAGAAGCAACCCCACACATGAATGGTTTCAGGATGCTTAACAGTTGGCATGAGACAAGACTGGTGGTAGCGCTCACCTTGTCTTCTCCGAATGAGGCGTTTTCCTGATGCCCCAAACAATCGAAAAGTAGATTCATCAGAGAAAATAACTTTACCCCAGTCCTCAGCAGTCCATTGCCTGTACCTTTTGCAGAATATCAGTCTGTCCATGATGTTTTTTCTGGAGAGAAGTGACTTCTTTGCTGCCCTCCTTGAGACCAGGCCTTGCTCCAAGAGTCTCCGCCTCACAGTGCGTGCAGATGCACTCACACCTGCCTGCTGCCATTCCTGAGCAAGCTCTGCACTGCTGGTAGCCCGATCCCGCAGCTGAAACACTTTTAAGAGACGGTCCTGGCGCTTGCTGGTCTTTCTTGGGCACCCTGGAGCCTTTTTGGCAACAATGGAACCTCTCTCCTTGAAGTTATTGATGATGCGATAGATTGTTGACTGAGGTGCAATCTTTCTAGCTGCGATACTCTTCCCTGTTAGGCCATTTTTGTGCATTGCAATGATGACTGCACGTGTTTCTTTAGAGATAACCATGGTTAATAGAAGTTATTAGAAGAGAAACAATGATGCCAAGCACCAGCCTCCTTTTAAAGTGTCCAGTGGTGTCATTCTTACTTAATCATGACAGATTGATCTCCAGCCATGTCCTCATCAACACCCACACCTGTGTTAATGGAGCAATCACTGAAAAGAGGTTAGCTGGTCCTTTTAAGGCAGGGCTGCAATGATGTTGAAATGTGTTTTGGGGGATAAAGTTCATTTTCTAGCTAAATATTGACTTTGCAAGTAATTGCTGTTAAGCTGATCACTCTTTATAACATTCTGGAGTATATGCAAATTGCCATTAGAAAAAGTGAAGCAGTAGACTTTGTAAAAATTAATATTTGTGTCATTCTCAAAACTTTTGGCCATGACTGTAAATGGCATTCTTTCTCTTCCAAGCCCTGCCGTGCGCTCAAACAGTGGTTTTCACCCACATATGGAATATCTGCATGTTCAGGAGCAATTGCACAACAACTTTTGGGGTCCATTTTTTTAAAAAAAATTTGGGTCTAAAGTATAATTTTAGTGAAAAAAGTATGTCATTTTTTCCTTCCACATTCCATTAATTCCTGTGAAGCTCTTGAAGGGTTAATAATTTTTTTTAATGAAGGTGAAAACGGGCTTGGGGGTCAAGGGGTTAATATAACCAAAGTGAGGACATTTTTTTTTATCTTTCCCTCATATATGTCCATTCCTAATGTTTTTCTGTCTTGCTATTCATATGTATTTTTGGGACTGCCGGTTCACAGTATATCTGAAATAGTCCTAAGCACATTGTACTGTAGTGGGATTTGGGAAATAACCGTGTCCATGCCAATCTCCGCTCCTTCGTGAAGCAATTACTTTCCCCGCTGTGTAAATCGCCAGAAGTTGATTAGCTATTGAGTGTTTATCAGCAGAAAACGTCACTTTTATTCCAGCCATCAAAAGGTGTCGAGTGATCTGGAGATCACTGGATAATCGTATGGAGCAGTTCTTGTGGAATAAGGTGAGAAATAGATAATTTTTTGTGGTTCATAGACCTTTGTGTGATTTTAGTTTATTTTTGCTATATAATTGCACATTTATTACATTATTATGTAAAGAAACCTATTACCTATTATTTAAAAGGGCAGTACATTTAGAAATTTGGGGGAAGGAGTAAAAAGTAAGGTTCCTTGTGGTTTGTGTTTTAATATAATGAAGTTACAGTTAATTAAAAAAAATATAAAAATATCCCAGCACTTCCTCCATAATCTCCTCCTCTTTCTAGCCTATTGCATTTAATATTACAGCATTTCTTAATATAGTTTTAATTGTCTGCGTGTCTCAGGAGCTCATCCAGGATTTCGCCCCTCTCCGCCTCAGTGTCCTGTGTCTGGCTGTATGACAGCTGGCTGCAGCAGGATTATCTCCCCTCTATCTGCAGTAGGACAAAAGATTGGTTAGGCCTTCAACAACCATGGTGATCATGCAAAAATGCTGCATATTGACAAACTATGAGGACATCATATTTCCTGTTTTAAATTAAATGTTTTTTTTTTTTTTAGAATTAGAGTGTTTTTAAGTGTAGATCATGAGGGTAAAACATTGCTGGTAGGATTTATCGGCCATCTTGGCTTCTTTATCGGTAGGAATTATCGATAGGTATGGAACTGTAAATATTGTCCGATTATGACAAGTTCTGGCTGCATGAAGGCTTGTTTACATAGTAACATAGTAACATTTTTTCCCCTTTTCATATGTAAAGCGCCATGGAATAAATGGCGCTATATAAATATATAATAATAATAATAATAACATAGTTATTAAGGTTGAAGGAAGACTTTAAGTCCATCTAGTTCAACCCATATCCTATCCTAACCTGCCCTAACATGTTGATCCAGAGGAAGGCAAAAAAAACCAAGTGGCAAACAGTAAGCTTCACATTGGGGAAAAAAATTCCTTCCCGACTCCACATACGGCAATCAGACTAGCTCCCTGGATCAACGCTGTATCTAGGAAACTAGTGAATATAGCCTGTAATATTATACTTTTCAAGAAAGGCATCCAGTCCCCTCTTAAATTTTAGTTAGGAATCACTCATTACAACATTAGACGGCAGAGAGTTCCATAGTCTCACTGCTCTTACAGTAAAGAATCTGCATCTGTGATTATGGCTAAACCTTCTTTCCTCCAGACGTAGAGGATGCCCCCTCGTCCCCGTCACAGGTCTAAGAGTAAAAAGATCATTAGAAAGGTCTTTGTACTGTCCCCTCATATATTTGTACATTGTAATAAGATCACCCCTAAGCCTTCGTTTTTCCAAACTAAATAACCCCAAGTGTAATAACCTGTCTTGGTATTGCAGACCCCCCAGTTCTCTAATAACCTTGGTCGCTCTTCTCTGCACCCGCTCCAGTTCAGCTATGTCTTTCTTATACACCGGAGACCAGAACTGCACACAGTATTCTAAGTGTGGTCGCACCAGTGACTTGTATAGAGGTAAAATTATGTTCTCCTCATGAGCATCTATGCCTCGTCTAATGCATCCCATTATTTTATTTGCCTTGGCAGCAGCTGCCTGACATTGGCCACTAAATGTGAGTTTGTCGTCCACCCATACACCCAAGTCTTTTTCAGTGACAGTTTTGCCCAGTGTTTTACAATTAAGCACATAATTATACATCTTATTTGTTCTACCCAAGTGCATGACCTTACATTTATCCCCATTAAAGCTCATTTGCCATTTATCAGCCCAAGCTTCTAGTTTACATAAATCCTCCTGTAATATAAAATTATCCTCCTCTGTATTTATTACCCTGCAGAGTTTAGTGTCATCTGCAAATATTGAAATACTACTCTGTATGCCCCCTACAAGGTCATTAATAAATATGTTAAAGAGAAGCGGCCCCAATACTGACCCCTGTGGTACCCCACTGCTAACCGTGACCCAGTCCGAGTGTGCTCCATTAATAACCACCCTTTGTTTCCTATCCATGAGCCAGTTCTTAACCCACTTACACATATTTTCCCCTATCCCCATTGTTCTCATTTTATGTATCAACCTTTTGTGTGGCACTGTATCAAAAGCTTTTGAGAAGTCCATGAACACCACGTCCACTCATTCCCTTGGTCCAGTCCTGAACTTACCCCTTCATAAAAGCTTATCAGATTAGTCTGACAAGAACGGTCCCTCGTAAACCCATGCTGACACTGTGTCATGAGGTTATTCAGCTTCAGATACTCCAATATAGTATCCCTTAAAAAACCCTCCAGGATTTTACCCACAGTAGATGTTAAGCTCACTGGCCTATAATTTCCAGGTTCAGTTTTTGCCCCCTTTTTGAATATTGGCACCACATTTGCTATACGCCAGTCCTGTGGTACAGACCCAGTTATTATGGAATCTTTAAAGATTAAAAATAATGGTCTATCTATAACTGTACTTAATTCCTGCAGTACTCGGGGGTGTATCCCATCCGGACCCGGGGATTTGTCAACTTTAGTGATTTTTAGACGCCGCCGTACTTCCTGTTGGGTTAAGCATGTGACATTTAATGAAGAATTTTTTTTATCTCTGATCATGTTATCTGTCATGGGATTTTCTTGTGTAAATACAGTTGAAAAAAAGTCATTTGGCATATTGGCTTTTTCCTCATCCTCATCCACCATTTCACCCAGACTATTTTTAAGGGGACCAACACTATCATTTTTTAGTTTCTTGCTATTATGTAGTTAAAGAATATTTTGGGATTATTTTTACTTTCTCTGGCAATGAGTCTCTCTGCCTCAATCTTTGCTGTCTTGATTTGCTTTTTACAGAATTTATTCAGTCTTCTGTATTTATTTAATGCCTCATCACTACCTACTTGCTTTAATTCCCTAAACGCTTTCTTTTTGTCCCTTATTGCGCCCCTTACAGCTCTATTTAGCCATAGTGGTTTCCTCCTAATTCTAGCATGTTTATTCCCATAGGGTATATACTGTGCACAGGTCCTATTCAGGATACTAATAAACGTCTCCCATTTTCTTTGTGTATTTTTATGTCTCAGGATATCGTCCCAGTTTATTGCACCAAGATCATCTCTCATCCGTTGGAAATTTGCCTTCCTGAAGTTTAGTGTCCTTGTAACCCCTCGACTACACATCTTATTAAAGGATACATGAAAGCTTATTATTTTGTGACCCCCAACCCTTATATTTGATATGCGGTCTGGCCTGTTGGATACTATTAGGTCTAGCAGTGCCCCCCCTCTTGTTGGGTCCTGAACTAGTTGTGAAAGGTAATTGTCTCTCATAGTTGCCAAAAACTTATTACCTTTGCTGGAACTGCAGGTTTCTGTTCCCCAATGTATTTCAGGGTAGTTGAAGTCCCCCATAATAATGACTTCTCCTTGAGTTGCTGCTTCATCTATTTGCTTTACGAGGATATTCTCTGTTGCTTCCATTATTTTAGGAGACTTATAACAAACCCCTATCAATAATTTATTATTTTTGCCCCCTCCCCTAATCTCCACCCACAGAGACTCTACATCTTCATTAGATTCACAGATATCACGCAGGATGGGTTTTAAGGATGATTTTACATATAAACACACACCCCCACCTCGCTTATTTTTACGGTCATTTCTAAACAGACTATAGCCCTGTAAATTAACCGCCCAGTCGTGGCTCTCATCCAGCCAAGTCTCAGATATCCCCACCATGTCATAATTATTTTCCAACAAAATTAATTCTAATTCCGCCATTTTGTTGGTGAGGCTTCTGGCATTAGTATACATGCACTTTATGTATCTCTCTGAACCTCTATTCTTTCTTAAATTATTAACTGTTCTAACCCCAACCCCCATGCCACCCCCACCCCCAATTTCATTATTTGTGCCCAGGTCTCTATCTGCACGGTCTTCCCCTCCTATAAAATGAATACCCTCCCCCCCAGTCCCTAGTTTAAAGACTCCTCCAACCTTCTAGCCATTTTCTCCCCCAGCACAGCTGCACCCTCCCCATTGAGGTGCAGCCCATCCCTAGCATAGAACCTGTAGCCAACTGAGAAGTCGGCCCAGTTCTCCAGGAACCCAAACCCCTCCTTCCTACACCAATTCTTGAGCCACTTATTAACCTCCCTAATCTCCCGTTGCCTCTCTGGTGTGGCACGTGGTACCGGCAGTATTTCAGAAAATACCACGTTGGAGGTCCTTGCTTTAAGCTTGCAGCCTAATTCCCTGAAATCATCTTTAAGGACCTTCCACCTGCCTCTAACTTTGTCATTTGTGCCAATGTGCACCATGACCGCTGGGTCCTCACCAGCCCCTCCCAGTAATCTGTCAACCCGATCAGCGATGTGTCGGACTCGAGCGCCAGGTAGGCAGCACACTGTTAGACGATCCCTGTCTTTGTGACAGATTGCCCTATCTGTTCCCTAATAATTGAGTCCCCCACTACCAGCACCTGTCTGGCCTGCCCTGCTCTCCTAATTCCCCCCTTACTGGAGCAGACACTCCCCCGGCTTTCAGAGGACATGCCTGGCTGCAGCAGTGCTACCCCTGTACTGACAACCCCCTCATCTGCCAACTTTGCAAACTTATTGGGGTGTGCCAGATCAGGACTAGCCTCCTGGCGCTCTTCCCTCTACCCCGCTTTCTAACTGTCACCCAGCTTCCTACTTCAGTGTCCTGCAGCTCCACCCTAGCATCCCCCCCCTCATCTATCCCATTGAGCGTCTGCTCAGTGAGCAGAAGACTCCTTTCCATATTGTCTATGGATCTCAGTGTTGCCAGCTGCACATTTAGATCCAGAATTTGGGCTTCCAAATGCACAACATGCTCACATCTCACACAGCAGTATGCACCCTCGACCGGCTGTTCAAGGACTGCATACATGTGGCAAGATGTACACTGGATGGCATTGGCAATAGTGGAGCACATATCTAATGGGGATTTCACCAGACAGCAAAGATAAGTAAAAATAAATAAAAAGTATTAATAAAATATACAGTAACAGCAATTCAGTAAATCCTCCCTTGGAAACTCCCTGAATCCAAAGTCACTGAATCTCAAGTCACACTTACCACGTTCACACTGCACACCGTCACACTCAGCTCGCTCACACTCGCTGAAGCAGAAGATTTAAAGAGAGATTTTTTTTTTTTTCTCCTTCAGCAGCAAATCACCCTGCTGCTCTAATGCACTTCCAAAAAGACTTGAGTCCCAACCAGCTGGCCCTTATAAACCCTTAATTATGAACCCCCACCCTTAATTAACCCCTTGTGAATATAGCTACACCAAGATTTAAATGCAATATAGTTAACCTTTAAACCTTTAAACACACAGATAGTAAAATAAGAGATTAATCCTTTAGAGAGAAAAAATAGGTTAAAAAAGCCCCCAAAAGATAGAACAGGTAGAAAGGCACTCAGCAATCCACAATTCAGCCACTCACACCAATTCACACAGGTATTTGATTAAAGGTTTTTCAAATACTTCTTCACTGAATCTCAAGTCACACTTACCACCGTTCACACTTGCGCACCGGTCACACTCAGCTCGCTCACACTCGCTGAAGCAGAAGATTTAAAGAGAGATTTTTTTTTTTTCTCCTTCAGCAGCAAATCACCCTGCTGCTCTAATGCACTTCCAGGAGATTCACAGTGTTATAGGCAGTGACCAGGTGGTGTCTTGTGAATGTAGAACATCCATGGTTGTCGTTATTGATTGGTGAGGTCAAGCTCTTTGAACCAGCCAAAGTCTAGGGGAGCAAACCTGAAATGATCATGGGCAAAGCTTTTTCTTTTTAGCATTTTATCCTGGGTCAGGAGTGGCACTTTGCAGACACGCTTCCAATAGGGATGCCTCTATGTTATAAGGATCGGTGAGGACCTCAGAAGGTGGACCGCCACACATTGGAAAGTCACTTTGTCCACAATGCCAGGGTCATCATATCAAGGCCTTTTTGCCCTCTTCATTTGTTCACCTGGCACAGTTGCTGTTAAACTGCCCGTGTAAACAGGTGTGTAAACCATATGTTGTCTGCCTTTAGAAAAGAAATATCAAGGTGGCTTCAGATCTACATAAAGCTACAAGCGACACCCGAACAGAAATCGCATAGGGAAATATTTTACGACTTGCTTTTATAAACTAAGGTGGGGAGATAAGCAACCAATCTTCAGTTAGGGTCCATTTACACTGCCTGATCATTGTGAATGAGCATTCTTAGGAACGCTTGCTCCACAATATTTTAGCAGTATAAACAGGCTGACAATCACTCGTTGATCAAGCAAAAAGCTCTTCTGTAGATCTTTGTTCTCGGCAGCACATCGTCCTGTGTAAACCAGACTTGCACTGCCGAGGACATTGGCAGCCTATGTTCTCAGAATGATCTGTTACATATGGTTCAGTCATTAAGTGCAGTCGGTGTGGGTAAATCGGGTGTTAAAGGGCCCGCCGATGAGTCAATATTTACCAGTCGGCCCTTGTTTGATGCCACGAGTCGGGTGTTGTAAACCCATCTTTAGACTAATGTCCCATGTCTCTGGTGCCCGTCATTAGCGGGCTGGGTCGTTTTCACATGCTTTGCACCATGTAGTGGTTGTTGGGTACATGTAATGCAATGCTTGCTGGTTTATGAGTGTAATGTATATCCACCATTAATCACAAGTCCTCTCCGCTGACTCCCGGGGCTATTGATTACACGGCACATGTTTTGTATCGTATCACAGACAGAAGTCATTTTATCCTGGCCATCGCCGACCTCTGTCCAATCTGCTTGTTAATTGTGATGCTCTTTTCATATAACAATTTCTCTTAATTTTATTGATTCTTAATTGACTCAATTTTCTGAAACACTGAGCAAGCAATGGTATCAGAAAACCAATTCTGTTTATAATTAAATTCAGCTGACTGCTAATGAGCAACCTGGGTTAAAGTCTGCGGTTCGAGGAAAATGGATGCGCCCTTCGGAATATTTTCAGTAACTAAGGATAATTATCAGAAGATTGCCACCGCCGCTCAGACGGAAGCCAGAGCAAAAGGTAATTAAGCCTGGCATTTTGTGAGTGCAATTTTCTTCTGGTGACTTTCATTATATACACGTCATCTGTATATACCGTTGTGTAGCTGCAGCCCTGATATTGAGGACTGATTAGATGCCATCATTAAAAAAATGGTCTGCGATCAGGTAGACTTGGAAAAACACAGAGGAGATCAGCCCAGTTCTCATTAGGATGCAGTGTTATGTCAGGAGCCACTTTTGCCTTCTGAAAATGGGTGGGAATGTATGATCTAGATGAAGTCATTGTGCGTAACTTATTATTATTATTATTATTATTATTAATTTATATAGCGCCATTTATTCCATGGCGCTTTACATGTGAAAAGGGGAGATATAGACAAGTACAATAAACATGTGTAAGACAAGGGACACACAAGTACAGAAGGAGAGAGGACCCTGCCCGCGAGGGCTCACAGTCTACAGGGATGGGTGAGGATACACTAGGAGAGGGTAGAGCTGGTTGTGCGTTGGTTCAGTAGACTGAGGATCATTGCAGGTTGTAGGCTTGTCGGAATAGTTGGGTCTTCAGGTTTTTCTTGAAGGTTTCCATTGTTGGTGAGAGTCTGATGTGTTGCGGGAGAGAGTTCCAGAGTATGGGAGAGGCACGGGAGAAGTCTTGTATGCGGTTGGGGGAAGAAGAGATGAGGGGGGATAGAGAAGGAGATCTTGAGAGGATCGAAGGTTGCGTGCGGGTAGGTACCGGGAGACCATGTCACAGATGTATGGAGGAGACAGGTTGTGGATGGCTTTGTACGTCATGGTTAGGGTTTTGAACTGGAGCCTCTGGGCAATAGGAAGCCAATGAAGGGCCTGGCATAGGGGGGAGGCTGGGGAATAGCGAGGAGACAGGTGGATTAGTCAGGCAGCAAAGTGTAGGATGATACTGGAGTGGTGCTAGAGGGGGCCAGAGAGTAGGAGGTTGCTGTAGTCGAGGCGGGTGATAAGGGCGTGCACTAGTGTTTTTGTGGTTTCTTGGTTGAGGAATGCATGGATCCGGGAAATATTTTTGAGTTTGAGGCGGCAGGAGGAGGCAAGGGCTTGGATATGTGGTTTGAAAGAGAGGGCAGAGTCGGGGATGTGGAGTGGAACAGGCTGCCACGAGAGGTGGTGAGTTCTCCTTCAATGGAAGTCTTCAAACAGAGGCTGGACATACAGTTAGGTCCATAAATATTTGGACAGAGACAACAGTTATCTAATTTTGGTTCTAGACATTACCACAATGAATTTGAAACAAAACAAATCAGATGCAGTTGAAGTTCAGACTTTCAGCTTTCATTTGAGGGTATCCACATTAAAATTGGATGAAGGATTTAGGAGTTTCAGCTCCTTAACATGTGCCACCCTGTTTTTAAAGGGACCAAAAGTAATTGGACAAATGACTCCAAGGCTATTTCATGGACAGGTGTGGGCAATCCCTTTGTTATGTCATTCTCAATTAAGCAGATGAAAGGGCCGGAGTTGATTTGAGGTGTGGTGTTTGCATTTGGAAGGTTTTGCTGTGAAGGAAACATGTGGTCACAGGAGCTCTCCATGCAGGTGAAACAAGCCATCCTTAAGCTGCAAGAACAGAAAAAAAACCATCCAAGAAATTGCTACAACATTAGAAGTGGCAAAATCTACAATTTGGTACATCCTGAGAAAGAAAGAAAGCACTGGTGAACTCATCAATCCAAAAAGACCTGGGAGCCCACGGAAGACAACAGTGGTGGATGATCACCGCATACTTTCTTTGGTGAAGAAGAACCCGTTCACAACATCAACTGAAGTCCAGAACACTCTCAGTGAAGTAGGTGTATCTGTCTCTAAGTCAACAGTAAAGAGAAGACTCCATGAAAGTAAATACAAAGGGTTCACATCTAGATGCAAACCATTCATCAATTCCAAAAATAGACAGGCCAGAGTTAAATTTGCTGAAAAACACCTCCAGAAGCCAGCTCAGTTCTGGAAAAGTATTCTATGGACAGATGAGACAAAGATCAACCTGTACCAGAATGATGGGAAGCCAAAAGTTTGGAGAAGAAAGGGAACGGCACATGATCCAAGGCACACCACATCCTCTGTAAAACATGGTGGAGGCAACGTGATGGCATGGCCATGCATGGCTTTCAATGGCACTGGGTCACTTGTGTTTATTGATGACATAACAGCAGACAAGAGTAGCTGGATGAATTCTGAAGTGTACCGGGATATACTTTCAGCCCAGATTCAGCCAAATGCTGCAAACTTGATTGGACGGCGCTTCATAGTACAGATGGATAATGACCCCAAGCATACAGCCAAAGCTACACAGGAGTTCATGAGTGCAAAAAAGTGGAACATTCTTCAATGGCCAAGTCAATCACCAGATCTTAACCCAATTGAGCATGCATTTCACTTGCTGAAATCCAGACTTAAGAGGGAAAGACCACAAACAAGCAAGACCTGAAGGCTGCGGCTGTAAAGGCCTGGCAAAGCATTAAGAAGGAGGAAACCCAGCGTTTGGTGATGTCCATGGGTTCCAGACTTAAGGCAGTGATTGCCTCCAAAGGATTCGCCACAAAATTTTGAAAATAAAAATATTTTGTTTGGGTTATGTTTATTTGTCCAATTACTTTTGACCTCCTAAAATGTGGAGTGTTTGTAAAGAAATGTGTACAATTCCTACATTTTCTAACACATATTTTTGTTCAACCCTTCAAATTAAACGTTACAATCTGCACTTGAATTCTGTTGTAGAGGTTTCATTTCAAATCCAATGTGGTGGCATGCAGAGCCCAACTCGTGAAAATTGTGTCACTGTCCAAATATTTCTGGCCCTGACTGTACATCTGTCTGGGATGATTTAGTGAATCCTGCTTTGAGCAGGGGGTTGGATCAGATGACCCTGGAGGTCCCTTCCAACTCTACCATTCTATGATTATATGAGGATCACCCCAAGGCACCGAGTGTGCGGGACTGGGGAAAGTGAGCAGCCATTGACATTGATGGATAGGTCTGGTGGAGGGGTAGAGTGAGATGGGGGGGAAAGATGAATTCTGTTTTGTCCATGTTTCGTTTGAGAAAGCGAGCAGAAAAGAAGGCTGAGATAGCAGACAGACATTGTGGGATTTTGGTCAGTAAGGAGGTGAGGTCAGGTCCAGATAGGTAGATCTGCGTGTCATCGGGTAACCTGCGTGTAACTTGGGTAAAAGCTCCAAATAAACATGATACCTTTTAAGTCTTTTAACTTTTAACTGCTCAGATTACTGAAATCTGGAGAAATAGGGATTTCCCTCTCTCCCCATTGGTTGAATATTGCCTGCTTTGTGTCAGCAGCTAACTTATGAGCCATAAGTGCTATGCCTAAGCCAAAGAGTATATGTGACTGTATAATACCTGTACTATGTATATAGTATCCACGTATATCTAGCAACTGTGTTCAACCTGCAGCACATTGTTGTGAAAATGCAGCACTCGTGCATTGTACCTGCAACGTACAATACAGTATGTAAATTTCACTTGTGAATTATTATTATTTATTATTATATTGCCATTTATTCCATGGCTCTTTACATGTGAAAATGGATATACATAACAAAAAACAAGTGCAATAATCTTGAACAAAACAAGTCACCGACTGGTAGAGGAGGAGAGATGAGCCTGCCCATGAGGGATCACAGTCTACAAGGGATGGGTGAGGATACAAAGGGTGAGGGTAGAGCTGGTCGTGCAGCGGTTTGGTGGATCGGTGGTTCCTGCAGGTTGTAGGCTTGTCGGAAGAGGTAAGTCATCAGGTTCATTTTGAAGGTTTCCACGGTAGGCGAGAGTCTGACATGTTGGGGTAGAGAGTTCCAGAGTAGGGGGAATGCGCTGGAGAAATCTTGTATGCGATTGTTGGAAGAGGAGATAAGAGGGGAATAGTGAAGGAGATCTTGGGAGGATCGGAGGTTGTGCGTAGGTAAGTAGCGGGAGCCTAGGTCACAGATGTATGGAGGAGACAGGTTGTGGATGGCTTTATATGCCAAGGTTAAGGTTTTGAACTGGAGTCTCTGGGCAATGGGGAGCCAGTGCAGGGATTGACAGAGAGGAGAGGCTGGGGAATATCGGGTGGATTAGTCTGGCAGCAGAGTTTAAGATAGATTGGAGGGGTGCGAGAGTGTTAGAGGGGAGGCCACAAAGCAGCAGATTGCAGTAGTCGAAGCGGGAGATGATGAGGGCATGGACTAGGGTTTTTGCAGGTTCTTGGTTGAGGAATGTGCAGAATCTGGAGATTTTTCTGAGTTGGTGTCAGCAGGAAGTGGAAAGGGCTTGGATGTGTGGTTTGTAGGAGAGATCAGTCAAATGTTACCTCAAGGCAGCGAGCTTGTAGGGCTGGGGAGAGTTGAGTGAGACAGTGTAAAGATGCTGAATTCTGTTTTATTCATGTTAAGTTTTAGAAATCTAACGGATTTCATGCCGGTGTATTACACGGTTTCCTCTTTTATGCTGGTGTACTACACTGTTTCCTATCTGATGGTCTTTCTTCAGTGCGTCTATAAATCTGATAAATTACTGAATTGTGTAAATAAATCTTAGTGATTGCTGATCCGCCCGGGACCCGCAGTGTAGCACAACATACCCATGTCAGACATCTCACTTACCGCGTGTGAAGGCAGCCTGTGAGTAGCAGTTGTGTGTGGGGTGTCCTCACTTGACCACCCCTGAGCTCACACCTGTGTCACGGCTCACACAGGAGCCGATCAGGCGTCACCGCTTGTTTACTGCTATCCTGGATCTTCTCCAAAGAAATCCTTTTCTGACTTATCCTTGACCTCATTGATTAACAAGTAATTTACATAATCTACTTCAATAATCTATGAACACGATGTATTTACAGGGGCAAATAAATATATGAATAAGTCAGGAGCTGACATGTTTTATAAGCCCTGTCACGTTGTATGGAATTTGTTACTGATTGCTGCTTTGCTGCTTTTTTTTTTTTTTACATTTCCATTTTACTGGCTTTTTAAAGAGATCCTGTCAGAAGATTTGCAGACTTGTCAGTTTCTATTAAAATAAATTTTAATCCCCATTTAACATTTTTGGAGAAAAAAAATTCAGAAAACTCGACTGTGTACCCAGCGTTGTGCCACTCCTCTGTTATTAATTTTGGAGATGTATGAATATACTTTATCAAAGATTTGTGTTTTTACACGGTCAGGGTGATTGCATGCCATGCGTCTTGCTGCATGCATCCAGAACTCCACGTACCATGATACCCAATGACTTTCCATTTATAACTTGTGCATAGTAGTGGGCAGCGTTTCGGCTGTGTGCAGCACACGTACAATCGCCCTCGCACTGTCCGCTGTCATTGGAAGGTGTTGGAGCGTGTACGGTTACCTGCAGGTGTCGTCAGGTACTTGGTTAGGTGTCGCATGTGTATCTCAGGTGGCCTTTACTGTAAGCTGATGAAAGGCTAACGTTGAATGACCTAAAAGGGTTGTCTCCAGATGAACCTTCCTAAATCTTGACGATTAAGACCAGTGGCATCCTTCCACCATTGGCCTGAATATTGCTTTCTCCCATGCTATTATGGGGGTGCGTTGCCTCCACAGCAAAAGGAGATGTGCTGGGGAACTGAAGCTAGCCAAAACCATGGATCCCGGCCATTTCAGAGTTGGGCGAGCAACCTGTAAAGCATAGAGTCTTCTCATGCCATACGCTTCTTGCTCAGGCAGTCGGCCATGCTAGGACTTCAGGGTGGTCAGTAACATAAGCAATGAATTGTACACTATAGAATTCCTTGAGAACAGAGAGCATTTTTAGTGAGGTGTAAATTGTAAAATTGCAATTTGCAAACTCTTATGAACTCAAGGCAACCCCTTTTTTAAGGCCTTTTCACATGGGATAACAATTAACCAAGCCTGTTCCCAATCAGTCAGTCAATAGAGAAGCAAAAGTGCCGTTGGCCGCTCATCTCCTCAATAAGTCCTGTTTATGATTTTTCCTTTCCGTGCATACAGCATCAGTCCCTGTAAAACTATCCTTCAAGGCCGATTGGCTTGGAAGACATCATCATGGCTCATAAGTGTGCATATCATGGACCCTTGTTATGAGCTGGTGTAAACCTGGAGTTTTACCAATTTTGAAAGTTTTTTTTTTACTTTCCATAAGATATTGCATACCTTCCTAATGGGTGGGGGGTCCGACCACTGAGACCACCATTGCTCTCAAGAATAAGGCAGTGAAGATGCGCGTCTGAATGGAGAGGAGTTTGCGTATGCTGAAAATTAAATGGATGGGGTGAAGATGTACATACTCATCTGCTGCTCCTTTGAGATGGGATCTTCATTCTTTGGTTTAGGTGGGGTCCACCCGAGCCATACAGGGTTTAGGACTTTATCCCAAATCCTGAGGCTACCTTTTAAAATTGATGAAAAAAAAAAAGTTTAAAGGTAGATTTGCACAGATCTGTATCATTGATGTAACCAAACCGATCAACCACAAGAGGTCCTTTTACAATCCCTTTAATTATATTTAATGTTATATGTAGGTAAGCCAAATCAGACAGTGCACATCCGGTATACTTCACTGCGAAACGTGGCTCTGAAAGCCGTGACACCACCGTCAGTTGAGTTGTTAACATGAAGACGGACAGGAGTAATTCTGAATTATCTCATTTTCCGCCAATATTTTTTTTTATAGTCCCTGGGAGAATTATGGTTGTAATATATAAAGAGACCTCTCACTCCTCCGGTGAGCAGGGAATCCCTCCAAGGCTACTGATGCCTTTCAGTGTTTGATTTTGTAGAGAGACATTTTCTCAATATAAAGGTCATTCAGATTAAAGGGGAGTTTGAGATTAGCAAAAACCAGGACGGTTAGGAGATTTAAAGCATCCCTGCCTTGCCCTGTATAAAGGCATAGGGCTCAGCAAAAAAAAGAAGTGTGGGACTTGTCAACAGGAACAATTGCTAAAAAGTTGTATACCGTCAGTCGTGATGAGAAAAGGCCTCTAATGGTGTCCTGGGGACGTTTTCTAGAGCGATCACCTGTTCTAGCAGTTCCTGGAAATGTTACTCTCAATAGTTCATCATATCTACAGCTCAGATCACATCTTTGTAATGATTTCTAGTTATAACCGAGACCATGACCTAGTGCTAGATCCGTCACTCAGCTAATGTCACCGGCACTCACATTGTGGCATCCGTCATTTTGACTAGAAAATAGCGATTGAGATATATATATATAGATATATATCTATATATCTATATATATATCTTTCACCTTTTCTAAGGCCTCATTCAGACACCTGTTTTTCACCTACATGATCAGTATTTTTCTCTTTTGAAAACATGAACACTTGGCCAAGCATTCGTATGTAAAAAGAGAACATGATGAATAACTATTTTTGTCCATTATATGACTTGTATCCTTCCTTTTTCACCACTTGTCACCCATCTCTTCTTTCCGTTGTCTGTGTTAGTGGGGTAAGACTGGTGCTATGCAATCTCCCATACACAACACACAGAGTGATTCCTGCTCCTATTCTCTTTGTCGCACATGTTCAGAAGCAGCAGCATGTAGACCACAATTCAGCAGTACTGAGCGGTGTAGCTGTGCATCCATCTCTGAAGCGAGAGAAAAACTAGACCGTGCCATCTCCTCTGTATTAATGTATCTGATTCTTTCACACTTTCCCCTCTCGATAGACAGCAGTAATCTGAACTCTGTGAACCGGAAGTTAGTTTTGTTTTGCATAAGATGGATTTTAGCTAGGTTTCTCAATGCATGAGTTCGGGTGGGGGTGGGACACCGCGGTGACGGGAGAAGTGGCTCATATGTGAAGAAAGAAGCATATTTGTCTAATAAGATACATCGCACAGTAAGGAGGGAATGAATGGAGTAGAGGTTGATAATGCACCCTGCGGCTCCGTTCACAGCTTTTCATTGATGGGAACAGACATAAAACAAGCGGTTACCACCAAAGTAGCGTTTTCATCTATCTGATGTGATAAAATCTTGTGGATAGAATACGAATTTAACCTTTGCAGTTACTTTCTAATGCTGGTCCCTTTTGGTAATTTCCATTTTTTTGGACGGATTATGATGAAGTAAACAGGTGGATTGTTTGTGTCTCAGCGTTTCAAGTATAGGGAAAATAAGAGGATTGAAGTTAGGATGGAATATCATTTTGAGAAGATTGCAAATATCATGACCTGCATTTCTTTGGCAACGCGAGACTGAAATACAGTACAGGATCAAAAAGATGGGAATGAATCAGGTGGCCGAATTGGCTCTCAGAAAGCCACGACGCGACTAAGCCACAAGTGCTCTGGCCCGGCAGTGGATTTTATGGAGACGGCACCTACCTAGAAGTATTATCTTCTTGAATTTCAACTGCACCTTCTATAGTGTAAATATCAGTTTAGTTACGAGCTCGCTGATAGAACGGCCATTGTTGGGGCCTGAGATTTCTCCCCTGACTCTTACTGTTTAGTGTTAATCGAAAAACCTGTCCTGAGACGTAACGGGGGATGCAACAGATCCAGAATGAGCGGCCCAGATAATGAAGCCTTCTCCTCTGCCAGACTGTAGAGCGGTGGCCCCTGATCCTAGCATGCGGCCCTGATTAGTGCTCCTCTCTCACGCTGCAGTCCCTTCTTCCTGAGCTGCATAAATAAAGAATCATCAAAAATTGATATGCTGTTTATGACAGCGCGTGTGATGGAGCGCGGTGCCCGGCTAAACGTGCCCTGCTTGGCATCAGCAGGCTCCACCATCAATCTAGTTAAAATGGAAAAAAATAATAGGAGGTGGTGCGTTATTTTGTCCTTGTGCATTAAGGATGACATGACAGCAATTTTGTCTCCATGGGTCTCTCGGCTAGACGGTCATGCCTGTGCTACAACACAGGTTTGTTTGTTTTTTTTTCATCGAGCAAGCTTTGTCACAGTGTCTGCATCTTATTCTAGAATTACTCAAGGAAAAAGACCTCTTCAACATTCACATTAGATTGCTGAGATTTTCGGCAACCATGTTTGTCCCCCTTTTCTGTTGGTGCAATTTTGACAGATACTTTAGACTTCCTGTATGATACCGTGAGGGATGGTTACTCCAAATTACCTACATGGATCTATTTTGTAGGGATTCTTGTCTAGTTGAGGGTGGGATAGGGTCACATAGGCTGACTACACCCTCAGCTAAAATGTTTGCCCGGATATGCATAAGACCCTCAATCCCTGTGTAATGCAACATCTGCTTCGTTTTACCCATTTCTGACACCACCATTTGCCATCTAGATGTTGGCTAATTGTATGTTACTGACAGATAACATTTAGTCTTGGAAGCGCTTAGGCCTTAAGGTGACCTTACACGTTTAATAGCTGTTGGCCAAATGCTTGTTCCTTTCTTCCTTAATACACATGCATGCCCAGCTAGTCATGTGCTGTCTCTAAACGGGGGAGTCCAACTGTGCCGGACACCTGTGGTGCTGTCATATTTCCTTTGAAGTCAAAGTATTGGGCATGTTGAAATCCAGTATGTCTGATCCTTTTTTTGTAAGATTTTAGACACCACCTTACACATTAGATTTGTTCTAAGATTGGTGAATCTGGAAGTGATTCTCAGCCAAAGCTCACATGCCAACATTACTAGCACCCAATAAGGGTAGAGACTGTTCCTCTTGATTATGGATGTGTCGGGAGACTTCTGTAGACGGAGGGCATCATTTAGTAATAATTTCATAGCAGGTTGGTTTAGAAGATAAGTTCACTTTTAAAATTGAAAGTTTTATTCTTAAGTTGCTCACAAACATACCGTAAGGTGAAAATGTGCCCCAACCAGCTGATTTTGGCATAAATGGCCAGCCTTCCTAGGATAGTAGATGTTTCAGTGGCAATACTGTTCAGTCTTCCCTGGGTCATAATAAAATAGCAACCATTACTGCTCTTCCATAGGTACTCTACTTTTTTTTCGAGAGGGTGTTAAAGAAGATATGTCGATTCAATGACAGAGGAACTTTTTTTTCCTGGTTGATACTTTCTGCTAATTAGAATATACTGCTAGAGACTTAATACTATGGGGAGCCTATCAGCAGTTTAATGCTCCTTTAACCACAGGCAGCATAACATTATCGATGGGCTGCCTCATTGGCGTAAACTTTGTTTTAGTCCCAATTTAGTTGGCCGTTTTTCATCTGTGATGGATCCAATTTTCATCCGTATTTCGTCCATGTGTGACATTTTAAAGACTAAATCTTTTGCAAAAAAAAAACAAACTCCCAAGCTTATCTTACCCTTTAAACCATTAGACTTTGATATCACACGAATGATACAAGGATGGCAACTTCCTTTAGGTTGTGTTTTTTTTTCTCTTCGACCAATTGATTTAAATGGATGAGTTAGCTCAGTGACTTGGTTATCGTTATTTTCTCTGATGAAGCCCCCTTCTAAATGTCACAATGATTGTTCCGATAAGAGGCGAGCTCTGCCATTATTCCTGTGTCATGCCAACAATAAAGTATCCTGAGATCATTCATGTGGGGGGTTTTTATCCAGTGGAGAGGGGGGTCACTAACAATTTTGCCTAAGAACAGTGTCATGAATAAAGAACGGGATCTAGACAATCTCCAAGAGCATCTTCTCCCAACTATCCAGTTGGGAGCAATTTGGGGGTGAACAATGCTTTTTCCAGCATGATGGAGACCATGTCACAAGGTCAAAAGTGAAAACTAAGTGGCTCGGTGAACAAAACGTTGAAATTTTGGGTCCATGGTTAGGAAACTCTCCAGATCTCAATCCCGTTGAGTAACTGTGGTCAAAACGCTAAAAGAGAGAGAGAAAGGGATGCTCTCGTTATAATTGCTCTATTCTTGTTAATTACTAAAGGTTTTGAAAAATATTTAGACTTGAGAGTCCTCAGTGGTTGATACCTTTTAATGGCTAACTGAAAAGATGGTAACAAATTGCAAGCTTTCGAGACTACGCAGGTCTCTTCATCAGGCAAAGACTAAAACAAAAGCTGAAGAATCACATATTTATACACAACAGGACACAGGAATAATGCAATAGGTAAGACAAGTGACGTGAAGCAGAACTGTCATTATGGCAGAGGGATGAACATAAATATGACTAGTTCATAGATAAGGAGTGATTTAGGGTCATCACAACACATTACCAGACCCCAATCAGAGGGTAATAAAACTTTCACTCCTTATCTATGAACTAGTCATATTTATGTTCATCCCTCTGCCATAATGACAGTTCTGCTTCACGTCACTTGTCTTACCTATTGCATTATTCCTGTGTCCTGTTGTGTGTAAATATGTGATTCTTCAGCTTTTGTTTTAGTCTTTGCCTGATGAAGAGACCTGCGTAGTCTCGAAAGCTTGCAATTTGTTACCATCTTTTCAGTTAGCCATTAAAAGGTATCAACCACTGAAGACTCTCAAGTCTAAATATTTTTCTATCTACTGGCTAACACGGTACGAAGATACACATCTTTCCTATATCTAAAGGTTTTGAATCAGGGATAATAGAAAAAATTGGAGTCTGGCTCTACCAAAAGCAAAGACGTCAAAAGCAACAAAAAAGGATTTTGGGGATACGTCAAAAGTAAAAGAAAAGTCAAAGATGCTATAGGATTTTTACAGGATGAAAATGATGAAATGGTAAGTCAGGATGTTGAGAAGGCTGAACTTTTAAATTCCTATTTTGCATCTGTTTTCTCTCAGAAAGGAAATGTAACATCAACTGATCTTCACTGTCCTATTAAAGGAATAGAAGAATCCAGGATATCTATAAACAGAAAAATAGTGAGGAAACACTTAGCTAACCTAAATGAATTCAAGTCTCCAGGTCCAGATGAATTACACCCCAGGGTACTGAAGGAGATAGCAGAAGAAATTCTTGAACCACTGTCCATAATCTTTGAAAATTCTTGGAGAACAGGAGAAGTCCCAGAAGACTGGAGAAGAGCAAATGTTGTTCCTATCTTCAAAAAGGGGAAGAAGGTGGACCCAGGGAACTACAGGCCGGTGAGTCTGACTTCTATACCAGGAAAGATCTTTGAACAAATTATTAAAGAACATGTATGCAAGTACCTGGATAAGAATGAAGTGATTAAACAGAGTCAGCATGGGTTTGTAACTAATAAGTCATGTCAGACTAACTTAATTTCCTTCTATGACAGAATCACTGACTGGGTGGATCGGGGAAATGCTGTAGATATAGTATATCTTGACTTCAGCAAAGCATTTGACAAAGTATCTCACACAATCCTTATTGAAAAAATGACTAAGTATGGAATGGACAAGGCAACTGTTAGGTGGATTCATAACTGGCTTAGTGATCGGACCCAAAGAGTGGTTGTAAATGGCTGCACATCCAGTTGGAAGAATGTCTCAAGTGGGGTACCACAAGGCTCTGTTTTGGGCCCTGTATTGTTCAACATCTTTATCAATGATTTAGATGAAGGAATTGAGGGTAAACTGATCAAATTTGCTGATGACACAAAGCTAGGAGGGGTAGCTAATACTAGAGAAGAGAGAGAGAGGATTCAAAACGATATACATAAACTGGAGCAGTGGGCAGCAACTAACAGAATGGATTTTAACAGGGAAAAATGCAAAGTACTACATCTGGGCAATAAAAATGAAAAAAGCATATACAAAATGGGAGGAATAGGGCTAAGTAACAGCACATGTGAAAAAGACTTGGGTATACTAATTGATCACAGACTTAACATGAGTCAACAGTGTGATGCAGCAGCAAAAAAGGCAAATGCAATTCTAGGATGTATCAACAGAAGCATACAGTCTAGATCACGTGAGGTCATTATTGCCCTCTACTCCTCTTTGGTCAGACCTCATCTGGAATACTGTGTCCAGTTTTGGGCACCACATTTTAAAAAAAGACATCAACAAACTGGAGCAAGTTCAGAGAAGAGCCACCAGAATGGTGACCGGTCTGCAAACCATGTCCTATGAGGAACGGTTGCAGGATTTGGGAATGTTTAGCTTGCAAAAAAGAAGACTGAGAGGAGACTTAATAGCTGTCTACAAATATCTCAAGGGCTGTCACATTGTAGAAGGATCATCTTTATTCTCATTTGCACAAGGAAAGACTAGAAGCAATGGGATGAAACTGAATGGGAGGAGACACAGATTAGATATTAGAAAAAACTTTTTGACAGTTAGGGTGATCAATGAGTGGAACAGGCTGCCACAAGAGGTGGTGAGTTCTCCTTCAATGGAAGTCTTCAAACAGAGGCTGGATAGACATCTGTCTGGGATGATTTAGAGAATCCTGCTTTGAGCAGGGGGTTGGACCAGAAGGCCCAGGAGGTCCCTTCCAACTCTACCATTCTATGATTCTATGATTCTATGATTCTACAGGACTGGATTTTTCTTATCTTTCTATTTTTCAAAAGAAAATATACTGCGTACAAAAGAAAAGTTTCATGATCGATATGACCCAGTCGACTGCACTAAGCAGTCTTACTCATGACTCATGAGTAAGACTGCTTAGTGCAGTCGAAACGTGTCGACCATGAAAATTTTCTTTTGAAAAAGAAAAGAAAAATCCAGTCCTGTTGAGCCGGACTCCAATTTTTTTCTATTATCGTTGATGGGAGGCCAGGGCGAGGCCGGTGTCTGAGCCCCAGGTGGAAGAGCATACAGCAACTGGGTGAGCTGGAATCAAGTTTTTGTTTTGAATCAGGAACCCTCTTCTCTGTATTTGGAAATCTGACAGCCCCATCATATTAGAGGGCTTGTATGCTTTTATATTGTTTTATATGAAATCTCACAAGTGCATTCATCACCTGGCACTCCTGCCTTTTATAAGGCCGCAGCAGATCATCTTCTATCCATGCCATCGCCACTAAAGTGAGATTTCGGAATTAATTGGTGAATAATAGGAATGTAAGTGTTGAGTAATTTCCAGGGTGTGTCAGCTTGCACATTATAGAAATGTCGCTTTATTGATGCTGGGCTGAGAAAATGACAGTAACAAATGAGCGAGTGAAGGACCCGTTAGACAAGCCATTACACAGCCGCTCGTCAATAAATCTTTGGTTTCGGCATTACTTTTTTTTTTTATCCTACCCTTTGCATGCGATCATGACATGACTGTCAAGTGACCCAGGCGGCAGGAAAAAAGCTTCCTTACCACTGTGCATTGGGCAACTATCTCCAACAGACATTACATATCTGTGGCGACAGTGTCACTTTGCATTAAGACCCAGAGAGCAGACAGTCGGAAGAGAGCGCACAATTCTCAGTTCAATTTCACCGAGTAATTATGTGCTAATAATGAGCGTTCTAGAGGACACGGATGAGACGGAGCTCAGGTAGGGACGGACGGCTAATTAGAAGTTGCGTGAATGACATTTGCATGGTCCGATATCCATACACACAACCAAGCGCTGGCACGTTTTGGGCATGCACCTTATTCTAGGTCGAAACCTGTTTGGTTTGCTGCTAACAAGCAGCATTTAATTTGGAGATTTTTCGTCCTGATTTGATAAGTATTTTTGACAGAGGTTCATTGTGTATTCACTACGGTGATTTCCTTTAGACGCGGTATTTTATCCATGATAGATTGAATCTGTGAATGCGGTCTTTATGGAAGAGACGATATAATCCCCCTTGGTTTAAAAAGAAAATGGAACAGATAGTAGCGTGCGTATCTCGTATGGCTCCTCTCTTCCTATTGACGCAGATGAGGTTTTGTACTTTAAGGAGGTTGTATGAGGTGACAAAACCATAGATCCATTCAAGAAAAAGTTCCTCTCCTGTCCAACCGTGTTTGTTACCGCAGCCTGGCCTTAGAAGTGGGGAGAATAGACTTGGCACTGTTTCTGAAAAGAATGAAAAAAGAACTTGGACAGCCTCTTTAAAGAGGACGTTATACTAGATTTCACAATCACAATTGCATACATTTTTAAATAGATCTTTTAGACCTGAGGAGTCTGATATACTTACTATGAGAATCCTTAGTTATTTAATCCTTTTTTTTTTGCTAAATTATTTCTACCTAGTATTAAAATTAGCATTTTATCATGCTTTAGCTCCATATAAGATTTTACGCTCAATCTGACATGGATTTTTAAAATAAATATATCAACCTCATCGGGTCTTACAGATCTATTTAATAAGGTATGCAATTTGTATTGTGAAATGTGGTAACCAATTCCTTTTAGGTATGTAGGAAGCTTTGGAAATTTTTGAAATTTTGTGTAAACAAAAATGACAAAAACAAGGCAAAAATATACATATTTAAAATTCACTGTGATGTCCCCTTTTCAGAAAATGTTTGCCTGCTGGCTCAGTTCCCTTTAAATAAACTAAACCCCTTTACTCATCCTCTCCAAGTCTAGAGCCGTGCCGCCGCCGCTGCAGCAGCAGTGACATCACATCAACAGCACTGCAGCCGAACACGGAGTTTTAGCCACTCTGCGGATGTATACTGCATGAACCGCTTGCGCTCAGTGATTGGCTGTAGTGCTGTCAGCGTGACATCACCGCTTCAACCTGTACGCAATCATCCTAGCATCACTAGACGCTCAGCGTGGGACCCGGTGCAGAGCAAGCAAAGATCTTTTTGTTTAATTTTTTTTTATTAACGAATTGATCCGCTAGATTACCCTTTTTAAATGCAAAATGGATCATTAAAATACAGGTTTTTAAGTAGCCAATTTATAGATAATATGTAACATTTTATATTCTAAACTCAGATATAATATGATTCTAAAATAAATATATACAGTGGCTTGTATAAGTATTCACTTCCTTGTTTTTTTTTACCTATTTTGCTACATTATACCCTGTGTTTTAAATATTTTTGTAAACCGATTTGTGTGTGATGCGTCAGCACTAAATACTCTGTTGGTGAGGTGATAAAATTATAAGCATAAATTTATGGGAGCAAATAACTAAAAATTGTCATGTACTTATTATATATTTACTCCTTTTGCTATAAAGCCCTTAAAAATTTCTGGCGCATGCAAATACCTTCATAAGTCACACGCTTAGTGAAAGGAAGTCCCCCTGTGTGCAGTCTAAGTGTCACATGTCGGTCAGTATATACACTTAACCTTTTCTGAAAGGCCACAGAGAGGCGCCACTAACCAAACACCATGAAGACCAAAGAAATCTCCAAACAAGTCTGAGACTATGTTGTTGAGAAGTACAAATCAGGGTTGGGTTATAAAAAAGAAAAAAAAATCCCAATCTCTGACGATCCACAAAGCACCATCAAATCCATTATCATAAAATGGAAAGAACATGGTACAACAACAAACCTGCCAAGAGAGGGCCGCCCACCCAAACTATTAGCCCGGGCAAGAGGGCATTAATCAGAGAGGCAGCATAGAGACCAAAGGTAACCCTGGAGGAGCTGCAGAGTTCCCAAGCAGAGACTGGAGTATCTGTCCATACGATCACAATAAGCCACACACTCCATAGAGATGTTTTTTATGGAAGAATGAGCAGAAAAAAGCCTTTACGTACACACAAAAATTGTAAGGCTTGTTTCGAGTTTGTCAAAACACATGTGGGAGACTCCCCAAATGTATGGAGAAAGGTGCTGTGGTCAGATGAGACCAAAATTGAACTCTTTGGCCACCAAGGTAAACTCTGTCTAGTGCCAAACCAACACTGCTCATCACCCAAAGAACGCCATACTCACAGTGAAACATGGTGGCAGCATCATGCTCTGCGGATGTTTTTTGGCAGCAGGACATGGGAAAATGGCCCAAGCCAAGGAAAAGATGGATGATGCAAAATACGGGGATATTCTTGAGTAAAACCTGTTTCATTCTGTCAGTGATTTAAGTCTGGGACGGAGGTTCAAGTTCCAACAAGACAAGGACCGAAAGCATACTGCTAAATCAACATTTGACTGGTTTAAGGGGAAACGTGTAGATGTTTTGGCGGGTCCTAGTCAAAGCCCAGACCTTAATCCAATTGATTATCTGTGGTCAGACTTGAAGATTGCTGTTCACTAGAGGAAACCATCTAACTTGAAGGAGCTGGAGCAGTTTTGCCTTGAGGAATGGGCAAAAATCCTAGTGGAAAGCTCATAGAAACTTATCCAAAGCGACTTGCAGCTGTAATTGCCACAAAAGGAGGCTCTACAAAGTACTGACTTTAGGAAGGGGGGATAGTTATGCACACTGAAGTTTGCACTTATTTTGTCCTCTTTGTTGTTTGCTTCACAATAAAAAGAAAACCAAATGTTCACAGCTATAGGCATGTTCTTTACATGAACTGATGCAAAATCTAAAAAAAACAGCAAAATTCCAAGTTGTGAGGTAGCAAACCATGAAAAAATGCCAAGAAGTCTGAATTCTTTTGCAAATCACTGTATAATGTATTGTGTTATATGCTAGGACTGTAGAGAAAAAAAAAGATGGCGTGCACATCCAAAACTTACACTTTGATCTAATGCTGCTAAGCAGAAGTTTACAAAACTGGACATGAGTTTCTTGGTTAATATAATAAGAATGTCCGAAGCCCACTGCCACATTACAGCGAACCTATTAGTGGGTCCCTATCCTTAAAGGTGCGGCGATTACCGCCAAAGCAATACCGCACCAGCAAGGGGAGCAACCCAGGCGAACCAAAGCATTCATACTGCAAGGCAAAGCCCCCATAGCCCGCGATTATCACCAAACAGCAACAATGGCTGCAACAGATCAAGCTCTACGTCTTGTAGATGTTCAGCTCATGTGGTTTTGTTTTTTCCACAGTGCATGTGTATATACTCAGACCCAAATTAACATATGCATAGACCTGGACTTGCAGACATGAGATGAGTATGCGTCCGCTATACTGGCGTTTGAGGGTCCAGTTCCCGGCTTCTATCTTCTGAAAGCATTTCTTTGCAGCAAGAATGATTCCTCCTGAACGCGTGTTAGAAGACTGCGGGCGGCTGCGACACAAGACAGCAGGAGCCACATCTTTACAATGTTTGTGACAAGCTTTTGCCATTATTCTACCATAATAAGTCACTGTATTTTATTCACAATTGCCTCATTTGACAAGTAGCTTTGAGTTGGGACCCCGCTCAGGAGTAATGACCCCATGTTAAGTATCGCTTACAGCATCATCACATAATAGAAGGGTAATGTGTGTTTTTGTTTTTTTTTTTTCCTTCTGCTTCTTTAGGATGTGTCCTCCATAGAAAGAAAAGTGCTCCTGCTTTTACTCAGTAGAAGACGCGGGAGTAAATTAGATCCACAAACCAATAATGGGCATTAGAGTAATACTCTATTACATCTTCACTGTGTTGTATCCGTCTTGCTTTTTTGAGATAAGAGGTACGTTTAGGATTTAAAAAGCTGGAGCATAATGAGGAGCTCTGTTATCACCGCAGCATGGTACGGTAAATTTCCTTAACAGCAGCACATTAGATTTATAGGGGTAATAAATACCTACTGGAGATATGATTTTATTTTTTTCTTTTCTTCCACTCAGATTTCGGCATAGCATTAAAAGACCGGACTCATAATCTATCACAAAGATGCTTCTTTTCCTGGCAATAATGTGCAACTTTCTTCCCTAAGCTGCGGTATTCGATAAGATGCTTAATAATACACAAGGCACGCAAAAGCAGACAAAGTTCTCCAAAAAAATCCATGGTTCTGAAATGAAAGGATAAAGTACAGTCAGAGGGTTTTACAAGGAGCCTAGGTGGCAAAGTTACCCTATAAAATCTTCTATGGGTTGTCCAAAGACGACCTGTTCCAAAAAGGAGATCTCATGAATGGGCATGAGTAGAGTTGAGCAAATTTTTCAAGATTTGGTTTACGATTTGCAGCGACTATTGATTTTGCCGATCGTCATTGGAGTCAGTGGGAGTAGAAATCAACAAATCTATTCGGAATCGATCGTCAAACATAAATTCGGCAATGGATAGTTTCCAATATGGCACCAATATGCAAATTCAGATTCGGCGACCGATTCCAAACATATTCGCTCAACTCTAGGCATGAGCAGTATGGAAACCTGAGCTTCACCACTTACTTGGAAACCTGAGCTTCACCACTTACTAGGAAACCTGAGCTTCACCACTTACTAGGAAACCTGAGATTCACCACTTACGAGGAAACCTCCTTTAAAATGCATTTTACTAAAAGGAAGTTAGTGAAAAACTTGAATGCTCATTCCCCAGTAAGACCTAATGCTGAAGCAAAGAAGTCCTGGTGAATCCACACACACCAATCCAACCCCGTTTAATCATTTACTGGACCGAGGCAAATAGTCTGATATGGAGCTTTGGACTCTGTTTTGTCTTTTTGGTGGACACAGCAGCATAGTCTACCATGGTAAGAAAAAAAAAAAGCGTGATGCTGACGGAAAGGAGGTGAAACGGAGTCTTATCAATTGCTGCTCCTAATAAGTACCCCAATGGAGTGCCCAGCGTAGAGCACCACATATGTGAACCCTACCTGTGTGATCTCCAGATCTATTAAATTGGTATTCCCAGATTGGATATTTGTAGCACAGCCACAGGATTTGCTTGTAATGTATGTCTGATGCGGGTATAGAGAATAGGGGTCCCCCATTGTGCATCACGAGGAATGAACGGGTAGATGGCAGCTTACTGTAGGTCAGATGACCCCGTTCTTCACTTAGGTGCGGCTTTGATGTTGTATACAAGCTGCATGCTTATTGATGGTCTCAGCTACCTACATTTGTTTCTCCATTTACACTAAACTGGGCAGGTAAGAAGAAAAAAAAACACAAACCAGGTATTTGATTGGTATTTACGGTAA
The DNA here is from genome assembly GCA_033576555.1 of Oophaga sylvatica. NCBI lineage: Eukaryota > Metazoa > Chordata > Amphibia > Anura > Dendrobatidae > Oophaga > Oophaga sylvatica. The sequence goes on from JARQOD010000004.1 coordinate 28,562,256, forward strand.
TGTTGATTATTTTGAGAGCTCCCATTTACATGAATAGAGAGAAAGCTGGCACCTCTCTATTCCAGTCTGCTCCTCGAGACAGTCTTGTTCTCAAGATGGGTGCAGGAGAACAGTGGTGTGACCCCTTTTGTCTGACAAGTGTGGCTATGCCAAGGGTATCCAAGATGGAAATTGACGTTTAAGGCAGTCATCTCATCATGATGACCACTTTTTTTTGTTTTAGAGATGAAGACCTGCTGTTGACTGACTGACTGGCTTTTCCTTCCTCCAGCTAATGATCAGATGGTCCTGAGTGAGGTCCCCATGTGCCTTAATAAAGCCATTTTGGACAACCTTTTCAAATCACAGTAGTTTACGAAGTTTCTTGACATTTGCCAACTACTTTGCAACTGTTGATCAAAAATGGAGCTTTCACATTAAAAGATATCTTGGTATTTAGAAGAATTTGCAGACTTCAATAAAGAGTTGAACTGGTACTAGTTGTGCAGAACAGAAAGTTCTTCAGATATGGTGGATGTAGGAGCTACAAGTCAGGGGCACCATGCAAGATCAAGCCCTTGTGACTCAATCCCAGCTCATGAACCCTAGTGTAATCCATGAGCTGGGATTGAGAGTCACAATGGTTTTTTCTTGTACATCCACCATATCTGAAGACCTTTCTCCTCTGGTAGATTAGGAGGTTCCTCAGTTTCAGGACTGGGTGTTTAAAAAGCATTTCTTGATCTGTAAATCTAGCCTCTTTGTTGTTTTATGGATGTGAGTCTCAATTGTTCCTGGGAAAGCTGAATGATGTGGCTGGCACCGACCGTCTCCGATGTATCACACTAGGTCCCCTATGTACGTCCTATGACATTGGTTGTAGTTCTGAATTGAGCTTTAAAGTCCTCAAAATTAATTAGGGCCATGAGCCGCTTTCTATTCACCATGGACATATGGTCCAGCTGTTTTTCACTTCTTCCTGGATAGCCGCCTGCTCCCAGCATGTCCTACACCCTTATCCAATTGTTTCCTGTCCTCCAGAACGCCTTGGCAGTGACTTGGGATTTGGAGAATAGACTGTATCATTAGCTGTAAGAGGCAGACGACTTTTTCTCAAGGTGATAACGTTTCCTTCTGGGCTCCCAACCTCATTGTGTGATTAATCACATCAAGTAATGATTTGTTGTTAAACTCTAAATACCCGTGTACTTATAAAATAAAAGAGCAGCAAAGACGCGGTGAGCCTGATCTATCTGTTTTTTTGGTTTGACGTGGAGTGCGGAGAATTGTAGATCATGTTGATTAGTGGAAATCGCACGGAGTAGATATTTGGCTTGTTGTGCCACCTTATTCGCTCAGCATTGTTTTTTTTTGGTTCCTATTTGGAACATTTTGCCAATTAAAGCCTGCTCCCGCATTGTAATGTCATGATGAACGAAGCCTATTAGTAAGAGTACTTTATACAGGGTGAGCAAAAGGGAGACCGAGCAACAACATCTCTGAACGCCGGATGGGAAAGGCAAACCTTGTACAGTTAGGTCCATAAATATTTGGACAGAGACAACATTTATCTAATTTTGGTTCTAGACATTACCACAATGAATTTGAAACAAAACAAATCAGATGCAGTTGAAGTTCAGACTTTCAGCTTTCATTTGAGGGTATCCACATTAAAATTGGATGAAGGGTTTAGGAGTTTCAGCTCCTTAACATGTGCCACCCTGTTTTTAAAGGGACCAAAAGTAATTGGACAGATTAAATAATTGTAAATAAAATGTTCATTTCTAGTACTTGGTTGAAAACCCTTTGTTAGCAATGACTGCCTGAAGTCTTGAACTCATGGACATCACCAGACACTGTGTTTCCTTCTTTTTGATGCTCTGCCAGGCCTTCACCGCGGTGGTTTTCAGTTGTTGTTTGTTTGTGGGCCTTTCTGTCTGAAGTTTAGTCTTTAACAAGTGAAATGCATGTTCAATTGGGTTGAGATCAGGTGACTGACTTGGCCATTCAAGAATATTCCACTTCTTGGCTTTAATAAACTCCTGGGTTCTTTGGCTTTATGTTTTGGGTCATTGTCCATCTCTAGTATGAAACGACGACCAATCAGTTTGGCTGCATTTGGCTGGATCTGAGCACACAGTATGGCTCTGAGTACCTCAGAATTCATTCGGCTGTTTCTGTCCTGTGTCACATCATCAATAAACACTAGTGACCCAGTGCCAAACTGGCAGCCATGCATGCCCAAGCCATCACACTGCTTCCGCCATGTTTTACAGATGATGTGGTATTCTTTGGATCATGAGCTCTACCACGCCTTCGCCATACTTTTCTCTTTCCATCATTCTAGTAGAGGTTGATCTTGGTTTCATCTGTCCAAAGAATGTTCTTCCAGAACTGTGCTGGCTTTTTTAGATGTTTTTTAGCAAAGTCCAGCCTAGCCTTTTTACTCTTGATTCTTATGAGTGGCTTGCACCGTTCAGTGAACCCTCTGTATTTAATTTCATGCAGTCTTCTCTTTATGGTAGATTTGGATATTGATACGTCTACCTCCTGGAGAGTGTTGTTCACTTGGTTGGCTGTTGTGAAGGGGTTTCTCTTCCCATGGAGAGTATTCTGCGATCATCCACCACTGTTGTCTTCCATGGGCGCCCAGGTCTTTTTGCATTGATGAGTTCACCAGTGCTTTCTTTCTTCTCAGAATGTACCAAACTGTAGATTTTGCCACTCCTAAAGTTGTAGCCATTTCTCGGATGGGTTTTTTCTGTTTTTTGCAGCTTAAGGATAGCTTGTTTCACCTGCATGGAGAGCTCCTTTGACCGCATGTTTCCATGTTTCCTTCACAGCTAAACCTTCCAAATGCAAACACCACACCTCAAATCAACACCAGCCCTTTTATCTGCTTAATTGAGAATGATATAATGAAGGGATTGCCCACACCTGTCCATGAAATAGCCTTGGAGTCAATTGTCCAATTACTTTTGGTCCCTTTAAAAACAGGGTGGCACATGTTAAGGAGCTGAAACTCCTAAACCCTTCATCCAATTTTAATGTGGATACCCTCAAATGAAAGCTGAAAGTCTGAACTTCAACTGCATCTGATTTGTTTTGTTTCAAATTCATTGTGGTAATGTCTAGAACCAAAATTAGATAAATGTTGTCTCTGTCCAAATATTTATGGACCTAACTGTACCGTCACCGGGTCATGGCTGCTCTGCATCCGCTCATGCCAGTCCTTACACCGGATCAATACATGATCCATACCGTGTATGCGCTAACAAGCTCCAGTCTGCACCATAAATATTTCCTAATGGGGCTGTTCCTGCACATCTTGACACTTCTTTTATCATTTCACAAGCCTGGGTGTTGTTTTCTGAGAACATCAATCTTTCCTATTGTGATGTTTTATTTGTCTAGTATATGTCGTATAGGGACACTAAAACTAGGGAAAAAACAGATAAAACAGGAGACTCACCTGCACTGTAAAGTATTGGGCGCCTGGCAGAAATTCAGCATAAAGGGGTTAATTTTCTAGTGATTTTCTTCCATTTTTTTTTTGTCTTGCCAGAAGTTAAACTTCCGCCCCACCTATCGATTTTTTTTTTTTTTGTCTCCAGTTGCAAACAGGGAAAGGCTCCTTTCTGTAGTCAGTTGTTTTACAGCTTTTTTTTTTACTGTCTGCCTGTGTAACGAATGGAAGCGAAGGCAGAGGTGGTGAAGTTCACATTCGTTTTTATTTTTTAATGTGGAACCTCGAGACCGCGGTCCGGGGGGCTCCGAAGGGGGCGTAACTAGTGAGCCCCGGGTACCCGTAGTAAGGTCCCTCGAACAGGACCAGAATGGAATACCCGGAGGACACAGGTGCTACCTCCAGTTAGACCCCGGACACGTGGCAGCTGTCCCAGAGGGACCAAAAGGGTAACAGGTATTTACAGAGTCCGTGGAAGGTTCTTGACGGAGAAGGTTAAGGTCCTGGTCCAGAACGGATGGTAGTAGGCTGGCTTCAGTGACCTTGTCACGGTCCATGGGTACGGATGGCTGATGGCGGAACGGGATGACACTTGCGCCAGTAATAGCCGAGATTGTCCAGATTAGCCAGATACGGGTTAGCAATGATCTGAGGAGACAAACAGTATCAGCGAAGCACAGAGACTGCAGACGCAGCGCAGACAGAACAGGCACAGAACCGGATGTAGCAATGATAGAACACGTTGCTCCGGCATTTCCGTAATGGTGGAGTGACCAGATATAATACTGAGTGCGCAGCCATTGGTTAACCCCTCTCTGACATTAGACGTACTATCCCGTCCATAAAACCCGTGCCATTCTGACCATGGACGGGATAGTACGTCATAGGCGATTAGCTGCGCTCCCGAGGGAGCGCAGCTAATCGCCGCCGGGTGTCAGCTGATTATCACAGCTGACACCCGTGACTGTGTGTCAGGAGCGGTCACGGACCGCTCCCGGCACATTAACCCCTTGCACACCGCGATCAAACATGATCGCGGTGTACTGGGGGCACAGGGGAGGATCGCGCAGGGTGGGGGCTCCCTGCGCGCCCCCCTGAGACCCTCAGAGCAGCGCGATGTGATCGCGCTGCTCTGAGGGCTTCCTCCCTCCCAGGACCCGGATCCAAGATGGCGCTGGGGTCCTGGAGGGAGGCGGCTTCCTCAGTGCCTGCCGAGAGCAGGCATGAGGAAGCGTCCTGCACTGCCTGTCACATCGCTGGTGTGACAGAGTGCTGTGCACACTGTCACACCAGCGATCTGATGAAATACAGTGATGTCCCACCCTGGGACAAAGTAAAAAAGTAAAAATAAACATGTGTAAAAAAAAAATCCAAAATAAATAAAAAAAAAAAAATATTCCCCAATAAATTCATTACTTATTGTAAATAAAAAAAATAAAACAATAAAAGTACACATATATGGTATCGCCGCATCCGTAACGACCCCCCCTATAAAACTGTCCCACTAGTTAACCCCTTTTGTGAACCCCTTTAAAAAAAAAAATAAAAACGAAGCAAAAAATCAGTGCTTTATCATCATACCGCTGAACAAAAAGTGGAATAACACGCGATCAAAAAGACGGATATAAATAAACATGGTACCGCTGAAAACGTCATCTTGTCCCGCAAAAAACGAGCCGTCACACAGCATCATCAGCAAAAAAATAAAAAGTTATAGCTCGCAGAATAAAGCGATGCAAAAATAATTATTTTTTATATAAAATTGTTTTTATTCTATAAAAGCGCCAAAACATAAAAAAATGATATAAATGAGGTATCGCCGTAATCGTACTGACCCGAAGAATAAAACTGCTTATCGATTTTACCACACGCGGAACAATAAAAACGCCTCACCCAAAAGAAATTCATGAATTGCTGATTTTTGTTCATTCTAACTTACCAAAAATCGAAATAAAAAGCGATCAAAAAATGTCACGTGCTCAAAAATGGTACAAATAAAAGCGTCACCTCGTCCCGCAAAAATTAAGACCTCACATGACATTGTGGGCCAAAATATGCAAAAATTATAGCTCTCAAAATGTGGCGATGCAAAAAACTACTTTTTGCAATAAAAAGCGTCTTTTAGCGTGACAGCTGCCAATCATAAAAACCCGCTATAAATAGTAAATCAAACCCCCCTTTATCACCCCCTTAGTTAGGGAAAAATAATAAAATAAAAAAAATGTATTTATTTCCATTTTCCCATTAGGGTTAGGGTTAGGGTTTCGGCTAAAGTTAGGGTTAGGGTTGGCGCTAAAGTTAGGATTAGGGTTAGAGTTAGGATTAGGTTTAGGGTTGGGATTAGGGTTGGGACTAGGGTTAGGGGTGTGTTGGGGTTAGGGTTGGAGTTAGAATTGGGGGGTTTCCGCTGTTTAGGCACATCAGGGGCTCTCCAAATGTGACATGGCGTCTGATCTCCATTCCAGCCAATTCTGCTTGAAAAAGTCAAACGGTGTTCCTTCACTTCTGAGCTCTGCCATGCGTCCAAACAGTAGTTTATCCCCACATATGGGGTATCAGCGTACTCTGGACCCCAAGAGTTATTGTGAAATTTGTCCTATTTCTTCTGTTACCCTTGGGAAAAAAAAAAACTGGGGGCGAAAATATTATTTTTGTAAAAAAAATAAGATTTTTTTGTTTTTACGGCTGTACATTATAAACTTCTGTGAAGCACTTGGGGCTTCATAGCGCTCACCACACATCTAAATAAGTTCCTTGTGGGGTCTATTTTCCAAAATGGGGTCACTTGTTGGGGATTTCCACTGTTTAGGTGCATCAGGGGCTCTCCAAATGCGACATGACGCCCCCAGACCATTCCATCAAAGTCTGCAATCCAAAACGTCACTACTTCCCTTTCCGAGCCCTGACATGCGCCCATACAGTAGTTTTCTCCCACATATTGGGTATCAGCGTACTCAGGACAAATTGGACAACAACTTTTGGGGTCCAATTTCTCCTGTTACCCTTGTGAAAATAAAATATTGGGGGCGAAAAAATCATTTTTGTAAAAAAAAAAAGGATTTTTTATTTTTTACGGCTGTGCGTTATAAACTTCTGTGAAGCACTTCGGGGTTCAAAGTGCTCACCACACATCTAGATAAGTTCCTTGTGGGGTCTATTTTCCAAAATGGGGTCACTTGTGGGGGTTTCCACTGTTTAGGCGTATCAGGGGCTCTCCAAATGCGACATGACGCCCCCAGACCGTTCCATCAAAGTCTGCAATCCAAAACGTCACTACTTCCCTTCCGAGCCCTGACGTGCACCCATACAGTAGTTTTCTCCTACATATTGGGTATCAGCGTACTCAGGACAAATTGGACAACAACTTTTGGGTTCCAATTTCTTCTGTTACCCTTGTGAAAATAAAATATTGGGGCGAAAAAATCATTTTTGTAAAAAAAAAAAAAGGATTTTTTATTTTAAGGCTGTACGTTATAAACTTTAGTGAAACACCTGGGGGTTCAAAGTTCTCACCACACATCTAGATAAGTTCCTTGAGGGGTCTAGTTTCCAAAATGGTGTCATTTGTGGGGGTTTCCACTGTTTAGGCAGATCAGGAGCTCTCCAAACACGACATGGCGTCCAGCCAATTCTGCGTTGAAAAAGTGAGACGGCGCTCCTTCCCTTCCAAACTCTGCCATGCACCCAAACAGTGGTATACCCCCACATATGGGGTATCAGTGTACTCAGGACAAATTGCACAATAACTTTTGGAGTCTTGTTACCCTTGGAAAAATAAAAATTCGGGTGAAAAGATCATTTTTGTGGAAAAAATATGATTTTTAAATTTTACGGCTCTACGTTATAAACTTGTGTGAAGCACTTGAGGGTTCAAATTGCTCACCAAAGATCTAGATAAGTTCCTTAGGGGGTCTAGTTTCCCAAATGGGGTCATTTGTGGGGGGTTTCCACTGTTTAGGCACATCAGGGGCTCTCCAAATGCAACATGGCATCCAATCTCAATTCCAGCCAATTTTGGTTGGAAAAAGTCAAATGGTGCTCCTTCCCTTCCGAGCTCTGCCGTGCGCCCAAACAGTGGTTCCCCCCCACATATGGGGCATCAGCGTACTCAGGACAAATTGGACAACAACTTATGTGGTCCAATTTCTCCTGATACCCTTGGGAAAATAAAAAATTAGTGACTAAAAGATAATTTTTGTGGGAAAAAAATAGGATTTTTTATTTTCATGCCCGGGCATTATAAACTTGTGTGAAGCACTTGGGGGTTCAAAGTGCTCACCAAAGATCTAGATAAGTTCCTTAGGGGGTCTAGTTTCCAAAATGGGGTCACTTGTGGGGGATTTCCACTGTTTAGGCTCATCTGGGGCACTGCAAACGGAACATGACCCCCATCAACGTCTGCATTCCAAAACGTTACTACTTCCTTTCCAAGCCCTGCCGTGCGCCCAAACAGTTTTCCACCCCCACATATGGGGTATCAGCGTACTCAGGACAAATTGGACAACAACTTTTGGGGTCCAATTTCCTTGGGAAAATTCAAAAATTTAGGACTAAAAAATCATTTTTGTGGAATTTTTTTTTTTTTTTCACACCCAGGCATTATAAACTTTTGTGAAACACTTGGGGGTTCAAAGTGCTCACAACAGATCTAGATAAGTACCTTAGGGGTCTAGTTTCCAAAATGGTGTCACCTGTGGGGGGTTTCCACTGTTTAGGCGCATCAGAGGTTCTCCAAGCGCGACATGGCGTCCAATCTCAACTCCAGCCAATTTTAGTTTGAAAAAGTCAAACGGCGCTCCTTCCCTTACGAGCTCTGCCGTGTGCCCAAACAGTGGTTTTCCCCCACATATGGGGTATTGGCGTACTCAGGAGAAATTTCATAACAACCTTATCTGTCCATTTTCTCCTTTTAACCCTTGTGAAAATAAAAAAAAGTTTGTAAAAGATCATTTTTGTGGCTAAAAAGTTAAATATTCATTTTTTCCTTCCACGTTGCTTTAGTTCCTGTGAAGCACCTGAAGGGTTAATAAACTTCTTGAATGTGGTTTTGAGTACCTTGAGGGGTGCAGTTTTTAGAATGGTGTCACTTTTGGGTATTTTCTGTCATGTAGTCCCCTCAAAGTGACTTCAAATGTGAGGTGGTCCCTAAAAAAAATGGCTTTGTAAATTTTGTTGTAAAAATGAGAAATCGCTGGTCAACTTTTAACCCTTATAACTTCCTAACAAAAAAAAATTTTGATTCCAAAATTGTGCTGATGTAAAGTAGACATGTGGGAAATGTTATTTCTTAACTATTTTGTGTTACATATTTCTCTGTTTTAAGGGAATAAAAATTCAAAGTTTGAAAATTGCTAAATTTTCAAAATTTTCGCCATATTTGCGTTTTTTTCAAAAATAAACGCAAGTTATATGGAAGAAATTTTACTTCTAACGTGAAGTACAATATGTCACGAGAAAACAGTCTCAGAATCGCGAAGATCCGTTGAAGCGTTCCGGAGTTATAACCTCATAAAGAGACAGTGGTCAGAATTGTAAAAATTGTCCCGGTCATTAACGTGCAAACCACCCTTGGGGGTGAAGGGGTTAATTAGCTATTTAAAAAATACACGCTGCCCCTTTAAGAGAGACGGTGGGCGCGGCCTCGCGTCCTAAGCAGACTATCTGGAGGCCTGCCAGCAGCGTGCCAGGAAGTGGAGCAGGACACAGGACGCCGAGAAACAGATGGGACAGGTGAGTGAGCAGGACGGAGTGCAGAGGCAGCGCTGGGACCGGGTGTAACAGCCTGTCTTTTCAGACACAACCTGTAGAAGCGTACGAACTTGTTGCCCTCATCACCCCACAAAAGGTTAAAACAGTTTTTTTTTTCGTGCACATATCAGTCTATTATGTCTAAGAAACTGTCTCATTTCTCATGCTCTATAATTTGTTATCCACTCTTTCAATGGATCATTTCTATAAAACCAGCTTTCTGCCAGCACTTTAGGAGCCGGAATGTCCTTTCTCTCACTTCCCAGCATGCATTGCTTCAGTCATTGTCCAATGGCTTCCCAGACCTGCATTTAAAACCTGCCTGCCTACAGTTTAGCAGGAGAACAGGAGCAGAGATACCAAGATCTGTCCCCAGTTTCTGCTAGAAATGGATTACATAAGACAGCAAGGAGTGTGCGACTCATAGACCTAATAGTTGGCACTTTATAATGATTTTTCTTTTCAGTTTGGTAATTGCTTATTAGGATTAGGAGGCAATAGTAGCTGAATTGTTTGCAATACATAGGGTATTATTTTAGAGCCTCCTTTTAAATGTGATATTTTATTACACTAATAAACATGTAAGATGTTTCCACCAAACATTTTTTGCTTGGTAAGCAATTTCTGAATATATTTATTCCCAATAGTGTACCAACAGCTATATTCATCTGATACATTTTATAATTTTGTTTTAATACTGAATTTGGCTTTTGACTAAAGTAATTGATGACACAAATTATTATACAACAAAGGAATTAGAATTTTCCTGCCATCACTGCGGCCAAGCTGCTTTTTACTCTTTTCTGCCAGTGTAAAGAGCCAGATCTGCTCAATGAGGTTTAAAGAGAATCTGTCAGTAGGATCAGCCCTCCTAAGCCGTCTATATGGGTATGGAGGTCATGGGAAGCTGAATAAAATGATACCTTGATATCTGTCATCTGATGTGTTATTCCAGAGAAATTCACACTTTTCTTTACATGTAAATGAGCTGTTAAGATCTATGGGCCGGACATAGATCTCCCTGAGAATCTGCCTCCAGAGCTTATTACAAATGGGAGATGTTACCAATGTGAGACATGTAATAACTGACAGTCCGTTCTCCTGATCTACATGTCTCACACTGGTAACTCCCCCTTTCATTTACAATAATCTCTGGAGGCAGATTCTCAGGGAGATCTATGTCCGGCCCATAGATCTTAACAGCTCATTTACATATTTAGAAAAATGTGTATTTCTCAGGAATAAAATATCAGATTGCAGAAAAGGTATCATTTTATTCAATTTTCTATCACCTCTATTTCCGTATGGCTGGCTTTGGAGCATTGATCCTACTAAGAGGATGCCCTGTAGGCCTGAGTCACAATACCGTGTAACACGAAGATAAAACATGGCATAGTGCTCAGCCCAGTACTATACTATGGGGCAGCTCACATATGCGATTATTTTCTCATGCCGATTCATCATGAGAAAACAATGGCAGCGAGACTCGGCTCACACACACCCATACAAGTCTATGGGTGCATGTAAAACATCGGACTGCACTCTGATGTCATCCCAGTGCAGTCTGATATACTCCAAGTCAAGCCATGGAGGAGATGGAGAAATGACTTTGTCTCCTCCGCACCTGTGCTGCGATTGTCATGCCAGAGGATCGGAGCACAGGAGCATGACACATGTAACATGGCGGCAGCGAGCTGGAGCCGAGGGTCATTAGCAGATCACATCCGATGCTCTCACATCGGATTACATACGCTGCTGTGATTCCAGCCTTAAAGACACAATGTTCTTAGAAACTGTCCTGTTTTCAATTTGTTTTTTTTTCTGCTCAAGATAGGACTGCCATTAGAGCAGGGATTAAATTGGGTCTGTCTCCAGCTTTTCTAATGGAAAATGCACACGCTGTTAAATTGGCCTGTAAGACCTGACTAGTGTGTTATTTATCCGTCCTGATGCAGATTTTCTATAGAATTCTTTTTGAAAAATGTAATTTCCTTTTATTAAAAATGAGCGTTTTTGAGTCCAGCGAAATGCTCAAGAAAACTTTTCAGAAAGGATTATCAAGCCATTCTGACCTATAGATTTTCAAAGTAAGTAAATCGGCCTCATCAGGTTGTAGCGATCTATTTAATAACATATAAGGTTTGTATTGTGAAATGTAGTGACAGATCAGCTCCGCAGGCTACATTAACCTGTCAGATTAATATTTGACCTGTAGTTTCTGTTTCTGATCTGCAGTGGATTAGTAGCTGAACATATTTTTCATTGTGGCGACGCCACTTGTCTAATGCTTGTCTATCGTTTTCCATGACTCCCGTAAAAGTTGTATGGAAACGTCACATAATTTTCCATCTCTGATGTGGTAGCGCAACCACCAAGACGGGAGTGGTGTGAGTCACAGAGGCAGACCTTTGTAGCACATGTTAGGAAGGAATACCCCTTTAACTTCCATTGTTGTGTCTCTACCTAGATTTTGGAAGCAGATTTGTCTCCTGGTATAATAATAATAATCTTTATTTTTATATAGCGCTAACATATTCCGCAGCGCTTTACAGTTTTCATACATTATCGTCACTGTCCCCGAAGGGGCTCACAATCTAGATTCCCTATCTGTATGTTTTTGGAATGTGGGAGGAAACCGGAGTACCCGGAGGAAACCCACGCAAACACGGGGAGAACATACAAACTCCTTGCAGATGTTGTCCTTGGTGGGATTCGAACCTAGGACTCCAGCGCTGCAAGGCTGTAGTGCTATCCACTGAGCCACCGTGCTGCCCAATAATGGGATGAAAAGGGCAGCAGTAATGTTAAAAAGCAAACTGCTGGCCCTGCTGCTGCAAAACACGAGTGCTGACCACTGAGCCATCTAATACACTAATATTTTACCACCTCTCCGCCGGCTAGGTTGCTCTGCTATCTTACCCTATATAACTTTTTAACGACACACTGCTTCTTTCTCCTTATTCTAGCAGTTTTTTTCACTCGGTATCTTCATAGATGCGGCTGCATCTGCTATTTTGCTGTGTACGTTTTCTATCTGACTGTGTCGCCATATGTTGAGCGATCATATTGGATACAAAAAAGCCAGTGTAGCGGTGAAAGCCGTGTAATCTCCCCTCTCCTGCCCTCCGCCCTCTTGCACAGTACAGAGATAATTCCAGTTGGTATTGAAACAACAGAAAGCAAATAAAGCCCGAGAGGCAATCCGCTTATAGTATGCCAGGACACGGATGAAACCTTATAATGGGATAAAGAGGGATCCAGATAATTATCTCCGCCGCATGATATCTGCCTCCGCTGCAGGTTACTCATGCCTTGCGAGCACAGGAATAAAACACAGACACGTTTTTTTTTCTTTTTTCTCATCCTTTCTTTGTGAAATGGAATCGCAGCCTTTCTATACATAGGAGCATTCTCACCTCGTGAACCTGCGCGCTGCCTACGCGCACATCTGCCGTTGGTAATCTTTGCTCTAATTTCATTGCGCATTGCTTTTCCCCCATCACGCTGGGGGGGGAAGCGTTGCATCTGTAGGAAAGTAGCCGGTTTAGCGGTCGCACACAGGTGTTACTGTGTGCCGCGCATTATGGGGTCGTATCTACACGCCCGTCTAGACTGTGCAAGAGTCCCCTCCCCAGAGCTAAGGAATCCTTTACAGGTGCCAGTCCGGGTGAGCGCGAAAGACAGAAACGAGTATTTGTAAAGCTTAATAATGACCCCCATTGAGGATTGCTCAACCTCCGAAACCTGACCCTTTTGGATGCCGAGACAGACAGTTTACTTATTTATTCTAGAGATCACAGAACTAGTTTACGGTAATCTCAATGGCTCGGATATCGCCGGGTAGACTGACACGTCTGCCGTAGGCGAGGGCAGGAGGGGCAGCATCACCGTCTTGCCATTGCTTTGGGTGATCGTAGATGTGTCCTTTGGGTGAATGCGCACGCACACCGTATAATATTTGTGTAAACAGGCCTCTAATAGCAAAGTATTTTAAAGGAGTTTTCCCAATAAGTTTGGATAAAACCGCAAACTATAACATAGGAAACTGTGATTTAGTTGGAACGTGCACCACAACCAGTTTTTCTGAACGCGGCCAGGAGTAAAAGCAATGGCGTCTGTCCTGGTTTGGTTATAGCAGAGAAAGTAACTAAACAAAAAAGGACTCACAAAAATAGAATAAAACCAGGGGAAACTGTAGTGAAGGCTCATGTGCTGATATAAGCTCCGCTGTACATTAGGAGGGATCAATGCAGTCAATATCCTGGTTCTTGTACCCCAAAATACTACACTAAACGTAATGATCTGCACAGAGAAACTGGACTTCTTCGGGTAGAGGGGAAAATGGATCCCTGATAAGAGGATGATAGGAGCCAGGAAGCTGAGAACAGTCTCCAGATACAAAGCGATTTGAGTCTTTTCCAAGCATACAGAGGTATGAAAGCTTGAAAAAGGGGAATGTGATCCCCAAAACATGTTGTACTTTATTCACCAATTTTTTTTTCTGTTTTTTCAAATAACAAAACAAACCCAGATATATAAATGTAAGTTAGATAGCTGGCTAATAGTGGAACATGATTTCATGTTCTAAATGTAACCCTGCGGGAACCTGTGTATTACGAAGATGTATCCGAAAAGCTTCCCTATTGCGTAATGCCCCGTCTCTGTCCCCACCTCGTATACGATGGGATGTGTTCTAGAGCGTAAACCCCGCACCGCAGCCTGATATTTCTTATGAAGCGGTTAGACGACGCACTGGATACATTGCCATTTGGATGTTGGTAACGTCCTAACGATGTTCATGTATCTTTGATTTCAGCTCTCTGATGGTAGATCCAGCGTATTTAAGATTGCCAGCGCGGCATTCTGTAATATAAACTGTGTATTCTGAGTTGCAATTTTTAGAAAATGTTTTATTTTAAGCGTTTTGGAGCCATCACAAGTAGGTAACACTTGGGTGTTGATGGAGGGTCCTGTTTACAGGGAAATTGGCCACATTTGAAGTAGCCATTTGTAGAATAATAATAATAATAATAATCTTTATATAGCGCCATCATATTCCGCAGCGCTTTACAGTTTAACAGTTTCAAAACACAAGTCATAAGTAACAACGTTAACAATACAGTAATTAAAGCAAAATAAGACGACCCTGCTCGTGAGAGCTTACAATCTACAATGAGGTGGGGGAGATACAAAATACAGGTGTGTATATACAATGGTGCATTTACAATGATGGTCCAGCCATCTTAAGGGAGTGAGGGATGGATGGAGATAGTGAATGGGTTACACACACACACACACACACACACACATAGAATGACTTTGATTAGTGAATGTGATAGGCCGCTCTGAACAGATGTGTTTTGAGGGAGCGCCTGAAACCATGCAAATTGTGGATAGTCCTAATTTCTTGGGGTAGAGCATTCCAGAGGATTGGCGCAGCGCGGGAGAAGTCTTGGAGTCGGGAGTGGGAGGTACGGATTAGTGCAGAGGTTAGTCGAAAGTCGTTTGCAGAGCGCAGCAGTCGGTTAGGCCGATAGATAGAAATGAGGGAGGAGATGTAGGGGGGTGCTGCAGTGTGGAGAGCTTTGTGGGTGAGAACAAGTACTTTGAATTGGATCCTATAATGAATGGGCAGCCAGTGTAAGGACTGGCGAAGAGCGGACGCGTCCGAGTACCGATTAGCCAGATGGATAACCCTGGCTGCTGCATTAAGGATGGACTGGAGAGGGGATAGTCGAGTAATGGGGAGGCCAAGTAATAGAGCGTTACAGTAGTCCAGGCGGGAGTGGATCAGTGCTACAGTGAGGGTTTTTGTTGTTTCCATGGTGAGAAAAGGGGGATTCTAGAGATGTTCTTTAGGTGTAGGCGGCAAGAGCGGGCAAGAGATTGTATATGGGAGGTGAAGGAGAGATTGGTATCAAACATAACACCCAGACAGCGAGCCTGCTGCCGGGGTGTTATTATGGTGCCGCCCACTGAGAGGGAAATGTCAGATTTAGGAAGGTTAGTAGACGGCGGGAGCAGAAGAAGTTCAGTTTTGGAGAGGTTGAGTTTCAGATAGAGAGCAGACATGATGTTGGAGACTGCGGACAGACAGTCGGTGGCGTTCTGTAGTACAGCGGGGGTAAGGTCGGGGGATGACGTGTATAATTGTGTGTCATCAGCATAAAGATGGTACTGAAAGCCAAATCTGCTGATGGTCTGTCCAATTGGGGCGGTGTAGAGAGAGAAGAGAAGGGGGCCAAGGACTGAGCCCTGGGGTACACCGACAGTGAGAGGGAGAGGAGATGAAGTGGAGCCAGAGAACGAAACACTGAAGGAGCGGTCAGAAAGATAGGAGGAGAACCAGGAGAGAACAGTGTCCTTAATACCTAGAGAGTGGAGCCTGGACAGTAGGAGACGGTGGTCAACCGTGTCGAAAGCTGCAGAAAGGTCGAGTAGAATGAGCAGAGAGTGGTCGCCGTTACGTTTTGCTGTCAGAAGGTCATTGGTCACTTTGATGAGTGCAGTTTCAGTCGAATGTAGGGGTCGGAAGCCGGACTGTGAAGGGTCTAGGAGGGAGTGAGTGGAGAGGTAACGGGTGAGGCGGGAGTAGACTAGGCGCTCCAAAAGTTTGGAGATGAAGGGGAGATTGGAGACCGGTCTGTAGTTGTTTGTGCAGGAAGGGTCAAGAACGGGTTTCTTTAGTAGTGGAGTAATGATGGAGTGTTTGAAGGAGGATGGGAAAATGCCAGAGGAGAGTGAGAGATTGAAGATTGTAGTTAGGTGAGTTGTGACAACAGGAGAAAGAGACTGGAGGAGATGTGAGGGGATGGGGTCGGTAGTGCATGTAGTCGGACGAGAGGAGGAGAGGAGTCTGGAGACTTCTTCTTCTGTGATGGGATCAAATGTGGAAATTGAGCCAGGGGAAATGCAGGGTGGGATGGGAGTCACAGCACTTGGTGGTTGAGAGCAGATTTCCTGACGGATAGTATCTATTTTTTATATAAAGTGGGAGGCCAGGTCATCAGCACAAATGTCTGTGATAGGGGCTTGTGCTTTTGGCCTGAGGAGGGAGTGAAAAGTGTCAAAAAGTTTCTTGGGGTTGTTGGCTAGTGAGGAGATCAGGGTGGTGAAGTAGGTCTGTTTAGCGAGGTGAAGGGCAGCATTATAAGTTCTTAACATGAATTTAAAGTGGATGAAGTCTTCTGGTGTGCGGGTTTTTCTCCATAGGCATTCAGCACTCCTAGAGCATCGCTGGAGAAGGTGAGTTTGCGATGTGAGCCAGGGCTGTTTTACTGTGTGTTTGGAAGTTCTGAGGGTGAGCGGTGCTACTTGGTCAAGGGTGCTTCTAAGAGTGTCATTGTAGTGCTGAACAGCCAGATTAGGACAAGAAAAAGAGGAGATTGGGGACAGCGAAGAGTGTAGGGAGTCTGAAAGTGTCTGAGGGTTAATGGCTTGCAGATTTCTGAATGTGCGGTAGGTAGGAGTTCGCTGGGGTGGTGGAGGATTTGTGAGCGTGAAGGAGAGAATGTTGTGGTCAGAGAGTGGAAGCGGTGAGTTATTTAGGTGGGAGATTGAACAGAGGCGGACAAAGACCAGGTCAAGGGTGTTGCCATTCTTGTGTGTCTCAGAGGTTGAAAGCTGTGAGAGGCCTAGAGAAGTGGTTAGTGATAGAAGCTGAGATGCAGATGTGGAAGTAGGACTGTTAATGGGGATGTTGAAGTCTCCAAGGATAAGGGTTGGTAGTTCTGAGGACATGAAGTGCGGCAGCCAGGCTGAGAAGTGGTCAAGGAACTGGGTGGATGAGCCTGGGGGCCGATATATGACCGCTATTCTGAGGGAGAGGGGATGGAAGAGCCTGATGGTGTGGACCTCAAAAGAAGGGAATGAGAGTGATGGAATTGGGGGGATGACCTGGAAAGTGCATTGTGGGGACAGGAGTATGCCAACTCCACCACCATGTCTGTTTGTGGGTCTCGGGGAATGGGAGAACTGTAGAAAGCCAGTGTTGGGGGAATAAGCTGAAATAGCGAAATAGCGCTCTCCTAGTAGTGATACGGAGTCGTCGCTCAGAGCTGAAGAGACGGCAGGATTTTGATTCTTGATAAAAGGTCGCCCACTTTCTGAGTGTATCGAGCCAGTGAGCTATAAATGCGGGAAATAATAGTGCAAGTAAAAATGCTTTACTACCGCAATAAATGCCCTCTACTGAATGTTAGATGAACGCTCAAGCAGAAAACCATTTGTGCCACTTTTCAGCTGAGCGGATGCCCACTGTGATAAGTAATGGCATCAAAAATAGAG
Source organism: Oophaga sylvatica (assembly GCA_033576555.1). Classification (NCBI taxonomy): domain Eukaryota; kingdom Metazoa; phylum Chordata; class Amphibia; order Anura; family Dendrobatidae; genus Oophaga; species Oophaga sylvatica. Next base: position 28,579,735 of record JARQOD010000004.1, read on the forward strand.
GCTACAGATTTCCAAGAGATTCTTAATTCTTAAATATCTGAACATATTTTGTGTTAAAACTAATTTATGCAATTAGGTTTCATTAAAGAAGCACTCCTCCTCCTCCTCCTCTCAGTTTTTATCCTAATGTATTGCAATCACCATATTATATAGCACGGTGTACTTACAATTGCTCATTTTACCATTCTACCAAGTTAATTTTTCTGTTTTTCATTAGGTCTATGCCATCGCATAATTACAAATAGACTAGCTGTTTTCCCTGCCTGACCCATAGGTCCCTGGGAGGAAGGAGCAGCTGGGTCAGGAGTGGGGAATGATTTATGCAAGGAAAAGAGACTTCCTGTTTCTACATAGAGCAGAGAAAAGAGAAGAACTTACTGGGTAGAAAAGCAAAATGAGCAATTGTAAGCACACAGTGCTAAATAATATGATTGCACTATGTTAAGAGGATAAAAACTTAGATGAGAGGAGTGCTTCTTTAAAAATATTGCACAGTTTGGCTTTTAGAGGCTTTTTTCTTCTTTGCACATTGCTGTCTACAGAAGGAGAATTCGTCAGTGATCTTGTTCCGACAGTGGAGTTTGTAAGGTCACGTTTACACTAACTGATTGGCAGTTGTTTAATGAGGCTGTTCGGCCTTTGGGTGCAAGTCTGCAGTCACTCAGTGTGCGCTCTGAGCCTTCTCCGGAGCCGAGAGCGATCTGCATACTCTCGGCCACATTCAGACTAGTCGTATCCGGCTTTGCTCTATTCACTTGTATAGACCAAGGCTGTGCATGTCTAGTAGGCACTTGACCGAATATATACAAATCGCATACTTATGGCCAAATGCCCGTCACTTTCCCAAGTCCGCAGACACATACAGGCCGGACAACCCCTGTTTAGTCAGGCAGGCCTCATTTAATACACGCTCAGAACTATCAGTAATAGATCGTTCTATGCACATAGGCCACCATTGTTCTTGGCAGAATATTGTGTTGTTTACAATAGACAATGTGCTGCTGAGATCAAAGATATTTTAAGAAAAAGATCATTTCACCCAAGTGAGCATTTTGCTTTATTGTAAGGTGATCGGCAGCATTTTTATACTGCACATTTATTTATCGTAAAGTGATCGTTGCTATAAATTCACCCTAGATCTTTAATTGGTTTTCTTAACTCCTCTGCTGAGATATAACAGAATGCATAAAGATTGAGCTGAACGTTGATGGGGTCATAAATGGGCACAGGGAAGCTCCGAAAAAGTCAGCTGAAAGAAATGCGAACTGAGTTAACTGAGATTCCATCTGTGAGCTCACAATCTGTAGGAAACAAAGAGCCTGTGAAGGCCAAATGGTGCAAATTGTTTCATAAATCTCAAGTACCCTAAAATACATGCATTTAGAATAAAAAAATATTTATATTTATATATATATTATGTGTGTGCGTGTATATGCCTCTGAATGAGTCCAAATCTTTTAACCCCGGAGCCCAGAAGTCTTCTCAGGTTTATATGCATAGTTTAGTGTAGCATTTGCACATGTATTGTTATAAGTATGTCGGAAATAGCAGAATTGATATGAAATGTATTAAATTCTAACCTGTTGGGTAACGTTCTTACACGACTGTAGGGCAGGACTATGAATTCACTGGCAAGAGCTGCTTTCCTGTGACTCTCAGGATCGTTAGGGGGTCCCAGAGGTCAAATCCCTACTAATGCCGCAGCTTTATAAGACAGTAAACCCCTTTTAATCTTCATTAGAAAACTCAAGTCTTGAATCTGATTTGTGACTTCGAGCAATTCTTCCATTTTTTTTTCTTCTTCAGGATTTAGGGTAGCGACTTGTGGGTCCGCATGTCCCCCTCGTACACACGCAGCGTTCCACTCGTTCATTAATTCAGAGCCTCTCCTGGTTAATATCACACAGAGCATTTCTAGATCTTACAGCAAATGGGAAAAGAACGGTCTAATTAAGATGGATGCATCTCCTGAGAGGCGCCCGTTAATGGAAGCTGTTTAGTCCACACGTAGACGGGGAAACTGCTGTTCATTTTCCTTGGCCGAGTTCAAATTAAGAAACCACAAAAATGAAACACTGTGAAGTAGGAAAAAAATAATAGGATCATAGTAAACGTATTGCTGTGTAAGGTTACTACTCCTGCACATAACGGCACATGTAGTAATCCTTTAATTTTCCATCTTGTCTTTACAAGCTCCCGAGCTTTGCAGATAATGGAGGAAAACTTCTCTTTCTAGATGGAAAACTCATCTACTTATTACATTTATTTTTTTTTCCCCTCTCACACGGCCATTGCATATAATGGAGTAATCTATATCGATGCACTCAAAAAATATACAGTATTTCATAGCATTTTTTTTATTGCAGCATGTCTAGACTTTATGGTTTTCTCAGTGGGGTTTGGGTTGGTTTTAGTGTAAAGAATTGTTTCCCAAACTCCCCAACAGATCATGTTTTAAGATCTCCCTAGTATTGCCTTGAAATAACTTCCATTACCTGTGTAGTACTTGGGAAATCCTGAAAAAGTGATCTATTGGGGCTGTGAGGGCTGGGGTTTGGGACACGCTGGTGTAAAGGAACCTTAACAGTACACCGAGATCTCCGAACGCAGCCTTTCATTACCCTGTGACCACCAGGCACTGTACATTAACTCATTTCCGACATCGGGTGTATTAGTACACTGATGTCGGACTCCCTCCCTTTGATGTTGGCTCCGGCGGTGAGCCTACATCTTTCCCGGGACATGTCATCTGTTTTGAACAGCTGACATGTGCCTGGAACAGCCGCGGGTGGAATTGCGATCCACCCACGGCTATTGACCAGTTAAATGCCGCTGTCAAATGCTGACAGCGGCATTTAACATGCGCTTCCTGAAATCTGCCCACTGGTGACCCCCGTCACGTGATCGCGGGTCACCAGTGAGTTGGTATGACAACCAGAGGTCTCCTGGCGATCTCTGTTTGTCATTGCCAGATAGCTATGAGCGCCACCCGGTGGCGCTCATAACAAGTCAGCAATTCTGCTACACACAGCGGAGCCGATCGAGTTATGGCAGCTTCTAGTCTCTCATGGAGACTATTGAAGCATGCCAAAAGTTTAAAAAAAAAAAAAAAAAAGTTTTTAAAAATATATAAAAAAAAGGTTTAAATCACCCCCTTTCGCCCCATTCAAAATAAAACAATAAAAAAAAACCCCAAACATACACATATTAGGTATAGCCGCGTTCAGAATCGCCTGATCTATCCATAAAAAAGGATTAACCTGATCGCTAAATGGCGTAGCGGGAAAAAAAAATCAAACCGCCAGAATTACGTTTTTTTGGTCACCGTGACATTGCATTAAAATTATCTGCACCAAAATGGTATTATTAAAAACATCAGCTCGACGCACAAAAAATACACCCTCACCCAACCAAAGAGCACGAAAAATAAAGACGCTACGGGTCTCGGAAAATGGCGCAATTTTTTTTTTTTTTTACAAAGTTTTTAATTTTTTTCACCACTTAGATAAAAAAGAACCTAGACATGTTTGGTGTCTATGAACTTGTAATGACCTGGAGAATCATAATGCCAGGTCAGTTTTAGCAGTTAGTGAACCTAGTAAAAAAGCCAAACAAAAATCAAGTGTGGGATTGCACTTTTATTTTGCAATTTCACCGCACTTGGAATTTTTTTCCCGTTCTCTGGTACACAACATGGTAAAACCAATGGTGTCGTTCAAAAGTAAAACTCGTCCCGCAAAAAACAAGCCCTCACACGGCCATATTGACGGAAAAATAAATAAGTTATGGCTCTGGGAAGAAGGGGAGCGAAAAACGAAAACGCAAAAACGAAAATACCTCTGGGGTTAAGGGGTTAAACTTTTTAATGCATGCTGGAAAGCGAAGTAAAGGAAGTTCCAGCTCCTGTAGTCCTGGCAGAATAATGATGGATATCAATCTCCCACTTAAAGAGAAAGTATGGCAGGTTACAGAACATAAGAATCAGGACAGTTCCTGGGCATAGTAGACTAGTACTTGCAGCAAAAATTTGCTTTGGTTTGGGGTACTAGGTTTGCAGGACTATGCGTTTATTTACAGTAGGTTTAGTGAAAGATGCAGGTATGCTTTAAAGGCATGGTACCCAGAATTGTTTTTTTGTATTGCACATTTGCTTGCTAAATGCAAAATGTAAGCAACTTCCCAAAATGGTCTTAAAAATTGATTTGATTAAAAATGGTCTTCTACCATGTTGCTGCTGTAGAGTGTCTGTAAGCCCGTCATCTTACTCTGTGCTTTTCAAAACTGGTGAAAATTTGTCAGGACTCCTTGTTCTGGTGCTTCCCCTCCCTGATGCCAGTGTTAGAGATGGCGGCACAGAAGGGAAGAGGTTGTACACAAATCTTAAGAATTTGCAAAATAGGGAAAGCATCTACAGTGTTAGGGAGGGCAGAGAAAATGGGTTAAAGCAGGGCTCATTATATAAGCTAATGAAGACAGCACCCTGGATACAGACAGATGTCACAACAAGCCTTTATCACTAGGAGGGGCATTCCTTAAAGAAAAGAATTTGAAACTTGGATCAGGCTGAAAATGTGTGAAAGAAGATTGCAGACTGACACTTTTTTTAATTGTATTATCTGAATGTAACAATTAACCTACTGTATGTAAAAATCTTCTTTTTTTTTTTTGCATCAAAGGTGTCCATAGCCTGTAAATGAAGGGAACAGCTTGCTTGTTGCCCCAAATCTCATTTTTACAGATTGTCTCTGAGTGAGGGCTGATGTTGCATGGGTCATCCAGCATACTTTTTCATGATATGGCGCATTGTAATTGCAGGGAATTATCATAAATACGTGAATTTGTAAATCTTTAGAACTTGCTCTTTTGGCAGCAATCATATAATGCAATAATTTGCGCAAGTTTTTCTGTGCTACTCCTCTTGTTTTGCACAGTTGAATAGACGATATATTCAATAGTAAAAATCCTCTGTGAAGCAGCGTCCGTGCGTTCTCTCTGCTATGCAGGGCTTTCTTTGGGCGTTCAGATTGCAAAACATTACTGATGCGTAATTAACTTCCCACAAAATTAAACCTAGTCATGCGTTTGTTAAGAAAATTAGACTGCAAGCTCCAGCGGCGCAGGATGCGTTGTACTTTAGGACGTTCTCTCCGAGGAGCTGCAGAATCTTTTGGCGCTGTGTAACTACATGGGGATGGAAATCAGCATTTCCTTCTGAAACTGGCAAAGCAATAATACGTTCATATTACCGCAGGTCTCTGACCCCTGGGGTTTAGGGTGGACAGCATTGACAACCTATTGAGAGACCCGTTCTTCAAATCAATGGGATCCACCATGCTCCTTTCCAAAGAAACTTCTAAGACTTATTTTGGGTTTGTTAAAGTGTATCTGCTGCTATACTATGGAGCATAGTTTAACAAGAATCTGTCAGCAGGTTGTGCTATGTAATCTGAGAGAAGCATAATGTAGGGGCAGAGACCCTGATTCTAGCAGTGTTTCACTTTTACTGGACTGCTTGGTACAGTTTTCATATAATCAGTGTTTTTCTGCTGAAGATCTGGCAGTGCTCAGAATGCTGAGCTGTGTATCACCCAGCCCACATCACTGATTATCAGCTTCATGTGTACACTGTCAATTGTCAGCAAGCTGCATATCAGTGATAGGGGTGGGGTAACACAGATTAGCCTGACTGGCCTGCACTTGACACCTAGTCAGGCAGTGATATTCTCCTGCTGTTAAAACACTGATTGTATTGAAACTACAGATCTCAGCCTAATAAGTGATGCATAGCTGGAATCAGGCTATTTTGCCCTATATTATGCTGCTCTCAGATCAAATAGCAAAAACCTTTAGGAGCCACATAGTATGGGGACAGGTCTGCACTTGCACCAATATATTGCGCCATCTGTCTGCTCTCAATAAAAGATACACCAGACTCCAAGGGAGAGTGTGCTTCCTACCTCCTCGTCACTCCGCTATTGGTGATCCTCACTCTGGTTTCACAGGTTACTTTTATTTTTTACAGAAGTGAGTGACGTTGTATCCGTGTCCACTCCTTTCAGCCAACTGGTCTCGGCCCAGACAGGAAGTGATAATATCCTGTTTTTCTTTCACCTGACCACGAACACTGATGATTGGATGCCGCTGTCAAGTTGCTGTATAGGGGCCCTAATCATTGCTTCCTGCCCTGACTGAGAACACACACTGGAGTTTTTTTTATTTTTATGAATTTTGGACAATCCTTTCCTTTAGAAATCTATATAAGAAATATGTTTGGGATGTGATTGTGTCACTAATAAATATTACAGGTTCTCCTCCTTCCTTGTAGACTGCTCAGCTTCCATGTTCCAAAAATTACTGCTGATCAAGGATCATGTGACCGGGCCACTTCCAATCGAAAGCAGCCAACGCTTGTGCACAGTCCTCAATTGGAGGGGGCTGGTGGGCGTCGCTGGTCACATGCTCCTCTACTAGCTGCCATTTTTAGAAGAGCAGAGCTATGAAGTCTTTGAGGAAGGAGGAGAACCTGTAATACTTACATATTCGTATATACTAGGCACCACAAAATAATGTCCCTGACACGATTGTGAAAATAAAAATTAAGTGGCCAACCCCTTTAAGTGAAACATTTCATTTGAGCCTCATTCAGACTACAATATTACAGGCCCAACCAACTTGGATCACAATGAGATCCTATGGTGATGCTCTTCATCTTACCTCCTAACCGTCCCGGATCTGGCGGGACAGTTCATGGTATTTTTCTGTTGCCATGTTAATGAGTAGCTAACACTTGAAATGATTTTTGGGATATGCTGATCGGTAGGAATCAGGATCTTGAGACCCCAATGATTGCTCAAAGACTGCTTTAAAGTGCTCAGTACTACAATCAGTAGTACTCCTCTGCCATGAGCGCGTGTCGGGGGGGGTGTATGGACCCTTACGCTTTCCATCATGCCCGTCCAGCTCTCCGTGCGTGCGCTCGTGCTGATCGGGACTCTTCTGCTTGCTGAAGTGTGTGCTTCAGAGCAGCGTTTTGAGCGATTGGTTGGTGCCTTAGGACCCTGACCCCACTGATCTGCAGGACGTGTGAGGAAGGGTAAAATGTATTAACAAATGGGGGATGCGAGAGCAATCTGTTACTCCTCCGTGTATGTACAGACTCTTTGCACTATCTGATGTAATGGGATTTGCTGATTCTCTGATACATATTTGTATATCTCTCTACATGAAATGCATCATGTAGCCGGTGAACTTGACAGCGATGGATGCTTGTGACCCACAGATCACGCTCACAAATAAATCAATTTTTTTGTGAATACATCTCCATCTGCAGGCGCCAAGACTGTTTGTGTTTTGTGACAATTTCTTCAGGGTAATGGGAAAGTCCATTGAGAATGGCTTTGTCCTATTTTCTTCCCCTCGCCGTGTCTCCGTGCGCCGTTGTTTTCCTCTCCCCATGATATAGCATCATTACTGAGTGATTGACCTGACACCCAGCGATGGAGGAGAAATGCGAGGCGAAGGCAGCAGGATATGTGAAGCTTTATTTGGGAAGAACAGACCTCGGTAATGGCACGGCAGGCTCATCTGCGACTGCCACAAATAATGCAAATTGCCTCATATCGAGTTATCCATTATTGTAAGTTATTCCTTCTCAGGCCTCAGGCGGCCATTTTGTACCAGCACTAATATTCCCGACACTATGCTCTCACAGGAATTAATGAGATCACTGAGGCGCCAGTTCCCGAATATTTAATTGTCAGGGAGCCTCGCTGTTTACAAAATTGGGGACTTGGTGTATCCCCCTTTTTGTGTGCGGCACGATTGCCTCAGAAGATGCCTGCATTGTAAACAATGGGGGGTTATTCTGCTTGTCATAGCAAATAAAAGGACCTACATGTAACATTATGCTACCTATGCCGAGATGTCTGCCATAGTGAACGACGTCCTACAAGTATCGTCCTGCTTGTGTGGCCTCCTCTTCACAGAAATCTCTGTGCTAAATTCACTGCACTCGATGCTGTGAAGAAAGAGTGGTAAGAAACAAACATGGCTGCTTTTATCCATACGCAGCGCCACATACTAGTCCCCTCCCCCCTTTAGAGACCGCATCACATACTGGTGGTCCCCCCCACCACCAATTTCAGCGCCATTTTAGACCTATAGATATAACATTTGGAAAGACCTTTAACAGGATCTGTAACGACCCGCTCTATAAATTAGGCATGCTATTTATTCCATTTGGCGAACACAGTAAAAAAAATTAAAAAAAATGCCAAAAATGTTGTTTGTCATACTGACTTGCAAAGTGAATAAAAAGCAATCAAAAAGTCATATGTCAAAAAAAATGTCATATGTTATCCTAGAATGCTCGGGTGCTATCGGGTAATATTTTCAAGTCCCTGCGGTTGCATGTTTGGGGCAGTTAGACAATCCCCGTATGTGTTGTGGCTGTTTAACAGCCGCAGTGACTCGAACATAATATCCGAGCAGTACAAGAAACTCTGACAACAACCAAGCATACATGGACGACACGTTATCCGAGCACGCTCGCTCATCACTAGTGCTGATGCATCACACACACATCGGATTACAAAACGAATTAAGCGCAATGTTATAACAAAGTGGGTAAAAAGCCAAGGGGGTGAATACTTTAGCAAGCCACTGTATGTTGTATAGATTATCTCCAAGTCACAGCAGCAGAGCTTCCTGCTCACATGCTCTCAGGCATGGCTTCTATCATTATAGCAAGAGCCATTTTCACATACTATAGTGATTACTTTTCCAGACTAAATGAGTGAGTTTTGCTAAGTAAAGGTATTTAGGAATTTTACAGTGACATATCTTTTACTTCTCTTCTGTTCCTGAAGAACCATTTTCAAAAAGAAATCTGTCACCATGAGTTTGCTACCTCATCTGAGTGCTGTATAATGTAGGGGCAGAGACCCTGATTCCAGCAATGCATCACTTAGTTTAATGGGTGCAGCAGTTGTGACACAATTAGAGTTCTGAAATGTAACATGGAGCAGAGATGAAAAAGCTAACCCCTGCCCCCACCAGACTCTGTATGTACATTGTCTATTGACCATGATCTGCTCATCACAGGAGGTGATAGAGTCGGACTAGCAGTTGCCTGGGCATCTGATCTGGCAATGATAATGTCTTAGTGATAAAACCTTCTTTGTTAGTAAACAGCACACAGCTTGATAAGTGACACATCCTTGAATTCAGTGTCTCAACCCCTAGCTCCTGCTGTCTTCAGATTACATAGCAAAAACCTGCTGACAGGTTTCCTTTAAAGACTGACTTTCCATTACTACTGATGTCTGTTGCACGAAGCACAGAGAATAAAGGACTGTAGTTTGAGGTAATGACGGTGATAAGAAAAATTTCATAGATAGATGCAGTGACTACCTGGAGACTGGGGTCAATATACTTTAACCTCGCAAGTTGTCAGTAAATAAATTGCAAATCACAAGATTGTGGTTTCTGGAGCTGAAGCCAGAAGCGCTGATTTTGGAGTATATAGCCAGGTCTGTAGTGATGTATTGCGTAGGCGGTCTGACAGCTGGGACCCCACAGTTCCTATAACAGCATGGGTATGAGGTCCTAGCAGGTATTGTGCCGATAACTTCGGCCCTGCCCGTAAATGCGGGGCTTCATCACTGCTCACGTCATTCTAGTCCAGTGATGGGACCCTTACTGATCAGTGTGATATGACATATCCAGCAGTGTAGGAGGACGGGGGCCCCCAGCATTGAGCGTCTTATTACCATGTGATGTATTAGCATCCTATATATTTATATGTAACCATTCATATCGCCACTCTCTGATGGATCGTTATCATTAATGGCATTATAATAGTCTCCTCAAGGTAACTTGTTCCTTTATTACTGGATTTGTCATTGATGTGAATAGAAAGGTCTGTGTTCATAATTGTCCTAACGGTGAAGACAGTTTTCAGAATTCAGGGAGTCGTATCAAAGACATAGAGAGGCCTCCTCCTTTACCCTCCATAACAACGAGATTCTAAAATTGAACATATAAAAGGTTAGTGAAGCCTTAGAATGAAGTTAATTCTTACCCTGGAGCGTGAGTGATGATATATTCTGGATCAGACTCTGGTCTCGTTAACACCTAAGTAAACTAAACCACTAACATGGAACATGCTCCCTTTCCTCCAGAAGGAAGAATACAGGCTCTGTAGTGCCACCTATAGGTAGCTCCCCTTTAAGGTAGTGTTCCACCATCTTAAAAAAGAAAAACCTTAAAATGTTCTTTCTAGATATCTGCCATCTGTAGGCAGCTGTTTCAGGCTTCTCTCCTCTATCCAGTGCAGAGTTGGGTGTGATGTCTTCTGACTTAGCTTTGCAGAGATCCAGCTGGTGTAGGGATACTTGGATTGTTCCTCGCAAAAGTATGCTAATTCTCCTCCAAAAGAGAGAAAATGTTGTTTCTTTAATACCATTTATAGTTACCTAACCTATAAGCGAATGCCCTACCCATTAAAGAGCCTTCAAATGTGACTACAGATATTACCCAAAGGCATCTCCCCCAGACCACCACTACCCTGCTCTATACTGATGGGGAGCAAGAACTTGTCATCAGATTTTGCTGGTATCCCTAGTCACGACCACAAGGGTAAGTCCAGCGGACCGCACAACAAACACCAACAACGGGATGGAAAAAGGGGGCGGAAGGTCCTAATAGTAGGGAACGAGGAATGAGGCACCTCCTAACTCAGCCTGTGCCTATCCCTAAGCTTCACTAACGCCCTATGCGGGTCCTCCCCCTGCCGCCGTCACAAACCTGGTCCCTAGCTGTCACCTCACTAAACCCTGGCTAGTGCACTGGCTGGCAAGGATGTTGGCCTCACCAGAGAAGATGGTACAAACACGGGATAGTGACAAGCACGAGACCGACATGGTAAATAATAGAGCAACTTAGCTCCAGGCTCCGCTGCCAAGCTCCACACCGCAGAGGATGCGGAAACAGGACACCAAACTTCACAAAAGTAGCAGATTCAGCGCTGACACCAGGGAGCTGCAACTCCAAGGCTGGCATACATAGGAAACTCTATTACCAACAGTCAGCTGATGCGTCATATGACTATTTAAAGGATGGTGGGAGTGGTCACCACCCACATCAGCTGACCAGCAACACAGCAGCTGCCAGCAAGGAAAACCGACATTAACCCTTGTTGCCACGAAAGCAAAAAAAAACCGTTTAAATTAAAGCAGAGCCAGAGCTGTCACGAATCCAAAATGGATTTTTACACTAGTCATGTTTCAAGGCTATTTGAAGGGGTTGATTGGTGGGAGTCGGACTACTGAGCTCAGCACTGATTGGCAGAACGGGGCCCGCCTATCCCCAATAGAATGGAGCAGCAATGCTCATGCTCAACCGCTACTCCATCTGTTGTCCATGGAGCTGCTGAGCAGTGCATTTTTTTTTTGTTACTGCAGCCCCATGGAGAATGGATCATAGAGCTCCATAGAGAAGGCATCTGGTACTAGTTGTAAGCGGAAAAAGATCCAGCTTCAAAGGAGTAAAATCCAAATATTTTATTCGATTTCAATTAAAAACACACGTCACGACTATTTGCACCCAGCCGGTATTACCGGAGGAAGATTGCCTGATTGCGCGTTTCGAACAGCGAAGTGTTCTTAGACTCAGTATGACCTCCACCTGCAACCAGTCAAGTTTTTAGACAAGTGAAACAGGTGCCAGTTAAAGAAAAAGAGGAAAAACGAAATGATATACATGTAAATGAAAACAAAAATTAATACAAAAACAATGAATAATGCAAACGTATTATTCATTGAAACGCGTTCAGGTCTTTTTTCGCTTGCAGGTGTCTCCCTCATCGTCTGTCAGAGGCGTGATCCGTGCTTCATCAGGACTGCATAAGGGTGAGCTGAACAAACCCTTCCTTCTATATCTGGTAAAAGTGCCAAGCTCTGCCGATCAGTGTGGGTCCCCCAGCGATCAGTGAGCTATCACCTATCGTGACCACTTGTTTTCACCCGACAACCGCTCTAATTTCTCAGATATTAATAGTAGCTACCTACATTTGCATCTATTTTCTTCCTTCTGTAGAAGAGCTAATTTGCAAATCTTGTGTCAAAATTTTCTGCGACACCACAAGACCTTTCTATCATTTGGAGTCCAAACCCAAGATTAGCATCGTGCCATTTGTGCTCTGCTTTCCTCCCCATTCTTCTTCCACTTTGAACTTTCCTAACAAGTGTCCCCTCAGAACTTGGTGTTTTCTAAGGCACAGCTCGAAAGTCACCAAGTATGTCACGTTGTCAAGCAACATTTGACAGAGCGAGTGGGAGTAAAAGACCGGATAAGAGCGGCACCGGGGCAGGTACTCCGCATGGTAATTATTGCTGTCAAGACCTGATGATTGTTTATTGTGAGGAAGAGGAATAAACATAGATACTAAATGCAATCAGCCTCCCTTTCATGTGATATGTTAAGCAGATTTATTTATTGTACTTTACAACTGGCATTAGTGACAGCTGACGAGATGGATAAATTCAGAATACTTGGCATTAAAAATTACATTCTAAAATGCGATCTAACATTTCAATAGGACAAATCAAATCTCACGAGTTACTTGATGCAGAGGATCAATCTGTATCCGTATGCTAGTGTTCCTGCACTTTATATAGATGTATCAAGAGAACAATCTAATTCCTTACATTCTCATTTGATATAATATATATTGTTATTATGAGGGGAGGAATCGGCTGCTGACTGTCCCCCAATCTGCTGCTCTTTGTCCCCCAATTCTGTACTAATGTCTGCCATCCTGGTATACATGGCCCCCCATCCTTATATACATAGCCCCCTCATCCCCATCCTGCTATACATGGTCCTTCATACCCATCCTGGTATACATGGCCACCATCCCCATCCATGTATACATGGTCACCATCCCCATCCTTATATATGTGGCCACCATGTCCATCCTGGTATACAGGGCCTTAATCTCCATCCTGGTATACATGGCCCCGTCATGTGTACACATAAAAAACATAACAAAAATTATGATTCTACTTACCTTCCCTCTGCTCCCTTGCAGTGCGGTGTCTTGTGCTGATGCCAGCAGCTGATTTCTGCATGTAACAGCGCATGACGTCAATGCCATGCCCTCCCGCACGCCGAGGTCAGCTGCCAGAATATTCTTTGCTCCCCACCCCCGGGGCTATGGGTGTGAGGAACAGTGACTATTCATCTTCTTTAATAGCGGGCACACTGTTAGCCACAGCCGTCGGCTTCCTGCAGCGGCTGGGCAATCACATGTGCTTACTATTAAAGAGAATGAATATTCACTGCTCTCCACTCCCATAGGTGTGGGAAGCAGTGAATATTCTCTTTAATAGCAGGCACACGTGATTGCCCATCCGCTGCAGAAGCAATCAGTGTGTCTGCTATTAAAGAAGATGAATATTCACTACTCTCCACTCCTATAGTCCGTCCCACCTCTAGGTGCCGGCTTCAGTTCATCGAGGTGGGAGCGACTATGGTCATGGGGAGCATGAATATTCATTCTCTTTAATAGCTTACACACGTGATAACCCAGCCGCTGCAGGAAGTCGGCGACTGCAGCTACAAGTATGCGTGATATTAAAGAAAATATTCACTGCTACACATGCCCAGAGTCCCTCCCATCTCTCGGTACAGGCCTCAGTGCATAGAGGTGGAAGGATCTATGGTTGTGGGAGCAGTAAATATTCCTTTTTTTTTTTTTTTGTTAACAGTGGGCACACGTTTCAGCTGCAGCAGCCGGGTCCTGTCGCCTGTAACCCGCTCCGCCACTGCTGTGTCGTCGTCCCCCCCATCCACAGCCACACTATACAGTACATCTGGACTGTAACTCACCCCCCACACACTTTCCTCCAAAATTTTGGAAGAAAAAAGTTTCTTATAGTCCAAAAAATACAGGAAAAAAAGGCAAATTTGACATAATTTCATGCAAAACCTCAAACATGGGCTGAACAAAATTATCATCCTCAAATTTGGTTGCTCAACCTTTGGAATAAATAACTGCAATCACTTCCTATAACCATCAACATGTTTCTTACACCCTCTCAACTGGAATTTTGTATAACTCTTCTTTTGTAAACTTCCGTTACTGATCTATTTGTTTGCTCTTCCGATGGGGGACGTCCATTGGCTACTTATTGACTGCAGCAGTCATGTGCCATCCAAGCTGTAAGAGAAAGCCTTATTGCTCTTTTCTGCCTCTTCGTACATGGCAGAGCATGACTGCTACAGCCATTGGCTGCAGGGTCGCTTGACATTCGCCAATTATTATTCATTGCCTGTAACACTCACACGCCGTCCAAGTTCAAAGAGGTGCAAAAAAAAACCATAGCCGGGGGGGGACTTGTCAGCGCTATCCGTACTCACTGCGCTGGCAACTGCTTCATCCCTGGTGTATTTCTCACCCGATTCGGAGTTTAAAGAATTGGAGTCAGAGTCCAGAACAACGTCAAACAGTTCAGCTTTATATACATCTTCCACAACTCCACTTCACTACTTCTGCTACACCAGAATGGACCACAAAGTAACTGCGGGATGCGGAGCCCGGCACTTTGATCTTTCCCTGGAGTCATCTTCAATCCAGTCACGGAAATACACATCTACTAGGTCATCCACCCCCTTCTGGTTATCCTGCCTATGTACTCGCTGGTGGCCAACTCGACTACTGCTTCAGCACGCACACTTCTGCTGAATGCTCCCATAGTGGCTCTTCCACTGGCACTACTACTTCATCAGCCCACAGACTCTGGCTGACGGTCCCACGGTGATTCCTTCACCGGCTTCACTACTGCTGGACCTTTTCTCACTTAACTCTTCGTGTCAGCTATACACAGCTCAGGACCAAGGACATCCGAGCAGCAACAGGGTCCACCCCCGACTGACTCTATCTAGGAAGTCCCTCACACTAGTTCCCGGCTGACACTTCTCTAATTAACCCCTTAGTGTCCTACAAGTCTCTATGCTGAATGTGCTC
This sequence comes from Oophaga sylvatica, assembly GCA_033576555.1. Taxonomy (NCBI): domain Eukaryota; kingdom Metazoa; phylum Chordata; class Amphibia; order Anura; family Dendrobatidae; genus Oophaga; species Oophaga sylvatica. The sequence goes on from JARQOD010000004.1 coordinate 28,594,763, forward strand.
AGTGCCCCCACTTAGTGTCCTACCTCTGTGCTTCTCTAAACATCTAGCAACTTTCTAACTGGTTCCACTAATATACCCCCATCTAGTGGCCCTTTGCAGATCTACATTTAACCAGTTTATGAATACTATACTACAAGTGCCCTACTCTAATGTTCCCAAAGGATGCACTCACTACCTTACCTAAATCTATGTGACATACAATACAGAAGACACTTTAATACATCACTATAAAATACACAACAATTATATACAGATACATATACATAACAGCAAAGACATTTAAAGGGCTAGCCCTGACCCTCCTTACACAAAATGGCAACAAAGGCTCCTCTTCCATCTTGGACGGCACGTGACTGCCAGCGCCTGTTGGTAATCATGTGACATCTACTGTCGGAAGAGTAACAAAGAGGCCATCAGGGGGCTTGCAGCAGTACTGCGGAATTGTACCCATAGGTTAAGTCTTATTTCATGGCTAAATGAGAAGATTGGGAGTTATATTAGGGGATATTCTTCACCATCTGGAATATCTCCAGCTTTGTCTGTGCCCTACTTTGCTCTTGAGGCTTCCTTTATATAACCGCTCCTGTGCGCCCTGTTGGTATTTATGGCTTCCGCTATATGTTTTATGTTTCTGATCTCCTCAAAGAAATAATCTGACATTTTTAGTGTCGACCAAGATGCCCCATATTTGTCAGCGTGAGCTCGGATACTCTGTGACAGGCATCATGTTTGTGTCTGGAGCTGGTAATTAAATGTACATTTATTCTTAACTGGGGCCCGAAAATCTTCCGCACACTTATGTAATCTTCCCCGATTTCCATGTTCTTGTCATTTCCAGTAGAGCAGACTGCTTTAAAATAAATAAATCTCAGTCAGTGTAAATGGATGAGATAGCCTATAGCCTGCTGCCTCGGAGAGACTTGATAACTGGAAGGCATTCTCTGCATGCTGCGCTTCAATATCCTCGGCTGATTTGTGCAGCCATTATTACTATCTGTATTCTCATATAACATTTCCTATGCTCTCCACAGTCTGGAATAACTCACACACATCACCCCGGCGATGTTAGACAGCGTCATGCTCCTACCCTCTGCAATAAAGGAAGATAAAGTGCAGAAACGGATCATCATCCAGTATCATAACATTAATATCAGGTGTACAGCCTTGTCATACGGGACTTGCTTGAAAATGTTGAATTCCTGAAAGAAATATTCCAAGACCTCTTTGCTCATCCTTTCCATTCCCCACTGGCTCCAGAGTTGCCGCTGCGATGCTTCCTGCCGGACTCACTCCCTGCAGCGATGATACGCTGTCTATGTGCACATGACCGCTGCAGCCAATCTCTCAGGTTATGTCTGCATGTACCGGAAGGTAATCAGATTGGTGAGTGTTGGTCACCTGTTTTTTATCCATTTTCTACTTGTGGCCCATTTTGTTATAATGCTAGAAGACAAGAAGTTGACCCATGAAACCATTTATCTGGTAATAAATGTATGATCGCTGGGTGACCCTTACTAATAACCAGAATGGGGGTCAGATATCCCGTAGGTTCTACGGTCACACATTTGCACTACTGCTCCATCAGCGATAGCATAGTACAGCGCTTGGCTATCTTCATTGGTCCGTCCCATAGACTTTGGGAGGAGTGTTGGTCACAGATGTGCACCATCATCCCTTGTGATCGGTGGGGTTCACAGTCTAAACCCCCAGAAATTCTGTTTTTTTTTTTTTTTTTTACCTGGGCCATTATTTTTTATGGGTTTCTCTTCTTCTAGGTGGCTCAGTTTCTGTGCACTAGGGAAATTACAACTATCTTTGCCCACCAGTTCTGCTGACTTGAGGTTCTCCTCTACGTTAGTGGCTGCTCATAAAGAAGTGTAAGGTACATCCACACTGGCCGATTGCCATGAACCGTTCCGAGGGACGCTTGTGTCCTGAGTGTAGACAGGCTGCCGATCAGAACGAGAAAAACAAGTGTTCGTTGGGTGAAACGATCATTCGAGGCCGCACATCATCCTGTGTAAACAGCACGTGTTGGCGAGAAAAATGCAGGACAATGCACCCAGAACGATCTGTTGCTGATTTGTCTGTATTTTTTTTTTTTTTTAAACTTTCCACTTCGGAAAATTGCATGAAGCCATCCATGACTGTAAAGTGGCGCATGGCATCTTCGCCAGGTGTCTACGGTGAGAAAATATTTCAGTATGGGGAGATAACGATCGCCCGGCCCGCCTTGCCCGCCGCTGGTGTGTATCCGTGTGGCGGAGCAGGGTTGTTTTGTTGCTTGGCAGATGAAAACAGACTCGTGAAGGTTCTTTATGTGCCGCCTTCTTGAAGGAGAGAATGAAGTGCTGGAGACCTTCGCGTTGGATTTACTGTCTGAGGCAGATGCCAGATTTTCCCCATAAATCCTGTGTATTTGAAAAGCTGCCGTGGTCGGATTGGTCAGAAATCATGTCCCACTGGACCCGTCCCAGAAAGAAATGTTCAGCGCTGCCATACAAGTATTTTATGGCCAGCCTAATGTGAAGCACTTGGCAGAAAAACAAGGGTTAATTTTGTTATAAGGATTTGTCCTCCTAGGACCAGAACTTCTCTGACAACTTTGTAGCAGCAGTCTTATCTGCCAGTGTCACAGCGGGCATCTGGAGCGGTAGCTGGTGTGCAGAGCACCGGTGCCCGAGGCTGCGCCTGCCTTTATATTTAGTGCAGAGTTCTTCCCTGCGGTTTACTGCAATGTTCTAGCAGCCAGGTGCAGCGTCCTGCGGAGGCTTACGGGGCTCTTACCCACCAAGCAGGAGCTAATCTAGGGTGAAATATAGAAGTGAGAGTGTTAGATGTATAAAAAGGCTTCTTACTGTGCGATATATGGGATTTTATTATATTTTTATGCTTACATTACAGTCGCCACGTGACAGGTAAGCCTACCACCCACGTATTACATAATGAGAGTGAGTCGGATGGCAACCTTTAAGTTGTCACAGTACACCCAGGCAAGTTTGGATTTTGTGGTAATTTTAAGCGGCTGTTGGGCTCACCTGGTGAGGTGGATCCACAGAGCCGCAGGTCATGGTGGTCACTTGGACCCCGGGCATCGGCACAGCTGGACTCAGATAACTGGCAATGTGAACGGCAGACAGTCTGGTACTCTGGAAGCCACAAAAGTAGGCAGACAGCACGTACCAGCAAGGGTGACACTATTGGTCATCCTTCCCGATGCACTCGTTTGCCACCCATTTTCTCCTCAGCTCAGATCAGCATTTTGTTCCTCCTGCTACCAATATGAGGGGGATTTTAAAGGGAATCTGTCTGCAGATTTTTGCAGTGTAATCTGAAGACAGCGGGAGATAGTGGCTGAACTACAGATTTCAACAATATATCACTTTTTTGGCTGTGTGCTGTTTCAATAGAATGAAGGTTTTATCACCAGGGAGTATCACCGCCTGGACTACAGCTCCTGTGAGCCCTGGTCCCATCATGCCCCCTCCTCTGTCTATTGACAGTAAGCTGCTTATCATTGTACACAGAAAACTGTGGTGAACGCAGAGTTCATTTTGAGTTCTTTTACATCTAAAAACTGTGTATCACATCTTCTGCACCCAGTATAGTAAGTGATACATCACAGGAGTCTAATTTCTTACATTATGCTGCTTTCAGATGGCTCCAGTCCAGTTTTTGGATGTAAAGTCCGCATGTGGCACATACCTCAAATGACACATTTTATTTTCTGCGCTTGTGTGTCATTTCTAAGCTTCCATGGATTTTCTTAGTTTACATGCCAGCTTTCCACTTTTAGTATTGGCCATGTTGTAAACTGTAAGACAGATTAGGATTAGAGTTATATAGATGAGGGCTGCTCAGTAAAATCCGTCGGTTTTACCGTGTTTGGAAAGGTACCCGACTGTTCTCTGACAAGCGGCAATGAATTAATATCTGTTGTGTGCTGTAAGTGCGAGTCTCCTACGGCTCTGTGATTGGCAAGGTCTTAAACGAGATCAGACGCACCATAAATAATATGTTTTGCTGTGTAACAAGCGGAATCTGCATTCATTTCTCGATGTCGTTGCAGCTAATAAGTAGTATGTGAGGCTGTCTCGCATTTGCACATTTACCGTACGCATTATGTCATTGCTTCTTACAGAGGACCTGTCACTTGCTCAAAATAACGGAGTTAAATACCTTGAAAAAAAATAACTGCGCTCCCCTGATTCTGCCACTGTTTTAAATTTTGTGCTGCGTTGCTCCATTGCTGAGATATTCACAATTGTTGTTTTTAGAGCGCTTTATGTGAAATCTCTGCTTGCAGTTCAACTCTGCATTTATTTGCAGTCTTCTCTGGGGATCGTGCGCTTTCACCATTCCCTCCAAAAACATTGACAATCACAATTCTTCATCCTTTGAGACTAATAGGCTGCTAGATCAGATGCCAAGCTGTGATTGGCAGCATCTGGGAGTGAGGGATGACGGCGCACACCCCCAGAGAAGACTCTGTGGAGAAGACTCTGTGAAGAACCCTGGATGAATTGCAACCAGAGATTTCACATATTGTGCACCAAAAGCAATAAATGTAAATATTTCAGTAATGGACTGATGCAGCGCAAAATTGATAACAGCAGCAGGATCTGTACAGTTCAGGCATTTTTACAAGGTATTTTACTTCTTTTTGAATGTGTCAGGTCCCCTGTAATTCTGTGCTACAGTTTTGTAAAATTTCTTTAATCTTGATCCCAATGGTTCTGCAGCCATACAAAAAAAAAACAAAAAAAAAGACCTCCTGTGCTTCACGAGTTCTCTAGGATTTTGCAAATATATTCACAAAGCGCAGAATGTTCTACATCAACATTACTGAATCAGTATTTTTATAATTTCTTAGGAAAGCTGTTTGGATGCTATAGCCAAAACGAGCCGAGGGGGGCGCTAGTGTACTTCTTTGATGATGTTGGTTAGTAGTACCATGGCCTTTTTGGCCCTACTGACCCTTTCCGGACACCTTTCTAAAGCTGAATGCACTTAGGTTTTGGGCACAGGTGATGGAGTGTTTCTAGATCTAATACTTTTCGGTTCTTTGATATGACCGTACACATCATGAATCAGGACGGGGCGGTTTGGTGGCACACTGTTGATGTTGCCGATAATGGAGGCCGGTGTCTTGTCCTTGACACGAGCAGCTGAATCATATAATTTACAGAAAGACAAACAGGCGGACGCCTCCATTCGTTGTTTGTCATCGTAGCAGTTGTTCTCCATGGGCGTCCTCCGCTAATCCCTCTCCTGGCAGATAAATCTGCGGCAGATTGGACAGACGGGGGGTAACCTCCGCGGCTTTAGAGTAACATTGTCATCACTGGAAGGACGTGTGTTTTATCTGGGAATTAACGCTGCTCCTATCGAAATAACATAACACCCAGGGAGCCGCCGGTTTATGGAAATACCTGGTTCTGTGGTCACACTAGGTGCAAACAGCGGCGTAATAACCCAAAAGGCAGAAAATAATATCCACTACATAAACTGACACATTTTGCGGAAAAAAAAGCGTTTTCTTTCCTGGTAAAGTGTTAAAAGGGTCCCATACTGTTCTGGTAAATCCGTTGTCAGATTGATCATTTGGGTGTAGAATTGTCGACCTGATCCTGGTTATTTGAGGAGGTCAATAATTGACGACAAAGTGCAGCCATATTGATTTGTGACCTGTAAGGCGAATCTGTCCCCAGACTTCACCTTACAAGATTCATGTATAATCACATTTGAAACCTTTCCAGCCTGATACTAAACAAGCATTTTGTGTCCTGATGAAGGGCTGGTCCGAAGAATAAAGTGATGTTTCTTTTTATAGTACACAATGAATGCCATAAAGCTAAACAAAAAGAAGTCATATGTTACAAAATTGCTGTTTGTTTTTCCTCCATCCTCATCCACGTTATTTTTATTTACTTATTTTTCCACCCATTGTATGTACCCTAAGATCACACCATTAAAAACAAAACAAACTGGTCCATCAATTAAAAAAAGTCCTCATAAAGCTTCTTCAGTAGAAAAAAAAAGGATAGCTTTCAGAAGGTGAGAAAGTGGTGGTTTCAAACTAGAAAAATTGCCTTATCATTATCCTTAGGTTTTGCTACCTCATCTGAGAGCAGCAAGATGAGACCCCGATTCCAGCGCTGTGTCACTTGGCTACTTGCTGACATTTTGTTAAAATCATTGCTGCAGATCTAGCAGTTCTCTAAATGCTGAGCCCTGTATAACCCCGCCCACACCACTGATTGGCAGTTTTCTGTGTACACTGTGCATAGGCAGAAAGCTGCTAATCGGTGAGGTTATACAGAACCTATGAATATACTTGACTACCTGGCAGCAGGTTTACTAATCCTTTAGTGATAAGCTTCTGTGGTTTTATCAAAACTGCATCAAGCAGCCCAATAAGTGACACATCGCTGGAATCACTCTCTCTTTCTCTACGTTATGTTGCTCCCAGAGGTGGCAAAAACCTGGTGATCGCTTGCCGTCAAAGGCTTGTCTATACGATAAGTAAATAAAAGAAAGTCAACAGCCAAAGTTAAGCAGTATGACGTTTTCCTGGAAAGATTATTTTTTAGCATTTTTCCAGGACGTATTTTATGTTGACAATGCAGATTGTTACTTTTGAATTTCTCAGGAACAATTGTTGGCTACGGCCGACAGCCGGGTAATGTCTGACGAGAAGGTGCTCGGAGGGTGAACCAGTCTCCCAACCTGAACTCGACAGCCTTATAGGCTTATGTGAGGCTATCCACATACTGGTCCATGCTCGGGCTGCGACACCTGGAGGGGTGTGTGACACTTTGCACTCGCACATTTTGATTTTCTGTAATATTTCTTTTTCTTTTTTTTTGTTGTGTCTATGATCTGCGGGTCCAGTCTGACATGTTGGCCATTCGGCTGAACCGTACATTGTACGATTGGTTTGACACCTTGGGACAGATTTTCTGTTGAGAATCTGTTGACGGTAACTGTGCCAATTTTTTTTTCTGTATTTTTTAGAGCAATTTTAAGCAAGAAGGTTCACTCAAAAAAAAAAATAGTGGAATAGTCTTACATACAGGGAAAGGTACGGTTTACAATACACCAAACTGCATCCAAATTTCGGCGCAGAAAAATGGTTTAAAAAGAAGTGGTGTCATGGTGGAGAAAAGTGTCTAGAGATGCCAGTTATCCAGTCTCTTTGGTAAATTTGGTGAATGTTCAGACTGTGTATCCTAAATTCCCGTAGTCTCTATATTGCTCTGCATTACTAGTCTGCCCTGTCGTGTATGGCCAGAGGTTTTGCTTCTGATACCGTGGTTGGACTCTAAATGGATGTCACATCAGATTTCACTTTTTACCATCATGGAAAAATGAAATAGGCACAGTGATAGTGGGGTCTGGTGCGGTTTCCCTGCAGCAAATCCACTCCTTGTGAACGAGGCCTAAGGGTATAGTGACGCTGGCGTAACATGTAAGCCCCTTGAAGAGGACCTCTGCGGGTCGATCCGGTTCCCTTTAAATCTGCTGATGTGTCTTGTTTGTGACATCTCTTGTGAATGTCAATTACCGCCCTTGTTGTTTTTGGAGCATCCACCGAGGGTTATTACTGGCATTTTCTATTTTTTAATCACAAAACTGACGCTTGATTGAGTCTGGTTTAATAAGCTGTGGAGGAGGAGATGCACAATAAGCTCTTCTCACTTCTCTATTTGTGATGTGCCCAGACTGTGGACCTCTCGGACCGCAGACCCCCTTATACTGTTATTCATCCAGTGTGTGTATGTTAGTGCAGATCGGTATTCTGGTTTGTTGCTTTATTTTGGAAAAATAAAAATTTCTTCCTTTGCTGAAAAATACAGTCTGTCCTTGGTTTCCCCATAACATACCTAGGCTTACTGTATGCAGAATATCCATGGTTACCCTATAGTAACAGAACGCTCTTTTTTTCTACTCTGCAATGCAAAAAGACTTGGCGACCCGTATAGCAAATGTCACTAAGCTTTTTCAAAGCCACATTTACATGTAGTGGAAAAAAACTGCATAAATATCGGAGCAATATTTTCACCATTGTGATTCTGTAAAAGTTGCTTGCAAAATCGTCATAAAACGGGGCGGATTTTGCATTAGAATTGCTGCAGATTCATTTTACCTTCGATTTTTGCCCATATATCTGGACTTGCCCTTGAAGTCCCCTGTGATAAAATTAGCATAGTTTAACATTTGGGCTTTTTAAAGCAATGGATTTAAGCAATTTGGACAAATAATTGAGAAAATAAATGAGCTTTTAAGGTCTGATGCACTTATCACATTAGGCTTTTTGCACAAAATTTGAAGAAAGCCTGGCCTTGCTACCCTCGTCCCTTCTTAATGCACATACCAGTTTATGCCCAGGAATATTTTTTTATCCTTATGCCATGTAACATGGTTTTCTAGCCGGTGATTCCCCTTCATCAGCATTCTGCCAGCACTATAGGGACTGCACCTTTCCTTCCCTCTCTTCCTGCCATGCATTGTTCCTGCCTTTGTCCAGTGACTGCCTGCCCTGACCTGAGTGCTTACCTCTTTTACCTGTATGCAGTCTGCCAGGCAGGAGACCAGGAGCAGACAGAGAAAAACCTGTCCCCTATTGCCTATAATTTAGAGACAGATTGCGCTTGACAACAGGCAGTGGACAGAAAACAGACACCAAACTTTCTGTGATTTGTGAGGGTAAGATAACATAATTTTTAATTAAAAGGGAATTTGTACATTTCATGTTTATGAAATCATCTGTGAAATGAGATCATATCTGAAATTAGTGCCCATTTGAGCTCATGAGATATTTACTTACAAGGAGCCTAAATGGTGACACAGGAAGCTGGAAGTCCCTTACTGTCCCCTAGTATAAATCGGCACACAGAGGAGCAGTCCGTAACCCATGTAGATTGTGTCCTGAACTCATAAGCATTCGTCTTGAGTGCAGAACATGGATCTAGTAATATTACTGCTTCACTTACTGCTCGATTCTTATTGAATTGGTCAGAATGAAGTAATTTATCCCACAACATCAATGATTTGATGCAACCCAGGTTAATTCATTTAACTAATTAGTGACTAAACCTTGAGCGGTGGGACATCACGAAGAGGATGAGTCATTGGTAGGAACGCGTTCAGTCCTATTCACCATTGATTCACTAGGATAAAGCTGCCGATACGATCAGTCCGGTTACTGGAAACCATATTGGCCACAAAATCAATTGAAGCCGGAAACTGAAACTGTGTGTAATCAGCGCCAGTCCAGGATCGATGACTCCTATAATCAGGATGATTCAGAAAATGTGATTGAAGTAAAGTACTCCCCGAGTCTAATTTGGCTGTAACTGACTCTCTAGCTTTACCTCAGGACCTAAAACCAGTCATCTCTACCCAAACCAGGAGGAGGGTGTACCTTAGATTACCTACAAACCCTTTAAAACCTGTCTATTCTTTCACACTAAACTTGTAGAAAAGTACCATATATGTTTTTTCTTTATTTCTTTCCCACACATACCCAGCAAGCTAAACCTTCTATTTGTGCACATAGCTGTCTAGTATGTCCCAAGTTGCCATTCACTCTTTTTGACTGGTTGTTTCCTATTCATTAGTATTCTATCAGCACTATAGGAGCAGGAACTCCATTTCCCTCGCTTTCCAGCAGGTATTGCCAATGCAGTTGTCAAATGCTTTCCTTCATCAGCATTCTACCAGTATTCTAGGAGCTGGAACTGCATTTTCTTTCTTATTTAACATGAATTGCCCCTATTGTCCAATGGCCTGCTAGCATTGAACTGAAAGCCCTCCCCTTTGTTAGGTATTTGTGCAGTTTGGCAGACAGGAGAGCAGGAGCAGAGAGATGAAAACCTGCCCCAACATCTTGTAATGTCTTGGTGTCACTGCTGCTAGATACTGATTACTCTTGACAACAGCCAGTGGAAGGTAGTTTAGACAGATGGGAGACATCTGGGTGCTGACACTCTGGAGTCATTTCTTTGTGGTAAAACAGAAGCATTTTTATTACATGGTGATTTGCTGATTGTCTGTTTTTTTTTTCACACTATCTACCACATGAGATCAAGTCGTCTGAAGGTATAGGGACCATTTACAGCCCAGCTCTACTGAACTGACTGCATTCTAGGGGGCCGGTTAATTAAGACTGACATTGTACATGCCAGTCTTAATGAAGGAGTGTGTAGGAGTAGCATGCGACTAATTTATTAAGAGGCATTTGCCACTTAACCAATTTGATGCATCTAACAAGTGCTGTATGCCACCGCCAGAGATCAGTCAAGTACTGGAGTACATTTCTGGCAAAATTGACACCACCAAAGTGGTGTAATTTTTCATGAATTAGACTAGTGGGCATAGCCAATCCCTGTCTTACCAGTGCTCTACCCATTTTATTCAGACTGGCTAGGACTGATATATAAATGTTAAAAATCTCATAAGTTACTTAAAAATGTTACGACTTTGTAAGACATTTTGCGCTACACGTCCACCGGCCCTCTCACAGTCCACCAGCCCTCTCACAGTCCACCAGCCCTCTCACGTCCCACCACCAGCCCTCTCACGGTCCACCAGCCCTCGCACGGTCCACCAGCCCTCGCACGGTCCACCAGCCCTCTCGCGGTCCCCAGCCAGCCCTCGCACGTTCCACCAGGCCCCGCAGGTTCCACCAGGCCCCGCAGGTTCCACTAGCCCTCTCGCGGTCCACCAGCCCTCGCACGTTCCACCAGGCCCCGCAGGTTCCACCAGGCCCCGCAGGTTCCACCAGCCCCCGCACGGTCCTCCAGCCCCCGCAGGTTCCACCAGCCCCCGCAGGTTCCACCAGCCCCCGCACGGTCCTCCAGCCCCCGCACGGTCCTCCAGCCCCCGCACGGTCCACCAGCCCTCGCACGGTCCACCAGCCCTCGCACGGTCCACCAGCCCTCGCACGGTCCACCAGCCCTCGCACGGTCCACCAGCCCTCTAGCACGGTCCACCAGCCCTCTCGCACGTTCCACCAGGCCCCGCAGGTTCCACCAGCCCCCGCACGGTCCTCCAGCCCCCGCACGGTCCTCCAGCCCCCGCACGGTCCTCCAGCCCCCGCACGGTCCACCAGACGACACAGGACCTTCCATCTGATGCAAATAAAGACTTCCTCCCCAGGGCCTGATGGAAGTCCCTCATCGTAGAGGAGCACACCTCGTGTAACGCCGGCCGACTAGTTTACTACATCTTTATTCTACATTATGTGCAGTACAGATGCATTTGTAGGAAATTCTTCTCTCCAGACCTCAGTCATCTGTTCTTCCACAACTAATTGCTACTTTAATCGCCTCTCGTCTCCTCCTGCGTTGTAATCATGAAATCTAATTTGTGCGCTTTCTCACTCTTATTTCGCTTACCTGCTGTTTGTTGAAATAGAAAAAGGTGGGGGGAAGCAAACAACCACGTCAGACAATGCCGGTGCCCCAGGTATTCTCTGTTGATTTTGATTCCTTTTCCACTTTATTTGGCACAATATACCGTTGTGAGTAAGGGATGGATTTGGGAGTGTTTGCTTCTGCACAGAGGTTTATTTGTGTAGGGACGTATCCTCACAAAGGAAAAATATCTCTGTAAAGTAAAACTTCCATCAGCCGCTCGGGTAATGGTAATAATGGTCATTTTGGTTGTTACCGAGGCTCCCTGGCGTAGAACCAGCAATATGTTGCTTTACTTTTTGTGATGATCCCATTATTCGGGATGGGGTCCAGTTTAGATACTATATTGAATGGATTCTCAGTCGCAATTAGTGTTGAGCAAAAAGATTCACAGGACAATGGTACAGTGGCCACGTTAATAGTCCCTGGCTGCCTGATCTGAGCCCTGTGCACCTCATACCTGCCGGAATCCCCGGTGCCTCTTGTGTTGGTGGCTTGGGGCGGCGTCATGCGTTCGTCACACCAGGTCTATAGGCGCCAGGGATCTCGTAAACTAAGAGGAGGTTTGCAAGGCTTGGAATCGGTAGCCATGGCATGCTGATGTTACTTCGGGACGAGGGTCTTACTAAATGTTTTGATTGGTTTTACGCTTCCATGACATACAGAACTTTCTTTGGATCACAGTACCTAGCCCAACCGCAGCGTCTCATGACGTAACTGCCTCGTAGGCATATGTGAAGCAGTTAGCTCAAGTCCAGAGTCCTGGCTGTCGACATGGATATTACAATCCGAACACATGAAATTGACGTTGTGCCTAATGAAGGGCTTGAGGGTTTGGTATATGGCAGAAGTCCTGCATCATCCCTTCAGGAGCGTTGGGATACAGTACTCTATGATGTGCCTCTTTTTCTGGAGTGTCCCTTTAAATACCACTGTATCTGCGTAATGCCCAAAATGCTATTTAAAATTAAATTGTATATGTACAATCCTTGTGTAGTAATGTGTTTCTGGCTGAAAACAGCTGATCCCACCATATGGTGATTTTTTACTTGCACTGCACTTCTTCCTGCTGTACATGAATCAAGTCGCCAAATAATCGTGTATTCCGGATGTCTCATTAGGAAATTAAACCAACTTTGAAACACCATTGGCTTCGTCAGATTTGGAGCTGTGATCCTTAAGAGAAAGGACATTTGATTTTCAAAAGAAGAGTCTGAGGCCAGGGCAAGATGATCTTCAAGATTCCTGTGAATGAACAGCTATCTTTTAAGAAAAGTGTCGCCATCCCGTACAAATTAAAACAACCTTTGCTGCACATGCCGGCCAATATTTCCAGGAACTGCCCTGATTCTCTCGCCCTGTTACATGCCATTCACTCCTTAGTTGCCAGTTTCTCTTTGTCTACATTCTTACAGCACTATAGGAGCTGAAACTTTCCTTTACTTTCCAGCACATATTACACCTGCCACTTTCCAATCATTTTCCTGTCCTAAACTGAATGTATGCCCCCCAGCAGTTATACCTGTATGCAGTTTGACATACAGGCAATGAGGAAGAAAGACTCAACGTGACTTCCTGAAATTCATCTTGGCATCTCTGGCACTAGAGATGGATTACACTTGACAACAGGCAGTGAACAGCAATTTAGACAGAAGGGAGACACAGAGTGGCCGGTATGTTTTAGAGACTTCTTTAATTGAATTGCCAATTTCCTTTTGGGTAAAATAAAGGGTTAATCCCCCACCATCCCAAAAAAGTTATCCCCTATCCATTAGGGCACTGCAGCCCCGTCCTGAATGTAGGTGTGCATGCTCAGACTCCATTCATTGTCTTTGGGGCTGCTGAGTATTGGTTACTTTTGTCAGTCCCATAGACAATAAAGTGGAGACTGAGCACGTGCACCTCCAGTCAGTGCATGGCTACAGAGGCCTGTTCTTGGGGTTTTAGATCTCTGGATCGACGGCGGTTTCAGCAGTCGGACCCCCAGCGATCAGCAAGTTCTGCCAATCCTGTCGATGGGGGACATTTTGATTTTTCTTGGGAATAGCCATTTAAAAAATGTTGTTAGTCATTTCATTGGCCACCAGATGAGCAGTGACCATCTGTACATTTTTCCTTACCAAAAAGCTTTATGGTTGTCACATAGGTGGTATTTTTTTTAGCACACGAACCTGTGAAACTAAAAGCACACTTTCTTTTTACCTACATTACCTTTGAATAAGTGGTGTCCACGTGGTGAGTAAATCACAAAAAGTGTGTAATTTTGGTGCACAATGCTATATGTATGGGCTCCTAATGCCAATTTTATATTGGCAAAGTAAGAAGAATCTGAAAATGATTCTCTTGTAAATGTAAACCTATTAAAGATGAAGTTCTCTATTTGAAGTTTTTTCTTTATTTTTTTTTTCCACCCCAAAGTTTGGGTTAAACGTTTATTCCCCTGTTGCTTTGCATTTCTCTTCTTTTATTTTTAATATTTCATGAGCTACAAATATTGTAAATGAAAAAATGACAGCTAAAAGTAATTATGCGGGTCCGTCTTCACTGGCTTTTTAGATAAGACTCTGAAGGACGATATACCTCTGGCAGGATTCACATTCTTCGCTTTATTACTTCTACTCTAATTGAAATGCTGTAGAGGTTTAGCCATTATTGGTGGAGAATGCAAAAAATGTGGGTGATCGATTCATTCCACTTAACAAGAACGCACCAAAAATAACAAATGAATAACGAGCGATCCTTCCAATGTTGTGCTGCGTAACCGTAGAATGTGTTGGCACAGCAGACTGTGGATAAGTCGTACATTGTTTCATGCCAACCTGCCATTTCAGTATGAGCAGCGCCTTTCCAAACCCAGCCATATACAATGACCTGTACCAATGCCACGTGTGATCATTTACCTTCTCTAACCAACACCACAGAAAGACTACTGACTCTCAATGAGATCTGTCTGCTGACATTTGGGTAACTTTATTCCCCATAATATGATTCATTTAGATCTGTGTTCTGCCGTTCCTCAGTTATTCCTCCTGAATAAATTGACAACTGAGTGTTGTCCATTCCGTCATCCTTGCGCACATCATCCTGCAGGACATTGCCTTTTGACAAGGAAATGGATTACGCCCCGTTGTCAGTTTACTTTTTCAAAGAAGCTGTCAACTAATTTGAAGAGACTGTCAGTAACATTTACATTGGTGGGCGTATCGGTGCATTGGTGGGCGTATCGGTGCATTGGTGGGCGCATTGGTGGGCGTACGGTGCATGGGGCGTATCGGTGCATTGGTGGGCGTATCTGCATGGTGGCATTTGCATGGTGGGCGTATCATTGCATTGGTAGGCTTTCCGTGCATTGGTGGTCGTATTGGTGCACTGGTGGTTGTATTCGGTGCACTGGTGGTCGTATGGTGCACTGGTGGTCGTATCGGTGCACTGGTGGTCGTATCGGTGCACTGGTGGTCGTATCGGTGCACTGGTGGTCGTATCGGTGCACTGGTGGTCGTATCGGTGCACTGTGGTCGTATCGGTGCACTGGTGGTCGTATCGGTGCACTGGTGGTCGTATCTTGCATTGGTGGCGTATCGGTGCATTGGTGGGCGTTATCTGTGCATTGGTGGCGTATCGGTGCATTGGTGGCGTATCGGTGCATTGGTGGGCGTATCGGTGCATTGGTGGACGTATCGGTGCATTGGTGGCGTATCGTTGCATTGGTGGACGTATCGGTGCACTGTGGTCTTATCATTGCATTGGTGGGCGTATCGGTGCATTGTTGGGCGTTTCTGTGCATTGGTGGACGTATCGGTGCATTGGTGGCGTATCTGTGCATTGGTGGGCGTATCGGTTTCATTGGTGGACGTATCGGTGCATTGGTGGGCATATCATTGCATTGGTAGGCGTTTCTGTGCATTGGGGGCGTATCATTGCATTGGTGGCGTATCGATGCACTGTGGTCGTACGGTGCATTGGTCGGTGCATCGGTGCACTTGCAATCCTCCCTCTCTCCCTCAGCGCTGCCCTCCACTTCATGATTGACAGTGGAGATCAACTCTGCTA